>CM024521.1:1303716-1906216 GCA_014182375.1 Eucalyptus virginea
AATCCGGCGAGCTCGCGGCGAGCTCAAGCAAGGCCCGAGCCCCGCCCGGCTTGCCGGACCTAGTGAGCCGCGAGCTCCGCCTAAGCCGGCGAGAGCTCCGCCTCGCCCGATCTAGCGAGGCTCGATCTCAGCTTCACCAGATCGAGCTAAGTGGAGCCTCGCCGGCCTGGGGGGAGGCCAGCGAGGTCGTCGGCCGCTGGCTTGCGGCCGGTCGCCAGTCACCACCAAAGAAGAAGATGAAAAGGAAAGAAATAAAAGAAAAGAAATTAAAAACTCGATTTAAAAAAAAAAAAAAAAAAAAAAAGCATAAAAGTAAAATGAAAATGTATTGATAAAAAGAAGTAAAATGGAAGAAGTCATGGAAAACGTTTTCCACTTTTCAAAAGTGAAAACGTTTTCCTCACTTTAAAGGTTGTTTTTCCAACGATGGAAAAATTTTCTTGACTAGTTCATTTTTCGTGAAACGAACACCGGAAAATCCGAAAAATATTTTTTCGAAGTCATTTTCCGCGAAACAAACGGATCCTAAAAAACTACAGAATTATCAATTCACATAAAGTATTGACATCACATATGAACACAATATCGTCATCAAATACAATATTGTCATCAGATGCAACGACCATCGTAGCATATTTCTATTCTTTCTTTCGATCTCCATTTTTATTAGGGATTTATCTTTCTTTGGCAATCAACACTTTTTTGCATAATGTCTTATCTTGTTATAATTGTAAGGGAAAAAGCCACGAAAAACTCTAAACTTTGCCCAAAGTGACACATTTACTCCAAACTTTTTTTATAACGTGAAAAACTCCAAACTTTTCAAACCGTGACACATTTACCCCATCAAGGGCATTTTGTCTTTTTATTCTATTTTTTCTTTTTTCTTTTTTTTTCTTTTTTTCTTCTTCTTCCCTCCGCCGGCCATGGCGAAGCCGGCGAAGGGAAGCCGGCGTCCGACAAGGGCACCCCTCACCAGATCTGGCGAGGGCAAGGACACCCTCGCCCAACGCAGGCGAGGGCGGCCCTCGCCGACAACGGGTGAGGACGGCAGGGACACCCTCACCTGACGCCGGTGAGGGCTGCCCTAGCCCAACGCCAGCGAGGGTGACCCTCGCCCGACGCCGGTGAGGGTAGCCCTCGCTGGACACCAGCGGAGGGAAGAGGGAAGAAAAAAAAAGAAAAAAATTTAAGAAAATGAAAAGACCAAAATACCCTATAATTTTGGGATAAATGTGTCACATAACAAAAGTTTAGGGTTTTTTATGTCACAAAAAAAAGTTTGGGGTAAATGTGTCACGGTTGGCAAAGTTCGGGGTTTTTTATGTCACAAAAAAAAGTTTGAAGTAAATGTGTCACTTTGGGCAAAGTTCAGGGTTTTTCGTGACTTTTTCCCTAATTGTAATACTTCACACTTCTCATTGGCCTTGATTTAGACCTTCCTCTTGAGTTTCCCTGATTATTGTTATTATGAAACTTTTTTGATTGACTTATCGCTCTATTTTCTATTACAAGAACATCCAATTTAGAAACATAATTCAAGTATTTTTTTTTTCTTGTTTCTTCATTGAATAAGCTTTCTTGAAAGAGTTGCAATTCATCATTAAGATCAATTTCATGATTTGTCGATTGATTTACAACATCTTGAAATTCACTAGAGTGTTCTGACATACTACTCCCCTCTTTGTATTTTAAATTCATAAGTCATTTAATTAGAAGAACTTTATTTTGTGGAGTTTTCCTTTCATAAAGAATGTTCACCTTCATTTTTTCAATCCATTGCCGAATAAACCCAACTATCTTTTGATTCATTCTCTCTCATTATTATTATTATTATTTCTTTAACTTTATCACCCCCAACGAGATCAAACAAGTCTTTGCAATATAACATGTTTTCTATCTGAGGTTTCTAAATAAAATAATTCGAGACATTTAACTTAAACATTGTGTCGCTAGTTTCCTTCATTAATAACTAGAATATTAACTCTAGTTCTAATACCACTTTGTTGGAGAGAATTGACCAACAATTCACTATGAACTAAACCCAATTCAAGATTAATTTATTTTCAGAAAATAAGGGTGTGTTTGGTAACTTTTCTGTTCGGTAAATAATTTTGGAATAGAAATAATTTTTTCTATTTCTATTTCCGGGAACAATTTCTGAACATAAAAACGCGTTTTGTAACTACAAAAAATTTCTACTCTAGGAATAAAAATGCATTTGGTAAACTTGTATAATTTTATTGTTTCTTTTAATTTTTCAATATTTTTATTATATTTTTCCTTTTTTTCTTCTTTCTTTTTTCTTTTTTTTTTTTTTTTCCTTCTTTCTCCTTTGTGGCATGTCGCCGACAACAACAGCGGCTAGCGACCTGCTGGGTGAGGTCCAGCGAGCTCACTAGAGCCTTGCCAGTGGCCTCGGTGGCCAGGCGAACCTCGCTAGGCCATCGGCAAGACTCGACCTCACCCAAGCAGTGCAAGGTCGACCTTGCTGGACCACCATTGGGCGACGCCGACCTGGTGATAGCCCGATGAGGCCGAGCCTTACCGGTGGTTGGGCGAGCTTGGCCTCGCCGACCAAAAGGAAGAAGAAGGAAAGAAAAAAGAAGAGAGAGAAAATTGTTTCTCATAATTGTTCTTAAAAACAAGAAGCGATTTTTTTTTCTACTTCTTATATCTATTCCAAATTTGTTCCTAGGAATAAAAGTTTTACTGAACACATTTTTGTTCTTTTTTTGTTCCCCGGAACAAAAGAACATAAATTTTTGTTCCGGGGAACAGAAACACTTTTTAACAAACACACCATAAATCAACCAAAATCAAATTAACCCTATCAATAACTAGCCATATATATCCCCACAATAACTGAAATGATAAGTAGATAAAGCCAACAACATCAAAATTTTAATGTGGAAACCCAATGCAGGAAAGTTCACAAACCTCTTAAAAACTTCCACTAATCACTAAAAATAATATGATACACAAAGTAGTTGTCACACACTAAAGATTTCATATAAGTATTACATACTCATTTCTTCACTATAAAGGTGAATAAAAATATAAATAGAGCTAGAAAATCCTAATCCCAATCAAAACATCCGGAGGAGATTCTCCACGAAGGAGACTACTCAACTCGTAATCCGTGATCTCACAAATAATATACTCAAATTTGACCAAACAGGAGCCGTAAAGTTTCAGCCAAGTTTCAGCCCCCTTTCTTTTTCTTCTTGGCTTCTCTCGGTGAGCTCCTGGCTCTCACCCCCTCTTTTTCTCTCTCCTTGGGCTCACCTTCTTCTTCTTCTTCCTTTTTTGACTTATCCTCCTTTTTCTATTCTTTCGTATTGCCTTAGCCGGAGCCAACCCGACCGTGGCAGCAATGTCTGAAAATGCGTCGACCTCGCATGGATCGTCCCCGCATCTCTGACTCGTTCCCCCGCCGCCGTTGACTTTCGCGCGCCTCGCATAAAAAAGAGGGCCATGGCCCTTCTCTCCGACGGTCTTTCATGGCGGCTGCATCGTCATCCTCATCATCTTCTTCTTCTTCTTCCTCGTCTTGCGCCGCCGTCCCTCGATGGGACTACGACGTCTTCCTCAGCTTCCGAGGCGAGGACACTCGCGCCGGCTTCGTCAGCCACCTCCACAGCGCCCTCCGCCGAGGAGGAGCCCGCGTTTTCATTGACGATGAGCTCCGGCGGGGAGAGAGGATCTCCCTTTCGCTCGAGCGGGCCATCGAGAGCTCCAGGATCGCCATCGTCGTCTTCTCCCCCACCTTCGCCGCCTCCCCCTGGTGCTTGCAGGAGCTGACCAAGATTCTCGAGATGCAGGACTCGAGAGGGCAACTGGTCCGGCCGGTGTTCTACCACGTTGACCCAAGCGATGTGCGGAAGCAGACCGGGGACTTCGCGGAGATCATGGCGAGGCATGAGGAGGTTTTTTTTGGTGGTGGTGGTGGTGGTGATGGTTCGGAGAGAGTGAAGAAGTGGAGAGACGCACTTCGCCAAGCGGCTAATTTGTCCGGATGGCATCTAGACAAGGGGTAATCGTCTAATTACTCTCAGCTAATTGACTGGATTCTCTTGATTGCTGTTTGTTTTCTAGAGAATTTCCGTTAGATTATGTCAGGTTAGAATTCGCTAGAACCGGTAAAGATTAAACTCGTTGCCTAAATTTAGCAGAATTGTCTGAGAAATGGAGTTTTAATATGAGTCTGCTTAGAAGCAAGCAGGAAGCAGAACTGTGTTTGGAACTGGAATTTTCACTTTCAGAGTGTCGATGTTCCGATAAATAACGCGGATGCATTGAGAGACATCATTTCGCCTTATGCTCCTGACATTGCTAACATTTGTGGTTTTCAAAGTTCAAGGTGTTGAATTATAAGTCTCGTTTTATTTTTTGGATGGCCAAGAATTATTGGTCTCTTATTTGTTCAATTAGCTTCGAATCATGTATCCCTTCCCTTAGTGTTCACCATGTATATCTCTAATGGTTAAGCACTTTAATAACCGGCAACATTATAGTTATCATCACAAGTCAAATTCGAGTACTGGAATCTAACCAGTTCTGCAGCTTAATTGGTGAGGGCGGCTTCTAACGTCGTGTTGAGAGCGGGACTTTCGATTTGAACGCGTGATACGTGGTACCCAAAGTAAACAATCGAACAACTTCAAAACTCTTCTTGGGTAATTTCTCTTTCGTTATCTTGGAATTGTTTAAAGAGAGAACTCTATGTACTTCAAGTTGAAGATTTCACTCTCAAACGTAAAATTCGCGATTTGGCATTAACGGTGACTCTGGGGCTACTCTGATGTGTGGACTGGCAACTCTCGATGTCGCGCTCGTCCATGCAAAAGGAAAAGTCAGCCCGACTGTGTCTTCTTTGCACCGGCGTCAGTCGCAATCCTGTTCGAGCATGTCGTCTCCGTCGAAAGGAAATGGACTCCATTGACTCGCTCCCGCGTCTCCGTCGGCTTTTGCCCCCTTCCCGTAACAGACGGCCACGCCCACTCTCTCCAACCCTCTTCCATGGCCACTGCACCGTCATCTTCTTCTTCTTCCTCGTCTTGTGTCCCCGTCCCTCGATGGGACTACGATGTCTTCCTCAGCTTCCGAGGCGAGGACACTCGTGCCGGCTTCGTCAGCCACCTCCACTGTGCCCTCTGCCGCAGCGGAGCCCGCGTCTTCATCGACGATGAGCTCCAGCGGGGGGAGAGGATCTCCCTCTCGCTCGAGCGGGCCATCGAGAGCTCCAGGATCGCGATCGTCGTCTTCTCCCAAAACTTCGCCGCCTCCACCTGGTGCTTGCAGGAGCTGACCAAGATTCTCGAGATGAAGGACTCGAGAGGGCAACTGGTCCGGCCGGTATTCCTCCGCGTTGACCCGAGCGATGTGCGGAAGCAGACCGGCGTCTTTGCAGAGATCATGGCGAGGCATGAGGAGGTTCTTGGTGGTGATGTTCCGGAGAGGGTGAAGAAGTGGAGAGGCGCGCTCCGTGAAGCAGCTAATTTGTCCGGATGGCATTTAAGCAATGGGTAATTGTCCAATAACTCTCAGCTAATTGATTGGATTCTCTTGATTGCCGTTTGTTTTTGTAGAGAATTTCTGTAAGATTATGAACTCGCTAGAATTGGTTAAGATGAAACTCGTGGCATCAATTTGTCCAAATTGTATGACAAATGGAGTTTCAATTGAGTCTGCTTAGAAGGAATCAGAAGTGTGTTTAGAACTGGAATTCTCACTTTCAGAGTCTCATGCATTGACATACGTTTTTTCCCCTTGTGCTCCAGAAGTTGCTAGCGTTTTTGATTCGAAGTTTAAGGTGTTAAATTCTATGTCCCTTTTTTGCTTTTTTTTATGGCCACGACTTTATTAGTCTCTTATTTGCTCAACTAGCTTCGGTTCATGTATACCTTACCTTACTGTTCACTGCAACTCTTTGCTCCAGCACTTTAATAACTGACGCCATAGCACTTATCATCACTTTTTATGTCTAAGTCAAACTCAAGGTCTGTTGTTGAACCATTTCTTGCGGCTTAATCAATTCATATGTTCTCGGATTAAGAGGAAGTTGCTATTTCTGATAATCCTCCTCATTAGCTAATTTAGTTTAGTTTAGCAGAAGATGAGCACAACTGTACTTACATAGGAAGATCATTTAGATATCTCATACTTCTTAAAGAGCTCTAACAAGTAAATGTCAACTACTTTTTCTTTGGTTTTTGTGGCTTAATGGGTTGTCACATATTTTTAGTAATTGCAATTGGCAGTCTTGAATCTGAACTCATCCAGAAAATTGTTGAAGAAGTGTCAAGCAAGCTGCATCGCCCATACATGGATGTGGCAAAGCATCCAGTTGCTCTTGACAAACATATACATGCTCTTAGAATGTCATTGCGTACAGAGGACGATGGTGTTTGCATGGTGGGTATCTGCGGGATTAACGGAATAGGCAAGACTACCATTGCTAAAGCTGTATAGAATATGATTGCTGATCAATTCGAAGGCAGTAGTTTTCTGGCAAATGTCAGAGAAATTTCTTGGCAATATGGCCTTGATTAACTGCAAGAAGCTCTTCTTCATGACATTTTGGGGGATAAAACCATAAAGGTTGGCTACATTCAAACAGGTGTAGATTTGATAAGGCAAAAGCTTTGCAATAAAAGGATTCTGTTAGTTCTTGATGATGTGGACAGTACAGACCAACTAAAGGGCTTATTAGGTGAAAGAGGTTGGTTTGGTTATGGGAGTAGAATAATTTTAACAACGAGAGATGAAGAAGTACTAGTCGCTCACAGTGCAGAAATCTATAAGGTCGGTGAACTGAATTATGATGATGCTCTTCAACTTTTCAGTTGGAATGCCTTTCAGAAACCATCCCCGACTAGAGATTACCAACTTTTCTCCTTTGGCATTGTTCACTATGCCAAAGGTCTCCCTTTGGCTCTTATTGTATTGGGATCTTTCTTGAGTGGTAAGAGTACTCCTCAATGGAATAGTACACTAGAAAGATTGAGAGACATTCCTGATGGGCAGATTGATCAGATTTTGAAAATTAGTTTTGATGGACTGGAAACTCATGAACGAGCTATCTTTCTTGACATCGCTTGTTTCTTCAAAGGAGAAGATAAAGATACTGTAATAAAGCTGCTAGACCATTGTAACTTTTATCCAGATAGGGGGCTCCAAATTCTCTCTCAGAAATCACTTATATATATTGACTCGAACAAGATATGGATGCATGACTTGCTTCAAGAAATGGGTCGAGAAATCGTGCGTCAAGAATCTCCTGAAGATCCTGGCAGGCACAGCAGAGTCTGGTATCATGAGGATATTTTGAGAGTGTTACAAGAAAATTCAGTAATTTTTCATCCACAAGATCATTCTGTATTTTCTTGTTCTTCAAAACTACGTTGTGTAAAACTTATTGGTGGTATGACACTACAATTATGATGTGTGGCGCTTTGTCAATGGCTTGACAATATAATAGCATATACATAGGTTCTTGCTTGAAGACCCGATAAATGTTATTCGATCTATTTATGATGTATCTAACTTGCTTTCATTGCCTTTATTGGTGATTAACTCCTACTCGTATGTTTGTTTTTGATTGAAGGGAACAAACTCTGTTGAAGGTATTAAATTGGACATGCTTGAGCCTGAAGAGGTTTTTAGGGGCACAAAAGCCATCAAGCAGATGAAAAGGCTTCGACTGATCATGGTTCGTAACATGCATATATCTGGATGCCCCGAGTATCTTTCAAATGATTTAAGGTGGCTCGACGTGCACGGAATCGACTTTCCAGCTACTGGAGAGACCTATGGCCCTGCACAACCTAGTATTCGCGATAATGGCATCGAAAATTTTGCCAGTGATATGCTATTGGAAGAATATTCGGTATATCCTTGTCATTTTGATGGCTTTATTTCTCATCACTTCATTTTACTGGAATGCTTGCTGATAGATTTTTCTTCTCAGATGTTCAAAACATTTTCAAAGGCAGAGCTGGCTCGTGCAACTAACGATTTCTCCGATGGGAATAAGATTGGAATAGGCGGCGGTCGTTCAGTGTATTGCGGGAGACTGTATGATGGACAGTTAGTGGCAGTCAAGTGGACAAACTTACTCGGAGATTGCTTTGAAGACCGCATGTTTATCAACGAGATAAAAACTCTCCGTTATGTCAATCACGATAATATTATTCGGTTGTTGGGATTTCATGCAAGACGTAGCGAGCACGCCCTTGTCTATGAGTACATGAACAATGGCTCGCTATACTACCACCTTCACATAATCAGAAGCTCAACTTTGATGTCGTGGAATGCGCGGATCAAGGTGGCACTGGATGTTGCTAGGGGAATCCAGTACTTGCATGAATTTGCTGGTCCTCGAATAGTACACCGAGACATCAAGTCATCAAACATATTGCTAGATGGAAACTGGACTGCTAAAGTTGCGGATTTTGGACACTCTATACTTCTTCCTAAGGATGGTCCTGCTTCGGATGAAAATTCACACTTTGAAGCTGTTGTTGACGCCGTCTGTCCAGATCTGATATACTTCAACGCCACAAATATTACAGGAACAAGGGGTTATGTGGCTCCAGAATACTACATCACCAATAGACTAACGACTAAGCTCGATGTGTATAGCTATGGCATTGTGTTGCTTGAATTGTTATCTGGCCGCAAAGCATTACACAGGGCTGAAGACGGCTCAATGAGTCATATCACGGACACTGTAGTTCCATGCATTGTTCAGGACGAATTTGAATTGGCACTGGACCCAAACATGCCAAATCCAGCCTCGTTCGAGATAGGGGCAGTAACAGATATGGCGTACCTCGCTGTGGATTGTGTTCAGCAACATGCTGAAGACCGACCCTCGATGACTAACGTAGCGGACTGTCTAAGTAGTGCTTCGGCGCAATGCTCATCCATGTGACAGGAAAACATCACCGGCTTTGTCTTTGATCATTCTGCGGATCAAAGTTTGCCCATTATCTAAAGTATAGTCGATAAGTTTAGATTCTGAGACTGTATGTCTGCTTAATTTCGAGTATAATCATCGTAAATTAATGTTTAGAGGTGGGTAGCGGACTCTGTTCCTGCTCCTCGTTTGGATCGCCTCGAGTTAAGGCTCTTTTTCTCATTGCCTGAATTAAAGAGACAAGTTTATGTTCAAACAAAAGATGAATAAAGCAAAATAGATCCCCAGTTAGTGTGCGGAGCTAGGAATGTAATGGTGAACCAAACAGCATTTCATGAAAATCGCCAAAACCAAACTGTCCCTTACATCATTTGAAAGGATAACTTGCAATGGGCGATTAAGTATTTATCCGGAACTTCCTTTCATTCCACCCTTGCTCGGTTCGCTTTTGCTGCTTTATGCAACATCATTTGGAAGGAACGGAATAATATTCTCTTCAAGGGTAGACCGCCCTCCCTTTCTCAGGGACAAGGCTTTGTCTCTTCACCGCATTCCTCCCAGCACCAAAAATCGTTGATTGTTGCATTGCTGGTCAGTAAACCCTTCTTTTTGGCGGAATGATCCACCTATTGGTCAGTAGACCTTTACAAGTAGGGGGTTCTCTTATTTCCTATTCTGGTCGGAGGTCCTCCTTGGTTCGTGCAGCTGAGGAAGGTGCTAGTTCGAATTTTTGGAAGCTTCTCTAGGGCAGTTGGCAAGCTTTCCTACCATTCCTACATTTGTATTCATCTCCCTGCACTTGTGTAGTTGTTGGGATTCGGTATTTTTTTGTGATCCGTGTAGGTTTTTGCTTTGCCATTGTTTGGCTTTCCTCTACTCCTGTGTAGTTGGTTTTCTTTTACCTTAACACCCTTCTACTCACTTGACTGTTGTCCTTATGCGTGCAAGTTCTTGGTGTCGAGTTTTTGTTGTATAGCGTTCTTGTTGCTTTTGGCTTAAGTGAATATATATCTCTTACCTTTACCAAAAAACGAAAAAAAAAAAAACTGTCCCTTACATCTTGACGCATTTGGCTACTGCAAATTTCCCTATAGCCCCCGGCCATTCTTTCCGAGACAGCGAAAGTCTCTTCTTGCCCGCGTGCGTAGAGGGAATTGAACGGCTTCCCATCGACGACGCCTTATTAGGGTTCAAGGTGCCATTCTTAACAAAGAAAATTCACCTAGGAGCAGGAGTAAATGTCTTAAAAGTGAGAGTTATCAGTTAGAGGGCTAGATGATAATAATATCAAATTGAAACTTTCAAGGAGATGTAGTCTAGTTCATGATTCGCTTGCCAGCTTAGCCAAGCCTAGACTTAGGAACCCACCATTTGGTTGCCACAAATGTGGATTTAATTTACCAAATGAAGTCGTTTCATATCAAGAATACTTGCCAATTACAGCTTTTTGCAGTCACAATTCTTTTCATGCGTGGATTGTCATGTACATCAAATATTAAGCTGGTTCTCATTTCCGTCTAAGTTATATGCTTCAAAAACATAATTGGTGGGATCATCGAAGTAGTTCAAATTGTGACATGTCTCCTCTACGCTCTTCTACAAATATGACCACTCAAAATTACTTGAAAATAACTGAATGAAATCAATATCTAAACCCATTATTGAGCCTTTTTTTTTTCATTTTTCGTGTGATTCCCCATCTTTTTCTCTCAATTTTTTTTTCTCAATGGCATATAGAAGAGCTACTCTTTTGGTAATCTCATGCTTTGTTATTTGAAACTCTTTATTTTGAAGCTGCTACGTCCAACTTTTGTCGATGCAACAGGCCTCTTGATTCCGTCACGTGTCTTAGAATAAATTGAAATCATTTGATGCATATGTTTGAGCTAATAATGTTAAGAAAATTGAGGTTCAATTCAAGCCGTGCCAAGAATGCGACTTTTGCCCCCAAAGTCCACGGGAGGCCGTACTGTGTTGTTTAGTTGTTTATCACATGTCCGACCATGACAAGAATCGTTGATTGATTAAGGAGGCTCCACATGTTAGCCACAATGTTGGTCCTCCAAATCATCAATTCAAATTGCTTATGCCTCGGTGCTGCGATTGCAGCCGCACCTTGCTTTCCTCATATTGCAAGGGCCCAACCACCCTTGTCATTGGTGCCTAGATGGTGGCGCCCACCTTCACTCCCTCTTCTCTTTCCATACAAGTGTCTAAGCTCTCTTTTTCTTCATTCCCAATTCTCTCTAATATTTAGATTTTTGCCGACGCCGTGGACCAAAGTAGTGTGAATGCGACAATCCAAATGGATATTCTCGTTTGCATATAGGACAAAAAAGATAAAATCTCTTAAAAAACCTCAAGCTCACAACATTAAACGAATTGCAAAACTTCAAAAGGCCATTGACATCCTTTTCCTCCTAAGAGTTACAGGAAACTCACAAATTATACAGAAAGAGGTTATTTATCGAAAGTCAGAAGTTTCAAAATTGCCCTAAAAATAGCCACCTAATTGATTAGAAATCTAACGAAAGGACTCGTACCTCCCCCAACAATCTACACACATACCCTGCGCTACACAACATCCTCCTTTGATGCGAAACTCCATGCGTCTCTTTGCAAAACGGCAAAAGAAGCTGAAAATCGAATGGAAGAAGAAATCAAAAACCCAATTTGGACATCACCGTCGCCTCCGTGAATGGCAGAAATGGACAAGCCAGCCACCCCCTCCATTTAAGATATCGAATTGACTGAGATCGATCGTGGGTCATGGTAAAATTGGGGAAAATGACACAACCCCATCAATTATTATTATTACTCCTCTTTTATATTTTTTTCATTTTAAAGGCAACATAAAATGAATAAATAAAAGGAAAAATTGGTGGCCACATTTTCCCACGGCTGCAAATAACTGGTGGCCACTTGTGGATTTGGATCCTGTCGCACGGTTGGATCCAACATATTTCTTCTTTTTGGTTTGTAAACACAATTTTTTTTTTTTTTTGCGATAAAAAATAAAGCAACCACATCATGAGGTGACATGAAAAAAAAAATTATGGAATTAATAATCCATGTAGAGTCTTAACGTCACATACGAACACAACATCATCATCAGATGTAACCGTTGTCGTAACCTGTTTCTCTTCTTTCTTTCGATCTCTATTTTTATCAATGATTTATCTCTCTTTGACTTCTTTGCATAATGTTCTATATTGCTACAATTGTAACACTTTACACTTCTCATTAGTCTTGATTTAGACCTTCCTCTTGACTTCCCATAATTATTGTTATTATGAAACTTTTTCATCAACTTATTGCCATATTTTCTATCACAAGAGCATCCAATTTAAAAACATAATTCAAGCATCTGTCTCTTCATTAAACAAGCTTTCTTTAAAGAGCCCAACAATTTAACACAACAACCAATGTGCCCCAACTATTGGTAAGAATACCAAGCAATAAACATTATTGCAATTCATCATTAAGGTCAATCTCAAGATTTGCCGATTGATTTACAACATCTTGAAATTCACTCAAGTGTTCTGACATACTACTCCCCTCTCTATATTTTAAATTCACAAGTCGTTTAATTAACAGAGCTTTGTTTTGTGGAGTTTTCCTCTCATACAGAGTGTCCGCCTTCATTTTGTAAGTAATATAATAAAACATACTATCATCAATCCATTGTTGGATAAACCAACCGTCTTCTAATTCATTCCCTCCCATTATTATCTTCCTTATCTTCTTTAACTTTATCACCATCAACGGGATCAAACAAGTCTTTACAATATAATATATTTTCTATTTGAGGTTTCTAAATAAAATAATTCGAAACATTATGCCACTAGTTTCCTTCATTAATAACTAGAATCTTAACTTTAGCTCTAATACCACTTTGTTGGGGAGAACCGAGCAACAATTCACTATGAACTAGACCTAATCCATGAGCAATTTCTTCCCCAAAACTAAATCAACCAAAATCAAATTAACCCCATCAACAACTAGCCAAATATATCCCTACAATAGCCAAAATGATAAGTAGACAAAGCCAACAACAACACTCATGGGTTTGAACCCTGCCGTCGTACGGTTAGATCCAACATATTTCTCCTTTTGGTTTATAAACACCATTTTTTTTTTGCGATAAAAAATAAAGTAAAAAAAAAAATTACGGAATTGATAATCCATGTAGAGTCTTAACGTCACATACGAACACAACATCATCATTAGATGTAACCGTTGGCGTAGCCTGTTTCTCTTCTTTCTTTTAATCTCCATTTCTATTAAGGATTTATTTCTTTTTGACTTTTTTACACAATGTTCTATATTGCTACAATTGTAACACTTTACACTTCTCCTTAGCCTTGATTTAGACCTTCCTCTTGACTTCTCATAATTATTGTTTAAATGAAACTTTTTGATCAACTTATTGCCATATTTTCTATCACAAGAGCATCCAATTTAAAAACATAATTCAAGCATCTTCTTCATGTCTCTTCATTAAACAAGCTTTCTTTAAAGAGCCCAACAATTTAACACAACAACTAATGTGCCCCAACTATTGAAAAGAGTATCAAGCAATAAACATGATTGCAATTCATCATTAAGATCAATCTCAAGATTTGCTGATTGATTTACAACATCTTGAAATTCACTCAAGTGCTCCCCTCTCTGTATTTTAAATTCACAAGTAGTTTAATTAGGAGAGCTTTGTTTTGTGGAGTTTTCCTCTTATAAAGAGTGTCCGCCTTCATTTTTTAAGCAATATAATAAAACATACTACCATCAATTCATTGTCGGATAAACCCAATCGTCTTATAATTCATTCCCTCCCATTATTATCTTCCTTATCTTCTTTAACTTTAGGGATAAGTGCTGCGGAAGTCCTAAAACTTGTCATGAAAATGCATTTGAGTCATAAAAGTTGCAAAAAGTGCAAATAAGTCCTAAAACTTGTCAAAATGTTTCATTTGGGTCCTAAAATCGACGCCGTTAGCATTTTCTGTTAAAAATGCTGACGTGGCATTTAAAATTAATTTTTATATTCCACGTGGCTTTTTTTAATGATTTTTATTCATTTTTTAAATAGATTTAAAAACTAAAAAGTTAGATTTATTCATTTTAAATTATTTTTCATTTTTCATTTTTTTTGTTAAAAATAAGATAAAATGAATAAAACTAATTTTTAGTTTTTAAATCTATTTTTTTAAATGAATAAAAATCATTTAAAAAAGTCACGTGGAAAATAAAAATTAATTTTAAATGCCACGTCAGCATTTTTAACAGAAAAGGCTAACGGCGTCGATTTTGGAACTCAAATAAAACATTTTGAAAAGTTTTAGGACTTATTTGCACTTTTTGCAAGTTTTAGGACTCAAATGCATTTTCGTGACAAATTTTAGGACTTCCGCAACACTTATTCCTTAACTTTATCACCATCAACGGAATCAAACAAGTCTTTACAATATAATATATTTTTTATTTGAGGTTTCTAAATAAAATAATTCGAAACATTTAACTTAAGCATTGTGCCACTAGTTTCCTTCATTAATAACTAGAATCTTAACTCTAGCTCTAATACCACTTTGTTGGGAAGAACCGAACAACAATTCACTATGAACTAGACCTAATCTAGAAGCAAATTTCTTTCTCAAAACTAAATCAACCAAAATCAAATTAACCCCATCAACAACTAGCCAAATATATCCCTACAATAACCAAATAATAAGTAGACAAAGCCAACAACAACACTCGTGGGTTTGGACCCTGCCGTCGCACGGTTAGATCCAACATATTTCTTCCTTTTGATTTGTAAACACAATTTTTTTTTTTTTGCGATAAAAAATAAAGTAACATCATCATAAGGTGACATGAAAAAAGAAATTACGGAATTGATAATCCATGTAGAGTCTTAACGTCACATACGAACACAACATCATCATCAGATGTAACCGTTGGCGTAACCTGTTTCTCTTCTTTCTTTTTATCTCCATTTCTATCAAGGATTTATCTCTCTTTGACTTTTTTGCATAATGTTCTATATTGCTACAATTGTAACACTTTACACTTCTTCTTAGCCTTGATTTAGACCTTCCTCTTGACTTCTCATAATTATTGTTTAAATGAAACTTTTTGATCAACTTATTGCCATATTTTCTATCACAAGAGCATCCAATTTAAAAACATAATTCAAGCATCTTCTTCATGTCTCTTCATTGAACAAGCTTTTTTTTAAGAGCCCAACAATTTAACACAACAACCAATGTGCCACAACTATTGGGAAGAGTACCAAGCAATAAACATGATTGCAATTCATCATTAAGGTCAATCTCAAGATTTGCCAATTGATTTACAACATCTTGAAATTCACTCAAGTGTTCTGACATACTACTCCCCTCTTTGTATTTTAAATTCACAAGTCGTTTAATTAGCAGAGGTTTGTTTTGTGGAGTTTTCCTCTCATAAAGAGTGTCCGCCTTCATTTTTTAAGCAATATAATAAAATATACTACCATTAATCCATTATCGGATAAACCCAACCGTCTTATAATTCATTCACTCCCATTATTATCTTCTTTACCTTCTTTAATTTTATCACCATCAACGGGATCAAACAAGTCTTTACAATATAATATATTTTTTATTTGAAGCTTCTAAATAAAATAATTCGAGACATTTAAATTAAATATTGTACCACTAGTTTCCTTCATTAATAACTAAAATCTTAACTCTAGCTCTAATACCACTTTGTTGGGGAGAACCGAGCAATAATTCACTATGAACTAGACCTAATCCAGGAGCAATTTCTTCCCCAAAACTAAATCAATCAAAATCAAATTAACCCCATCAACAACTAGCCAAATATATCCCTACAATAGCCAAAATGATAAGTAGACAAAGCCAACAATAACACTCGTGGGTTTAGACCCTGCCGTCGCACAGTTGGATCCAACATATTTCTTCCTTTTGGCTTGTAAACACATTTTTTTTTTTTTTTTTGCGATAAAAAATAAAGTAACCACATCATGAGGTGACATGAAAAAAAATTATGGAATTAATAATCCATGTAGAGTCTTAACGTCACATACGAACACAACATCATCATCAGATGTAACCGTTGTCGTAACATGTTTCTATTCTTTCTTTCGATCTCTATTTTTATCAATGATTTATCTCTCTTTGACTTTTTTGCATAATGTTCTATATTGCTACAATTGTAACACTTTACACTTTTCATTAGCCTTGATTTAGACTTTCCTCTTGACTTTCCATAATTATTGTTTAAATGAAACTTTTTGATCAACTTATTGCCATATTTTCTATCACAAGAGCATCCAATTTAAAAACATAATTCAAGCATCTGTCTCTTCATTAAATAAGCTTTCTTTAAAGAGCCTAACAATTTAACATAACAACCAATGTGCCCCAACTATTTGGAAGAGTACCAAGCAATAAACATTATTGCAATTCATCATTAAGGTCAATCTCAAGATTTGCCGATTGATTTACAACATCTTGAAATTCACTCAAGTGTTCTGACATACTACTCCCCTCTCTATATTTTAAATTCACAAGTCGTTTAATTAACAGAGCTTTGTTTTGTGGAGTTTTCCTCTCATACAGAGTGTCCGCCTTCATTTTTTAAGTAATATAATAAAACATACTATCATTAATCCATTGTTGGATAAACCAACCGTCTTCTAATTCATTCCCTCCCATTATTATCTTCATTATCTTCTTTAACTTTATCACCATCAATAGGATCAAACAAGTCAATAAAAAATATAATTGAGGTTTCTAAATAAAATAATTCGAGATATTTAACTTAAACATTGTGCCACTAGTTTCCTTTATTAATAACTAGAATCTTAACTCTAACTCTAATACCACTTTGTTGGGGAGAACCGAGCAACAATTCACTATAAACTAGACCTAATTCATGAGCAATTTCTTCCCCAAAACTAAATCAACCAAAATCAAATTAACCCCATCAACAACTAGCCAAATATATCCCTATAATAGCCAAAATGATAAGTAAACAAAGTCAACAACAACACCAAAATTTTAACACAAAAACCCAATGTGGGAAAGTTTACAAATTGCTTAAAAATTTTCACTAATCACTAAGAATAGTACAATACAGTCATGTAAGCATTACGAACTCATTTTCTGACTATAAAGATGAATAAATATAAATTGAGCTAGAAAACTCTAATCGCAATCGGAAAATCCAGAGGAGATTCTCCATGAACGAGACTAACTCAACTCATAATCATTGACCTCACGAGTAACATACTCAATTTAATCTAATTCTATAAATATTTGGCTTCGAATAGGATCCGCAAAGTTTCAGCCCCCTTTCTTTTTCTTCTTGGCTTCTCTCTGTGAGCTCCTGTCTCTCCCCCCTCTCTCTTTTTCTCTCTCCTTGGGCACACCTTCTTCTTCCTTTTACTTTTTTTTTTTTTGGTCGAATTCCTTTTTACTTATTTAACTTTTCCTCCTTTTTCTATTCTTTCGTATTACGTTAGCTGGGCCCCACATGAGGTGGACCCAGCCAACACCATGAAGCCAGCCCGACCGCGGCAGCAATGTCCGAAAATGCTTCGACGGCGAGGGGAATCCTTGCATGGATCGTCCCCGCATCTCCGTTGACTCGTTCCCCCGCCTCCGTTGACTTTCGCGCGCCTCGCGTAAAAGAGGGCCATGGCCCTTCTCTCCGACGGTCTTCCATGGCGACTGCATCGTCACCCTCATCATCTTTTTCTTCATCTTCTTCCTCGTCTTGCGCCGCCGTCCCTCGATGGGACTACGACGTCTTCCTCAGCTTCCGAGGCGAGGACACTCGCGCCGGCTTCGTCAGCCACCTCCACAGCGCCCTCCGCCGCGGAGGAGCCCGCATTTTCATTGATGATGAGCTCCGGCGGGGAGAGAGGATCTCCCTTTCGCTCGAGCGGGCCATCTAGAGCTCCAGGATCGCCATCGTCGTCTTCTCCCCCACCTTCGCCGCCTCCCCCTGGTGCTTGCAGGAGCTGACTAAGATTCTCGAGATGCAGGACTCGAAAGGGCAATTGGTCCGTCCGGTGTTCTTCCACGTCGACCCAAGCGATGTGCGGAAGCAGACCGGCGTCTTCACGGAGATCATGGCGAGGCACGAGGAGGCTTTTGGTGGTGGTGATGGTGATGGTGATGGTTCAGAGAGAGTGAAGAAGTGGAGAGACGCACTTCGCCAAGCGGCTAATTTGTCCGGATGGCATCTAGGCAATAGGTAATTGTCTAATCACTCTCAGCTAAGTGACTGGATTCTCTTGATTGCTGTTTGTTTTGCAGAGAATTTCTGTTAGATTAAAATCAGATTATAACTAACTAGAAATGGTAAAGATGAAACTCTGTCGCCTAACTTTAGCATATTGTTTGAGAAATGAGATTTCATTTGAATCTCCTTAGAAGAAGGAAGCAGAACTATGGGTTTGGAATTGGAATTCCAACTTTCAGAGTGTGATTCTTCCGATATATAAGGCGGATGAATTGAGGGACATCATTTCGCCTTATGCTCCTGAAATTGCTAAGTTTTGTTGTTTTCGAAGTTTAAGGTGTTAAATTATGTTTCATTTTTATTTTATTTTTATGGCCAAGAACTATTGGTCTCTCATTTGTTCAACTACCTTCGAATCATGTACGCCTTCCCTTAATGTACGCCCTCTACTCCTCTATGGTTAAGCACTTTAATATCCGACAACATTATAGTTATCATCACAAGTCAAATTCGAGTACTGGAATCTAATTCTGCAGCTTAATTGGTTTCTATCCTCTCGGATCAGGAGGAAGGTGTCACTTCTGATAATCCTCCTCGTCTGCTTATTTGGTTTAGTTTAGCAGAGGATGTGCCCGCTGTACTAGATGAAGGAAGCCAGAGTAAACAGTTTAATCTTTGTAGAACCCAGTGGCCGTCGTATGATGCATCATTTGGAAATCCGCTACTTTTCAAAGAGCTCTAACAAGTAAATATTAACTTCTTTTTTTTAGTGTTGTGGCTTAGTGGGTTGTCACATATTTTTAATGATTGCAATTGGCAGTCTTGAATCTGAACTTATCCAGAAGATTGTTGAAGAAGTGTCAAGCAAGCTACACCGCCCATACTTGAATGTTGCGAAGCATCCAGTTGCTCTTGACAAACATATACAGGCTATTAGAATGTTGTTGCATCCAGAGGACGATGGCATTCGTGTAGTGGGTATCTGCGGTATTGGCGGAATAGGCAAGACGACCATTGCTAAAGCTATACACAATATGATTGCTGACCAATTCGAAGGTAGTAGCTTTCTGACCAATGTCAGAGAAATTTCTTGGCAGTATGGCCTAGATAAATTGCAAGAAGCTCTTCTTCGTGACATTTTGGGGGATAAAACCATAAATGTTGGCTACATTCAGACAGGTGTAGATTTGATAAGGCAAAAGCTTTGCAATAAACGGATTCTATTAGTTCTTGATGATGTGGATAGTACAGACCAACTGAGGGGCTTATTGGGTGAAAGAAATTGGTTTGGTCAGGGGAGTAGAATAATTTTGACAACAAGAGACGAAGAAGTACTAGTCGCTCACGGTGCAGAAATCTATAAGGTCGATGAACTAAATTATGATGATGCTCTTCAACTTTTTAGTTGGAATGCTTTTCAGGAACCATCCCCTCCAAGAGATTACCAGCTGATCTCCTTTGGCTTTGTTCACTATGCCAAAGGTCTCCCTTTGGCTCTTATTGTATTGGGATCTTTCTTGAGTGGTAAGAGTATTCAGGAATGGAATTGTGCATTAGAAAGATTGAGAGTCATTCGTGATGGTGAAATTGATGAGATTCTAAAAATTAGTTTTGATGGATTGGAAATTCACGAACAAACTGTCTTTCTTGACATCGCTTGTTTTTTCAAGGGTGAAGATAAAGATACTGTAACAAAGCTGCTAGACCGCTGTAACCTTTATCCAGACAGGGGGTTTCAAATTCTCTCTCAAAAATCACTTATATATATAGACTCAAACAAGATTTGGATGCATGACTTGCTTCAAGAAATGGGTCGAGAAATTGTGCGTCAAGAATCTCCTGAAAATCCTGGCGAGCGCAGCAGACTCTGGTATCACGAGGATATTCTGAGAGTCTTCCGAGAGAATTTGGTAATTTTTCAATTCAACAAGATCTGCATTTTCTTGTTCTTGAAAGCTAATATTTCAAAAAATTACTAGATGTGTGACGCTACAATAACTTTAGGGTGCGGCGCTTTGTCATTGACTTGACAATTTAAATGCATATACGTAGGTTCTTGCGTGAAGACCCACGAATGTTTAGGAATCTATTTATGATGCATCTAACTTGTTTCCATGCACACAAGGTTGCGCGCACAGACACAGTATTCAGTCTTACTAAGTGTGATTAACTCCTGATTGCATGTTTGCTTTGGATTTCAAGGGAACAAACTCTGTCGAAGGTATTAAATTAGACATGATTGAGCCTGAAGAGGTGTTTATGGGTACAAAAGCTCTCGAACAGATGAAAAGGCTTAGATTGATTTTGGTTCGAAACATCCATCTCTCTGGATGCCCCGAGAATCTTTCGAATGAGATAAGGTGGCTCGATGTGCATGGAAACAACTTGCTAGCACCTGTAGAGAGCTCTGGTCCTACACGACCAAGCATTCATTATTCCAGTCCCACCAAACCTGCTAATTCTGGGAAACATCATGGTCGGATCAGAACGATCTTGTTTAGAACAAGAAACTATATAATTAATTGTAGAGATGCTCCGCCAGACTTTAAATCTATTATGGCTACCCCGCATAAGCTTGCCCAATTTTTATGCTTCAACGGACTCAAGGGTTGTACTCATAATCATCGCCAAGCAGATTCTGACCGCGGGGACTCTGACAGCGCGAGTGCAGATTTTGAGAGTGATATGCCATTGCGGGTATATTGTTGTCATCTTGATGGCTTTGTTTTTCATCACTTCATTATACTGGATTCCTTGCTGATACATTTTGCTTCTCAGGCATTCAGAAAATTTTCGAAGGCTGAGCTAATTCATGCGAGAAACAATTTCTCCGATGATAGTAAGATTGGAGTAGGCAGCACCGGTTCAGTGTATCACGGGATATTGGATGGGCGGGAAGTGGCCATCAAGTGGACATATGTAACCAAAAAAGGCTTTGAAGATGGCGCGTTTATCGCTGAGATCCAAACTCTCTGTCATGTCAATCACAAGAATCTTGTTCGGATGTTGGGATTTCATGCAACACGTAGTGAGCACGCCCTAGTATATGAGTACATGAACAATAGCTCGCTATTCTATCACCTTCACACTTTCGAAAGCTCAGCTCCGATTTTGTGGACGACACGGCTCAAGGTGGCACTAGATGTCGCGAGGGGAATGGAGTACTTGCATCAATTCGCACGTCCTCGAATAGTGCACGGAGATGTGAAGTCAGCAAACATATTGCTAGACAAAAGCTGGACTGCTAAAATTGCAGATTTTGGATCCTCCATCCATCTTCCTGAAGATGAAGAATCAGACTATCGGTAATTTGTTGGCGGCACCATGGGTTATTTGGCTTCAGAATACATCTCGAGCAACAGACTAACAACTAAGACGGATGTTTATGGCTATGGCATTGTGTTGCTTGAACTATTATCTGGGTGCAAAGCATTCCAAAGGGATGAAAATGGCCCGTTATGTCATATCATGGAGGTCGTAGTTCCAAACATAATCGAGGGTAAAATTTGCCAGTCTCTGGACCCAAGATTGCCAATTCTGGCCCATTTCAAGATGATAGCAGTATCAGACATGGCGCACCTCGCGGTGGATTGCGTTCACATGCAAGCTGAAAACCGGCCCCCTATGACTTATGTAGTGGACTCCCTCAGGAGTGCTTTAGCTAAATGCTTACCGGCTTGTCTCTAATCACTCTGCGGATGAAACTAACCTGAAATCTACTGCATAGCAGATATGTTTAAATTCTGAGAGCTTACATCTGCTTAATGTTGAGTATAATCATTGTAAACATTACGTTTGAGCTGACAATGTTATTAGTAAGGAAATTGAGGGTTGGTTCTAGCCATGCCAAAAATGCTGCTTCTACTCCGAAGTCCGCCGGAGGCCATGCTATGTTGTTTGTCGCACGTCTAACATAATCATTGATTGATTAAAGGAGGCTCCACATGTTAACAACGATGCCGGTCCTCAAAATCATCAATTCAAATTGCTTATGCCTTGGTGCCGCAATTGTGGCCCCGCCTCACTCTCCTTATATCACGAAGGCTCGACCACCCTTTTCAATGGTGCCTGGATGGCGGTGCCCACCTTATCTCCCTCTTCTCTCTCCATACAAGGGTTTGAGCTCTCCTCTTCTTCTTCCCACTTTTTTGTAATATTTCGACTCTTGCCGACACTGTGGGCGAAAGTAGTGCGGATGCGACAATCCAAATGGATATTCTTATTCGCATATCGCACAAAAAAATAAAACTTCTTAAAAAAATCTCAAGATCATAATATCAAACGAAACAATCAATCCCCTTTTTCTTCCTCAGAGTTCGAGAACCTCACAAATTACAGAAAAATGGGTAATTCATCGAAAGTTGAAAGTATCAAAGATGCCCTAAAAAAAGCCACCTAGTTGATTAGAAATCTAACAAAATCACTAGTGTGGGGTTCACATCGTCCCCCAACAATCTACACACATAACCTTCGCTACACAACGACCTCCTTTAATGTGAAACTCCATGCGTATCTCTCTGCAAGAAAACGACGAAAGATCGAATGGAAGGAGAAACCAAAACCCAAGTTGGACATCACCGTCGCCCCCATGAATGCCAGAAAAAGGACGAGCCAGCCAACCCCCTATTTAAGATATCAAATTGACTGAGATCGATCCTGGGTCTTGGTCAAATCGGGGAAAATGACACAACCCCATTAATTATTATTTTTATTATTACTCCTCTTTTTATATATTTTTCTTATTAGAGACAACATAAAATGAATAAATAAAAGGGAAAAGTTGGTGGCCACAATTTTCCCACGGCTGCCAATCAATGGTGGCCACTCGTGGGGTTTGGACCCCACCGTCGTACGGTTGGATCCACCAGATTTCTTGCTTTCGATTTGGGCAGGATCCGTATCCAAAATATTTATAAAAATAAAAATAATTATAAAGAAAAAGACATGAAGGACTTCTTATCTTCACGCCCTCAACTCTCCACCAATCACCTCCGCAATTCGCGGCCCCCTACCATGAAATTATTATTTTTTATTCTCATTTTCCAGTTCCATAAAAAAATAAAATATATATATAAAAGATAAATACACCCTTCCTTCCACAATCGTACATTTTAAGTTCACCCAATAATTCGGTGGTCTCCTCACGTGTTAATGACTCTTGATGTATCAGGCCGATAAATTGCACAACAATGCATCGATTAATCAACTTAAGGAAGAAAAGGAGTTGAAAATTATTATTCTACAATTTTGAAGGGCTGTAGGTTTTTTAAAAAAGGAACAAGATGCATTTTCGAATTATATTCCACGAGTCTTGTTGGGAGTCTTGAGATCTTTTTTTTTCTTTTAGTTAATTAGCCAAATAAAGAAGGGCAAACACATAGGTCTATACATGGAAAAAAGGAGATCTAGGTAGAAGCTTTGATTTGAGCTATTCTAAGAGATGGGTGAAATTATTGAGACATGAAAGGCATTATTGTAGATGTAAACGCATGAGAGATTAACGAAATGATAATAATGATTTTGTCATTTTCTAATAATATCTTATCTAATATTTAATAATTACTGTTAATTAAACAACATGCACGAGCTCTAATGAACTTTCTTGTTTATAGGTACACAGCCAACTAAACTCTCTCTCTCTCTCTCTCTCTTCTTTTTCCTCCTTCTTCCTTCTGCTTCGATCACTCAGCACCGACCCGCGATTGGTTCGTCGCTCCGGTAGCGACCTCTGAGCTTCTTCCTCGGTTTCTGCTTCTGGGTCCTCCTCGGCGGCGGGAAATCTTGCGGCTTTCTGGAGTTTTTTCCGGGGGAAAAAAGAAGAAGCAAGAACCGACGATGAAGATACAGTGCGACGTGTGCGAGAGGGCGCCGGCGACGATGATCTGCTGCGCCGACGAGGCCGCGCTCTGCGCTAAGTGCGACGTCGAGGTCCACGCCGCGAACAAAGCTCGCCAGCAAGCACCAGAGGCTCCTCCTCCACTCCCTCTCCACCAAGCTCCCTGTTTGCGACATCTGCCAAGTGAGTCTAGTGGCTTCGGTTCGGTTTCTCAGTTTCTTTATCAATTTATTTTCTTTCTCTTCTTTATGTGGTTCTTGTCGGAGCATGCATGAGATCGAGCGACGTGGCGATGATGTTCTGCCTTCTAAACTTCTTCTTCTTCTTCTTCTTCTCTCTCAAGCTGTGAGAGAAATTGTATTGGTGAATCGAGGGGATTTGTTTCTGGATCTCTGTCACTGGTGGTTGTTGAGGAAAGAGGGTTCATAAGCATGTTGGGTACCTGAATTATGTGTAGATTCAGCTGATTTGGGTTACCGATAGCTTAAAAAGATTTGATCGGCTTCAGCTGAACAGAGTAGTGCACAGGGGTTGCGTTCTGATGGTCGGTTGGGTCTGATGAGTGTTGATTTTCAAAGGGTGGTCAAAGTTTGAACCTTTTTTCAGCCACATAACTTGTAGGAAGGAGAGAAACCAGAATTTGCCTCGAAGAACATTGAGAGATTGCGGTATGGTTCCTCTGTTTTCCAGATCCAGGGTCATGCTTTGACTAGGATTGATCTGGGGGGAAATAGCCGCGCAAATCGTAAGCCCGAATCCATCTTTTGCCGGAATCAACTGCTTCCTGCTCTTGGAGAGTTGATATTTGTTTGATTGTGGCAATATTTTAGGACCTGGAGGCGACTGTTGGGAGCCTCTAGCAAAACCCTGGTCCTATCCAAAGTGGTCCGACCCTTCCCCGGACCCTGGACATCACCGGACGTGGTGCACCGTGGCACAGTTATGGAAAGATCTTAGGAAGAAATTGAACAGTACGATCATATGTTGAAGTAGTTTCTAGTTTGATGTGCTTTAGAGTCAATGAAACACGAAGATACGCTGTCAAATAAGTGTATGAGAAACCTGGCATGAGGCGAAGTAGAAATTCAGTATCCGATAGTGTCTTTGATTAATTAAAACAAGATTGTAAAGCAAGTCGGTTCTAGTTGATGAGAAATATTAGCTCTCTCTCTCTCTCTCTCTCATAACTACGTTGCTATACAGGAGAAGGCAGCTTTCATCTTTTGCGTGGAAGACAGAGCTCTCTTCTGCAAGGATTGCGATGAATCAATTCATCCCGCCGGAAGCCTGTCTGCAAATCACCAGAGGTTACTGGCAACTGGAATCAGAGTCGCTCTTAGCTCTAGCTGCACCAAAGAAGCTGAGAAGACTGAACCTGAGCCACCAAGCCGGAATGCGCCTCATACGTCGGTGAAATCGCCCCAACAGCAAGCTTCCAGTTTCACGCCTTCGTGGGGTGTTGTTGATGAACTGCTACAGTTGCCAGACTTTGAATCCTCCGACAAGGTAAGGGATTACAATGTCAATGCTGGAACTCCATGTGCTTTTACAGCTGTATTTCCCTAAAGAACCTATAATTGCTCAAATGGGAAGCCACAACCTGCCGTATGATGATCATGAACCCCCAAAAAATCTTCAAAATGCTTGTTCATAATGTTATTCTCTTGACTCTACTGCATAGACTGCAAGAATCATAAGGACAACCACTAATTGAAATTCTAACAGAAAGCGTTTAATATATGACTGCTTCAAATAGGTGATTTTCTTCGAGAGATACAAGGGTAGAAATTGCATGTGCTAGAGATGTAGAACAAGTTTATGTTTCTATAGCAAGTACAGCAAAGTTTATTCAATTACAAGGACCACATCCTCCTTATGTTGGAAATCATATGCTATATCACACACGTCTCGAATGAGTCTTTGGCTTATATTGCATGTGCAATCATTGAAATCAATGTTACCATGTTGCAAGTGGGATCATTGAAATTAATGTAATCTTCGAGAATGGCAAACATTTTCCTCCCACTCCGTTCTGTATTTAAAAACTAACAATTGCCTTTATTTTTGCAGAAGGAACAACTGGAGTTTGGTGAGCTAGAATGGCTCGCCGATATGGGTCTCTTTGCTGATCAGGTTCCTCAAGAAGCCCTAGCCGCAGCTGAAGTTCCTCAGCTCCCGTTGCCACCCTCAAGCAACTGCACTTCATACCGGACCACGAAATCCCAGATGCCTCACAAGAAGCCTAGGATTGAATACGTAGATGATGATGACGAGTTTTTCACCGTTCCTGATCTTGGTTGATAAGAAAGAGACACCGGTAGATCCTCTCTGCACGGACATATGTGTATGTATATCTACATATATGCGTAGGCATCTACTTCTATGTAATGAAGGAAACCTTAGATTAAGAATCGCCTCGTGATGTGGGGATATACTGCATCCTTTCATTTTAATTTTTTTTGGTCTTTTTGCAATATTCTTTTTGTGATCTTTTGGAACTACAAAGCAAATGTCCCATTTGTTCGATCGATCAATATAATCCTTGCCTGTCGTTTGAACTTGTGGAAGACATCGTTACCGTTGCGAGATGATGCGGTTGCTTGGCTTGAGAATGATAATTGCATTCCTTGCTCTTTAACAAGCTAAACTGAATAGAATTTTAGGGAAGAAGCGACTGCACCAACCAGGAAAGACTTCCACTTGCTTATTCATTTTTTATGCTCCGCTGTCGATCAACCAAACATTTTTTAGAGAAAGCTGCCCGGTGTGCCTTACCTGCTTCATCAGCTCGGGTAAAAGAGAATGATTGGCCGGTAGTGTTTGCCGTTTGACGTGTCCTGGAGAAACGAAAGATTATTTCGTGCGTACTTCACCCTCCGAGCCACTTCTGTGAGCCTGATTTTGGCATATATATCAAGGACATCCTTTTGGCTCGAATGGTCTTCCCAGAGGGATGGAAGAGAAACGTATGAAAATTGAACAGCCCCTCCCCCTGGTTAGATCAAGCTCTTCCGCCGAGCTCTCTAAAGGCAACCCGAGTCCCAACTTCAATGGACTTCTCAAATATCAATGCAACCGAGGAAAATTGTGTACTATAATTTCTGGTACAATGTTCGGTGATTAAGACTACATTGCTATCGCTTTTGTCCCCTCTTTCACTAACCAAGAAGTTGAAGAAATTTTCTACAGCCATTGAATCCGCAGCTTCAGTTCAATCAGGTGGTACAACTAGTAAACCAATGCAAATCATACTCGCAGCAACAACAGAAACAAGAAGATTCAGTAACCAAATGAATGGAAGCAACGGCTAGATTGCTAGCCTGTATAACTTTTGGTAATCTACTAGAGACGTTTTCTACATTGCTTCTCAGAATGTGACACTACAAGATTCATCAATCAGAAAAGCCAATTGACACTGATATTGCCAAGCCACATGAAGAGCGGAAACTGAGCAAGGGCAATAAAGATCAACAGATAGTGGTGCCTGCTTGAATCATAACTCCTCACCTCCGCAAACAGAACTCGCTTCATGGTCTTCACCAGAAAGATTCCCATGCACAAGCAGGTCCACGGCATCAGCACGAAGTACGTGTATCTCAACACGATCTTCCCAAGAATTGCCAAGCACAATCCTGTGAAAGTATAACCAGCGTATGCCACGATGTCCAGCAACGGTGCCTCACCACTACCCAATGACAGTAATGTTACTTTTAGCAGTCCTACTTGCATACACCAGCCAAGCGATCCTTTGACAAACAGCCAGTTTAAGGCTTCAGGGCTGAACCTGCAAATGAGTGATTCATGAAAAAAAAGAGGGAAAAAATCCCAAGGTTCAGCAGCAAAACAATTGTGAGAATGGGAGACCCTTGGAAGATATTAAATTAAGATTTAGAAAAGAATCTTGAAACTAATTCGTTCCATTATCACAGCATTCAAAATGGCCAACAGACACAAAAGTAGAAGAGCAGGAAACACCAATTTAAATATGCTTTAGCTACCTACTTTGCCCTTTGCCTCAAGCAAAAAGCAATAAGTTTCAATTAACTCAGAATATAAAACACTGTGTGTAGAAGCCCAATAAAGCTAAAGTGAAAAAAGAAATGGGAGTGTCATGAACCAAGAAGAAATTATGCCTAACATTTTCAAATATCACAAGCGAAAAATGCTGGCTCCTTTCCGTCAAAAGGATAACCATTCTTGTAACAAAAAATGCCTGCACCTTCTCTGTAATCATGGCAATCTCTTTCCATGTTTTTCAAGGAACCCCTTCTGGAAAGATTGTCACTACAAAAATTGCCTTCTGAGGTATAGATTACTTTCCATTTTCATCTGAAATATGGCTTTCCAATATAAGCCATGGTGTGGAAAAAACTTCAATGTTGAAATATATAAACTTGTCTATGAAGGTCTATTCATAGCTTAGCATAAGAAACCTCTTCATAAAATTTTGTCCTAGAATGACACTGCAGGTATCAAGAGGTCAACAAAACTGGGAGCAAAAGTAAAACTAAGACCAGTAATTTGTTGAGAATAACTCTAGCAAACAAGAGATCTATTCAGTGCAAGATAGAAACTCCTTATCACTTACATCCCCTGAAGACCCAACAGCACGCCTGCAAGAACAACGTAAGTACCAAATGCCATAAGCGGAATGTACAAATCTGGAGCATTAATGTCATAAATCGGGGGCTTATATGACAGCCTGCCTCCCACTGGCTCAGTAATTCGTGTCCAGTGCCCCTGTGGAAATGGTACATGGTTGAAAAATTGTGAGTGGTCTGAAAATTGAGTGCAGGTGCAGTAATAAAGTTTGATGCGATGTTAGGACTCACCCTATGGAGGAATGGAAACATAACCACCTTCAACTTGTTCCTCACATATTGGTCATTCACTTGAAAATAGTACTGAGGATCAGAAAAATACCTGCTAATCTGTCGTCAAGAAAGCATTGATCATACTGTTTCGGTAAACCAAGAAAAAAAAAAGAAAGATACAGCGATCGACTATTAAAAACTACATCTGCAGGTCTCCCACTCATGTAAATAAATCTCAACTGCAAAAGTGATGCATCAGTAGGGAAAAGCACAAAATGCAACATACATGGTTTAACTGATATTCAAAGCATTCAAAGAATAGTTTATCCACTTTCCAAAGAAGTTAAGTGCCAAGTGGTACATTATTGTAAATGAAGAATGCAATCAAGGAACTTCATTATCTTCATAAGAAAATTATTCCTTTTGATGTTAGTGATGGAGTCTCTTTGCATTTATGATTTAAAGCATCAAAGTACCAGTGTAACAAAGCAATTCAGTATATTGAGTGCTGCAAAATTCACATATTTAAAAACTAAAGTGCAAAGGCAATCATGTAAACCACAGACAGCTGAATGATCAGGCTCCTAAAGGAAGCCTGTTCAAGCCATGACATAAGTTCTGAAGGGCAAACAGAGCGAGTTCAACTTATCCGGACAACATGGTCAAGAAAAAGGACTTCTGTATAGTATAGGTTACTGCCCAAGAAGCAGCGAATCCTCACACATCAAACACCTTGCAAGAAGCAACCAGGTTTGTCGCCCGCTCTCTTCTAGTTTTGTTTTACTTCTTTGTTTGCCTCTTTGTCACGTGGTGTGTAGGGAAGAGTGTCGTTTACCTCTTGCCCTTAACTATGTGCTCAATTTGGCAAATTTCTCTTCATCAAAAGACAAATATATACAACCGCCAGGATGCTATATTGATGATGAAATTTCAAACAGCATAACCTGTCCTTCTTCATGAAGGTATTCAATAGCAATGCACAACGTAATATGAACAAGCTAACTAGCGTCATTCAGCTTGTCTGTCACAGAATCATCAAAATACAATTGAATGTATAGCTGAAGCCTCATACTTACATTACTTTGCACATACTCAGAGCTAGATCCTAAAATTTTTTCTCCATAAGCACCAAGCCCACCACGGATAAGTCCTGAACCAGCACCATAAAAAGTATTCCCAAAGGGGGTGGGCTGAGGATTTGTTGGAGGTATGGGCACCCCGCCAGGCTGTGTGGCCGGATTGTTATACATTACTGCAAATTGACATACAATCAAGAGAATTAGAAAGAAAAACAGTCAGAACAAAATGGGCAGACTAAGTAGAAGCCAATGTGATGATAGATAGATGCAATCATGTCCTTCACCGCTCTTGTATTGCTAGCTCATCCCACTAACCTTAAAAATTTTAAAGAACTCGCACATTAACATTAACAGGTTATGTTGAAATAGACCTTCTAGACACTTTTACAAATTAGCAAACTACCAAAAAAAGACAATGATGCAGTGCTTAATTATTCGTATCATATGCGATAATTGACAATCATCAGGTGATCTTTCGAGAGGACTACAACTATGGTAAATCTAAAAATCAACAGGAGTATTCTATCTCCAGCTCCCAGAAACTGATACAGCCATTAAAGAAGTTAAATCCGTCCTCCGTACCTCTCTAACCCAACCCAATGTATTTGTATAGCAGTTGAAATTGAGCAAAAGCACTCGATATAATACAACTCCATGATAATAACAATTATTTGGGCCACAGGTTTGTTGAAGCAAAATGTCTGTTAAGATGACAACTTACTTATTGGCATTCTTTAAAGTAAAATGACTAAACACCTCCCCATGATTTTCTTCATAGTTATCAAGCATATTCAACATCATCTACTAGGTCCTGAGGTCCTCTTACACACAAAAGGAGAAGATATGAGAGGACCAAAATCCTTTTACGAACTTAATTTCATTCAGAACATCATCAACCTCTCACACCTTAAAAGTAACTTCTCCAATTTATTAGCCAGTTAATACCCGCCAAACCCAATTTCCAGCCAGCTTCACTAACACAACCTTCATCAGCAATCCTCAATAGAAGTCCTAGGGAACATCTCCACATAATCTACTTTCTTCACTTGAGCCCAGCATCTCCACATTGCTAATGAACAGCTACCACGCCGCAACACGCAACTCTCAAGCACCGTAACCCAACTTCCCAACCCTCATGGCAGTAAGTCCAACAGCAAAAGCCCACTAAATTTTCCATTACCCTCCCTCCATATCCCCTAAATAAAAGGCCTCACATAGCCAGTAACATCAACCATCATCTTTCCCCGCAGGCAAAATCCAAAGCATATTGCCGAATGCTCATCAGGGGAATCCCCAAAATCTCTTCCCCTCAATCCCATCCCACCCACAGAGCAGCCCTTCAGTCCCAAAAAAGAACCAAAGCACTCTCGAGCTCGACCCGGCAGCACTTCCACAGCCTCAACACACTCCCAACCTCCACAGTTCCTCAACCCTATCACCTAGAATCGCGCGAACTCACACAGCCTCGAGCACTCGCGATGCCCCAAGCACCAAAATTTCGCCTACCAATCGAACTCGCTCGCAGCGAACCAGAGCCTAGAAACAGCGATCGAGGAAAGGGAAGCGCAACGCCGGACGAGCCGATCCATGCGCGCGGGCACGCATTGGCAGAATCCGGCACGAACGAAAACGAACTCGAAGAATCGAATCGATAGGAAAAGAATGAAGAAGGGGGAAGGAAGGAGAAATCGGACCTCGATCTCGGATTCGAGATTTGCAGAGAGAGAGAGTTCGCGCGCAGAGCAGATCCGATCTCGAAACTCTGCCAGAGTCGAGTCCTGCAGAAACGTCGGGGAGAGAAAGGGGGGGCCAGTAGGTTGAAGGCGAAAAAAACATAAAACAAAAAAAAAAAAAAAAAAAAAAAAAACAGTGACACGTGTAAAAAGAATTTTCGCAGGGAGGGTCCTTTTTTCTTTTTCTTTTTTTCTTTTCGGTATTTCCAAAATTCAACGTATACGTATTACTATTAGTGTTGCGTTAATTTTTTGAAAAATATAGTACACAAAAGAACCCATGATTGAAAATCTCTAACTCTAAGACACAAAAATAGAAGCTTGAAATGGAAAATAGATAATTGAGAGAGTGAGAGAGAGAATTAAAAATGAAAAGGCGTGAAAAGAAAAATACTATTAATATTGTATATGAGAAAGTCCTCGTATTTCCTTACTCTCGTACAAATATTTTCCTATCGGTAGGATGAAATTAGATATCCAGCAATCACATTACATTTATCAAAATTTTGTAACCAAAATAAATCAAACGAATTGCTTACAAATTAATATTGAAAACACGCATCTGAGCAGTATAAAATTGCCATGAATTTAATCACATCCAACCGTCAGATATTCCATGAAAACTAACAAGTCGGTACTATAATAAATGCAGCCCAAAACTCGATAATCAAATATAACTATAAATATCCCCCTTCTTCTTTGCCTCTTCAAAGATCCTATAATACCAAATTCTCTGTACTCCGTCTTCCTATGTACACCTCAGATTTTTGCGCATTTCCGATTCGGTCGTCGAGCGCTTGTGTTGGAGTTTAGTCACTCTACGGTGCTTTTTAAAGAGTTGAAATCGTAAAGAAGAAAAAAAAAAAACAAATCGCATTCCGACTGTCTCCGCCTATCTCTCACGTCATCTTTCGACCAGCGAGAGTACTTGGCATGGGAAAATTTGAGGTGCTGGTAATACTGGACAAGATTCGCTGCCGAGGCCGGCAACCTCGCCAGAGCGTCGCCGACCCTTGGTGAGCCTCGCCATGGTTGGGTGAGGCCGCCAGCCCTCGTCGGCCAATCACTAGCCATGGCCGAGGCTAGCGACCAGCCAAAAGGAAGAAAGAAAATAAAAATATTAAAAAATTAAAAGAAATAAAAAAATATATACAAATTTACCAAACGTATTTACATTCTTTTTTTATTTCATGGAAAGAAATTTTGTACGATTCTACAAATGTGTTATTCTGTTCAAAAATTATTTTTCGGAACAGAAATAATTTCCAGGAACAATTTTTGAACAGAAACGTTACTAAACGCGCCATAAATATCTAATGGATTAGGGCTCTCCATGAAGATTTCTTAGAGTGCGCATGATAATTATTTTAGTTTTGATCATAATTATTTTTCTGTTCTTATTAATAGATTTGGAATAAAAATCAGTTTGGTAATATAATTTTATTTTTCTATTTCTAAAATAGATTTTTAGTCTAAAAATAGATTTGTAATAAAAATGAAATGTAAAAACTTTGTACCTTTTCTATTTCTAGGATACAAAAAAGTAGTAAACTCTCCTCATTACTTGTCATCGTGACTAGGCAGCCATCCACTTGTTGCCACCACACTTCAATCGTGTGTTGTTGCCTGCCATCCATCAATCATCATTCACCACCCAAGAGGGAGAAATTAGGTATCGTTACCAAATACATATTTTTACTTAAAAACCCGTCTCAAGAATAAAATTAGAAAAATGTATTTCTAGAACCAAAATAAAATTTTTTAACAAAATGATTATCTTCCGCGCTGTTATTGGCCACAAAGATTATGCTCAGTAAGCTTCTGTGATAATGTCTCCATAGCTCTTTTGGCAGTCCTCCCGCTGGCGCCTTGAAAGGCAAAACACCCATCTACGGTAGCGAAAGCCCAAGAGAGAAAACGCATTCCTTATCGTACGGGTAATACGGGCTGATTTTGTCTGATGTAATTTTGCACAGAAGCACGTAAGCAAATGATAATAAAAGGAGAACCTAGATTTTAACAATAAGACGGGCTCTTGCACCAGTTGTAGAATATATATGGTCTGCTCAATGATCGTCTCTTTTGAGATTCTTTCGTTTGCAAATATTCTGAGTTCAAAATCCATTACTCATTCAAAAGGAAGAAAAGGAAACAACAAATATGAAATAAAACCATAAAACTAAAGATAATACCCATCATTTATTTAGGGGGAAGAAAAGGAAATGACAAGCATGAAATAAGACTTCAAATAGCAAAAGAGAGTGTTGGCGAGAACAATCTTAACCCGAACATGCTTTAAATGATAGACTTGGCAACAATTCAAATCCATTACTCATTCAAAAGGAAGAAAAGGAAACAACAAATATGAAATAGAACCATAAAACTAAAGATAAAGCATTTATTTAGGGGGAAGAAAAGGAAATGACAAGCATGAAATAAGACTTCAAATAGCAAAAGGATGGCGAGAACTATCTTAACCCGATGCTTTAAAGAAAAATTCTCTCTCCGTCTAAACTTAGAACGTAAAATAAGGTGATGAGAGAAGAAAAAATTTCTCTCTAATTAGAGAAACAAGGCGTGTGGGTACCGATACATTAAAATAAGGAACGCATCTAGGTTGGATTTGGATGGAATCCGCCGACCTCTGGACTCTCCCTCATTCCCTCGACCTCCGCATCCATCATTTCTCTTGGAGGACTGCCCCACGAACCATCACCTTATTAAGCCCCAACAGACAGAGAATATTCTGAAGTAAAGCTATAGGGACTTCGATTTCTTACGGCGAACGCACCGCGACATTCATTTGGCGGACGACTCTTCGTGCTCGTCGAGATAAGCTTTGCTCAGCAGCCATTTAGGCTTTCCCCGCACCAGACATTGCTCTGATCGACGCACAAGGGCAAAAATAATTTAAAAAATAAAGTAAAGGAAAATCAGATCAAATAAAAATAACATTGCCAATTGAAATTTGGAATCGGACCAGTAAGAGCCGTTCCCACCAGACCCGAGTGGGTCAAGGAACTGATAGAAATGCTGTGAACAACGATGAAACCAACAAGAAGCTGGCAATTTGGAAATTTACTTCCAACGCCAATGACATAGTACTGGTAGAGAACATTTGAGTGCATCTAACAATTTAGTAAATTAACTTCTTTGCAACAATTATTAATGAAACTTAGTAATGTGTTGTGGCTAGGTTGTTAAAAAAGTTAATATGAATGTAAAACTATGCATCAAAAGTACATTAACTTTTAGAAATTTAGATTGATCCCTGAAATTTATGACCATATTTTCAACTCTACAAAATAGCAACATTCTCTTATCTTCTCCGACAGCATGTTAACTTTTCCCTCTTCAAAATCAATTCATATTAAAAGAAGGCAATTTTTCCACTTAATTTTCAGCTTTTGACACTTCTATCACCTTAAATTGACTATATTATCCCTTATTAATCTCATTCTTGATTTGAGAATTATATTTATCTTTTTGTTCTTGCTCTTCTTATCAATAGCTAATTATTCTGGGCAATCAATCAAAAATAATATTCCACATAATAATATTTTAGGAAATTTTCTTTTGAATTTGCATAACGATAATGAATGTTTAGAATTTTTAATGTAACTTAACTTTGTCATATTTTTAAATATTTTGATGATATCTTTTAGAAAATCATGCAATGATGGCATGAAAATTAAAAGAAAATTGGCTTATTAGATATACCGAATATAATGAAAGTTGAGTAGTCAAAATAGATGGATTACAATGTAATGACAATGTAAAGTTATAATTAAACCAAATTGTAGATGATTCTTTTTTCTCTTAAATACAATACTTAGTTGGCTATTTGTCAAATAAATTTATTTTCTTGGGAAAAGTGGGATGCCAATTTCATCTCAAATGGAAGGCAAACGGAAGGGAAAAAAAATGTTAGAATTAATTTTAAATCAAGAGTGAGCCTCAGATTTGACCTCAATACTTATCATTTGAGAATTAGTATAGGTAGTTTTATCTTTTTTTTCTTTTTTTGTGACCTAAGGAACCCCGCACGGCCGGCAGCCGGAAGTAAACCACTAGGAGCGACATGTGCTAGTCACCACGCCGGCCGGAAGTAAACCCCTAGGAGCGACGTGTCTTACCCACCACATACGCGCCACCGAGTAAGCCGCCAAAAAAGTCTCAAAGCGCTTCTTACTGATTTGCGTTGCGGGAGCTTCGAACACTAGATTTCTCGATGGAAGTGCAGAGCTACTCAAATGAGCCACCGCGGCGGGTGGTGGTAGTTTTATCTTTTGGTAAAATTGAAACCAAACAAAAAACAGAAAGAAGAAAAGCAAGAACAACATTAAACCAAAAATGAGACTCACGAGAGATAACGTGGTCAATAATGTATGATAATAAAAGAAATATTATTCATAGAAATTATATACGATCCTACGTTTCGACAAAAAAAAAAAACATAATTGTGTAAATATCATTCGTAAAAATTATATATGATTATACATATTAATGGAAAATAAAAATAGAACAGTCCTAATTTTGCCCAGCAAATTTCTGCATCGTCTCTTTCCGATCGCCCCGGGCTCTGGCGCTCACTCTGCATACGAGATCGAAGCAGAGAGTGCGATCATGGAGGCCCCGGAGTTCGACGAAGCTCCAGCTCTCGCGGTGTTGGAATCCGCTCTTTCCCACGTCCAGTGGCGCCTCAAATCCTCCTCCAAGCGTCGTCTCCAAATAGGTTCTCCTTCTTCCTCTCTTTCTCCCCGACCCTCTCCCATGTGTTTGGTTCTTCCCGTTGATCTGGCTGTTCATGGCTTTTTCATCTCGGATGATGGTGATTCTGATGTGGGTCGAGCTCCTTTTTGGGTTTTATGGCAGATGTGATGGCCTTGTGCGCGGGGATGAGGCCGGTGGTCATGGTGGACTATGGAGGGAAGCTGCCTGAACTGCAGCAACATCTGTGCGCTCTGTTAAGATTCTGTCACCAGGTTTGACCCTCTGTGCACAATGCTTTCAGCTGCCCGAAAGTTTGCGCATTTGCCTGATAGCCTGTGGATGGGCTTGGAAACTCAGTTTCATTTTGCTTATTCGTTGAATGTGCGACGTATTAGCGTTTCATTTCCGTGTTCTGCTGTGTTAGAGGTAGGCTGAGTTTGTTGATCGTCGGTCCCCTTTACGCCTGTATTGAAAGCCAGTGACGTCAATCTCATTTAGAAGGGCAATTCTTGAATGTCTTCTATGAATTTTAGATGGTCCATTGGCTTGATTGCTTGCCTTACTAAACGCATCAGATGACCTTATATCAAGCTGAAATTTGAACTCAGCTTACTGTTGGTGAGTCATGAGTGTTTTTATCTTAAGTTGTCGCGATCATTTGTCAAGCCTTAATCCATCTGGTGCACCGATGTCATACAAGTTTTCATGAAATGTTGCTCTTTGGCCTTGCATGTATTTCTTATTTGTGTTCCTTTTCATGATTCTATTATTTTCGGCTTCAGATTGTTGTTTCCCTGACTTGTTTTTGTTTTTGGTTTAACAATTATGGATCTAGGAATCACGCATATTTGAGCATTTAAGGGTAATGCTTATAGAGGATATGATTTATTTAGTACATAGGAGAGGACTTGCCGAACACGTGAGATCTAACTTGAACTCAGAAGCACAACTGTTCTTCGTGGACCTTGAACAGGATCCTCCTCAGGTTGATTCCTTGCTTGTGCTTGTTTCGTTGACACTTCTTGGTATAATTTTATAGACACGTATCCATATTGGCTTTCTTTTTGTGTGGTTCCATGAGGTTAAAAGCTCTTTTCCATTTCATCCTCAGATGATAAGAGAAAGGGAAGATAATGTTGCGGCAATTCAGCTTGTTTCAGTCCAGAAGATCTTCTCTCTGCATTTTCCCGTTATAGAACAGAACAATGAAAGCTTACCATGCAATAATACAAGCATAGTAAGCACTGCTACATCTTCGGTTGATGATTCTACTGCTCTGGGGAATCCCGACTGTATTGATTTGAGTAGCTGTCTGAAAGATACAAAGATTAGCATCCCAACATTGAATGGGTAAGTTGTTGCATTTATGATCGCTTCTTCTTACGATGTCAATGCAAATTCTTCATCGTCATTCTACCCTTGTCCTTTCGTGTTGTTTGAAGCAATCTGTCTTACCCATTCCAAAAACCACATGGCTGAAGCCTCTAAAAGGAGTATTCAAAGCCGGCATTTGTTTGTCCATCTCTATGTTATGATGCAGTACTGACTGCTTTAAGCAATTTGAGACTTGGCTTTCAGAGACTACAACATAGTTGTTACCATCCTTTCCTCGGGACACTAACTAGCATGTCACAGTTGCCAAACACTTGCCAGCAATTTTTTTTCTCATATCCAGTTAATTGATATAGTGTTGACAAGTGATTATTGGGTTTACTGCAGATGGCTTCTTGGTTATCCAGTCGTGTATTTGTTCAGCACAGAGCACATTGAAGAGGCGATCTATAATCTTTCTACCAAGTCACTTCGTATCTTCAAAATTTTAATCTCTAGGTTCTTTCTCTGTTTCATCTTTTATGCTATTAGAAGAGAAAAGAGCGAGTTTGATTAGACCAATGCATGACAGCTCCACCTGTGCAAACAAACACTTTCACATGTTTTTTAACTTTGATTTTCTACTTTAATGTTTTCTTTTACCTTGATTGGAAAAAATATGGTTTGGAGAATCATATGAGCTCGTCAGATGGAAGAAGAGAAGCAGACTTTGCAAAAAAGATCTGATGCAGTAAATTCATGATTCAGCCACTTTATGTAGGCCAGTTATAGGATTTTTATTTTATTTTATTTTATTTTTTATTTTTTGTCTTTACTGCTACTTGAATTTCCTGGAAGCTTTTAATCTGTGGTTACTCTTAACTCCTTTTTCCTCCCTCTCTGTTCAGAAATAATAAGCGAGTCTTGCCACTGGCCTATTATTCTTTCGAAGCCCTGAGATTGTTGGTGCTTTCTCAGGGCATAGCCATACCTATGTGATCCTTGAACTAAAGTGAGTCATTATGTAAATTGGACAAATATAGTTGGAACATCCTTGATTCGAGTTAACTATGTGGCAATTGGGAAGTTGCTGACATATTACGCATTGAGTATTGGCATACTCTTCAACCTTGGTTTGGTGAATCTCACTGTTATCTTCATCTCATTTTGAATGATTGAAATTTAATTCTCTCCATTTCCCATTGGATCATTTCTTCTCTGTGTATCCTTCAAACCTTTGTCATCTCCCTTTACACTCTTCTCGCAAGCACTAGCTTTATTAATTGATATATCATTCATCACTTTCATCAATGTCTTTTCTCTCAATTTCTTGATGGTTTCCCCTTTCTTTTTTCTATTTGGTTGAATGCTTTGGTGCATCCAAACAAACATTCTACATTAAGAAGCCAATTCTAGATAGAGTTGAGTTCGCATTAATGTATACTTGTTGGGATACTGTAATTGATATGAACAAACACATTTTCTTGGATTTGAATGATATTCATGAACTGGTAGTGGTGACCACAATTTGACTAGTATTAGATGCATTATTTGCAACAACAATCTAATCACTGCCTTATCGATCCCTTTCTTGATCATGCAGGAAAAAGACCCGTGGAAAAGTTACTGAACCAGAAGAAGAATTAATGAGGTATCACTTTCTTGCTGCATCCTGGTCAATATGAAATTACATTGCCTTTGAAGCAAAGAAACAAATCGTGAACCCTAGACTCTTATACTTTAAATTCCTAATCCAAGGAGAGTTCTTGCTCAATGTTTCTCCCTGAAACAATGTTTTACCAAATGAAGTGTTGCTTGATGCTAGATGGATTATATGCCCAGTTTCTTGTTGTGAAGGCGTGCTGATAGGAAGAAGCTTAAATGTTGTAGGCTTCTCAAGCCAACAGCATATCAATGAACACGATTATAAGGAAATTAGATGATTTGGAAGCTCCGAAAACCACAAAATCAAGCATTTGGCCCAGAAGGTGTCAAACTTTCTTAGGTTGAGAAGTTCTTCCTTTAAAATAGTGTTATGCCCTAAACTTGTGCTCTAAACTTTGCGACATGCTAATAGTCACAATGAACACAATTATAAGAAAATTAGATGATTTGGAGGCTTCAAAAACCACAAGATCAAGCATTTGACCCAAATGTGATGGTTAGGTTGACCACGATGATGTTTTAGGTTGACTCATACCTCAACCGTTCGCAGGTAGTTTGCTGAAATTCTGTGAGCTTAGTCCAGAAAGGCGTCTTATCCCTTGATTTAGCATTAGGCATTTGGATTGTTTTCAGATCTTTATATTGTTAAAGTTCAGTGGACTGATGCATGAGACTTTGGAGTTGCAAACATGCGGAACATTCTATAATCACTATCCTCTATTTGGCTTAGAGGTTGAAATTCACATGGCAGCTTTTCGGTGCCTTATGATCTGAGCATGGGTGGGAGTCGTGAGCCATGGGCCGAAGCATTCTTGTCCGATATGCACGAAAGGTGGGGAAGATGCAAACCTGCTTGGGGTGCGTTGCGTATGGAGGTCACCGAATGCTATCCACAAGCCATTGTGCTGTAGTATAATTGGGTAAGTAAACATCGAGAATTTTTTTAATACCCAATGTAAAAAAATTAGTGTACGATATCAAATTACTGTACCAATAGTCAATTTTCCATGCAAATGATTTATATCTTGTTCATTCGCAACAAACTGTTCTCTATGCACCAAATATGCTCAGAGCTCGAGCAATGCAGCAACCAGTGACCCACTATTGTTGCATCGCCAAATGAACACAGTTGCAGTCAGGCATATGTTATAGTGGGAAGATACTGTTAAACGGAAAAAGAAATCACTGACTAGAAACATGTCTGCAATTTTATCTCTCTCTCTCTCCCCCCTTGGTAAGTTTCGACGTTAGAATAGATCTCAAGAATTGCGATCACGAGTTCAATCATTAGCGGAAAGCGATTTTTCTGGAGGTCCTTTCAGGGGCTACTGGCCTCGTTAGTTTACCTGGATAGTGGAGGACAGGAGTACTGTCGTGACCCAAGAAGATAAATTAGGTGCTGGCTCGGATGCTTAGGGCATGTTTGGTAAAATCTGTTGTTCCGGGGATTGAAATAAGAATAGAAGTCTGTTTGGTAAAACTTTTATTCGGGAATAGATTTGGAACAGAAATAAGAAATAGAAAAAAAGTAGCTTCTTTGTTTCCGAGAATAATTTTTACAATCTATTTTTCTCTTATTTTTTCTTCTTCTTCTTCTTCTTCCTTTTGGCCGGTTGCCAACCCACGGCCAGATGAGGGCGGCGATCTTGCCGGAGCGTCGTCGGCCCTTGGAGATGCCGAGCCTAGGCGAGCTTTGTCGTGGCTGGGCCGAGCCCAGATCTAGTGAGGCTCTAGCGAGCTCGTCGGACGTCGCCCAGCTAGTCGCTGGCCACCACTATGGCCTGGTGACCAACTAAAGAGAAAAAGATAAAGATAAAAGGAAAAAAGAAGAAAAATAATAAAAGAAATTAAAAAAAAAACTAAGAATCTTACTAAACGTATTTCTATCTCGGGAATAGAAATCTTTAGAAGTTACCAAATGTGTTCTTTTGCTCGAAATTATTACCGAAAACAAAAATAGAAAAAGTCATTTCTCATAAAAATTATTCTCAAGAACAAAATCGTTATTAAATGCGTCCTGAGTCTCATGAAAGGAATGATACTATACCTTTTTTCAATTTAAAGCATGCTTAAGAACCCCTAATTTGTAGACTACTAAATGAGAAAAAGAGATAAGTGCATTCGAACTTCTAAAGCTTGTCACAAACATGCAGTGAAGTTTCTAAACTTATTTTATTATGTAATCAAATACTTCAATTAGTTCTGTTAAATTTGAGTAATGAACAATATCGGTGTGACTTGTTTTATTAATCTCTCTTTACTATGTTGCCATTATGTTAATAAAGAGTGCAATGATGGCCAAAGTAATGCTGCCTACTAGATTAAAATGTGAAGGCACTTAGCTAAGGGCGGCTACTATAAAAAAAGAAAGAAAAAAAAAAAAGGAAAGGAAAGGAAAGGAAAGGAAAACATGCTCTTTCAGAGGATGCTGCTCCATCCCCCACTCCGCCGGCTGAGAACCTCCTTTTCATTTTATTTCACAATATTGGACATCTTTTTCCCTCAGATATATGGCAGTTACATGCTGAACACAGAGGGACATTGAAAGTTTTGCCTGCTGTAATTAAAGATATTTCATGCATAAAGAGCGGAAGAAAATTGTCTTGAACTAATCTATAAGTTCATGCAGGATGAGAAATTTAAAAGAATCTAAGAACTGTCGCTTGAATTGTACAATGGAAGGCGAAAATGCAAAAGGCACTGAGCTGCATATGAGAAACATCAAACGTGATTTTGAAAGATTTGCAGAATCACACTGAGCACCTAACAAAAGAAAAGTCGATGATGTAATTCAGAGAATCAGAGAAATTGAGGAGGATCAGTTGGAGAACTCGGAGAGCAAAGGATTTTGACTCATGGAGTGCAAGATTTCCCTTGTTTGAACTTTCGGCAGTTCTCTGCTTTCCTAGCTACTATCGGAATCCGGTTCACAACTGCTATATCATGTTCAATTTGGGAGAAGATATTTCAAGGTGAACCGTGCAAGAAGGCCTAATTAGAAATCTGGAATATCTCAGTTCAAGGTGCCTACATCGGTGAGTTGTTGCCTGGCCACTTGCATAATTTCTCCGTGTGTTCATTAAAAAATGTGAGAAATGATGGGAGTGAAATCTGTCCATGTTCTTTTTATTCCGCATCGTGCCAATACATTGGAGTCCGCTGGATTTAAAAGGACTGTTGTAGTATCTTTCCCAATTCCAGTTCTTTTCTTTGGCTTGTTGCAAGCATTTCAACCAGCTGGATTTTCTGGACAAATTGACCTTCAGATGCAACTTCAGCTCTTTTCTTGGCTTGTTGCAAGCATTTCACAGTAAACCAGCAGGATTTTCTTGACAAATTGATCTTCAGATGCAACTTCAGTTCTTTTCTTGGCTTGTTGCGAGCATTTAACTGGAAACCAGCAGGATTTCTTTGACACACTAACCTTCGGATGTTTATCGTTTGCCTGTGAGACCATTGTGGTGACCGCTTCTGGGAACTTGACAAGCTGCAGTCATTCATGCTTTCATTCTTTCATCTCTATACTATGTTGGGATTCCCCTAAGGCAGAATGCATGGATATTTCGCCTATCAAGAAGAATTCATGTGTATGTATTTGTAGAGCAAATTCTTTCATTTTTCAGTCGGTTGGGCACTTCTTGGTTAGATAGTTCTATATATGGCAATTTTGAATACTGTCTTTTTGTCCCGCCTGATTACAATGCAACTATAGAATTTATTTCGACCATATACAGATAAAGACTTTGGTTTTCCCCTAGGTAGGGAAATTGTCACTGTCTCAGGCCGCATTGATGGTGTCATATCTAGGTATTGTATAATGGTAATGTTCATAGTAAGAGTAAATCCAAATCAATATACAAGAGTGAAAGGACAAGAAGTTGAAGGGGTTGAAGAGAGTAAGCAGACGATTTTGGAACGATGCAGTCAATTGTTTCTGTCGAATATTTCAGAAGTCGTTGCACATAAGCGAGCTTATGTAAAACATGATGCACATTTTCCCTTCGTTCGTCCAATCTTTTCTGTCCTTTTTTGGTGGAAGTAGTGATGTAAATTTGCTGGTCTCCTTCCATCAGATTTCTTTTCCCACAGGAAATAAAAGAAGGAAGTTTCTATCAATGACAATCAATGACAATGGGGCTATCAAAATGCTACCAAACAAGAGAACCACAAACTACAAACGCATGAGAATCTTGATCCTTTTCTTCCATGTGCTCAACTTCGCCGTGCCCCCGGCATTCGCCACTCGATCAGATCTCCGTTCACTCGGATCCGTTCGTATCAACCACATGAGAGATCTACGTGCATTGCACCTCGAATTACTCAGTCCATGTGATTAGTGGCGACGATGGAGACTCCGGAACGCCTTCCTCTCGCACGTGCTCGAGCTCTTCGGCGTACGAACCATGAAAACAAATGACACAAAGGAACCCCAAATCCTTTCAATCTCTCCCTCCTTTTCTTTCCCCTCCCCCTCACTTATCCACCCACCATGGAGAAAAATACTATGTACAACTTCATGAAGATTTGAAAGAAGAAAAGAGAGAAGGATAAAAAGAAGGAAAAAGAAAACATAATGTGGGTCAACTCAAAGCACTGAAGCCACCACCTTTCATCATCTGCTTGAACTCCTTGAAGTCGACCATCCCATCACCATCCACATCCACCTTCATGATCATCCTCTTGCAATCCTCCAACGTCCTCCCTTGCTTCAGCCCCAGGGAGGCCAGCACCGACCTCAGCTCATCCACGGTGATGAACCCGTCCCCGTTCTGGTCGAACACGTTGAAGGCCTCCCTCATGTCCTCCTCCTCGTCGCGCTCTTCCATGATGGACCGGTACAGCGCGCCGAACTCGTCGATGTCGACGCAGCCGTCGCCGTTCACGTCGATCTTCTCGATCATCTCCGCGAGCTCCTTGTCGGGGATGTAGATCCCGAGGTTCTCGAGGGAGTCGCTGAGCTCCTTCTTGGTGATCCGCCCGTCCCCGTTGCGGTCGAACATCTGGAAGACGCGCTTGAGCTCCGCGGCGTCCATCGGGGCCTTGACCAGCGAGAGGGAGCGGGGCAACGACGGCAGAGCCGACGTCGGCGGCGGCGGTGTCGGGTCGAGGCGGAGAGGGGACCAAGAAGGAGGGAGGTAGACCCTCAGCTTCTTGGGGACCAAATAGTGGAACCAAGTGTGGAGGAGGTGGTAAAGGAGGAAAATCCTCGTGATTATGGCTGGCATTGCTATAAGAGCAAGAGAGAGATTGTGCTTTGGCTTCTTTGTTGGTGGGTTGGTTGGCGTTTGATGAATTGTGTGGTGAGCGTTTGGGGAGCGATGAGAAATTCTCGGGGAGACACGAGGGAGAACTTTTGTGAGGGAGTTCTTCAAATAGAAAGTTGGGGGAGGAGGTGGGAGTGTTTATGGCAAAGGGACCATATCATATATATATATGATGGTCATGTCATCAATGTATGGTGAGTTAGGTTAAGGGGGATTCACGCGTTTTTGGAATCATTTTTATTATTATTGTTATAATAATAATAATAATAATAATTATTATTATTATTATTATTATTTGTTGCTGACATTGTTTAAATTGTTATTTTTTTATGGGGTATAGAATTTCAAAGACGCGTTGTTATAATTGCTGTTGTTGGGTGATGGTGAGACCTTGTTGGCGGCCACCTTGTGAGTTATTATATTCTCCATTGTCAAATTTAAAAAAAAAAAAAAGTTAATGTTTGATGAAGAGTGCCCGTTTTTGCTTTTGTTGTACCCTTTTCTTTTTGTGTGGTGGGACGTGAGAATGGGACCGCTGATAACGGATCTGAAATCTAAGGCTCTTTTTCTTTTACTTTTTCAAGTTACAGTGATGGGTACGCAAGGCATTTTGAGTACTCGAGTACCTCTCATTGAGCGTGGTAGTTCCTCACTTGGCAAGCGCAAAGTAATTGTTAGAGTATGCAAGCTTAATTGCTTAAAAGGTCGCATTATTGTTCAAAAATATGGCGATTCAAGCTCGGATTTAGATCCAAAGGTGAGGAACATGCTTGTGATATGGATTACATAACAGAGTTTATCTGAATCTGTAGGCTTTTCATTTCAATGTAAAGGAATAAAGGATAGGAAAATGCATAACAAAGTACTCAAGTACCTGAATCTGTAGGCTTGCAATATGGATTACATAACAAAGTACTCAAGTATACATTCAAATGTAGAAATATGTAAACGGAGTTTTGGTGGTTTAAGCTATTGTTAATATTTATAATTTCGGATGGTGGGAGAATGTATGGTTTAAAATAGGCAATTTTGAGATAAAAATTGATATTTTCGGGAATAGGACATATAATTTTAAAAACTAAAACTCAGGTATACATTCAAATGTAGAAATATGTAAACGGTCGTGGGATTAAAGAGAGCCGTTGTCTAATTTCTTTTGCGCCCTTTTTGAAGGTTTCTTCTTTTGGCTAGAGCCGTTGAGGAACATGACGCAGACACGCTATGGTAGTTGGAGCAGGCCGGACGATAGGGACCGTCGGATTGGATCTTCTCCCAACGGCTATTGCCGCGTGACTGGTGGGTTGGCGACGCGTGGCGTCTGTTAGGGAAGAACCATCGATCGTTTTTTTTTTAATTTTTTCCTTTTGGTCCGCACCGTCGATCGTTCTTTCTTGCCGGCACTTTTCTGGTTGGCCTGCCCCTCGCTATGATGATGACTCGTTGAGCAGTGACGGTGAAGCCGTTGAAGGTTGAGGAGGTCTGCTCAGCTCTTGATGGAACCAGTCGACACGTAGCTCTCTCCAACACGGATGGAGATTTCTAATGGAAAATGGTCTTAGAAAAAGTCTTGAACTTATTGAATGGCGATCAATTCAATCATGAACTTTCAAATTCAATCAATTTAGTTTTACATCTTTTAAAATTTAATACAATCCATTCATCCAATTTAAGACCCGAATATCGTTGACGTGATAGTTTAATTGCCAATCACCCTTTGCACAATTTTGAGCGAGCACTGCCACTGCCAAGACCTTGGCGACTAACAAAGGAAAAAGATGAATAGCTGAATAGGGGGAAAAAAGAAAAAAAAAAAAAATTACAAAGCTAGTTCATGTGAACCATCTTCGACATAAATTGACCAATTGGACTATATTGAAAATTTGTTAAAAATTTTAGGATTAAATTGGCTAAATTGAAAAAATTATAATTAAATCGATCGCCATATAATTGATTTAAGACTTTTTTAATAATTTTTTGTAGATTGCTCTTTAGGTTAGTGGAGGTCACTCTCCTCTTCTCAGCTAAGGTGTTGTTTGGTAACGTTCTAGGGAATATTTGTTTCTATTCTTTTATTCCTCGGAACAGAAATAAAACGGAAACACATTTGTTAATTTTTTTTGTTCCGGAAATTAGATTTGGAATAGAAATAAAAATAATCATTTCTTTTTTTCTAAAAACAACTTAAGAAACAAGAAACAAGTTTTTTTTTACTTCTTTTTTCTTCCTTTTCTTTCTTTCTTTCTCTTCCTCTCTTCTTCCCTAGTCGGTCACCAGTCGATCGCCGACCCTGGCGATGGTCAACGACTGGCCACACGAGGCTCAGCGACCTCGTCGAAGCCTCGTCGACCCATAGTGAGGCAGCCCTAAGCTCGCCGACCACTAGCAAGCCCCCCCTCCCCCGAGCCTCGCCATGGCTGGGTGAGGCTCACCCGAGCCTCATCGTGGTTTGGAGAGGCTCGGCCTTACTAGATCTGGCAAGGCTCCCCCAAGGCTGGCGATCTCGTGGGTTAGCCATGGCCAAGGCTAGTGACCGGCCAGAAGAAGGAGAAGAAAAGGAAAAAGAGAAAAGTGTAATAAAATTATCAATAAATTAAAAAAAAAAATCTAAGTCATAAAAATATATGGGGTGGTACCAAATGCATTTTTCTTCCAAAATAAAAATTTTGTTTTATTACCAAACGCTTTTAAATGCAAAGAAATTATTCCCGGAAACGGTATATAAGGTATTTCTAAAAAAAAAAAAAAACCATTCTCGAGAACAAAAACATTACTATACACACCCTAAATCATCGAAATTAAGTGAAGCCACTCCCAATTACATACCTCTAAATTGCAGCATGAAAGTTTCAAACGCTTGTGATCAAAACTCACATAAGATCAACATCTAGTTTTGTTCTACCGATAATTTATATGATATGAAACGACAGTGACACAGTGATCACAAGCCTCACAATTTAGTGGACCGCAGTTGTAGCATCTCCTCTACTTAGGAGCTCGTCCAAGCTTGTAGCTTCAAGTCAAAATGTTGTGCGTTTGAATGTACAATTCTTAGGCACGCAACAACACGAGTCATACCTTGGTTTTCTAAGCCGCGTCCATGAGTCTTGGGATAGAAGCAAAGCACCGATGACCATCTAGAGCATTAGGTATTTCATCGCAGAGGCCATCGCGGGCTTTAACATCTGAAGCTACAGTGTTATCCAAGTAAGAACACACCTACTCGTGCTTGCACATGGGACTCGGTCTAATCAAAAGGGCTCAAATGAGAATTTAAGCAATTTCTAAATGTACACAGATCCCCATTTCAACAATGCATTTGCCGACACTTCTTTTTACACTACCAATGGATAGAATGACTAAATTACGCGATGCTTTCAGATCATTACTATATACAAACTCAAGCTCACTGTTACTTCATCTCCGCCATTTAACAAATGTGCCGACCCAAGAAGAGTAAACGAAACCCTAGAAATTCGTCAGTCCTCATTGAGATCCAAAACCCTTTTCATCATGTTGTCCCTTTGCTGATGCCGTCAAGCGATGAATTAACAAAAGGGATTAGCTGAATCTGTTGACTTGGCCCGGCTGGACAGGAACCAAAAACTGACTCTGCGAGTGCTCGACTGGGTCTGGTTTTGTCTGGACACAGCTTGGTCAATGCCTTAATGCAGGTGTCCAGCATCTTGGAGCGCTGCTTAGCGCGTATCATCATGTGCAAGCACGGATCCAGACAAGACACGTTCGGTCCTTTTTATAAATTTTAACGTGGGGGAGATGTCGATGATTTGTGGCGCATTACTGTTTATTATATAAGGCGAATGGAGAGATCGGTGAACAGTGGTAGGGTTGACCAGAGCGACCGGAAAGAGTGATGTTCCACTCGCGAGAGACAAGGCCAGGGAGTTGAGTCCAGCCAGTGCTCATTGCGTGCGACACACCTGTCTCCATCTCTGCATGAGCTGTGTTTCTCTCTCTGGGGTGTTAAACGCCTCCTCCAATTGCGCTCCCAGCTAAGGCTCCAAGAAAAAAACCCTAAGATTACATTTAATCGTCGAAATTTTTAATTAAGATAAAATTTGATAGGATCTCATATGAAATCAATGAAATTTTACTATATTATATTTATTGTTTAATGATTGTATTGATAAAATTGGATATATCACATCATATTACATATATTCTTTGATATGAATGCCTATATGAATCACAAATATTACAAACAAGGATGATAAAAACCTTTCACGACACTCTTCTCTACTTTATTTTTATTTTTTCCCTCTCTTTTTTAATTAATTTCTTTTTTTATTTCTTTCTTTCCCTTCCATCGTTCTCCAATAAAATCTTATTAAATTGAAAATTATATTAATATACCTAAAATAGTAAACACCTAAGATATGTAATGAACATATATTTATATATTGAACTTATGTTATAAGATAGAATTAAATTCGAATATATAAATGAAGATAAGATTAAATTAAAAAATAAATTTTTATTTTTTGTTATTTTGAATTTCTTATATTAGAATTAAAAAAATTTTATAATTTTAATTTATTTATTTAAGAAAAAAATTATATTATGAATATTAGAAACCACATCCGTCTTTATTCTACCTCTCCTATGGAATAATTTTATCTGATTTATATACCATTTTATATTCGACTTTATCTTATTTTGAATAGGCATCAAACGCAAAATCGAATTTATCCTATCTGAATTTTATTTTGACCGCAGCCTAGAGAGTTTTTCAACGTTAAGGAGGATAATCAGCTTTCCAAGTTCTGAATGGATCTTGCATTGGGACAAGGGTTTAGCTCTTAGATCTGTGGGATACTCTACTCTCTACTCCATCTATTTTATAAGAAGTGCGACATATGCCAAGTTAGGTTGTTTGGGTTATTGCAAATCACCCCGTTAAATTTTGATTTTTGCAATTTGCCTCTAGGATTCTCTAAATTGGTCGCGATGTGCTCCTAACATTGGCTCCAAACAAATTCTTGGAGCTCCAATCACATGACGACATGTAACAGAATGTGCAAGAATAAATCGGTCATATAAGTATATACATATAAGGATAGAAAGACGACTTGGAAATATTTAAAAGCTTGTGCACCAAAGCCTTCATGAAAGTTTGACTGGAATCAATGCTTGAGACACATTGGAAACATATTTTTGAGAGCTCTCTCTCTCTCTCTCCTTAGAACTGCTGAACCTTCCTTAGCCAAACTAGCAAGACCTTGGCCCGAAACTCATACGAAGGAAGGACTAGCCCTTTTCCAGACAATGAAGATGTTGGAAGCAGAGTGGGAGCTAGTCAATTAGCAAGTAAGAGAGTTCTTGAGGAGCAATCTCTGAGCTAGACTTAGATATTTCCATTCCAAGTATGAGAGTAGGGCATGGCACAGACCAAAAAGGTAGATCATCAAGGGCAGATTCAAGGGCCAGAGTTATTGATTGAGTGGACCTCGAGAATGAAAGTAACGCAATTCTCTCTCTCTCTCTCTCTCTCTCTCTCTCATACACACTACAATGCTCTTCTTATGCCACTGAGTGCATCCAACCCTCTTAAAGTATATTGTTAATTCAATCAGACAACATGACAATTTTCCACATCCCACTTTATTACCAAAGGTGACACATATAAAGTTATCTCTTATGAATTCAAATTGAAGATCATTCTTCTCAATGTGTAATCCCAATTAAGTCTTCAAGTGACTCATTGGAAGTCAATAATCGAACTTCTTGGATCGGGTAATGATTTCAATATGAAAACCAGAAGGATTACATTTTCCTTCATCTATAATTAGAGAATGCCTCTAATTGGTAGCAAATTATAAATTACGGACACCATCCATCCATGTACAAACTTAATTAAATGACACTGCAGGTGATGGTCATGTTTGTACCACCAATAAGAGTAGTTGAAGGAAAGCTACGGATGAAAACGTGGTCCAGGAAAGGAAAGAAATGGGTAATTATAATGAGGCGAGCTGTAATCTAACTCAAGCAGCTGGCAAGCATATTGCAACAGTACTAGTACTATGGCTATGTTACTTGATTGATGGTCTTACATCTGGTTGCTGGGGCCGGATTGACTGGGCTATAATTGAGATCATTAAGCCCATTGGCTCACAAGAGATTGACCTCCCAAGCCCAATGGGCCAAAAAGACGACTAATCCTTGGTAGACGGCCTTTAGTAGTTGACATTGATAGAGGTTTTTCTTCTTTTTCCTCTTCCAAAACGGAATCGCTCTTCGGCTTTTCATGTTGGAGCTAAGCATTGTCTGAAAGATTATTATTCTCGTCTACTGACCGTCTCGAGGTAAGTGCGTTCGTCGTCTTCAAGACTTAAAGTTCGAACCATCACATTTACGCACTGGAGACATGAAATATGGCTAAGATTATCGGCTGTTTGTTCCAAAAAACCTTGAAAAGATTATTATCAGAAATAAAAGAAAATTTGGTGGAAAGCATATAAATAAGATTACTTTATATGTGAGATATAAATATAATTTCAGCTTTTAATGCCTCCCAAATGCTGGAAAATATTTGATATGTGACTTTCATGGTTCATGAAATATTGAAAAATAAAAAATAAATAAATGAACAGAGGAGTAGGAAGTATTGAGTGCCCCCACGCAGGATCGAACTACGGACCTTCAGTTTACAAGACTGACGTTCTACCACTGAGCTATAGGGGCATCTCATGTTAATTGAGAATATATTTCATTATATAAACATTATTAATTGTTTGTACTTATTCCTCTTTATCTACCCACCCCTCTGGTTAAAAGAAAAATAATAATAAAAAACGCAAACCCGAATATTAGCTCCTAGGATTTCAAGAGAAATTACTTATTTTGACTTGAAAAGATCATATGGTACTCAATAATGTGTGATTAGTTTCAAAGTGGGATGGTTTTATGCTTAGAACTTTAAAGCGCGTTTGGTAACGATTTTACTCCTGGAAGTAAATTTTGATTAAAAATGATTTTTTTTATTCTGTTTTTAGGAACGGATTTTACGTATTTTTAGCTATTTGATAACTGTCCAAAAATTTTTATTCTGGAATAGAATTACGTTTGATGCACCGTCTTCATTAATTCTCGTTTCAAATCAATTTCCTTTAATTTTTAAATAATTTTTATACTTTTTCATTTTTTCCTTTTTTTTTTTTCTCCTATTCTATTCTTCTTCTTCTTCTTCTTCTTCTTCTTCTTCTTCTTCTTCAGGCCGGCAACCTCAGAAGCGTGCCACCAGGCCTCGCCGGGCGGCGAGGCTTGCCTAGCCCTGCCGAGGCTGAGCCTCGCGGTGGCCAAATGAGCCCTGGGCCGGGCGAGGCTCACTTGGCCATCGGCGAGGCTCGCCGAGGCTGGGCGAGGCCCGCCTAGCCACTGCGGGGCTAGGTGTTGCGAGTCTTCTTGCGGCGACCGGTGGCGTGGCGGCGGCGGCGGCGGACAAGCAGTCGATGAAGAAGAAGAAAAGAGAAGAAAAAGAAGAAGAGAAAATGGAAGAAGAAGAGTTGTTTTGATTTTTAGATTTGTTTCTAAAACAAGAATCAATCTTTTTTTTTTATCTTGATTTTGTTCCAAATTTACTTTCGGGAACAAAAAAATAGAAATTTGTTCCCGAGAACAAAATTTTTATCAAACGCGATTATGTTCCCAAACTACTTTTGGAAACAAATAATTAGAATCTTACTCTGTTTGGATGGTTACCAAATAGGGCCTTAATGAACCGAATTTCCTTTTTCTTATCCATGAATCGGTCTATTTTATGTTTTCGATAAAGAAAATCAAATTTTTATAATAAAATACAAAAAAAATTGTAACTAATTCACTGTAGAAATATATGGTGGTTCCATTGTTGACTCTTTATATTAAAAAGACCATGGTTCAATTCTAGATGGATGTAAAATATTTTCTTTTTTTTTTAATTCTTAAAAGGTTTCAAAGTCAACAAAGTAATCGGTCTGGTTGAACCGGATTCGGTGCTCACCTTTACTTACGAAAAGAATAAAGGCATCTGACTTGTTCTAAACTAAAAATCATTGTTTATTTGGCTCACAGGAGTTAAAGATCACGCTTAACTATTCTATTGGAGTGCTAGCAAAATCATCTTTACCACGTGAAAGCAAAATAATTTGTCGCTTTGTTACATAATGTTGTTTTTATTTGAGGCATTGACAATCCAATCCCTCAGCGAAAAATAAATAATATGGACATAAATCTAAATCTTCAATTTTCTTGGCCAATAGGAAGACACGGGTGTGTGTGTCCGTATAGACAAAAGGACAGGGGACATGACGTGAGGGGTAAATGGTGAGCCAATCGTACCGCAAAACATAAAAAGGAAGTGGCGGCTTTTGTACCACAAATTTTCTCGAGCAAATTGCTTAACTTTTTTCTGTTTTTGGTCGGTAAATTGCTTAACTTGTTAAACCGGTTTGCTTAGAAAATTTAGAATTGGAAACTTTTCATTTGGTGAGATTTAGGAAATGCCACTAAGGGAGACTCCTTAAATATGAAGAAAGAACCGTAAAGGAAAAATACACTATCGGTTTGCATTTGCTTGTGGGCAAGCAAAATACACCGAGGGGGAATTAAGTAAGGATGAAATAGAGTGGGAATTAAGTAAGGATGAAATATAGTGGCAAATCATAATTACCTATTCGTGTCATTTCATGTCATGATCAAAATATTCCAATACAATGACAAAATGGCTTTTTAACCAAAAATTTATAAAAGGTTGCCGGTTCATGTCAATTGCAAATTGGCTACTTTGTATTATGTCGTGTTTAATTTAAATTTGGAATTTTCAATTTAATCCATACAATATTCTGAATTTTTTTGTTGTTGTATTGGAAATTGCAATCTCTAGTGTGAAACCATTTATGCTCATTTACTTCATACATCACATTGTAATTTAATATTTCTTCTCTATTCAGTATTAAATCCAAATCAAGAGAGATAAATAAATTTCCTTTTTCAGAAAAGGATGCTAACTTGGGTTTTAGTTTGCAAATAAAAGAGTTTTATATCCAATGTATATTGGTGAATAAAAAAACTTCAAAAAAAAAAATTTAATGTCTAGTTTATCTACATCGTTTGCACATTGGAGATTTGATATTGTTTATTTATGAATCCTTAAGCACCATATGATTTATTTTGGACCAATACTCCACCATAGTCCATGGATTTCCTTTTCTTGAATAATGCCATCGAAGTTGTTTCTTTGAATATTGCATGCGTGCAAAAATAACAAGGGAATAACTTCTATTTTTGGTGAAAGTAAACACTATAGAATTCAGCAAGGTAATGATTTTTTCGGGACAAAAACTATCATAGAAACAAAACTATAAATCGACGATGATTTGCCACAATACCTTCATAATTAGATTGCAAGAGTAACTATAGACACACAAAAACCTAATGCTACTTACTCTAATTTCTGAATGACATTTTGTTTGATTTAGACATTCAATATCTATTAATGTTTTCCAGTCTCTCTTTTTTTTTTTTTTTTTTTTTTTGTCGGTAGAATTTTCCAGCAATAAATTTGCATGAGGAAGACAAAAACAATTTCCCCCTCTCCACAATAGGACTAGAAAATGTATATTAGAGAGAGAGAGAGAGAGAGAGAGAGAGAGGGAGGGAGAGATCTAGCCTCACCCTCATGTAGCCAATCAAAATCCTCCTTGAAATTGCTCCTGATGAGATCCTTTTTCACTTCCCATTTCCCTCTTCTCCTCCCTCCTTATCTTTCCCCCATCATCATCATTACATACTCATCTCCCTCCCTCGTCACACCAGACCACCCCACAAAACTCTCTCTCTCCCTCCATTGAATGGCGACGAATTCTCTAAACCCCCTCCGCCACCACGGCGGCCGCCACCACCACCACCTCAGACGCCGCCACTCCCTAGACTCCCCGTCCTCTCTCTTCCTCAAACCCAGCACCACCACCACCACCATCACCACCGCACAGTCTCTTTCCACCTCCACCACCACCACCACCTTTTCTCTCTCCCCCGCCACCTCCTCCTCCTCCTCCACCGCCGCCGACGCCGCCACCTCCACCACCCCCTCCCCCTCCTCCACCTCCCTCGACCTCCTCGAGCGCCACCTCGCCGCCAAGAACTTCCGGCAGGCCGACGAGGAGACCCGCCGCCTCCTCATCGCCCTGGCCGGCGACGCCGCCCTCAAGCGCGGCTACGTCTTCTTCTCCGAGGTCCAGTTCATCGCCGCGGCCGACCTCAAGGCCATCGACGGCCTGTGGCGTCGCCACAGCGGGGGCCGCTTCGGGTACAGCGTCCAGAAGAGGCTGTGGGACAAGTCCAAGCGGGACTTCACGAGGTTCTTCATCAGGGTCGGGTGGATGAAGAAGCTGGACACGGAGATTGAGCAGTACAACTACAAGGCGTTCCCGACCGAGTTCATGTGGGAGATGAAGGAGGACACTCCCGAGGGCCACTTGCCGCTCACCAATGCCCTGCGAGGGACTCAGCTGCTCAGCAACATCCTCACTCACCCGGCTTTCGCCGACGCGGAAGCCGAAGAAGGAGGAGGAGAAGAAGGAGAGGCGCAAGAACGAGCTGATCCAGCAATCAAGAAAGGCGGGTTGTTGAAGGGCTTGAAGGGCGAGAACGCCTCCTCCTCAAAGCCGCAATCCGAAAGGGTGTTCAAACCAGACTACAGCTTCTGATCTTTGCTTCAGGAATTGCTGTCACTGATTAATCAATCTCGATGAAATCAGCACACGCATAATCGGTACATTGTTGATTGCTCTTTCTTTATCTTTTGGTTTCTGCATATTCTGCTCTCTTTTCTTTTTCCTTTTTCGGGTTTCCATCGTTTAACACATAGTCATCGGCATTGCCATGTTGCAATGTGACCGATTCCGTGTGTGCCAAGTGCGGAAATGAAATGGTTTATAGAAAGAGCATGGGGACAAGTCAAATAGTAATATGTAATTTAAGTGCTTTTTTCTATGGGACAGTGGGGACAAAGGCAGGGGCCAGACGTTTTGTTCATTTATATGTCTTCTTTATAAGGTCAATACTAAATATTAACACATGTAGAATTTGTTTTTTCTTTTTATCCTTCACTGGTGATACAGAGGAAACCACTTGGAGAAATCTGATTGGTATTTTTTTTTTCTGGTCATAAAATCTGATTGGCATTCACATCCATGTAAACGTCACATTCCCCCAGTCCCATTCCGTGATGGCGTTCATCACCAGGCCATTGAATTCACGCCTCCCTTTGTTAATTCCCACAAAGAAACCCGCGTTCTGGCGAAACACGCGCGAATCAAGAGCAGCACATTAGAGACATTGTTCTCCCTTGTCATTCGTTCTCGACAACTGAGCCAATCGCTCCCCCGGCAGAGTCCTTGATTGACTTTACTTCATATGGTCATCAAAATAAGCAATTTTTAAGCAAGCAGTAGCTCCAAAAGGGAATATGCTCTCTAGAGGTCTAAATTTAGACATCGACAAATACAGAAAATATCGTCATGATCATACTCTCAGTTTTATTGGGGTGATCATTATATTCCCTTTTCTGGTCAAGCATATTTTAAAAATCTCCATTTGTCGTTCCATTTGCATCAGTTTTGTCGTACTGATGTCGAGGAACTGAAGGAAACCTGATGATTATTCTTTTCTTTTTTTTGTCTCCCATGGTTGATCTTCCCCATAATGAAGTGAACAAGATGTTTGCACAATCCTTTCGTAGAGGGAGAGATTTCAATTCTACGAAGCAGGCGAATGTTATAAAATATGCATGCAAAACAAAACACAGATATCCTACGCTCATCTTTCTTCTTAACAGTGTTCCAATGTGAAGAGAACATCCAAAAATGCTAAAATTGAAGATCTAAATTATAACTGCACGAACGTGTGCTACCCCATTGAATCTCGATTCTTGACTGACTCAGAAGTATTTTAACTCGAGGTGTCAGCCGGCCGAAACATCAGTACTCTAGGCATCGGGCTCAGCCCTTCAAAAATAAGGCCTGTTGCTGCAAGGAAGATTGACATCGTGCACGGCACGGATGAAACTCCAAAATTCATCACATTTCCTGAATGAAATTCAAAATATGAGAGACAACGACTATCTTTGAACCAATGCACAGACAATCAATGATGGTTGAAAATCATGCCATCACACAGATTTTTTTCAAGCCACGTTCCCATAATTTATTTTGGAGAACTTGCACGAGGGATTAGTCCATTTGGAACTATTGTACAAATGAAAACACATGCATGCGTTTGTCTTCATGAAGAACAGGATGCTGTCACAGCATGATTATCATTTGTGGTTGCTACAATCTTTCTGTAGTATGAGCAGAGAGATTGGGATCACCACATGCATATGCAGACAGGTCTTCAGTCACTTTAAGGCTCGACTCTACCATTGTATAAACCACATGGGAACGAGATACAAAGACAATAAAAATTCGTTGTATACCATTCAAAAATACATGAGAAGTGTTCAATTGTTTGCGAGCATGTTAGAAACTCAAATCCTCATTAATACACCGCAACTGCATCAAGATTGGACCACAAGAGATTTATGAACTGCTTCCGACATGCAAAAGACAAGCTTAAGGTTTAATTAATCATTCATGCCCTTCCACACGCAGCACATGCTAGAAAACTTGTACACATAAAAGTCTCATGGCAGAAGATGATGATGTCAGAACTTACCAAAAAATTGTATCAAGCACACGGGCAGAGTCTCCTAGTATGCCGATGCGAACCCTCACATGAAAGTACTGATTGTCTTTGGGTATACAAACAAGCTCCTGGATTCTGCAACTCATAGAAAATACTTCAGTATGCTTGCAATGTTTGTCAGAACAATTCTGTCTATCTAAAAGCACACATCTATGCGTACTAATTTCATATTCAAAGCATTACCAAATCCTGTAGCAACACATGGTCCCTAGCCCAAATTCCCCTAGACGATGCCAAAGAAAATGTATCCAAGTGATTACCCAGGTGTCCAATCTCTTCTTATGTATCACTAAACCACGTCCTTCCTAGCAGGACTTGGAGCATTACATATCCACCACATTGTCAAGGCTGTCCTCAACACACAGGCTAATTCAATGCATGCATGGCCATATAGACATGAGTTTCTGGAAGCTAAAAGCCCATTGCACTCAGTGCGTCAAAAATCATACCAGATGTCTAGGCGCATCATCAACAACTTCAGCAGGTTGATCTGGTCCAATGCTGGCCAAACAAGCTCCTTTACAGCTCAGATATTTCTGCATACTGTTGAAAGAAATTGGAAATAAGAAACCGAAAGAAAAATATAAATCATCTACTGATAAACAATCACAGCCAAGTTCTTTAGTGAAGAAAACTTGCAAATTTTCTAAAAGCCCTCCTCTTCTCTCTTCTGAAAATTCAGTCCATGCCAAGGATTTCAAAATCATCTATTGAACTCAACCAGGGTAACATATTCTTCCTGGAAAACCGCTCAGAAGGTCCATCCACGTAGTATGTCCATTTATGGAATCATATTTAGGTGAAAATAAGGTCCGTTACAGATGTACGGAGAAAGGAAAAGCTCCAGTTTCTCTTTCAAAGCCCAAATAAAGAAGGATAAGCAGCCATTGTCTAGCATATCTTGTCAATACTTTGAAACCCATCGCCTATCTTGTTAATATAATCAAAACATATGAAAAGGTGATGAATCAGTTAGAATTAAATCACGATTAAGCAGATGATAAAAGGGAAGCACATAAAACTCCAATCACCCAGAAATTAGCAACCTTTTGCCACGAACAAAGAAAAGAAATGAAGACCGTAGCAAAAGAGATCAACAAAAACATAAAAGTAAAGGAACATTGAAATAAGATCCAAAAATGAATAATGTTCCTGATTTGATGAAAAGATTTAACTATTTTTACCGTCCAATGCAAAAGAAGAACACCAGGAGGGGAAAAGAAATCAGTTATGAACGAAGAATCAAGCAAGCATCATTACAAATAGAAACAACCAGGGAAAACTGAAGTGGACTTACATTTCACATTGGTTCAGAAGTGCAAGCTTATTTGGGACACACGACTGCCCAATTGACCTGCAGACTGAATCGCAGGACTCGCCTTGCCTAAAGGATGGAATAAGAAATCAAAAGGAATTGGCCCCTCCACAAATAACTTGGATAAGTAGAAGGACTACTAACACTGCTTACCTTCCCACAATGACATTAATACCAGTCAGTCCTGCTTCTAAACTCTTGCTGCTAGCCCCTATTGCAGTTTCAATTGTAAAGCAGTGTTAATATTGTAAATAGTAGCATCTATGCATGCAAAATCTTCTGATGCTTTTACAAGATAGATCTTCGCCTGGGTATTTTCAACTTACCTGAAGAATTTGCAGGCAGGGAGAAACAATGATGGAATTCGCTAAGATAAGCATTTTCATGAACCTGGAATAATGAGATCATTCAGATGTCACATTAACTATTTACAGAACTTAAATTCAGGTATTCTACAGCAATTACAAAGGAATCAGAGATATAAGCAAGTATATACTACGCAGAAAACATGGAAGAGAGGTGCAAAGCACTCATCTTAACAATCTACGTATTACTTGTCCCTCAAAACTTAGTAAGCTAATATTTGCACAGAAACTCTATGTTACCTTAATCCTCTAGAATGCATAGCCACATTATCGCCACCAAGCAATCCATTAACAACGTATAATAGCTAGCATCCCCCATAGTCCCATATCACAATGTTACAGATGAAAAAAGTAGACAGTGGCTAATAGGACTTTCAAAGATTTAAGGCTCGAAAAGAAGCATAAACAAACAAACACATTTACAAGCAACTATGGGGTGCTATGGAGCAAATAAAACATGAATAGTGCAAACAAATCACAATACTCAGAACTACATACATGTCCAACAATGAGGCGGGCATACTTCCAGTGGTCACATCATCACAAAATATAATGGGCCACATGAGGTACTTCTCAATGTTTATACTGCAGTTCTTTTGTCGCAACACACTCCTAATATGCAGTCATAAAACTAAACATTTAATGTGATGATCAACTTTATGACGTCATAGAGGGAAAGCAACCCAATCATAAACTTGAATATGGAAGGAAAAGACAGGTATCTACTCCAAAATATCAAACAACAACAATATCTTTTAAAAGGAGAATCACTAACTCCCGTCAAAATGATTTGCTTACCACACTTTCGGAATTGTGACGGCATCTCCCAGTGCAGAAATCAAATACGCTACTGTAAGTACCTGTCACATGTAAAGTTGGCTTAATATCATCCACGCAAGACTTAAAGGAGGCTGTCTTATTTTAGAAGGAAAACTGCATTTCAGCACTACTTTCAAATTAGAACCAACTGCTATCCATCCAGCTGCCAAATAAAGGGAGTTAAATGCACATGTCGACCCTCATTTGAAGGTGCTCCATGATATATGCCACAGAATTTTTTTTCATATAACTGAAATCATCCATACTTTGAGATGTTACAGATAATAAAATGAAATATGCTAAAAGCATCTTGTGAGAAGCACATGCACCAGATGAAATCAGATGATGCAGGCAAAGCATACTTGACAAAACAAATCAATAAAAAAAAAACCCCACCGTGTAGAACTTCAACTTTTTCTTGAAAAAGAAAAAAACCAATAAATTCGTCAAAATTGATGTGAGCTCAATATTATATACCATTATTTGTTTACCAGTTACATTCGATCAATATATACTCGAGATTGCAGATAATAAGGCCATAAAAAAAACAAGAATACAAACATAAGGTGGAGCATAGTAGAAATGAATAATTTGCTAACAAGTTAAATTACTTTAAATAGTATTATACATCTAATGTACTTTAGATACAGACTATTACAAAGAAGACTTAGCAATAAATTTTCCATATTGATTAAGTAAAATGTACCTGCTGTAGCAGGCTTGGCTATTTTTACTTTGAGCACTTCATCCTTCTGAGTCTGCAAATCAATTAATAATGAAGCTATAGACTTCTGAACATCTCCAAGATAGAAAGTAAATCCAAAAGATAACTAAACACAAGAGAAGCATGGATGAACATACCCTACTTGGGTTCAGGCAGCATGACACACAATACTCATATGAGTTGCAACATTGTGAAAAGAGATTGCACCCACTACGTAAGCGAAAACAAGAAATTTCATTAGAATTCATGTATAAGTGTATGCAGTCAAAACCAAAAGTCTAATCAGCCTCAACAACTCACTAACAAGAGAATTTCTCTCCATTTTCTGGACAGCAGCGAGTCTGTGGATCTAGGGAAAAAGCATCACATACATGACCTGCAATTCACATCATTTTTTCGAATGTTGAAACTATTAAAACAAAGCAAAACGGAAATTCTCACTGCATGCACAAAATCATGGCTGCTATGACATGTTGTTGGCTTCAATCAAGTATCCTAAGGCAAATTAGTAGCGAAAGAGATTCAGGGCAATGAGATAACTACACGTTCATGGAAATAATACAGTGGTGAAGAAGATCAGAAATGACAAAGGCTCACCATTATCATCGGAAAGCATAAGTCTCCCTTGGACTGTGTTTCTACATATCTGCCTCTCAAGGAAGCTTGTATCTTTCCTGCAATGCAAAATTTTGCACTAAGATAGGATATCACGGATACATGTGATATTACCATGTGGTAAAATTCCCTAAAAAAACATATGGAGCAGATGGCCGTCATTTAATCATCTCAAAATTTCTAATTGTTAGCGCAAGCAAAGAGAAGCCAGAATTCATCAGCTGAACGTGTCATTATCCCCCAGCAGAATAAAACTCAGAGATCATTCAGGAAAGTATTATGTATTGATAGCATCTAACAAGCACTATCATACCATAACCTTTATCCTGATGAGCATATCTGAATGAGGAACTTCATTTTTCTATCACCCTAAAGATGTTCCCCTCTAACTTAACCTTGTGCACAAAACTTCTTTCCTGTTATAGAGTCCTCCATCATTACCATACAAATATGCACGTCTACAAGATTTTAGCTGTTAAGAGCTCAAAACATACTGTGCCTCATCGTTCTATACTCATGTCTAGGCTGAGGAAATAACTCCTTGCACAAGATCAGACTGCAGTAAACTGAATAACCGAGTCCAGAAAATCCACTACCAAATTAAAGACCATTTAAGACTGCTATGGGAAAGTAAAAATACTCAAAAGTAATCAGATAAATACAAGATTCCAAATGACAGTAGAAACTTATCCACTGGAATGACAAGGAAAACCGCCAGAGAAGCTCAAAAGCCAGACAAGCCATTAAGTTCTTTGGTGTGTGGATATATACTCATCTATCTCCATCACAAAAATCTGGAGCATGTTCAAATAACCAACCACCACTGGTATAAAACCTCATCAGTTAAGGGAAAGAGTACTTAAGCACAGTCTACCCACCCGATTTAGTCACATTCTCCGAATTACATAATTCACAGAAGAAAACGGGGATTGCAATAATGGGGGGTGGCTCTTGCAAATTTACACCAAGTGCTAATGCCGGGCTTATTTAGGATGAGTAATGCTAGCGATACAAATAAAAAAGTGGCCCACGAAATCGGTTTACAAAAGGGATGCATGCGACAACCCATCAAGCAGATGATATACAAGCACTCAACAAGAGTCCCTCACGTGACTTGTATCATTTTGCAAACCAATCGATCCACCCTCTTTGTGCCTCTACCATCAATGATGTAGGAAAACAATTTTCCCATGCATACACCGTGAAGTTCCAAGACACAGTAAGTACCCTTTCTTGTTTCTGCACATTTACGTCATAAAATATGGTGATTTCAAAGAGAGATGCACGGCCGCCTCAAACTTCAGTAGAATACAACGATTCTTCACAGGACAAAACCGAACTCTCCCCAAATCTTGAAAGCTCCCCGCCGCCCCCCCCAAAAAAAAAGTGAACTTTCACTCTCCTTAGCCACGAGACAGGGGGGGCGATTAGCCACGAATGACAAAATCCCTTTTTTTTCTAGTTTTTTTCCTTCGATTCTCGCAATCCCCAATGATGGGAGACGCAATGCTATGGACGTGATTGAGGAAGAGGGATTGAAAATTTGTACCTGATCGCCAGAATTCCGGAGGAAAAGTGAAAGACAAGCAGATGCGAGATCGCCCATAACAAATTCCACCGAGATCTCCTCATCCTCGTCCCTGAGATTTTCAGGAAGCCATTGCCATCTCTCTCTCTCTCTCTGTGCCTCCCTCTTCTCTCTTTGAAGTCTGTGTCAGTATCTCCAACGATCAGGAATCTGGGTTTGGGCCTGGTCCTGGGCCTGATCCTGGTCCTGGGCCTGATCCTGGGCCTGGGCTTGGGCTGCCAAGCACAGGCTAAGCTCTCATTTTACAGATTTTTGCTGGAATTTTTATTAGATACACGCTAACATTGTTTAGAAGTAAGGTAAATTTGATTTATGATAACTAAATTTCCGTGAGCTTTTACGATTAAAGTTATTGAATTTCGATTTTAATTATCACATGTACTAAAAAGAAAAAAAAATCATTTTCTTCTTCAAAATTGGTAAATTTAAAGTCCCTAAAATGAAAAACTTTAAAAAGGAAAGATAAAGTGGAATTTGATGATGTCTGCCAAGAGGATAATAAAGTCCCTGATTTTTCTTTAATATTAGGTATGATCCTCAATTTTCTTATCATTCATTTTATCTTGAATTTTGGAAAATTTACTTAATGTAATTCTTCTTTAAAATGCAACGTCATTTGTGACGATAATTCTTGTCAACATCGCTAATATCATTATAATTTCTTTTGACTGAGAGTTAGAATTGCCATACTAATGTCCACTTCCACATTATATACCTCCTTTAATTATTATTTGACTCCAAAATGAAAGGTAAAAGGAGAACAAGAACCAAAAGGATTTATTGACCTGAGAAAATAATCAATATCATTATTTTAATAAATGCTGATACGACATCATATTACAAATATATGTGATTTGACATTACACTTGATAGATAAGAAAATTGTAAAAAAACATAAATCTATTACATTTCAATCAATTTAATCACAACATTTTAAATTGTATCAATTGAATATTAAATATTTTACATTTTATCAATTAACTATATCGGGTCAATTTTAGTTGAAAATTGCCAACGTGAATATTGTTATTTTACATAGTGTGGTTGGCACTGATATAAATTATAATTTTTAATTTTTTGAATTATTTTATTTTATTTTATCTTTCTTTTGTTTTCTTTTTCCTTCTTCGTGATATTCCTCTATAGAGTGTGCTTTTTTCCTAATTAAAAGTGCGGATACAACATTCAAGACAAAATGACAGAAAATACACGAATTTGCACAAAATAAAAAAAGATAAATCGAAATCAGCCATCTTTTTTCTAATTAAAACAAGCACAAAATCATCAAACATCAATTTTCGTGTTTTTCCTTTTTCTGCTTATCTAAGAAGAACTCCAACGTGCATTTCGTCGAACAGCGGCAGAGCAGCGTGCGGGTCTTTCCGTCCTGTCTCTCTCTTCTCTGTTCCATCCGCAAAATGTCCGCAGCCGGAAACCACCACCACCAGCAGCACCTCCTCCGCCTGGTGCTGTCGTGCCGCAAGATCACCGCCCAGGTCACCGACTCCGCCACCTCCTCCATCGTCGCCATGGCCTCCTCCTCCGAGCACGAGTTCCTCGCCCACAGCCGCGCCAAGCTCGACCGCTTCCCCCGCACCCGCCACGGCCTCTGGGACGCCCGCGTCGCCTCCCGCGTCGGTGAGAAGCTCGGCTTCCGCCTCGTCGGGATCGGCGTCGGCAGCGTCGAGATCGACCTCGACGAGGAGCTCGCCCGCCCGATCCGGCACCGCCGGATGGTGCTGCCGCTCTTCGATTCGGTGCGCCGCGCCGGGGTCAGCGTCGGCGGGGCCGAGAAATTGGGAGGGATTGGGCTCGCGACGCGCGAATCGGGCGTCGCGTGAGTGTATAGAAAAAGGGCTTCGGTCGAGAGCCGGCCGCCTGCTTGTTGCGGGTGAGTTGTAAGTGTAACCGGCGAACGAGTTTTGATTATGTGTTGGCGAAATTGGCCATCATTTGTTATTCCTTTTTGGTGATGGAAGAATAATGAAGACGATAGATTCTGAAAGTTCCATGTTTCATGCTTGCCGTTTGAGTTTTACTTGCTGGGTTCTGTAGCGCGAATAGGTTGCAGTTAAAGCCTAAAGGTGCCTTTTTTTTCTTGGAGTGATTGGATGGTTTCAGTTCAGCAGCTAGATAAGTATAACAGTAAATTATAACTAGAAAGAAATTGAGAGGGGTAATGCTGGGCAGGCCAGTGAACGTGACGCATGACCATTACACTGAATTTGGTGGAAGGGAAAAGGAGGAGGATGAGGAGGAGGAGAGAGAATGGCAAAGATAGTCAGCACTCTTGAACTTGCATGCAATCACACTGAAGAAGCACTGGCTCTCAAGCATTCCTGTTACAGGGGGGTTGTTTAGCAGGATTTTTTTTTTTTTTGGATTGTTTTGATGTGCTGGAAAAATGTGGCGGCTGTCCATTTTGAAGCCACAGTTTATCCAAGGGGAACTTGGTCTGCATCTCTTTCTTCTTGAAATATGCTTGATTGAAACCGGAGTTAGTGAGGCATGTGAGCTTGGAAGATTCTTGCTCTCTTGTTCATAAAAGTCTCCAAATCCTAATGGCTGTGTCTAGGTGTTTTAAGACTTCTGTGGTAGTGGATGTCCTTTAAGTTGATGCTGAGCAATTTGTCAATTGTTCATAGACAAGGGGTATTTTACTTCTCGTCCACTTCATGTATGCTTTTAATAATGCTAGTGCCCCGATGATAATATTGTTCTTTGTATACATGTATAGTAGATTTTGTGTTCTGTGTTTCTATTTGCTTGGATGGTTCTCAGTGGTTTTGATATCATGAAGGGTTGGTTATAAGAATACAACAACTGGGATTTTCTCATGATTGTTCGGGTATGGCTGACTTGAAGTCAATGCATTGAAGTGCCGCTCTTTTTTTTTTATCATTATTTTTGTGGGAATTTCTTCACAAGTTCTAACAAGCGACGTTTGATGGATTCATTTGCTTGAAAGCTGGATAAAGTGTTAGTCACTGAAGACTGGATTCTTTTCCTTTTGCCCAGACGTGGGGATACTATGACCTGCCTTACTTTCTGATCAGTGCCCTATTCTTGTAGATTTTCTCCTGATCTTGCTAAGTCAAAAGAAGTCTTTCATATTTATAATCATTGGATGGGATGAATCTTTGTGATTTTCCAGATCTTGTCGTTGTTGGGGTTCCCAATACATTGACTCTACTTCAAGCCTAGGAGTTTGGAGGAAAGGGGGCCTTCTATTAAGATTTTCATTTTGGTAGGTCAGCCTGTTTCTGCTTTACTTATGATTTTTGTTGATCTGGGTTAGTCGCAGTCCAGTTCGGTTGCTCAGTCTGCAAGAAAAGACGAACATACACAAACCCACGAGAGGGAAATAAAAAACAAAGATGGTACTATAGCCATAAGCCCTTCTTCGAGTCTCAAAGATTTCTTTGTTACGGTGAACGTACCAAAGAGCAGGCCCTTTAAAAGAGTTGAGAAAATCTAAACAAATAACTGACCTTGTTCGTCAGCGGTCATGCATGCGCACAGTTTCACTGATGTCAATCCCGAGAAAGATTAACGCCATCATCCAGATGAGATCCGCGCATCACTTAGTGAATCTTTGGCATGAAAAGACCAAGACCCTTTGAAAGAACTACGAAAATCTGAACAAACACTGAGCCCTTCAGCAATTCACATTGCTGCTTCACCAGGGATTCACTAGGGATAAATTCTGTATCAGGTACATTTTTCCCATCTCCCATCTCTACATTGGGTTGTCACTGGGATGGGACCAATGCTCCTCCCAATGAAGAAAATTTGAAAAATTAACCGGCGAACTTCTCCTTTTATGACACTTTTAGGGCTATCCCTGTTGAAAATTCTGACCATGAAGCGCTTCTTGAGGGCAGTAAGATCCAACCATATTATTTCACAGGTCTCGTATGTTTTTGTGTGATGACCAGAGTGAGAGAGGATGATTAGATAAGCGATCGAGGCAGTTAAACATGTATATATGCATAGCAAGGATACAAGAAATGAACGTTTCCTGTGTTGCTTTACTCTTACCATACGATCCTATAGATGTAGCCAAACATGTATATATGTATGTTCAAGCAATTAAAATGAGTACATCAGCGGCTGCTTGATCACAGAAGCCGATGGAAGGCCTAATCACTCGCAATCTAAATCAGCACTGAGATATCTTGGAGCAGGTTTCAAACGCTTCTTCACATTCTGTCTAGCACTTTTGCCAAATGCAAACACGGTCCTCAATCAAACGGGAAAAGGAAAGTACAAAAAAGGAAATAGCAACGAGTGATTGCGAATCTCGTGAACCACAGAACTGTTGGAACAAAAAACCTATCAAACGTTCACTTATAAATTCAGGACACGCTGCCTGGTTATTTCCTGTTTCGAAACACCATTCTCTACCGCACGTGCCCAAGAAAAGAACGCCTTAATCAGGAAATAAACCGGCTTGACCTGATCTTTCCTGTGCCCCAGGCTTGCCCTTGTCTATAAATGTCGTTAGTGCCAAGTCCTCTCTATCCCCTGTCCTGAGTCCCTTTCACCACTGCAAAGTAGAAGAGTCAACACAGAGAGAGAGAGAGAGAGAGAGAGAGAGCGACGTGTGAGAAGCGATGGAAAGGGTGACCCACAACGAGAATAGTCATGTTTTGAGCGAGTACGGTGATCAGTTCCCAAAGGGTGTAAGGGTTCTCGTGGTTGACGACGACGTGACCTGTCTCCTCATTCTGGAGAAGATGCTTCAAGATTGTTCGTACCAAGGTAAACTTCACTGCACTGCTTCGTGTTTTCTCTTTTCTTACTTTGACTTCGCGTCTGCAATGTGCATGGTCATGTGGTTTTCTGTGTCGAGTATTACTCGCTGTTAGGTATAATTGATTACCGTGACTGAACTGCATAGAAGAGAATTCTCACTTTCTTAGTCGAAGTAGCTGATTGCAACCAGATTTTTCAATCCAACATAAGTACAGGCGAAGTCAACTTCCTATCTAACACTACAGACAATAATCTCAGATACCGACTCTTGTTTCCCCTGATGCACTCTTCTTTTATAAATAGAAAGAGACAGAGATGACGAATGTAAGATTAGAAGATACTTTAATACATTGATCTTAGGCAAAAACCATGATCAATCTCTGAACATCATCCAGCGTTGTTTCAGATGGGAAGTTGCAATTGGATTCCTTGTGCTTGTTCCTGAAGGTTGACGGTTTGAATGAGATCGAGAGAAGTTTGATACTGGAATGCAGTCTTATGCACATAGTTTAGTCAAGTATCTGCATATATGACATGTATAATGTGTTTTTACAGTGACCAAGTGCCAGAGAGGAGAGGAGGCACTATCGATGATTCGAGAGAATAAGGGCAGGTTTGATATTGTCTTGATAGATGTTCACATGCCTGGCATGGATGGACTTCAGCTTCTTGCCGAGATTGCTAACATAGGGGTAACCTTGCCTGTAGTCAGTAAGTTCCTATATGTCAATCAATTCGAGTCAAACTCTTCAATTTATGGAATTGCTGTGATATATTCATGTTTTTTTGTTTAAATTTGCTAGTGTTTTCAAGCGATTCCGAAAAGGACACTGTCTTGAAAGGAGTGAATAGCGGGGCTTGCGACTTTCTAGTGAAGCCGATTCAAATCAACACCCTCAAGATTCTTTGGCGACACATGCTTCGAAGCAATCGATCGCCAAGCAAGAATTCTACTAAAGAATTGGAAACGCTGCACAATCCGACCACATCTTCATCTAACAATACCCATACTCGGGCAGAGAATGAGGAAGAGAACTCTAAAAGCTCGAAAAGGAGCAGTGAAGAGGAAGCCGATCATGGCCAGAGCAAAAGCATGGCGAAGAAACCTCGCTTGGTATGGACACCTGAGCTCAACCAGATGTTTATCACGGCCGTCAATAGTCTTGGAAAGGATGGTACGTGATATGCATGGGCCTGTTTCCTTTCTGAGTGAGATAACGGTTGACCTGACTGATGCGTTTATATATGACACATGATGTAGATGCCAAACCCAAGAAGATACTGCAAATTATGAGGAAAATGACGGGTGTTCCTCCTCATCTCACCAGGCAGAATGTCTCCAGCCATCTTCAGGTAAGACTCCCTAATTCAACCTCATTCAGAAAAGATTAATAGCAAATTGGAGAAAAACATGTCGGAGCTTTAACAACTGTATATATTTCTTGAACTTCTGTGAGAAATGCTTGTTAAATCAAGCTTGTTAATCGTGCAGAAATACTGCACGAACTCCAAGAAGACAGGTGAAGCCTCAAAGCCTCAAAGTACACATTCTTCTCTCATTGACGGCCCTAGCTTCGCCAATCTGACTCATTCCACTCCATCATCGTTATCATTAATCGGGTCTGGTGGTATCCAAAACTGCACCACTTCAGCTCAATATCCATCACGAGCTATGGCTATCGCCCCTGGACGGAAGTGCACATGTTGTAGCATGAGCATGCCCAAACTGGTTGAGTTCCCAGATCATAATGCGTCCCCAATGTACCAAACGGGGCTCCAATCACAACCGCTTGTGCCATTGCAGCAACCGAACCCACTTCTCCAGAACCACAGTTGCCAACAGCAAGCGAATGAATCAGCTCAATGCCCCTCGTATGCTCCCACGCCATCCGTGGGGTTCACCTCACCAATGATTGCCGCCGCAGGACACTATCTTTCCGCCACTACTAACCCACATCTATTGCACAGCCAGATTCCAACACATGACATTCAAAGCCTTAATTCAAGTGCTCCCCATCTTGCATCTGAGCGGGGCCTGCCTGTCGCCCTCAGTACCATTGGAGCCAAAGCAAATGAATCCTGCGGCACCAATATCCTCGCTGCCGAAGGAGAGTTTTATTGCCGGAGCAACCATAATCAAGTTGCTGAGGATTGCCAAGTATATACTAAGGAGGCTATGTTTGCAGATATTCTTGATCTGGTCAGTTGATTTGGTGGCTACAGCTCTTCTCCAGATTTGGATGATCAATTTAATTTTGATATAGCGATTGGCCATGACGACTCATTCTGATGAGTATTGTTTTCGTCTTTGATGCAGGATATCTTTGAGGATCTTGGGTTTGGGGAAGGCATTCCTTTTCTCGACAGCTACATCCAGGACAACGGTACCATGTAGGAGAAGAGAGTAGGCATATTTCTGTTCATAATAGCATAGATGAATTTGACTGTGGTCATTCTGGTTTGTATTGAAACAACAGCTATAAATGTAAATATTTCATTGAAATCATTGACGTTCTCTCTCTCTATCGTGCACGCGCGCATGGGCATGCCTACAAGAGTGCGTTTATGCTTGTCTTTGCGCACGCACGTTTAAATGGTGGCACAGATGTATCTATATATCTAGATTGTCATCATACGTAACTATCGAATATAATGTCACAATAGGAGCACCCGTCCATATCTTACCCCTAAACTAGCATACCCAAAAGAAAACCAAAAGTTGCTTGATGGTAGATGAATTTCGAACGATGAATATTACCAATATCTTACCGTTGATGAAATTGTGGATGTCGTTGGTGATTTGCAAGATAATTGGTGAACTCCGATTGTCAGTAAATATTTAAACTAAGCAGATAAAGTAACCTCTTGAATAAATCAATTAGGTAGAGTGTGGTTAAAAATGTTGCTAAACATGGTTTAATGACTTTTAAGTGCCTCAAAATTACGATTGTCCGATGTGGTTGTCAAAGTCACCTCAAATGTAGCTTACGCGTTTACACATGAGCGTAATGTGCAATACATATGACGTTCTACATTCCCACCCTACGGTGACTTTCATTATAATAATTAGTGTCACTCAATTCGGACAAAAATTTTGGTGCCAAGTAGACTTGATTATGGGCTTGGCAACCCATGAACTCACCCAAGCCTAGTCTGTGCCCAATGACCTATAGTTATAGCAACCTAGAAAATAAAAAATATAAATATATATATGTATATACAATCGAAATAGAATAAAGAAATCACATTGCACACGACAATCAAAACATCTGAGTAATAAACAAATCCAATGAGAATAATATATAATTTTTTCAGATTTAAGACACATCCCGATTAGGTTCGAGCTAGACTTGCATGGATGTTTATGGGGATGGACGGGCTTGAGCCTCATTTTAGGCCCAATCCGACGGTCCAGCTATGCCTAGGTTTGCCTATCGATCCCTCCAGTGTCGAATAACTTTTTTCCTACTAAACATTAAAAAATTTCAAGCATTTGGTATTTCAGTTCTATGAGTGCCTTGGATCGTTCTGCGGAGCGCTTGGTTGTGATGGTTTTTGAATCTTTGGTACATGGGACATAGAAGGATTGAAACCTTGCCCTTGAATCTTCCTTGGACATTGATGTAAGAAAAGAACACCAGCCCAAAGGCTCGGCTCTTTACTGGCCAAGTCAGGGGCCTCAGCACCTCAGCTGTTGAGGGGCTTGCCGGCCACCTTCAGAAAGCAAGTCATCAGCCGGCGTTCAAAGAACCATCCTCTCGCGACGTCTGGATCGGCCTCTGGATCACCATTGCCAAATTCCTCTGGATCTCCCATGGGTTCCGGCCTCCGGATGATCGAACTTCGTCGATCAATAGCAGCATCAGCATCGACTAATGGCCAAAACTCATCTAAGTTTCGGCTTATCAGAGAGAAGCGCTCAAAACTCGTAACAAAAAAATACATCCCAATCATTCTGGCGATGGGAACACTGCCGAAGAATATTCCTGACCATATGCAATGCATCCAAAGACCACAGCATAAGGCAGTTGGACTTGCTCAAGTCTTCTCGAACCTTCTGATTAAACCAATACCTACCCCTTTTTAAAATATGTTTCGGACCGTTTGGATCTTCTTGACCTATTCTTCCAACTCGTCACAACAAATTCAGACACACTCCGATGTAAACAGCAATCATAAAAATAATGTCTAGAATGCAACGGACCAAAAAGGCGATGAAGAATAGATAGAGGAAAGAGAGAGATGGCGAATGCTTTTAATGGATCATAAAGAGGCGGCCTAGCCTTCCATCGGTGGATGGCCAACTTTTGCCTGCGATGGTAGGGTCGCATCTGGTATGCTCGAGTTTCTTTAATGGCAACAAAGTCCTTGTTGGTCCATCTTTTCAGCAATTAATTTCATCATTTCGAATGAAAGAGGGAATATGCTATGATGGCCTCCTCTTGTTACTCTTAATTTATTAATTTATTTATTATACTTCTCTTGTCGAGGCAAAGGCGATTACTCATTCGAAAGGATCCAAAGAGTGGCCACGCTAAGCATCGAACGCAATCAAAGGGAATCTTAGCACAAATGCAGTGAACTCAACGACTTTAGTCTTTTATTTTTATTTTTTTTATGATGGTCAAATTTATTTATTTTTTTTGGTAAAATATGATGGTCAAATTTTGTTAATGGGTACTCAATATAATTTTAAAATCATGGGCATATACCAAGACATTGCGCCTTGCATCTAGGTTTTGTACAATTCACTTATTTATAAAGAAGAATAACAAACGCCTTTTGGGGAATGAATGGACACGAGCCCTTTTGATTTAGTTAGTTTAATTTGCCCAATTAGATCGGTAATGCATCACTCAAGAAATAAAATTAGTCATTAAAATGCATTTTTCAGATGACGTGTTACGATTTTATTACTTACAATTGTATTAGAATCTCGAGAGTGTTCCATTTCACGCCATTCATTTAATGCTTCTCTTTGCTTCTATGATTGTCACATGACATGACATGTGATATAAATTTTGCCAGTGGCCCAAATTCAACTAAATATTTTCTAGCTTCATCATTTTTCATTTGCTAGTTAAATCTCTCATTGTGTTGAATTCTCAAAAAGCATATAACAACAAAGTATGCAAATTTTTTTATCTTATGATTGAGTTCAAACTTATAAAAATATAAATTAGAGGGTTTTTTTTTTATAAATAAAATGATTATTGAAAGCACGTTCGTGAAGTCCCTATATGATTGAGGTAGTATCTAATTCCTCAACAAACACTTTCCCAAGTTTTAATTTTTTTTTTTAGGACATATTCTTTGCAGGCTCGTGCAAGTTTAGAGGAAGGAATCTTCATAATAATCCAATAAGTGATAAATTATAAAATTAATTCGCTCAAAAAGGGTGGAGCAGAAATTAAAAAAAGAAAAGTGCATGTGAGACAAAATAAACAAAAACAAAAACAAAAACAAAAACAAAAAGACAAAAAAGTGCATCAAGCCGTAATTCTCGGGACCGTTGCAACTTTTGTCGTCTTTTCGAGGTCCCCCGCCAACAACTCAATTCTTAATTACATGGCTACTCTTAATTAATCCTATCATCACTACAAGGGACCCTAATTGACATGTTTCGAGAAACGAAATTATCTCTTTCCTTTTCATCCGAATAATATTAAAATAAAAAAGAGCATTCTTTCTAATCCAAACATTAGATAATATGAAACGAGTTTCAAACTTAAAATCCGGCTTTGATTGCGTTAAAATTATTATGTAACGTATGATACAATGCCATCAGTAATATCATATCAAGATGTGCGTGATCACCACGGTGGTCAATATCGAAAATTATGTGCAACATGTTAAATACAATAGTTGAATATTTATTAGTCAAGCATATATGCCGAAATTGGTGGGGAAAAGGGTAGAAGAGAAGACTGTTAACTTGTTACCTTAAATATATTTCCACCGAAATAAAAGGAAAAAAAGGGAACTGGCTCAACAATATCTTGTTGAGGACCAAAAAAAAAAAAAAACAATATCTTGTACGACCAAAAAAAGATCTCCTGACGTAATCTTGAGCTCTCTCCCGGTCTTTTCCTCTTTCATTTCGTTTTTATTTTTCATTTTCCTCAATTCAATTTCTTAAAAAAGAAGAAGAACAACAAGAAGAAGAAGAGCAAACCCGTGATTTATTTTTTCTGAAAGGAAATAAAGATATTTGACCAAAAAAGGAAATAAAAATAAAAAGAAATTTTGCGCTCATGGAGGGAATATCAAAGAAAGTGAGCAGATAGAGAGAGAGAGAGAGAGAGAGGGAGGAGGAGGAGGAGGAGCAGACCGCCGGTGGGAGATTTTTCCGTTGCCTCCGCCGCCGCCATCGGCTCCGTCCCGAGGTCGGTTCGCCGCGCGGTCGTCCTGTCGAGTCGAATTCTCCGTTCCGATTGCCGGGATCCTCTTCCGGCTATCCGGTGTCCGATGATCGGCTCGATCGGTGCCGCCGTGCGATGAATTTATTAGATAATTCATTTTTCGCGCCGGTTCTCCTAAGCGTTTCTTGACGAAGCTCACCGCGTTGAATCTTCGTTTCGCCAGGCAGTACCGGATCGCGATCTCCCCAATTGAATCGGGAGGATTGGATTGCGGTTTTCTCCTGCATAGCGAGGTGCGTGCGGGTGAATTGTGATTCTTGCAGTTCTGGTCAATTGAATTTTTTGCTGTTAATCTGCTGTTTTCGCGCTGTTTCGTCGGAGTTATCTGTTCGGGTTTCAACCGGATTGTGAAAATGTTCGAACTTGCTGACGCTTGCTTGGATTGTGTTGGGGCTTGATGGTGGCGCGTGAATTGTTTCGGTTTTTTTTTTTTTTGGCCAGGGGTGGAGTTGGATTGGATTAGAGAATGGGGGTTGTGTCGAGGCGGGTTGTGCCCGTCTGCGGGAACCTCTGTTTCATGTGCCCGTCCATGCGTGCGAGGTCTAGGCAGCCGGTCAAACGGTACAAGAAGTTGCTCGCCAACATCTTCCCCAAAAATCAGGTGATCTTTTCCGTTTGGGTCGCGGAACTAAAATTTGGATGAATATCATCAAAGATTCTGTCACTTCGTTCTGAATTCAAAACTTTGACTGCTCTGCTTCCGTTGAATTTGGAATATAATTCCTTTGAGTGAAAGCTAAAACTTGTCTTAATGCTTATTGATTTCTTCCATTTAGGCCTTTGCAGTCTACTTAATGACTGTCCAGAAAGTAATATTTTAGTTTGGAGTCTTAGCTTTCTTCCCACGTAATTTTTTTTTTTCTTTTTTGTGTGTTTCCGGCAGGAAGCTGAACCTAATGACAGAAAAATTGGGAAGCTGTGTGAGTATGCTTTGAAGAATCCGTTAAGAATTCCTAAGGTAAGTGTACCAAGTTTCACTCCAAAAGAGTAACTATCTTTTGGTCACAAGGCCATCCATCATTTCGGTAGTTCAAGTTTACCCGGGAGAAACAGGCTCCATTTTTCACTCTCGAGATTAAACAAGCCCACATATTTAGTGTCTCGAGTGATTAGATGTTCCATATTATTAATTCCAGTTCAGTTATGCTTGCATACCTGTAAGTTGTGCACTTCCACTAGCATGCAATGGTGGGTGGAGTCAAAATGTTCCTTTCCCAAGTCTTACATAGCGACTGGAGTATTAAGCATGTGCTTTCCTTTATTTTTTCTGCACAGATTACCAATTACTTAGAGGAACGGTGTTACAAGGATCTTCGGAACGAGAATTATGGATCTGTTAAAGTCGTCTTGTGCATTTACAGAAAACTGCTGTCATCATGTAAGGAGCAAATGTAAGTTTCACATACTTCAGTGCTGCATTTGATTACTAAATGATCGAAGGCGGCATTTTAAATTGTGGTCATACTGCATATGAGTGGTTCTTCTTTCAATTACGCCTTGGGAAAGCGGAGAAACTGGTCTGACAGATTACGCTCATGAGTAATTGCAGGCCCATAGGCAGAATTTAACAAATTGTTATAATGTTTTGCAGGTCATTGTTTGCTGGTAGCTTACTAGCAATTGTTCGAACATTGCTGGAACAAACGCAGCAGGACGAACTGCGGATTTTAGGTTGCATGACTCTTGTTGACTTTATGAACAACCAAGTAAGCGGTTACATCGTCATGGTAGAATATAGTGGCGTCAGAGTTATGACACTTTTCATTTGGAGTTGTGTGTCCTGAAGATGATCCTATTTCGTCATCAATGAATATTTTGTCTACTAGGAGTAAAAGGTATGACAAAAGGGGAAATTAATAATTGAAAATAGAGAGGGAAAAAAAGAGAAATATGTAGAGGTCTTGGCCCCAGTTTTCCTCATCTCATGTGTCAAGTTACTTACAAGATGCTTTTGAGTCTTCTATAGATGTTTTTCCTTCTTAAGCTGTTATTCTTTTCAACTTGTCGGTATATTTAACTCCATGCTAAAGTCTTATTGGTGTTCAAAATTTATATAGGTTGACGGTACGTACATGTTCAACTTAGAGGGTCTTATCCCAAAGCTTTGTCAAATGGCTGAAGAAGTAGGGGACGATGAAAGAATTCTCCCTTTACGCTCTTCTGGGATGCAGGCTCTGGCATGCATGGTAATAATTCCATGCCTACCTGATTTCCTTTTCTATATAAAAATAATAAAAGCATGATGCCTGAGTATGTTATATCGTGTTTGCATTTAATCCATTACAACCTTTGAAAAGCACATAATTAGCATGTTTTTTACCTTCTCTACCGTATTTATTTTGACATTATCTAGTTTGTAGCCAGGAACTTAAATCGTCAATAAAAAAATTAGTGAAATATAAAATGACTCAAACCTGACAAATTTTAATAGCAATATGAAAGCTTGTGAAAGCTAGTAACTGCCTCTTCTCCTTGGAGAGCATGGTCTAGTCCAGCAACAGCTAGATTTCTCTTTTCCAAGTGCTGTCTCTACCATGCCAATGATTATGATTTGATATTGCTTCTAGATGTTGAGATTGTAAATCATTGTTCATCTTTTCTCTGCCGTGCATGCTGTCATCTAGATGATGAAATTTTATCTCGCTTATGTGCATGGATCTAATGACAATGTTGTTGAGCTTGTGTAGAATGTTACATCTCCTGGTTCTATCTTTTACTTGCTTCGTTGCTTTGGATTGGTTGCTTGGCTTTTAAGACTGATGTCTTGATCTTGTCTTGTTCTCATCCTAGGTGTTGTTCATGGGAGAACATTCCCATATCTCTATGGACTTTGACAAGGTAAGTCATCCTTGTAAGATGCACACTAGAATACATAGTCAAACAATTCAAGCTGTATGCATGTTTGGAGGTCTGATGTTCACCTTGAATGAAAAAGGCAGACATTTTAGCAAATCTGATGACTGACTGGCTCAGTCCAAGTCAGTAATTTCAATCTCCTTAAGGGTGATGTATTTATTATGGAACAGGTTATGTCAGTGATGCTGGAAAACTATGCATATCTACAAATGAACTTGGAGTATGCCAAGGAAAAGCCGGATTCTCTACCTCAGCAACAATGGCTTCAAGAAGAGCTTAAAGCAGATCGGGGCTCGTCAATTCAAGATATAAGTGACAAGGTTATTTCCTTACCAATCTGCTTGAACAATCATGACATGGACAAGACAATGTAAGGCACCCTCTTCATTCTGTTGTTGATTCTAATATAGGTTTTTGTATTATTTAGGCGATTAATGATTCTTTTGCTGTTTTACTTACAGAGATACCTCCAAGAGCCCATCTTACTGGTCAAGGGTTTGCTTACAGAATATAGCCAGCTTGACAAAAGAGACTGCGACTGTGCGACGTGTTCTTGAGCCCCTTTTTCATATTTTTGATGCTGAAAATCTTTGGTCCATGGATAAAGGACTTGCCTGTTCTGTATTGATGCATTTGCAGGCGCTTCTGCAAGAGAAAGGTTGAGAATTTAGTAATTTCTCCCCTTTAAGATGTACTTTTTTCTGAATACTGTCGTAGTTGGTAAATTAGTAACATTTTCTGTTCTTCTGCAGGAGGCAATGCTAATGTACTTTTATCTATTTTGGTCAAGCACTTGGATCATAAAAATGTTGCTGGGAAACCCTTACTGCAGATAAACATTGTTCGTGTGACCACGCAGCTAGCACATAATGCTAAAGGGGGGCAGGCGACAGTTACTATAATTGGGGCGATTACTGATTTAATTAAGCAACTAAAGAAGTGCTTGCAGAACTTATCTGAAGGATTGACCCCCAGAGATGGTTTAGATAAGAGGAATGCCGATCTTCAGTCTGCCCTGGAGAGTTGCATCTCTGAGCTTTCTAAAAAGGCATGTACAACTATTAACTTTTGCTTCACATCTTTATGCAGGTGAAGGTGACGGTGAAGTTAATTATATAGCATGGTTTTAACATAGCTGCTTAGAGCAAACAAACATAATAAAGTCATCACTGACTTTCTTTCTTAAATTTACCTCATCTTTGTAGTTCCGATTGTCATAGCTATCCTGACCTTCATTACAGAAACAAAGATAGAACTCGTCTTGTCATATTTATCAATTGCAAAAATTATGGTTACAGTACTGGCGGTTCTTCTCACCTGTTCATGCCAAGATTTTTTTAAATCCTGGACTCCTCGTTGTCTGAATGGTTGGAGAAACACAAATACAGCTTCTACTTACACTACTAGTTATTCTAAAAGCTTCCAGCATCTACAGGTCTTGTTCATTACTTGAGTTGATAGTTTAAGATCTTAATGACAATTCTGCTAAGGCACTGTACTTCAGCTGATGGAATATTAAAAGTAACTGATGGTCTTTTTTTCATCTCTTTTTTCCTGTCAAACTATGCTTGTCATTTAACTGCAAAGTATAGAGTTTTTGCACTGTACATTCTTGCACTGATGAGCTTAACTTTCTCTTCAATCTCCTTATGTTTCAATTCGGTCAATGCTTGAGATGGCCACAAAAGGAGATTTCAGTCTGCTATTTTATGTTCTTAACGAGGATCCTATTGTTCCATAACTTGATAATATATTTCTGATGTTACTCAGTTGCCGTTGCTATCACCTTGTTGTATTTGCTTTGTTGAATGTGTGGACACTCAGGAAAAGATATTATTATGTATGAGAACATTTGAAAAAAAGTTGGCATGGTGTCAGTTGATGATAAAAGATGGTTTGTATATGTGAAAATATGGACCTAGAGGCCAGAATGAGAATAATGGATGTCATGATGGAGATGGCATGGTCAAGGGGCAGGGGAAGGCTGGAAATTCATGGGTACATTGTGGTTACTGGGATGTTACAAATGCCATAATACAAGGAGGGCGATGGCGTAAGAAATCCATGTAATCAACTATACTTAGTGGGAAAAGGCTTGGTTGTTGATGGTTTTGTTGAAGTGAAGGACTTTTAAAGTTTGGTTTCTTGTGTAAATGTCTTATTGCTATGCTTTTTCTTTCTTATCGTGAAAATGAAGCTGGCTATTGGCAGGTTGGTGACATAGGACCCATTCTGGATATGATGGCTGTGGTGTTAGAGAGTCTCCCATCGACTGCGCTTGTGGCCAGATCAACCATTTATGCTGTTTACCGCACTGCACGGATCATCTCTTCAATCCCCAGTGTGTCTAATGATAAGAAGGCAAGTATGGTAATCACCATATGCTGCTTCATAGTGCTTATGCAAATGCTTTCTTATGCTGACTTTGCATGTTTGAACCTTCCAGGCTTTCCCTGATTGTCTGTTTCATCAGTTGCTGGTCGCAATGGTCCACCCGGACCATGAAGCAAGAATTGGAGCACACTCTATCCTCTCTACTGTGCTTATGCCATCACTAGTTTGCCCTCTATCAGACCAGAGGAAGCATACGCAGGCCTTAATGGCACAGAAAAGAAGTTTTGGTGATCAGGTTGAAGGGAAGGACTCAGAGTTGCCATCGCCTGTCTTGAAGGAGGAAGTCAATCAGATATTGGATGGGGATGCTAAACAATCATCCTTTTCTGGAACTCTTTGCCAATCTAATAGTTTGAAGCTTGCATTAACAGATGGAAAAGCAGTATGAAACTTTCAGGCTTTTAGCTTTTCATTTACTTGCTGCATCTGCAAATAAATATTCAAAATAGTTGCCCGTACTTACTAAAATATATGTTTTTTTGTTTCCCAATTTTGGATAGGATGTTACTTCCCTTCGATTGAGCAGTCACCAAGTCAGCCTTTTGCTTTCATCAATCTGGGTTCAGGCAACATCTGCAGAGAACTCACCGGCAAATTTTGAAGCAATGGCACATACTTATAACATAGCTTTATTGTTTACACGTTCCAAGGTGAGCTCTGGGATGTGCTGCATCTGCTCTGTCCTTTGCATCCTTTCAACATCTTTCAAGAGCAGTTTGAAAACCCTCAACTATCTTTGGTCCTTTGGTGAATTAAATTACTCGATGAAGTAGTATTTTTCTGTGGGGACATCCTTTCTTGATGCCTTGTATGATCTTTTGAAGAAATGGTGATCAAGATGTATAATATTCAAATTAGCCATGTATGCTAAGGAAAAAGCTTCTTAAAAGGCCACATATGTGAGGGCATATTTTTTTTTTGTGTTTGGTACATGAGTAAATATGGAATATTTGTTAGGGTGTGCACATTTGGGAAGATAGATGTAAAGGCTGTTTATTGGAAGTACTGTCTAAGTAACTTTCTATTTATTGTCTTGACAGTCTTCCAGTCACATGGCTCTAGTGAGATGCTTCCAGCTGGCACTGTCCCTTAGAACCATTTCTCTTGACCAAGAAGGTTAGTGACTTTTCTATGTTTTCTTCTATTTTCAATCTTTATGTTTTTTTATTCTTTTGCAAAATATATGCACATATTGCTATGTGATTGACTAGAAATTTCAGAGGTCATGGGAGATGCTTGATGAGTGTAATTTATTTATTTATTTTTTTGGTAAAGGTGTAATTTATTTATTTGTACATTATAATTCCAATAAATTTAACATCTCTTCAATTAGTGCAATATGCAAAAGAAAAACCAAAGAATTTACTGGATGTCATGAACGATGTCTTAATAATAATGCATCCTTTTTCCGATCACTCTGTGATGTTGTATCTGAAATTACAGGTAGTTTACTTTTATTTCTTTGGTCATGAATTGCTGGGTATACATTCAATCAGGTGACTTTTCTAATATTCCTGGAAAAACTAGCAGAATTTTGGCGTAGCAAGACTTATAGCAAATGGATTAAGTGTGGTGTCAGCATTCCAACGTGTGATTTAAAGAAGTGCGAAGAAAAATTTAGTGACCTGTCTAAAAGCTTAATAATTTCAACGATCAGATCCTTTAAATATTAAAGTAATTATTTGACTATGTCATTTTCCCTAGTTGCTACTAGAATTTGCATCTTTATCTTAGAAAGAATTCTTGCTATTGTAAGGCATACTCTTTATTATCAGAACATTTTCTCAATGTCTTTGTTCTGGTTGATACAGTAATCAGGCAGGTTTGTATTAAGCTTGATAAAGTCTGTTTGAACTGCTTCTGTTTCTTCCATGAGATCCTTTATTATTGTTATTCAGATTGAGTGCATTTGGCACTGCAGTTTATGAAATTTCGAAAACAGGAGGACGAACGTTGAGTATTAAATATTTTAATTAATGGTGGTTATTTCCTTGAAGGAGGTTTGCAACCGTCTCGAAGAAGATCTCTTTTTACCTTGGCATCCTACATGCTCATATTCTCAGCCAGGGCTGGCAATGTTCCGGACATTATCCCTCATGTGAAAGCATCATTAACAGATAGAACAGTTAGTCCACTTACCTCTCTGTCCCTTTCTCAGACACATTCACTTACATATTTAGATGAACCATGCTTAATGTTGCTTTGTACTATTATTATATAATATCATTGTCATAAGAAAAATTGCAATTGTTTCTATTGGGCAGATTGATCCATACCTTGAGTTAATCGAAGATATCAGGCTACAGGCTGTATGTATAGAATCTAACTTGGAGAAGAAATCATATGGGTCAGAAGAAGATGAAGCTGCTGCACTGAAGTCGCTGTTGGAGATAAGCTCAGATGATCAGCAGTTAAAAGAAATTATTCTTTCACATTTGATTACTAAATGTGGGGATTTGTCCGAGGTAATAATTGTGTCTTAGTAGTTTAGTATTGGCCCACATAACCTAATGCCTAGGGAAAATTTTTAGCATTTAAGCAAAAAGATCACGTGGGAAAGCACACCTTCAAAGAAAAAGTGAGGAAGGATGCTATGCCATTAAATCATTAAATGACAATGCTTAAAAGAATGCCCAGGAAGAATCAAGTGGCACTCGAAAAGCAGCTAAGCAATTTCAGACTCTGGATTAGCGGCACATATATTCGTAATCTACTGTATATTGGTACACTACTGTAGAGAGTGCAATCAACGAGAATAATATTGCGTTCCTCCTCTGGAACTGAAAACATGTGTCCTCTTGTGCTCTTGCATTTGATATGATGCATACTCCATATGACCACTATATTTGAGGTCTTTCTCCACAGTTGGGAACCATGTCCTTTTATGCCTCTCAATATTTCTAATCATGTCCCCCTGTAAACATACATCTTCTCACAGGGGTACGCATTAGAGAACTTGATCAAAGACGCATCTGCTGTGTACCAGTTGTTGCCCTCATTTATGCTGTGTATGCCTGCATGCCTGCATATATGCATGCATGCTTTACCTGTATACCCTACAGAGCTAGACAATACTCCTCCATATGGTGTTGGGAACATCTAGCTTGAACCTCATTGCATAGATTTCTGCTCTGTAGTTATGTGTCACCAATTTTAGAGGAGAAAAAATGTTTAAATGAGATGAGTTCGCATTTGAGAATCACAGGGTGCATAGCAATGCTGATCTGTCTCGCTCTTTCTGTATTAATTTTATTTGTTGACTCATATTGTAAATGGATCAGGACTTTGCCTTGAATTAAATTACTTAGGTTGAATTTGAAGTTGATCCCTTGGTTGTTTATCCTGCAAAAAGTTAATTCTGTTGATTTTGTGTTTATTTTTCCCGTCTGATTCAAGCATTACTTTCTTTTAACATTGGTTGCACTCTCCTAGTCGATATGTGAACCCACATGTGCAACTTGACAGTCTCTGCTCATTGTCATGTTAATGTTACTGGATGCCGTCATTCTGTGCTATATTTTTAGACGGCTCATTCTACCTCAGCTTCTTAAGGATTCTCTTTGGCAATATATGACAGTGTTCTGTCAAGTTATTATATTATCAAATGCAGAAATATGATGTGGCTTGCTGCTTAATAGATATGTTAGACATTAGTTGTTTTTAGATGGGATTAGGATGAGACTTGAACCCTGGGGAAATGATGGGGGCACTGGTAGTCTGGAAGTGGTTAAATTTTCAACTCAAAAACTCCCTGGGTATGTGAAGAAATGAATGAGTCAGTAGTTGTAGTGGTCTCTTTTTTCCTATTCAAGATTTGTCCCCAAACCTATGCTTTCTTCATGCAGGAAGAATTATCAGACTTGAAAAAGCAATTTCTACAAGCATTTTCACCTGACGAAGCTTATCCTTTAGGAGCTCCACTATTTATGGAGACACCCAGGCCTTGTTCTCCTCTTGCCCAATTGGATTCTCAAGCTTTTGATGAAGTAAGGAATGTGGTGATTAAAATTATTTTTGGTGCCATTATTAATATGGGATCTGTATCTGGTTTAAATCCTATTCAGGCCATGCCTTTAGTCGACATGACAGATGATGATGCCTTCCTTGAACCAAGTGGGAGTCAGTCGGATCGCAAGACATCACTCTCTAGCAGTGCAGTTGACATTATAAATGTCAATCAGCTCTTGGCATCTGTAAGAATTAATCCTGTACATCTGGACCTTTTTATGTGCTTGAATGTATACACAATTGCCTCTTGAGGACTGGCAAGCTAGCTGTACCTTTAGCCTCCAGGTTCATTTAACCCATTTTTGACTAGTTTGATACGTCTCCAGTTATCTCCATTGCTTATTATTTTGTTTGTATCTGTAAGTCACTAATGGTGCCTAATAGCCCTAGCTAAGTTACTTGTGGGAGGATTATCTCTTATCTGTACTAGATGCTGTGTTGTTGAGCACTGTAGACATTTCCTTCTACTAGCCATAGATGCCAAGTTCTTATATATTCTTTGGAGAGTATGATGCAGCAGAAGGGAGGTTTTTTGAAAGTTTGTACAGACTAAACGAAGACTCAAAGAAACTTAACTTCCATGTGCTGTGGATATGGACAATCTCCCTTTTAATTACCTTAAAATTGACTGTTTTAAGGCATATCTTTACGAGTGGTTAATGGAGGATCTGTTTGTGACATTGTGTGTTGTGCCTCTTAAGACTTGACCTCTTCCGTCCTTTCTAAAGGCTGAATTGATTAGTAAATCTAGTAAACAATCTGCAGAATGCTTAGCTGAGGAACCCTGAGTTTGATCAGTTTTGATGAGTGGTAGAAATTAGATCGCATATATGGTAAACGGCCTACAGAGGCACAATGGGATGGATAAAATTTATGAAAGCTAATAGATGAACTTCATGCGCAGATTGGATGGCATAACGGTGAATAAGCTTAACCTTATTATAGTCCATGATGCAACCCGTCAGACTTGTTAATATTGAAGTATGTGAAACTGAACTGGGTGGCTGAACTGGACAAAATTGAACTTCATTGAAGAATGGTTTTTGTGCAATATGGAACATATATGTGAGTGAATGGAGAAGATATGTAAGCTGTTTTGAGAAAACTGTCAAGTTCATGAATTAAGCTATCCTGTTAATGATGGTTAACTTGTTATTTAGTTAAAATAGATAGTGGTGGTGGAGATTGTAGAGCTTAATGCTATCAACTCTTATTGGGACACCCTTCTTAAGACATTTAAATTTATGACTTCTTGATGCACTCATTGTTTCCTACGTCATTTTTTGTTGTTTTAATAAAATAATCAGTTTTAAGTTTCTATTCTGTAAATCGCTCATGAAGGAATTAAATGGGCTTACTTCTCATGGTTCTAAAATTGTTGACAGGTTCTGGAAACAGCTAGACAGGTTGCAAGCTTGCCAGTTTCCTCGGTACCCATACCGTATGATCAAATGAAGAATCAATGTGAAGCTCTTGTGACAGGCAAACAGCAGAAGATGTCAGTTCTACATAGTTTCAAGAATCAGCAGGAAGCGAAGGCTATAGTTGTGCCGGGTGAAAATGAAAACAACGCCCCTCATTTCCCAATTCCAAGTTTGGTAAGTACATTTGCTTTGTAAGGAGGATACCATTATCATTTAGTAACCATCTGGTGGGTTATATAAATGAAACCCTCTATTGACCTTGCAAAGGTCTCTGTTATGCTCACATCATAAATGAACCTAAAGGGACTAATGGTATGTTGCCATTGTATATGTGGCTTCTGTCTGCTTGGATCTAATTAAGTCAGGAAGCATCTGTTTGTTTCCATTATGTAAAACTACTTGGGCTGCTTTGGTGTAGATGATTAGGTGAGAGGAATTTTACAGGGAAGGATTCAACTTTCTCTCTTCCAGAGAAACCGTTGCTAATATTATATACATGCTCGGCTTTTCTTACAGAATATGGAGCTTTTGGAAGGGAATGGAAAGTTACATGAGAGTGACCAATTGCGACGCCAGGATCAGCGCCAGCTCTGTCCATGTGATTATGGACCACATTCTTTTAGATTACCGCCATCAAGCCCGTATGACAAATTCTTGAAAGCTGCTGGATGCTGAATAGTTTAGGCATGCTTTTACACGTATATACCTTTGCTTCTCAAGTCTGTTCTCGCCAACGGGCCCATATTCTTTTCATTCTTTCAAGTCTTCCGCCAACTCACCTGTATATTATTTTTTTTCTCTCTTCTTGTTTGATGCTGTTGTCTAGCCACCGTGTCCACATGGCTGGAAAGACAGAGAATCGGATCGTAATAGTAAATAGCTGAGAGTAATGTGTCAACAATCGTTCTCTGTAGTATAAGTCTTTTGAATGTATGAATAATGGTCATTTAGTTTTTATTTGCCTCTTATTACTGCAGTTGTGGGGAAGCTACGGTTTTTCAATTACCTATGAATTTTTGTATAATGATTGGCTTAATAAAATGAAATTCTGGCAAATGTAAGTTACCAACGGCAGGGCCTGTTTGATAAAATCTATTTATTTCCCGGAACAAAAATTTCTGTTTTTTGGTTTAAGGAACGAAAAAAATAATAAAAATGCATTTAGTAAAATTTTGTTGTTTCTCGGAATAAAAAATTTATTTTTTATTCTCAGGAATAGATTTGGAAGAAAACAAAGAAATAAAAAAAAAATAATAATTTCTTGTTTCCAGGAATAATTTCTAGAACTAATTTTTCTCTCTTCTTTTTTCTTTTCTTCCTAGCTGACGATCAATTAGACGAGGGTCGACGACCTTGCTAGAGCATCCCCTGCCCCAGAGACGCCGAGCTACAGAGAGGCTTGTTTGCCCGAGCTTTGCTGTGGCCGCGTGAGACTTGGCCTCCCCAGCCGACGCGAGGCTGGGCCAACAACCGGCCAAAGAGAAAAAGAAAAAGAAAAAGAAAAAATAATAAAAGAATTAAAAAAATATTTCTCTCAATAATAGAAATTTTGATAAGTTACTAAATACATTCTTTTACTTAGAAATTGTTCTCGACAACAGAAATAGAAAAAATCATTTCTCATAAAAAATTATTCTCCGAAGCAGAATGATTACTACACGCGCCCTAACATACCATCTCAGAGATCCAACAGTAAAATCTTTTCCTGTGGACGTGTTATATCATTTGTTGATATATGATTGATGATTACCAAGTAGTTGCAGAAGTATATTTTTATTTCTAATGGCAGAGTTCTCACGTGCACAAGTGACGTGACTTCAACTTTAGACCTTGAGACAAATCGAGGTATCCATTGGAGTTTCCGGCCAAACCAAAATCCCGATCTGACTTCCAAACAGAAACTGAAAATGCAAGAGATGGAAGAGCGTGAATACTAGAAAACAAGGGAATATGTTGCTTCAGTCGTCAAAGACAGACCATTTAATAACTGAAGTAGGCTTTGTCGGTTCATGTTATTTCCACTCCATGAAAAGATCGAGCCACACAGGGTTGAGGAACGCAAGCCAATTTTACAAACGACCCTGCTTACTTCATTTTTAAGTTGTATAACCATGACTGGAACTGTCTCCTAGATCCTTCCTCGCCAAAATGCCAAATGGGAAAATGACAAGCGAGAGCAAACATCATATTTACGAACAACTCAAGTCTTCAAAATTACCTCGCTGTGTACAGAGAGGAAAAGGCAAAAGAGTTGTAATATCACTCCGGTTCCATTAATATATACCAGGACCGTGGAGTCTTAAGACTAAAATATGCTAACATGACACCCGCAAGGTTAGAGTCTTTGTTCCCTATCATGCAGAGGTTCTAAAATTCTTCACAAGCAAGACCCTATTGTCATCAGCCAAAAGACTTACCAACCCACAGGACGGATTACAAAAGTTGCATGCCCTGAATTCCACAGGACCAGCATATATACATGTCTAAGGCAAACACAGAATTCAGATGAGTGGCTGAGTATGATGCAGCTTCTACCTCTGGTTAGCGGTGCCTTTCAATATGGCCAGCGTGTTGGCTGCAGCCGATTCTCTGGCTCCTTGAGGAGTGGAGTGAGGGTCTCCGTCAGTCGAACACTCAAGATCCGCACCTTTGACAGTCACTTTAGCGACAAACCCACCTTTTAGACGAAGTGCAGATCAACATTAGCCAGCTGCTTGGAGCATCACAAATCAACATGCATAATATACTTCGACTGAATTTCTACCAACAAAACCTCATCTCAACAGAGTAGGTAGGAGTATCGTAAACGAGATCTAGATTTCACACGACCTCAATGGAGGATCATGTTTTTCTAGACATGCCACAAAGACTAATGAGACAGTGTAACACCTCATCAGATTTTAATCAAGTTTTGCAACCATTCACTTTTCATCACTTCAGCAGTTCATGACATTCCATCACATGTTAAAGATGTGAAAGCAAAATGATAATATAGCTGCAATCCTCCTATGGCCATCTCTATAGGATAAGCATACCAGCCAAACAAGTACCCAAGCTACTAACAAGAATTTGTTTTCACCAAACAAACTTCAGATAAGCAGGGAGAAATTCCCTAGTTTCAACGTATTAGGAGCAAACCGCAGTGTCTTTGAAGAAATGACCAAAGCAGGAAAGGACAGTCAATTTGCAGGACATTTCTAAAGTAAGTCAGATAATTGTATTTGCAAGTCACGCCCATCTCTGGAGTTCATAACCATCCCAGTCTGTTCTGACATCATGGACAAGCAAACCTATGTATACTACAAAAACAGTACACACTTTCAAGTTGCACATTCAGAATTCTGAGCATTGCAGAAATTACCACTGTACACGAGAAAATTCCATTTATAGTGTCAATGATGCCATCAAGAGTGAATTTCCCGCATTCTAAAAAAGGCACTATATTCCATATATCTTACCATCAGTGACACAAATATGATAAGTTGGTAAAATCCAAGTGTTCGCATCACATATTTCATCCAACTCCTGCAGAAAAGATGTGAAAAGCATATGTCGGCAGAGAAGAGAAAGCATTAATTTCTAATTGCAGTTCCAGAGAGTCCTTAAAAACACCATCCATGTTGAATTTTTCTTCACAAATGAAATGCGTATGCAAGAAACAGGAAACAAAACTAGTTTACTGCCACTTTCTATGAAAATGGAAACATAATGACATTAAATAGCATTTCAATCTTTAGTTATGAAAGTGAAAACAATTTTCCTTGTCTTCACTTGAAAACCGTTTTCAAAATGCGACAGGAGCTAATCGGTTTTGATGTGTTTCCATTTTCAGTGGAAAATGAGAAAATGGAAAGTTTTCACACACCAAACAGGGCCTATCCTTCCAGTCATTTGCATTTGAGCATTATCTCTTGCAATGTATGCTGTCCCTCTGTGTTAATAGAATGGTAATATCAGAAAAATTGATTTTGTTGACCTCGTCTATAAAGGTTATACCATCTTATTAGAGGTCCAATAAGAATAAAACAGGAAAAGATACTGAAAAAAGAACAATAAAGGAAAAGGAAAAAGTGCAACTTTTCATGGTGGGAACTTACTTGACATGGACTTTGTCTGTAGATAACAGCCTCAGACAACTTTACATCAGTACAATGGGGTAAAGGTTGGCCTTCAAGATGGGTATTTGGCCTTTCATGAGCAGTAGTTTCCAGGCACGAATAATTACAACCATCAATTATGGAGTCTATCTTCAGCGCTAAAGCATCAGCTCCACCTATGACAAGACGAAAAAGATGGAGCTATCCTAAAGAACTATCCATCAGTCACAAACTGCAAAATAATAGGTCTCCAGACAATCCCTAATTTGCATTTACTAATAACCAACTTCCCATTACAAATAGTAATCACACAAATAATGACTTTTATCCTTCTGAGGGATGAAATGCATCAGAGAATGACGATGATGATAGAATGAACAAAAACGCATAGAAATCAAGAAAAAGCAATTAGTCAACCCATATGTGTAACAGATACAGAACATCCGATGAACATCCATCCTTTTCACTAGAAAGCAGAAGTCTCCAAAACATTCAACTGCCTTGACAAGCAAACGAAAACTCCTTACTACTGCATAACATAGCCAGCAGTAGTGTAGCCAGCAATCTTTCAATCTAGAGCTTCATTTCTCTACAAAGTACAGATACAAAATCATTAGGAAGACATCAAGAAAATGCCTCTCCTGAATCAAAAAGAGCTTAAGTGAATTTTATCTTTCCGTTAAGGCTAACTAATGACAGGCTGACGGCTCAATCCAGATGCATTGAGAATTATTTAGAATCACATAGCAGAGTTCATGTCGCGACACAAGCTTATCCTCAATGTCTACCATCAAAGCTTAACAAGATAAATATCAACATAAACAAGCTCAATAATGGAAAATTGGCTTCTTAAAGCAAATCCACTAACAGTCATACCATTCAAAATCGTATGGATACACTTGTCACACTCCGCAATCTCATCTTCTATATTTCGCAGCTGAAGGGACTGCAAGAAAGCATAATGTTGAACGGAACATGAGTATTCCCAGTCACAAGGAATTGTTGTTACTGTCAGTTACATAAGAAAGACTAATACAAAGCCAACCGGCAATGTCCAAAAAGTTGCAAAGGGATCATTCACCTTCTGGATCATTTGCTTATATAAAAGGCTACAAGATAATTTCCTAATCAGAAAATTTAAAAAGGACTTATTATGACAGCACTAAACTGATAAGCTTCAAAAACGGCTGAGCTGCTGCATCAGGCTACCACTAAAACATCAGCAGTTTAAATCATTAAAAAACGCTGTGGAACATATTAACAGGAAAAGAAAATCACCAGTTTAGCCCTTTTCTGGAGAACAACTCTTAAAGCAGTTTGTGACATTGTGTGTTCTTTAGAAGCCAACACAGAATATATTTTCTCGAGATCTTCAGAGGGGGACTGGCAAGTAACTAAAGCACGGTCACTACCAAGGATTGGCTCCTTATCCAGTATAGTATTGTTGCTCATGTTGTTTCCAGCAGTACTCTTATTGCCTTGGCATTCAGGTACGCCAGTCTGGCAATTGTTTTCAACCGTCATGTCCTGGAAATTCAAGTAAATATTTAGAAAAGTACGTAACTCTGAATCGATGCCCAAGAATAGGGGAGGGGGGAAAAACAATTTAAAAACAAAGGACAGTCTATCTATGCATATATAGGACATACATTATGGAATTTCTCAAAAGGTGTATCCTGCAACTTTGGAATCCCAAATCTAGAACATGAATGATTCTTCAAGAGTTTCCAGTCAGAATGTCCATTAGTAATTTAGTCCAAGAGATATGAGTAGTTATTGAAACGACAGACAAACCATCAGAAGAAATAAACATGCAAATGTTAATCCATTCAGATAAAAGACAAATGGGTTGCAAATCCTGCTAAATGTGAGCCCCAATTTATGGACTGGCAGTAAGATAGCTCCATGATTGTGACCACTGATTGAAATTAAGTGCTTATAAGAATTAAAAAAAGACTATCAGTGAAAAGCACATGACATTTGCATTGAAGATATCGAATGGTAACTAAAATAATTGCTTTGTACAAATATTACTACTTCAGCACCACCTATTAACTTCTCAACTAATCATGCTATTTACGCCAGCTAAACTAGGTTGAGCATACTATGCAATAGCCCTCTCCTCCAAGCATGCTGAAAGTATAATTTTCCTCCAATTCCTCAATTCTTTTTATCCCATTATTTCAACATCCTTTTCATTTCCCCACTCTCCTTCCTCCAATTTCTAACTCTTGCATTAAATCTGTCCTTGCTCATTATGTTACCTAAACTAATCTAATAAAACATGTATAAAAGAGGATAAGAACCACATGTCATTGAGCCATATAAAGTTTTGGGTTGTTCCACCAAGTGGCTACTTCTTCCATCTACCACCCAGCTGTAGCCTCTCCTATCTTGATCATGAGGATAATGATAGCATGAAAAGATTTGAGGAAGTGGTGCATGAGGAATTATAAATTCTTTTCCCTTTCCTTCCATTTATTTTATATAAAAACCATATCTCATAATGTTAATCTAATTACAAAACCTACCTAGACAATTACATAAAGATTCTCTTGGAAAATATTGTGCATCAAATCTTATTGGTCATTAAATTCAGTTTAATTCCCCATTGTCTTCTTTTTTCATCAATGAGTGATCAATTAACATTAAGTTATGTATCAAGGAAGATTACATAACTACGGTGGTGCGAGTCTTTTATATCGTCCATCCAATTAATTTGAAGTTTGTTTTGTCCTGACAATTTCTATAAATTTGATCATGAAAAGCTATTGTTCAAAAAGCCAACCAAAAATTCGGTAGGAAAATAACACTTTATACTTTAATAGTGAATATAACATACACTTACGATTATAAGCCAAAGATGAAAGATTATTCAACCAAGACTATCTAGAATATAGGGAAACACAAAACAGTTTTACATTATTCATATAGAGAAGATAGATACAATGAATAATGAGTAAAGTTGGCCACATAATGAACATATAGGGGCATGAGAACAGTAGGCCCATCTAATATTGGAAATTCTATCAACATTTTCTTACTTCAATCAGTGAGTAAATTTCCTGTGGCAACTGATGGTAGAAGCCCATAATATCTGAGGTGCACAATGTCCTATATCTTTAGTAACTTCCCAATTGTATAGGTAGCTATCATCCAAAGTACTCTTTTAATGTCTTAATAAATCTCCACATAAGTGCTGAGTAATCACAGATATCTATCATCAGTAAGTAACTTTCTAGTAATATTTCATATTTTTTAGCATCTATCATCAGTTAGTAACTTTTTCAAAGTACTATCACAAGAAAGTTGAGGTTGGTAAATGTCCAGGTGCTCTAGTAATTTTTCCATAGATATTTGCGACATTTGACATCAATTAATAACTATTTCAACAGAGTAGTTACTATTTATTGTGCTAACCCTAAGTACAAGCCACCAAAATTTTAGATAAATACTATAGCATGCTTGAAACCATCTGTGCATTTCAATAACTAATATTCTATCAATTATTAATGACTTTTCATCTGGCAAAGAAAACAAATCATCCGGAACTTCTGTAGAAGGTCGATTACATTCCTAGCAGAGTAACAAGCCTCCCACTTTTGTACTTGCAATATAGTGATTCAACAATCTATGTTGGTAATTAAGCAATCTATACTTGCATTAGTAGTGATGCTCAGCGCATTCACACTTACGCTTTTACAGGTGGGTAACTTTTCAATGAGGTTAGAATTTTTCATTGACTACCAGTCTAAGGGGTTGTTCTTATCTTCGATGAACCAACAAGCTTGATGGCTCACAATGACATAAGCAAGTTTCTTTCTTAGTGAGCAGGAATTTTCACTATCCAATTATCCAAAGAATTATCTTTCCAAATACACACAATCTATAGCATTGATAAATCTAGCCTAAGCCAGAAATTTAAGCTTCAAGGACACGGCCATTGGAATCACCCACAAAACTCTTATAAAACTCAAAAGCATCTAATGAAATAGCCGAAATGGAAATGTTTTAATAGGTAAGAAACCTCAAGGGGATGGTGAAGGTCTAACCTCACTGGTGACATCTTGCAGGTTGTTCAGCTTTCTCTTGGTGTAAGATGTCTTTGGTTCACAACTAGGAATATTATTATGTTTCTCTTCAGTTGAAACAGAGTTCAGCTTTCTCTTGGTGTAAGATGCCTTTGGTTTGCAACTAGGAATATTATTATATTTCTGTTCAGTTGAAACGGAGACCTCATCTTCGTCCATCTTTACTTGTGCAGTTACAGAGTCAACTTTCAAACTTTCCAGATGATTTGGAGATGCATCCCTGTGGTGACAGAAAAAAAGACAATTTTGATAATGAGGACTCAATGAGCTCATAATAACCGGTTGTAAACAAGGAAAATTAGCTAGATCAATTCAACAGCTGCTGCAGTTCTAAAATAGAAAAGTTATTAGGTACTCCCGGTTGTAGGCCAGTGCACATGATCTAATGGCTCATGTGAAGTGGACTAACATAGACCAGGAGTACCCAAAAAAGGCCCTAAAATAGAGACTATGTAACAATGGAATTGGAGTTTGCAAATGCTTTAGGAGGAAATAATGTATCTTATCAAGCTTCATCAAGTACAAGGATGGAAATGGGTCCTCAATTCCTTGTGGAATGAGAGTAGATGCCGAAGGACCCTACTGATGCTTTTTACTCTACAATTGCAAGGAGAATCCAGTGGACTGCGTCCTTTGTTTAAATGGCTTGAGATTGGGAGCTGGAATATCTTTAATCGCTCCTTTGAGATTGAAGTTTCAGCTTGTGTGGGTTAGGTGTTAAGCATTGATGACAAAATTATGAAAACATTACTCATTTGAAGATCATCTAATAATGACATACCTGGAAAACCAGTCCGACAAAATCCCAGCATAGGGTAGCACATGGAAATATTCAACGACTGCGTTTATTGTCCATCTGTGTGACACCTTCCTGATCAAAGGTCCCTGCAAGCTAAAGAAGAATAATGTCATTTTCCTCGTCAAAGAAAGCGCAGAAAATAACTCTAACTCTCTCCCTCCCTCCCTCCCTCCCTCCCTCACTCCCAATTGCCACATTCCCATAGCATGTATTGGGTTTCTCAGTTATGGCGGAAGTTCAATGGGCAATAGCCAATTCTGCTGAGGACAAGCTCAAAGCTTGGTGACATCATATAAGAACCAGGCAGAGATCCTCCAGCAATTACTGGGGGTGAAAATAACTCCCTCACTCCTACCTCCCTCTTTTCATAAAAAGAAGAACCAGCAGAGATCCTCCAGCAATTATCAATCTACTCAGATGGAAAGGCACAGGAAGGTGTTGAGGGGAAACATAGTAGCATTTGTTGATATTGTGGAGCTTGTTTGTGAATGCTTGTTTTGGTTCTAATTACTATATTTGATTTCCTATAATTATGGAATCTGTTACTTAAAAACTATTTTGTAAATGCAGTGGCAGCCCTCAGTGCCACTTACATGGATGCATAATAATTTTTTCTGACTAGAAAAATAAATAAAAAAAGAAAAAAGAAAGAAGAGCCAATTGATAGGCGACCTACCCAATCGTTCTATGCATAAAGTGTTCAGTAAAACCAGCCAAAAAGGCATATTTTAGAATCTTATAATAAGAGAAGCAAGAAGTCTGTATAACGCAGCAATGGCATGGAGAATAAAGTTCAGCAATATTTTCACAGACGCTCTGAGCAAAGTATCCAATTAACATGCTTAGCAAATGACACCAAACACAAAGTTTGGCATACACCAACCTGTCGATGGCATCTTTTATAGGGACCCGAATGGCATCTTTTATAGGGACCTGAACAGCATCTTCACTAGTAGGTTGGGTCCATTGCATTATGTAGAAGCGAGATGTCGATTTCTCTTTACCCAGAGAATATACAGTGTGGCTTTCTAGTATAGAAAGATGGGCCTGACTAATGGCTGTTCAGCAATAATAAACCATATTCAAATGTCAATCCTTTTGGCAGGCCAAACAAAACAGAAATAGATAGTAGGTACTAAAACACTGACGACTTCAAGGAATTAAAATTACAGTATGGGCAATTCTAGTCAAAAGACAAATCAGAATACTTGAATACTTGAAAGAGCTAAAGTAAAATTGAACTCTAACGTTGTAAGCTCAACAATAGACCCATCTACAGTAAAAATTGGATGTAATGTAAGTGCTGTGAATGTGGTCTCTTTAAAATTCAGTCATATATCCAAATGCCAGTCTCTTTGAAGGTCATCCACAACAGAAACCCACTTACTGAAGGGGTCTGATACTCATAGGTTCTAAGACCAATCACATTTCCTACATTTTATCATGGGTCCTTCGAAGCAGAATATCTCACGTTCTCCAAAACTTACCCTACTGCGAAGGCTGCTTCAACAGAGAGTATTATATCTCAACATTTAACACACTAGCCTCCCACAAAAAACAACTCTTTTGTCAGTAAGTAGGTGTATTACAGTCTTTCATCTTCTTACCACCCTAAAAGCATTAGATAGTGCCAAAGTTGCTGATAACCTCATCTTCCAACTCCATAAGAACCACGAAATCAGGATAGACTCAAGTTGGCAAAAAAATTTAGGTACTAGATAAGCACTTCAAATTCACTTGAAACCTGACTCTCAAACCTATCCTTATAGAATAAGGATCAGATAATCCCATTTACAAGCCGCTGCTAAGTATCTTCATGTCCAAGATCTGTATTACTTCTATTCTAAAATGTAGAAACAAAAAGGCGACCACATCAGACCACAGAGGATCCAATCCAAGCTTGTAGAACTTAAAGCCAAAACCCCAAAAAACTTGATCGTGCACTCTGTCCATGTCCATTTTAACCTCTTCCCTCTTTATATTCTTATCACGAGTCAAAATTGCATTAGCAATATACAGCCAGGTCTGGCGTCCTTATGACTGCATTGTTAAAAGGAGAAATATTTACACAAACGATTCTTATGTGCAGACTAATAGCCTTGCACAAATGTCATGCATGCCTCTCTTTTTTGATAAGATGGGTTTCCGAACCTTCAGCTTCACTAATCTCCACTAATTAATGTGTATCGCTCCATCCAATTAACTAATTGGACATAATCTTTTTTATCACCTACCACAACTTTCACTATAAATAAAATGACACGGGTTTTGCTTATAATTTTGAGCAAATTCTTTTTATCCAGTGAAGTCCACCAAAAAAATTTCATGATCTGAACTAGAGCTTTCCCAACTCTCCTTTGGGAAAGCTGTGGAGAGCTGACCATGACACTGTGGTTGTTATTTTGTTTTGCAGTCTCTTGCCCATGAATGGACCTTGATCATTACACCTGTCAAATTCCAAGGTCAAGGTAAAATCTTCCTGTGACCATTTCCACATGAAGGCAAATGGCTAGTGACTATGCTTTCATCTTCTGTGGAAATAACTCCAGCCATCATGGTTTGGCTCTATCATCATGTGAAATTGCTAACTTGGTAATTCAAACTAGGCTTGAACTTGAATAACGCAAATTCTTCATCAAGAGATACCTATCCTTATTTCCCAGCAAAAGCCCTTTGCAGATTTCTGTAGCATCAAAATCCACAATGTCCTATAAATCCTCAAATTTCCATCATCTTTGTTGTATGAATTAAAATCAGGAGAGTGGACAAGATTAGATATTGGCTAAGAATATACAGATCGCCAGTTTTAACTAAACCAAAAATTTGCAGTTTTATCCATGTATAACACCAAAACCTAATTCATACCTGTGGCTTCCTTGACTGATGAAAATGCAAGCTGCTGCATAGCATCTTCATTAACGCTCGGATCATCTCTCAAGGGCTTTTTGGTCATCCTCTTCTTTTTATACTGTTTCAAATCCGGCACGGCTTCTGAACTCTGATTGGAGATATCCACATCCTTTTCAAACAATGACCAAACCCCCTTGCTGAATAGCAACAAGCAATTCTCTTTCCTAGAGTCAACCAAGAAAACAGCAACTTCAGAAATTGACCATCCTTCTATATCTGGAATATCCTTTGACGCATTCAACCCCATACACAGATCACATGCATTCATGATAGTCTTCTCCATCAAGGAAAGCTGCTTTTCGGGGTCAACTAATTCAGCATCATCATTTCTTTGCAAGAATTTCATGTATGCCAGTAAAGGAGGTTTCAAAACCACAATTAATTTGCAGAATGACTCAAAACCCAGAAATTCTAGTTGTCTGTGTTGTCTCCGATGGTAGTAGTTGTACAATATGACAACTCCATGCACCTGCCAAAAAAAATTGTTCAATAAATAATCGTCCGTTGCTCAGCCCTAAACAGTTAAACTATCCAAGAAAAGACGAAGCATAGAAAAGGTGATGCAGAAACAGAAGCCAGAAAACAGCCAAACCCTAGAGCATTAAAGCTTATCAAAAAGCAACAACAATCCCTTCTCTTCAATTTCTGTCTAGCCAAAGATTCACATGATGCGAATGAGAACAAATCTCCAGATTTTTTTTCTTCAACTTCGAATTCCTGTGCTACTTCCAACAACTAGCATTCACAACAGAGGTACATATAAAAGATGATCATGAAGCTACGTAGATAAGAGGAATTTAATTAATGCAATGGAAATCACATCAAAGCTAAAAAAATTAGTAATTGTCAAGAGGATATCTTCCCAAAAACGACCTGCTTTGCGACCGATTGTTGCTGAGAAGGTGATGGAGAGTCTCGTACAGAAGATGTAGCTGAAATCAGAGGATCAACCAAGTATTCTAGAAATGCCCTGACAGCATCCTCAGTTGGGGATACACTTGATAAAGCCATCGTTGCCTCCTATGCTTTGTGCAGGGGTCCCCTTCCTTGATCTAATGTGAGCATAAAAAAGAATAGTAAATTTACAAAGAAATTTAACAAGGCTACCCCGTTGCCAACTACCAAAAACAATGGAAAAGGAAAGAGAATGATGACAGATAAGATGAGAACTAGTTGCGCACTTAGCGCTTCAGCATGAGTTTCCTATATCCATCTTCATAGGTAAAATGAAAAGCAGGAAGTATCCAACAAGCTATCCACCCGTATAAATTATACAAGAAGGGTTTTGTGAGTGAGTGCCTTGGAACGGTTGTTAAACACTCGATTGAGGGAAGTTTGTGCTTTCCAAGGCACTGTCTCTCTCATGCTGGCACGTGTAACCAATGCATTGAAAATCAAGACATTTCCTCAGTATAGTTAAGTAGTGCCCTTTGACAAGACCCAGAAGAATACATATTCGTAGTAATCAGAGAGTCAAACAGAAAAATGCAGATTTCTCTAACGAGGGAAAATAGAAATAAAAAAGGACAAAAAAAAAAAAATTAAAGCTTGATCGTTTTCCTCTCCTCCGTGACAAACAAAACTCCATCAAAAGACACGATTTTGCTCGCTAAACAATAAAAAACACCCCGGAGCCGCCCGTACTTTCCTTCAACTCTCACCAAATCCCGCTCGCTAAACACAAAACCCTCACCAGAACAGTAAAAAACTCAAATTGCCGATAATAATACAGCGAACAGATTTTCAGGCGATTCCACAAGAATCTTCAGGCGATCAAAAAGCACGAAGGAGCACTGGTGCAGCGAGAAGAGATCGCGCGCGCGCGGCGGGCGCATGCTTCTCACGCGCAAATGCAGTTGATTGCCATGCACAAGGCTCACCTGCGAGCGCGCTCCGGTTCACAGACACTCCACACGCACAGGAAACTCAAAGAGAGAGAGAGAGAGAGAACGAGGGAGAGATGGACACGGCGGGACGATGGCTACTCCGGCGAGGAGGCTAGGGTTACGCCCATGCAAGCTCGCAGGTCGTCGTCGCCGTCGTCGTCCGGACCATCGGAGCCGCCCGTGCTCGGAATGTAGTCCGTCCGATGCCCATTTCAACTTCTGCTCAGCGGCTTCGAGGCGCGTGAAAGGCGCCGCGATTGTACTGGCACCGGCGGCTAGAGAGAGAGAGAGCTGTTACGCCATTGTTGATCACGCAAGAGTGGATGCTCCCAACCAACACTGGTTTAGAGAGAGAAAGAGAGAGCAGAGAGAGAACAGGTAGAGATTGCGTATCTCTGCAGAGAGAGAGAGAGAGAGAGAGAGTGGGAGCATTAAAGTGGAAGTGCGACGGGTGCAAAAGTTGCAGGAGGCAGTCAGTCAGGCGTGGATAATGGCGCCAATTTAAGTCCTCGGTCATTTTTATTAAGTTTTTTACTTAAAATTCTCAAAGCATTTTGATTCTTCATGATGGTTTGTTTCCTTTAATATAGTATATATATCTCTATGAGGCTACCTGATAAAAAAGGATAGGGATTTTGAGATTTTAAAATAAAAAAAATTGCTAAAGTGAGAACGGGATGCATGATTAGATGATATTTTGTTGTTGAGGGTAATAGAGCATTTAGATTGTGAACAAATTGAATATGTACTGATTGTTCATGGATCATGATGAATAAATTAAAATTTTATGAATCATATTATAAATTAGGATAAAGTTCATGGAGTAATCACATTGCATATTAAACTATAACTAAGTAGAAATGGACCTACTAGCATGGCTATTTTATGTGAAATGACGAAGTGATGGTCAAACTTCAACCACGGCACCTCTTTTGGGAAACTGAAAACTTCATCAACCAAATTTCATTTTTTAATTTGATTTTCCTTTTCTTGTTTTTGATGTTCTTGTTTCCTTGTTGCAAGTTCAAATTGAGACACAAAATCACAAGACTGCCCACGGAATCAATTTCCTTGAACACAGAGAAAGAAAAGATCTCTTAAATATTAAAATACAAATAATTACAAGTAAAAAGAAATATTATCATTTACCAAAAGAAACCATTAATGTTATTATATATATATCTATTAAATTTAAAAGATGAAAAAAGCACTAAAAACATTGGCTTTGCAATAAATAACAAAATCACTATGTGATGAGTTGGCTTCTTTGTCCATTTGCTCAAATCAAATTGCTTTAGAAGTACTCTTAAGTGATCTAAAATTAAGACTAGTGTCAAACAAATGAGTAAAGAAAAAATGTAATTAAGAATAATGAATCGAAAGAGAAAAGGAAAATTCACCTCATTGATCCAAATTTCATAGATGAAGATTTGTTACTTGTCGTGTGGATATGATCACTTTGATTTGCTTTTTGAAATGTCAACCAATTTCAATTTGCTTCTTATTGTTTTAGTTGAGAAAGTTCATTGATTTTCTCCAAAAAGTCCTATGGTCCATATATTACTATCACTTGGTCATTTTACAAATAACAATTGTCTCAGCTTTTTCAAGATGGTAACTGTGTCATCTCTTTGCGAGAGAAAGTAAATAATTGAATTGGTCCTAGGCAAGACCTTAAAAGACTTTGACAGCTCGGAAAGACGAGGCTAGGCTAATGGAGGGATAATCTTCCTAGGGTGGGAGTCCCTTTAGCTCCTGGTTAGAGCTTGGGAGAGGACTTGAAAAATAAGCTCTCCCTATTAGCTAGATCGTCACACCCCTCTTCGGAGGGGTAACCTGGTCTTTTTGGATCTAAGCGGACTTCCCCCTTAAAACACAGGGCGCGCAGCGTAGGAAGTAAAGAAGGCCGGGGAGGGAAAGCACGAGTAATAACATATCCTGAATAATAAAGAATCAAATATAAATAACTATAAATTATCTTGTACTCCACTCAATCTCAACAATTTATGCCCACAATAACCGGTTAATATTCTAGCAAAGCTGGTACGAAAACGTGAAAATCACCGGAGCTGCGGAGGGAAAGCACGCCTTTTCCTGTTTCCCGGCAAAAAGAGAAAAAAGAAAAAAAGGAAAAATAGAACGAACGAAATGTTTCGCGTCGTCGCTGCATCTTCCACTTCTCCGGCGTCGACTGCGTTCGCCTACCAGTTCCCGCGATTCCATCCCGCCAGAATGCGGCGAACGGCGCGCCTCTCCTCCGGACGCCGGCCGGAAGCCCCCGCCTCTTCTTCAGCGCCCGAACCAGGTCGGCTCCTTTGCCTTGGTCCTCCTATGTAGTTCGAAATCGAAAGGGGGCGTGCTACTAATGATCTCCACCGTCGTTGCTCGCCTTCGCTTTTTGTTCTTTTTTTTTTTGGCTCTCCGATGGCTCGCAGGTGAAGCTCCAGGCGGACCTTCTCTGCCCCCGGTCCGGGTTTTCGCGAGGAAGAAGAAGCGGTCTGGGGAGGCGGTTCGGGCCGAGCGGAAGCAGCCTAAAGTCGAACCCCTTCTTAGCCGCAAGGTGAACTGAATCGCCCTTCTAAGTATGCTGCATTCAGATTATCATCCTGGGGTAGCTGTACTTGTGGCGGGAACGTCGTTTTACAGGGGAAAGTTGCTTCCTTTCGCATCAAGTAGCTCCCTCTGGACGGTCCCCACTCGGGCTTTGCTTCCGTTTCTGTTCTTAGAGAATTTCAGTAATAACGTCGGATTGTGTCTACTAGGAATTGCATCTTGGGTATGTTTGGTCTGGCTCTGTAAGGTTTGATCGGAGTACTCTGTAAGGTTTAGTTAGAGAGTTTATGCGAATGCGTCCAGTTCGGAAGAGGGTGTCAAATGCCGGAAGAGAGCTACTCTTGTCTTCAGATATTTTAATGAGGAGCGCCTTGAGTTGACCGCATGCCAGTTTATCAGATAAGTGGCTTGGTCTGCTTTTCAGATTCAATATGAGTAAAACATCCGAAGTAATTGGACAAGGCATGTTCACCTGGATATGTGGTCAAGATCATGCATACGTAGAGCTTACCTGGAGGTTAGAGCACAATGGTGCAAGAGGAGGGTCCGTGTCTAGCCCTGGTTAGTGTGATAAGGCTTGTCTATAGCTGTAGTAGGATGCATATGGTCTGATAGATAACGTATCATAGTTTACTCATGTCTCATTGTCTTAGTATTTCTGTTTGAAGGGTGACTCAATGAGTGATCGTTTTAATTTTATGACAACTTGTTTAGCAGCCAAGTGAATTACCTGACATCGAAGAATTTGCGTACAAGAATCCTAATGGATCTGCCTTCCCAGGTAAGCCTTGTCCGAGGAACTGATTTTCTTCACGGAAATGGAGTGCAGTTTGACGTTGCGTATACACTGCCTAGCTGGACAATGTTCGCTAATGCTGATGTTATGTCCCCTTTATCGAGCTAAATGTGCATCATCAGTTTAGTCCAATGGTTATCCCATTTGCACGTACCGTTTTCTGTTTAGTGGGACTTTTCCTTTTTCATTTGCTTCCAATATAGATCTACCTGTCCATAATAATTGTTGGCGTACAAATGTGGTTTCAATTCTTTCAGTGATGCCAGGAAGATCTAAAGTTTTGATAGTTCATCAGTCTTTCATTCAAATTCTTTGCCGGGAAAAGAAATATAGAGAAATTGCTCTGCCACCTTTTATCACTATTTACCAGAGGGTTATCTATATGATTGAGTTAGGCATGCACGGACCTATAACTTGGGATATTATCCGATGTCTCTCTAAGCAGCCTTTTCTTGGAAAAGTTCGAGGCTACAAGTTTTGAAGCTATGTCTTTCATACGCATCAGCTCTAGCAACTTATTTCCTTATTTTCACAGGAGTTTCCTCAATTTGCACGTTGAAATGAGGTAAATGGAAATATAGCAATTGTAGTTGAATTCATTTTACTTTGGTGCCAACAAGGAAAGATATTTATTACTCAAAGGGGAAAAAGAAAAAAAAATCAAGACTTTTTGGGGATTGAGCTACTGTCGAAACATTTTCCATCGAAACATTTTCCACCAAAAGTAATATACTCGAAACAAACGTACCCTTAGTTTCTTCATATTTTCTATTTGGACCGTGTTAATTCTCAGTAGGATCAAAACTTATGATATGTTTGGCTGTAAGTATATCTTTGGTTTGTCACCCAATTTGTTTTAGGAAGAATTCCCTTTCCCCACTGTTGTTCTGGATTCATGAGGTGTTCTTTTGTCCTTTAATGGGATTTTGCAGGACATTCAAAACAAAACTCAAATGTCATTGTGCAGGTGAATGGAGTTGTTTCCCAAGTGAGGCCAAAAGGTAAAAGAGGAATATAAATGCGTGAAATGGCTTTTATCTTTTGGCTCTTTGTGATGATAGGCATGAAAAAAGCTCTGGTATATTGTACCTGTTGTTGTTATGTTGGTTATAGCAGAAAGTTATGCATAGTATTTCTAATCATTCTGTATTAAATCTGCTGGCCTCTCATTGACATTTAGATGACCGATCCATTTGTTTGTCTAAAATCTTTTGGTGGTTTTTTATTTGTCATGAATATGCTCAGATCATGCATCATTTCAATTAAGGCATTAGTTGCTATTCTATTTTTCTGTTTTGTAACTTCCTTTCTGCTGGTTTGTGATGAACCAAAGATGAGCTACATCAAGTGCTAATCTAGCGGTTAAGCATGATGGTATCAAGATGATCAGATGGACTGAAGGGAACTTTGATAGAGGACACTTTTCTGATATTGGAAACTTATCTTCCTCCTCATTTTGATAAATAATGAAACCTTGTTGAAAATAAAACATGGTAAAGTCAAAGTACACCAGAGCTGTACATTTTAATGTAGCTCAGGTTCAACCATGAAACAAAACAGAGGGAATAAGAAATTGGAAGAAGAAGACTCCTCAAGACAGTCCTGCCTGGAACAAACTTATGACATTTTCTTCAAAACAAAAAACGTGAAGCTACTTTTGTCTTACCTTCTGTGTTATAATTTGGAGAGATTGATGCAAATTGACAGGTGCACCACCTTCAAACTGGGAAAAAGTTCTTGAAGGAATTCGCATGATGAGATCCTCTGAAGATGCTCCAGTGGACAGCATGGGATGTGAGAAAGCTGGAAGTTCTCTTCCTCCTAAGGTATGATAGAAATAGCTGGGAAACTATGATGATAAGCACAAACCTCTGACACTGACGTGTTAGAGTGGACTGTGCATTAATTTTTAGCTGATAATGCAATTTTGTGACAAGAATATTTGTTTCTACAATGGTTTCTGTTGCTGCATGCAAATACTGTCAAGTTTTTTATCGTTGAGCAACCTGGATTTTAACACATACAGTGCAACAGCAATCTTGTTAAAATGACATAATGTTTCATATTTTTGAGAGAATGATGGAAAGGGCTTTTAACTGCCTCAAAGTATCTCAGTGACCCACCCTCACTCACCCCAGGTGCGAGAGGCTACTATACCTGCCTACCTGGTGGTAACTAGAACAGAAGTCTTGACATGGTGTCTACCTTCACCACCGTGAGGCCCCTTAATTCCCTGTCTATCTTTGTCTTCCCGACAGAGAGGGAATACGGGGGTGACATCGCAGGTTCTCTTACCCCAAGGCGGTTCTCCTGCCTGTTTCTTCCCCTTGAGCCTTTTAAGGACTTGCCCAAGTCCGAATTGAGCTACATAATATGCACGGACCTCCTCTAGCATTTGGGCACTGCCATGTGAAAGCACCTTCTGCCATGACATAAATTTTATGGCTTTTCAAATCCCAATAAGAAATCATTGTTGTCGTGGAAATGATTGTTTGAAAGATGCTACTATTGAATTTGCGAACGAAATAGGTTGCTTAAAGCTGATTTATGTGCATCTAGTCCTATGACCGTTGCGGTGTATTGTTGCAATTTCTGGTCTTTAACAGACTGAAATTACAATGGACAGAGTGTTCTGCATGGCATGTTTGTTTATTAACAGTTCTCTTGTACAGTAACTACAGTTCATGTAGAGTGGTGTGCTTGAATAAGTGACATGTATCAACTCATGATTAGGCTTTTGCTTTTCCATCTGAATCTTAGCTACTGATGTGGCTGTTGCATTGTGTGAATCTTTCCAATAGGAGATATAGGTTGATTTGTTCTCCTTTCAATATTTAATTTGTGAGAAAATCCAGGGCAAAACCTTGAACTATAAGGTTGAAGAAGACTACATATATGTGAAACTATTATAAGCAGTGCACATGAAAAATGTGGGATATCTTAACAGAATCAACGTACTCTGAAATCTTTTTAATAGCACATGGAGAAGTAATTTCCTCAAATAATTTATAAACTCTATTTAAAAATAGTTAAGAAGGTAAACTATGGCAGATGCAACTGTTGCTTCCTATCAGGCCACTTTCTTGGTACACTGATAACGTTAGATGTGGGTAGACATGTTGCTGAATTTCTAATGCCTAATGATGCCTTCGTTTCATTTCAATACTGATTATTTGTGGAGATCAACAAAAGTTTTTACTTCTTTTCCTGATAGGAAAGGAGGTTCGCTGTCTTGGTTTCATCACTCCTGTCGAGCCAAACGAAGGATCATGTTACACATGGAAAGTACAGTGTTTGCATTATGAACATCATCTTAAAATATTGATTTGTTCTTATTCCCATCATGTCATGAAATTTGTGCTCTTCGGGATGTATCTGGCATAGCAATATTTTCACTTCTGCATTATAAATTTCTTGTGCCTTTCCATGGTTTCAAGTTCTTGTGTTCTGGTTTCTTACTTTGTAAACATCATGGTGGGTCCTGATTTGTGTGAGAAAGGAGGAAGAAGCATTAATGACGTGGATTTTTGAAGGATTTAAGACTTAAATGAGACCTTAAGGAACCCCCAGACCATTTCACTCTGTTTGAACAGCGACTCTGTGCATCTGGAGTATAAGGATTTTTTTGTACAACAGTGTTAAGACTGTTGTTTCTGAGTTTAAATACTCTTCTATTTTTTGGGGTCTCCTTTTTTGCTTGTATTCTATTTGTCTCTGTCTCTGTCTCTCTCTCTCTCTTGTGCATGATTTATTTGGTCTTTCACTGATTGCAATACTTCGGAAAGCAGGTGCAGTACAGAGACTCCTTCAAAATGATGTGCTTACAGCTGATGCCATTGACAAAGCTGATGAGGAATCTATTAGGAGCTTAATCTATCCTGTATGTTTCACATAATCAACTTGCGGCTGATGATTTTGTTTCCCATGTTGTTGTAACCATTTTTCGCTGAAGTATGGCATGTACCATGCTGTCAAAATTGGGATAGAGCTTCACTGATGAGTCTCATATCTTCTATGTGGCTGCAAGTATGCTCATGCTTTGTCATATTAAACCTACCCTCTTAACTTCCTATGCTTTCCTTAGGTTGGGTTCTACACGAGAAAGGCTAGTAATTTGAAAAAAATAGCCACAATCTGTCTAGCTAAGTATGATGGAGACATTCCAAGCTCACTGGAGGAGCTGCTACAGCTTCCAGGAATAGGCCCTAAAATGGCTCACCTGGTAAGATTGTTCGCATTACTTAAGCTAAACCATGATTTTTCTCCTGTCGCTTAGGACTTTTTGTTTACTGTTGCTTCAGGTTATGAACATTGCGTGGGACAATGTCCACGGTATATGTGTAGATACTCATGTGCACCGCATATGTAATCGGCTTGGTTGGGTTTCCAGACCAGGCAGAAAGAAGGTAAGTCGTTGCTTGTCCTTAACATGTCCAATCAGTCATCATGAAACTAAAGTCAAAGTTCTGGGTATGAAAGATCAAGTATCTCTTGCTTTTTCCTGTGATTTCTGGAAAGAATAATGTTGAGAACAATCCTGCATAATTTAGTCTCCGCTTCTTCTACAGGTTGTGACTTCTTGAAATCTCGTATTAACACTATATAGCAGTGAACTGAGAATTCATTTTCCTCAAACTTTCTTGTTCTTTCTTTCTTTCTTTTTCTTTTTTTTTAATATTACTATTCTCAGCCGATCAATGAAAAATTATTCCAAATGAGATGATATTGAATCACAAAATTCTAGACTAAAATGCAAGGTGGAATTTGGTAACTTGTTAATCAACATTCAGAGTTATAACAAGGGGAGATTGTCAATTTAGACCTTATTATGTGGCTTGTATGTTCTTTTGCTAACTCCCATTATCAAATTATTGCTATCACATCATGAAGTGACTCATAAGAATGGATGTTTTAAATTGTTCTTGCACTAAAAATTGTTCCACAATTGTCTGAATAATAAATTAGAAAAGTCACCTCAGTCAGTCGCTACCTCGTTTGCATTTGAACATTCTGGTTTCCTGATCCTGTTTCATATTTTTATTCCTTCTTGAGCCGGAAGAAGCCTAAACTAAAAAAGGTCTAGTATACTTTACAGCAATTGAATCTTAACTTCGACATGTCTTTTCATTTTGGCTCTTACTTGAAGACATCAACTCCTGAAGAAACTAGAGAGGCATTGCAGCTTTGGCTGCCAAAGGAAGAATGGGTCCCTATTAACCCTCTTTTGGTAAGTACAACTCATTTACACATGCATGTGCCAGAGCCTACATGATAAGTATATTCCTATCTTGAAGCAGCATTTGGCTTAATATTCCTTGGATTCATGGCCCATCACATAGAAAATTCACTACTATGTATCATGAAGCACAAGTAAACAGCAATATTTTCTCCATTAAAATCAAGAAGGGCGATTGTATTTATTTTATTATTGTCATGAGTTTTTTTTCCTTTTCTTTTGCTTATCGCTCATTCCTCATTTGGTATGAAAGTGCTTTACCTTTCATGCCTCTAAAGATAAATTAGTGTTTTGATCAGGCGGAGGTGGTGATTTTAGTCTCTAGTGAGACTTAGGTAGGTGTTTGTTTATTGTAAGAAGTTAGGAACTCCAGTTCCTACAGAAGTAATGTACAGTTCTTTACCAAAAGGCGAGAGTAGAAATACTAGGAGGCCTATAGCACACTGAATACGAGATTATTTGATCTGGATAGGCATAATAGTTTAAAAAAATTCCCTTTTAGTGTGCACACATGTTGAAAGACATGTCTTTGACTTTCATTTTTGCAGCAAAATGACCATGCACAATATCTTATGGCAATTCTGCTGAAAAGTAGCTATCTCATTGCATGAACTATGCAGGTGGGATTTGGACAGACAATATGCACTCCACTCAGGCCTCGTTGCGATAAGTGCGGTGTAAATGAACTTTGCCCATCTGCTTTTAAGGAGACAATGCTTAAGAAGAAGTCTTGAGCATGCGGTTTTGACTTTTTTGTAATCCTTCTGGGATTGATTTGTTGATTGATGGTCATTGCGATGGCATTATCGTTCTGATTCTGAAAGAGCCAGAGATTGGTCAAGTTCTATAGGTCCCTCAATCTCAATTCCATTTTTTTTTTGTCGTTGTGCGGAGGCTGTTTGTGCAGTATGGAAAGGTTGTCTGCCTCTGATACGGGGAACCTAAACATTGTGTATTCTGTTTTTGTATATTCTTGTAGATGTTCCTTCTCTGGGTTTCTTAAAATCTTGTACTACCAAGCGTTTTTATTGTTTTGGGTATTTATACTGCATGCCATGTGCTATATCATCCGCCTTCGTCCACAACATAAATTTAAGTTTGCCTAATTCACTTCCGACCCCCCACCGCATCCTATTCGCTGTGATGTTCCTACTTGTTTAGGGAGTGTGTGGTTTAAGACCGCTGAAAGCGGATGCCAAACAGAGGCACACCATAACCTTTCTTCATTTATGCGTTTGAAGTTGGAATTTTCTCTCTGTTGGTATTTTCTAGATTGTTTGAGGATTCTATCATATCTATTGAAGATAGTATCTAACCCAAGGGGTGGTAGGGCCAAAGCCTAAAGCTGCTTGGTAATATCATCTCCATTCTACAGTTGCAAGGATTCGATAAAGTTTTGCACTGACAAGATCCTGAAAATCAGGGTTGTAGGACCAAGTGAATCTACATCCTTTTACATCAATATCCAATGAGCGACAATCACCTATTAACGCATTCACTCTGCTTCAAGTAACACCCTTATGTCCATCTTTTTCCCACGGATACAAGACCTCATCAAGATCACCAGTTAGAGACCCATGGCCGATGACCGACTTGGTTTTATATGACCCCAATAGATACTTCGCTGAAGGGCAGTAGAAGGTGCACAAACAAAAGTAATTCTGACTGTATCAGTAATTTGCTGCCCTTTGGACTGTACCGTTCGAGTTCCGAAAGAGAGCTAGACCATCTGAAAGACCTGATGGTCCCTGTGTTGCGGCATTTTCAAAGGGCAACCTACCTAGATCGGTCGCTGCTTTGTTTATGTCAAAAAGATAACACTGGGGCTTTCATGGACCTTGAGGTAAAAATGTTTATGGGCTTTGTTTAATGGACTTTGTCGTGCAAGAAAATTTTTTATAGGCTTTGCACTTTCTTTTGAGCCACATGGCCCATCCACCCTCTTCTAACCCTATAACCAATCTCCACAGTGTTGGTCTCCAATTTTTGGGACCGATGACCGACCCTATTGAGTTTGGGACCAAGGGCTGGATCGACCCAATGGGTTCGGTCTGGTTCCAAGGTCAATCCGGGACCAACCAATAATTTTTTATTTCATTTTTTGTACTCCTTAAAAAAAACAGACTGACCCAATGAGTTCGATGCGATTTTAAGGTCAACTCAGGACCAATTAATAATTTTTTATTTCATTTTTTATACTCCTTGAAAGGGCAACCGATGACCGTACTGACTTAATGAGTTTGATGATAAGCAAGGTCAGTTAAGGAAGGCAAGCGGTGAGGGTCAAGTGAGTTGAGCGTCAAATAGAATAAGCATCTAATGTCAAGCGGGGAGCAACAAGCCAAGTGAGCATTGAGCGGCGAGCGGCACGAGTAACCCAAAGCGAATGAGGCGAGTGTCGAGTGGCAATCTTTCGATTTTGGCAAATTGAAGACAAAGATGACAAATAAGACAAAAGATAATGAATACTAGAGGGGGATGTCATAAGGTGTATTTTTGGACGTTGTGACGACTCCTCATAAAAACGTTTTCCTCTTTCGTAAATTATGACTATTGACGCCGTAAAAGACATTAAAAACCTAAGTTATTAAAGAATAATGTAAAATTACTTGAACTCCTCACTAAAGAGCTGTTTAATGTTGTTGACGCCGTTTATTTTAAGATTTTCTTTATATAAAAATTATAAATAATATTATATACATATATAGTCAGGGTTGGTCCGGATTAGACCGACTCGGAACTCTCAAGACCGAGGACCAACCTGCACAGTGTTGGTCCAGGAATTCTAGAACCAAAGACCAACCCAGTCTTTCTGAGAATCGGACCAAGACTAGCAGGGTTGGGCCAGTCTAGGGTCGATTCAGGGTTGACCCTGGACCGATGCTTACCCTTATTTCTTGATGCAAACCTTACGTTCTTGTCATTTTGTGGAAATCGGTTACCACCATTTATTTGGGAAAAAATAAATTATTTGAAAAAAATTCATCAAATTATTACTTGTATTAGTTAAAACAATTATTCAATAAAAAAATTCTATTATTGATAGCAATTTATATTTAAATATTTTCATAGATGATGAAAATATTTTTTTGTTTATTCATTTTTATAAGTGATACAAGCAAGAAAAAGTTTTCAAATCGTTCATTTTTTGCACAACAATGCACCCAGTGGAGGAAAACGTTGCCCTAATGGAATAACTTTCCTCTTTTTTCCAAGTTAGTTGAAATAATTTAAGATGAGTGTGGAGAGCATTGCCTTTTTCACTTTCCTCTTAATCAAACAAGCACCTTAAAGCTTGGGGAATCATGTCACAATCTCGACGGAATCTCATTCCATTTGATCTGTTTTTGCTTGTTGCTATGCCATTTCCCTGAGCATCCTATTCGGAGGTTAAAGTTCCATCCCAGAAATTGAGAATACGGTTCCAATATATTTTGGTCCATTTTGAACTCCAGTTTCTGAGTGAAACAAACATGAGGGGAAAACTGCAATACATACGCCTTTCCTTCGCAAAAATTCCATGAAAAGTAGTATACCTCATTTGTGGTGATATGCTTTCGGTTCGGGTTTGTTGATTTATCATTCCATCTCGATATTTTTACTCCTACTTTCATTGTTTGCTTTCACATTTTCAGGTAAGAAGTGCTTATCCATTCTATGATTTGTAAACTCATGTTTTGACAATGATATGAATTGTATGAGTTAGAAGTTATGAAAGAGGTATCACACAGTATGATATTTATTAAAAAGACAAAAGTGGTGTTTAGAGCATATTAATTGTATAAAGTTGGATTGGCTTTCACTTCCTTTTGGTTATTTGAAATGACAGTAAAGTATGTCTTATAATAGCTTGAGAGTTGATTAGTTGTGCAATGGTATATGACACGTGTATTATTCTTGATGGAAGGAATCATGAAAAGTTATATATGTATTGATTTGTGAACTTGGCTTATGAATCTAATTCTAAAATGGTGTCGGGGCTGATTGAATTGTCGGATTGATGATTTTATGCTCTTGTCGTTAATGATCGGTACTCATCTAAGGGCCGTGAGGATGCTCTATCTGATCAGAGCCACTAGCCGATGCAGCTGACACCTATGTCAAAGAACTTTGTAGGACTTGAAGAAGATTATTCAACATTTCTTGGACTCTTTCTTGGACTTCTTCTTTATCCTGCGTAACGAAGAGGGACTTTTTTGGGCCGTACAAAAAGAAGGGCTTATATAATCTTAATATATATTTGCATGTCCGGCCAGAAGGTTGTAGAGGAATAAAGAAAATCATCATGGGTTTTGCTTTCTTATTTCCTTCCTTTCTAAGCCCCAAAAAAATCTTTAATTTTGGTCGGGCACGGTAGCGGCCGCACTATGAAGCACTTTTTCTTCCAGCCGTATGAAGGGATGCTCCGTCACCCTAAGTAAGTCATTAAAAAGCTTCCTATAAGAGATAGTTCGAACCATGAAAACCATGGGATGTAAAGAAACTAGAGAGTAGAGCCAGTTATCGGATTAAAAAAAAATACTATATCAACAAGGAAGGACAGGGCATGTGGATACCGACACATTAAAATAATAAACATGAATTTGCGGCCCACCACATTGATGGATCGGGGGAGATGCCCCATTGGTTGGAAATAACCTCTATCTAGGGAGGAACCTTGTAACCAACCTGAGGAACCAAGACAGCCACCAGAAGGAGTGCCGGCGACTTGTGCAATGAATTTAACATTCAGCCGAGTTGTTTTATTTATAAATACTGTGAATTTGGATATAGTATAGGTACAAAAAATACTTTAACATGTGAGCAACCGTTACTCTATGATTATTAGATTATCAATCTATTAATTGTTGCTGGCTCTCCCCATAGAGTGACTTCATTGTTCCCCTTTTATATCTCCGGTGACTTCACGCTGATTCATTACAAGATCTATTCAGCATTTCCGCATTAAATTATAACATTGTACTTACATTTAACTCGGCTCGGATCATTAATTTAACTTCGGTTTGGTTCCATGCAAGTGCCGCCGGTTTTCACCTTTTTTCTTGAATAGCATGATTGAACCAAATCGAACCAAGAAATTGCGCAAATTCTTTTCACAATCAGTACACAACAACCAATACACGAGCATATTTTCAGATCTGGCTCATCAAAATGGACGATCCCTGCCCAAGTTACATGCTAGAAAATCAAGTGCACAAACGGAGACAAGATTAAAAGTATAAAAGTAACATAGTGAAAACACTGAAAAGCACACTAGGAAATTAAAATCACGAGGAAACACGTGGAGACCAAGGCCAGATCGGGTTAAGTTTGTCAATAGCGGCCAGGCTCGAGCACCTGTAAGCCGAGCAGAAAGTCTGTAGCGCCGTGAGCAGAAGGAAGAGGAGGGTCGCCGCCGTCACCAGGACCTTCCAAGCGCCATACACATACTGCTCTATCATTTTTAGGGTCTTGATGCTCGGCCTAGCGTTGAAGAACTGGTTAACTTTCTTGATCGTCTTGTTAAGTTGGCAATGGCCGTGCGCCTCCATAGAACGGCTCATGCCATTGAACAGATGGGCCACTTCGTCGTCCTTGAGATGGCCCGTGATGATGCCGTGCTTCCTGAGCAACTTCACGTCTTGCGGGGTGTCGAGCAGGCCGTCCATCATCTCCATGAAGCGTACGAGCACCAAGGGACCGGAGATTGCCATCGCCTCGTACGCCACCAAGTTCCGTATCACGACTTCCGAGTTGACGCCGAGCTTGATCACAGGAAGTCGAAACGTGCGCGTTTTCTCATCGAATGATGTTTCTTCTATGTACTTCGTTTTGCCAAATCTTACGCCGGCTTTGGCGAGAGAGGATGCTGTTGGGATCAATCCTTTCTCTACAGCGGGAGCTTCTCCACGCCCGAACGAATCGAGGGTAGGGAGTTCAATTTTCTGAGGAAGGATTTTCATAATGTCTTGCAACAGTTGAGCATGGGGTCTAATTTTGTCCTTGAAAGACGGCATTTTGAGCCCGCTTTTAGTTAAGAACGCCATCGGAGAAGTACTCTCAATATTATTAGACGTCGGTACCATATCGCGGGGGTAATCAAGATCTTCTTCAACGTCGATGGTGTCGGCAGGTATATCAATCTTGAATTCATCCTCTTTCCTCACGACCATACTATAAAGAAGATCCAACAAATGCGCGTGCTTCAAACCTTTGGGGTCGGGCTCCTTGATCGTCTCTTCGAGTGGCGAGAGAGCTTTGCAAAACCCAACCAGCATACGGGGGAAGTTCTCTTCGATCGTCTTCCTCTCGGCATCTTCTAGCGGCGCGGACCCGACCTTCACCATATTCTCCAAGAAGAACAGCGGGATTTGGTTCTCTAACATCATGACGTCCCTCAGTATGGCATCCTCGGCGAGCTTCTTGCCCACGCTGTTGGCTAGGCCCCACAAAGGTGATGATGGCTCGATCTTCTTGCCCATGGCATGCAGGCAGAGCAGATAGAACAAGAAGAGGGCGTCGAGGGTCATGATCCATGACAACGCTTTGGCGTCGATGTCCAAGAACTTGTGGTAACACGCGCGGACATACAGGTCCAACTTAGAGAGCTTGCTTGTGAGCTCAGAGAAGCTCCAGCGGTCGGACTTCCGGTGGAGCCTCTTCACGACGCTGAGCTTGACTCGCTCCATCTCCCTGAGCTGAGGCTGGAGGTGGTGATAGGGTCCTAAGCCGATGAGTTGGGGGGTGTAAGCCTCAGGCTTGGCAGAGCTGAGTGATTTGGGGACTTTGAAAACGCACACATTGGGAGCAATGTCTTTCTCAAACTCTTCTTCGAAATATTTTTGGACACGATCCAGCCATTCTTTCGTTTCTGTGGATGATAGAGACATGGCTGATGATCAAAACAAGATCAGCTCTCTATCGTTCTTTCCTCTTTTCTTGTATAAACACTGACTTGGTGATGAGCATAATGTACCTTTTTATGAAGGTAAAGGATAGAGCCAGGAATCTATATACTTTTTGTGAGGACCCAATCTAAAGAGGGCGGGCTGGTCACTGGGATAAGAGAGCTTGGACAAAAAGTGGCTCCTAGCAGGCAGGCATGACTGAATCAAACCATGCATCAAATAGGAGGAGACCAATTCTAAGATGTGTATGTATATATATATCTTACGGAACCCCTTTTGGTGTGACGACAAGTTTTCTTTTGGAACTCCAAATTAAGCGAGCCTAGGCTTGAGCACTAGTGAGATGGGTGACGAGCCAAAGCGGACAATACGTCAATGAGTTAATCAAGAGATGTCACATTTTTAATGAAGAATCTTGGGAACAAATGCATGGAGTCATATATATAATATTATATTTAATCAACTAATTTGGTTTAATTATAGTTTACTTTTGGCAAAAGAACAGCGCAAGTGCCAAAACTTACATGGGGAACACTTAAGTATAGGTATATTTAAGTGCTATTTAAAAAAAAAAAAAATTTAGGATACTTGAATGCCAAGTTCGGCAAAGGTGGCCGAAAATCCTACATGGTAATTTTTTAATAATATAACCCACTTATGTGACACACCGGAGATATGATAAAACCAAAAAGACGTCATTTTGCTTCTTTTTTTTTTTTTTAAAATATAAATATTAATTAAATAAAAATATTTATATATTTTTTTTATAAAAAGGAGGAGGTAGCAGCGAGGGCTTGCATAGCCCTAGCTCAACGCTTGCAACTTCTTCTTCTTCTTTACATTATTTAGTTTGATTAATATTTATATTTATAAACAAACAAAAACAAAACGACGTCGTTTTTTGCTTATTTAGCCACATCAGCATGTAAAATGACATCATTTTTGGCTTCCCTAGCCACGTCGGTGTGTAAAATGATGTTATTTTGCATTTGTTTCGCTAGAGAATCGCCACGTCGGTATTTTGGTTGGATTTTAACGCCATTAACATCTAACTGATCTATTTTGCTCTAATTTTGGCACTTAAGTATATATTTCCTAACTTTTGGTACTTAAGTGTCCTCTCGTGCTAAGTTTTGGCATTTCAGGGGTCCGGATGTCACTTACTTTCATATAGGTGAAATAACCGATCACTCATAACCTTTTGATGACTTTCTCACATGTATCGCATATTCACGTCGGTACGTAATTAAGTCATCTCACCAGCAACATAATACGTCTTTAGTGGTCCAGTCTGGTACTTCATTGGCGTCTCGAGGACACCAAGACAAAGGCCAGATCTGGAAATTTACTTGTCAGTGGCTGGCGGTCATTGATGAGATGTCTAACTTGGCCCTCAAGAGCATTGAACAGAGTTCGATTGCCCACTTGGAGAATTATCTTCTCCTCCTTTCGTTGGATCAACAACTCCAAAAGGGTCTCCATTTCCATGGCTGAATTACAACGAAGCTTTCCAGAGCATCCATCAGCGTTCCTGGGCAGTGCAGCAAAATCTCCAGTTTGGCTTTCCTCCCTTCCAGATCTGCCAAAGCAACGCAGGTTTAACAATGCTAATCCATCCCGCAGGCTCTGCAGAGTCACAGCCTTTAATAATGCTAATCTATCCTCGAGAAGGTCTGTACACCAGTTTTGCATGCCATGTTTCTGCGTTGCAAAGTCTTCTCTTTTTAAAACTGTAACGCAGAATTTGTATGTTCAGTCAACCTCCAAACCTGTTTTGCAAGAAATGCCGGGTTGAATTTGTTAAGCTCTCGAAAGCCTAAGCCTCCATTATGCTTCTTTATCCAAGTGTATGGGGCCTACGGTGCAATAGAGTGACTCAAAATAATTCTGTTGACATAAGGAAAAATGTCCAGGTCCTCAATAAACGGAATGCGCTTGATTTCTTTGTAACCGTTGTTAACTGTTGCTAAAATTTGGGAATCACAAAGAATGTGCTTGATTTCTTTGTAACCGTTGTTAACTGTTGCTAGTAGATATAAATGCTTGAATTGTAATTTGTAGAAAGGATCGCCCATCAAGCAAAAGAACATTAGTTTTTGATTTTATCGCTTTCTTTTTTTTATTTTATTGTCCTATATTTTATACATAACTGTAAATGATTGTCTCTGATCTCAGTACCTTTAGGTTTCTCGTCGTTTTTGTTTCCCAATAAATTAAGGACCCCACGATCTTTTGCCGGTTCAAATCTGATCTATATCTCAAAATATTATTCGTTGACCTTTTCGGCGGATACAACGGCGGATACAAATTCTTTGGGGCTTGTTCTTCTTTGCACCACTAGACATCTTCTCCTTCTTGGCAGCGAGATTCTATTTCTCTGTCGTCATTGGATGGTTGCGATGCTAAAGAGAGGTGTTTTCATCTCCCCCATTGCAACAATTTTGGTGGCGAACGAATTCCCCAGCATTGTTCCTCCTGTTGCCGTAAGTGAGCAATTCTAGATTTGATTTCCACCAAAACGAACCAGGAAGTTTTAGTAGCTGAGTGAATCCTTCTCTAAGGGCTGCTATCTGCTTACTAGAATTGGAGAACTTGCTTATCCTCCACTTCTGTAAAGCACTTGATCTGCGCCAAATTCGCTCGATAGGTTGCTGGACATGTGGGCTCCTAAGTCCGCTTAATGCTCCTGGGCTTTCCATTAGAAGCAGGAGAGAGCTATGATCTGATCCAAGGGATTGTAGGGCCGAAGCTTCAGCTGCTGGGTATGGGACATTCCATTCTACTGTTGCAAGGACTTCATCAAGTTTTTGACTTGCTACATCGTGAGGATCATGGTGGTTTTACCAAAGTGAATCCACGTCCTTTTACATCAGTATTCATCAAACCACAGCTAATCTATTACATCACAAAACCGTTCACTCTGCTCCAATCAAAACCCTCACGTCCATCTTTTTCTCATGGAAATAAGACCTCATTAGAATCACTAATATAAACCCATTGTAGATAATTGACTCAATTTATTTGACGCGATTGATTGTGAAATATACTTTGTTCAAGGGCTGTACGAAGTGCATAAACAAAAGCATTAGTAATTTGCAGACCTTGTCAAATGGTGTCGGCTCTGCCAATTAATTTGGACGGTATCGTTCCAATTCCAAAAGAGAGATAGACCAATTGAAAGAGCTGATAGTTACTTGTGTCATGACAATTTCGAAGTGCAGCCTACGCATCTCAGTCGCTGCTTTGTCTGTCAAAAAGATCGGGCTGGGCCTGTCAGGGACCTTGAGGTCCAAGACCAATAGGTCGGGCTGGGCCTGTCAGGGACCTTGAGGTCCAAGACCAATAGGAAGGCATGTAGCAATGTCTGACATCTCGTTTTCCTGCAGGTCCGATGTTCTTGGCAAATCTGCAGTTTTTTCTGCCACTCATACAAAACCATCCCTTGAAGAAGAGAGACGTGGCTTATTTTGTCTTAAGTTCTCTCTCGTAATCCTAGCACCAAGGAAGGGAAAGAACTTTTGGGAATCGGGACCAGATCTATCCGGTCCACAGTCCAAACCTTAGGCGAGTGTAATTATCTCTTCAATTTCAACTTTTTGTCTTATTATAATAATTTGTTTCAATGTGATTTTTACGTTTTTCTCTGCACGTAGTGGTTGATATAAATGATTGAATATCAAGATATACACTTAATATTCATTAATATTGCTCTCCATTGTTAACCATCTAACCTCTCAAGTCAATTTAGTGTAAGTGTTCGAAGACATGAGAATTTGAGATAGATTCACCAGAATGTCGGGTCGGTTCAGTTTCAAATTGAAAAATTTGATTAAAAAATACATTAATGTTGCTCATGCAATTGCAAAATATTTCATCTTTTACCTGAAAAAGAGTGACTAGATGCTCATTGTTTCATATAATCATCATCAAATAGTAAAAAAACAATTAAACAGTCTTGTTAGTATAATGGAGAAAAAAAATTTATGAACCTTTGCATGAAGAAGTAATCAAAGGCTAACAACTTTATCATTCCATTAATTTGGCTCAGTTTGTGAAAATTTAAACTAAAATTAAAACCATTATCAAATTCGATTCCTTGCATTCTTCAAAAGCATAACAAGACCTAATTGAATCGAGAAGTGGGAATTCCGATAATTGGTACACAACCAAAATAAAAGATGTCCAAAAAATTCTAAACATATTGTATAACAACCAATTCAAATCTAAACCTTTTAATTATGCCTATTTATTCTTAAACCTTTTTATGATTTGCTAATTTAATCCCTCAATTAATTTTGACTAGAAGATTATTATCGTTATAGCAAGTCGTCATATGTGACACGGTCGACATTGATTTGGGCTTTTTTTGCAATTTTTTAAACTTTTTTAATCATCAAAAACATTTATTGTGTTTGTTATTCTTCTTCTTCTATATATATTGTAAGGCTAGTGGCCCCACGATGGGGCCATTGGGCTTGTGAGCCCTTACTCAGATCTAGCCCTTGCTTGAATTTAGCCCTCGTCAGATAGGCCCTCGCTAGCGTTAGGTCAAGGGTCATCGAGCCTTGGCCAGTGGCTGGTGGTCCCATGGTGGCCCTACAATAAAAAAAAAAAAAAAAAAAAAAAAAGAAAGAAAGAAAGAAAGAAAGAAAATAAATTAAAAAATTCAGAAAATTAATAAAAGTTGTCCACTTTAAGCAATTTTCAGTTAGAATTAATCAAAATGACTAAATTAGCAAATTGTCAAAAAATTTAGGACAATTAGTACAATTGAAAAGTTATTTCCTATTTTGGTCATGGTGAAAATTTGATTATGTGTGGCTTACATAATATATATCATTAATCTAGGAAATATTCCTATTATGAAAAAAATACATAGCATTCACCTAAGTTTCTAATTTATAATTGCATACCTTAGAATCTTATAATAATTAGGAAATTACTCAATTAAGATTAAGATTTTATACAAATTATTCCCTAATTTAAATTAGGTCATTATTTTGATCCAAGAATAATTCTATATTAACTCACAAAGAAAATCTAAAAAATATTGCATGGTTTGTCAAATATTTCTGTGAAATTGTTGAGATGAATGACATCTAGCATTATCTTAATTGACATGATGAATCCACATGAAAATCAATATTAGTTTGGGGTTTTTGGTGATCTAAAAATAAGTTTTAATTTTTTTTTAATATTAACCCTTTTATAATATGCATGTCATATATTGCATTTCATTTAACAAATCACGTAACTAGAACATTTTGATAGAAAGAACATCATATAGATAAATATCATTAATAATTGCATCTCATACGTTTCCTATAGTTAAAATTTCATAAAAAGACAAACCCAAAATAATTAATTAACATTGTAGTGAATTTAACATCCAACCGAGTTGTTTTATTTATAAACACTGTGAATTTGGATATAGTATAGGTACAAAAAATACTTTAGCATGTGAGCGTAACTCTAGGATTATTAGATTATTAATATATTAATTGTCGCTTGTTGGCCTGGATCTAGTTGAGAAGATTTGATTGCTTCAAGATCGCCAAGGGTGAAGCTTCCCACATATTATGCCACCCATACAGCAGTTTGGGTTTCCAAAAGTTGACTATTTAAAATTGGAAAGAAAGTTTCGCCTCTAAAAGATGATTTGGGAAAGTTGAATCTCCGATAGCTATTAGGAAGATTTTCCTTTTGAAACTTTTTATAAATATGATAAGGAATCTAACCAATCACTACTAGCCGTTACATGAGTATGTGATTCCTTCCTAGCCGTTTGACAGAATATGTAAGGAAGGAAGAATAAGCCACTGACTCTGATTCTGATTGATATTGTCCGATCATATCCCATCAGATTTTTCATCTAAAGATACTTTCTATTAGAAACAGAGTCTCTAAATTTTGTCAATTATCAAAACCACTTAGAGAATGTTTTCTCAACAGAATAATTTGGTTGATAACATTAACATACTTACCAAAAAAATAAAATAAAAATTAACATGATAATCCTACAAAAAGTTCAGCAATTGAGTTAAAAAAGAAAAAGATAGTACGATATCTCTAACTCTTTTGTTACAGTGAGGAAGGAAAAAATAAGATCAGAGTAGAGCCTAGCCTTCAATAAAGATGATGGTTCATTTTCACTTTTAACCAAGCGAATAGGCCACATTTAAAACTTTTGTCGAAATAAAAATGATCTTTTAGTTTGTAAATTTGAGGGTTTTAAAATTACCCCAGAAGTTAGATTCTCCAAAAGTCGGATAAAAAGTTATAAATAAAATTTTAAGTGTTGACAAACAATTTTCTTTTTTTTTTCCCTCTCTATAATTCGTTTGGGTGACATCCTCTTAATAAGAAATTCGTCGATCAGTAAGTATTACTCTTAACCCATTTATGAATGGGTAAATATTTTTTTCTTGGGTACTTCTTCAAATCAAAACCTAATTAAAAACATTGTATGATGATCAGATTAGCATGACAAAGAACCAAAAGCCGTGTTACAGCTTCTCTCTGATTTGGATTCCATGAAAAGTCAAAAAGGAAAGCATGCCTTATAAAATTGCTTTATTTTATTTTCTATCACCCTCATAATCTTCATATGATATATACAAAAATTACATCATCAGTGGATAAAATCTTTAAAAAAAAAAATGTAGTTCTAGTAATGGAAACATCCCCACAATAATGCAATCAAACCTAATTCTCAAATTTAAAACCATCAAAACTTGTAAAAAGTATTTCTTAACCTAGCACTGCTTTGCCATACATGGTGAACTGCGTAGCTGTCTGATGAATACCTAGGCTTCTATTTGCAAACATTTTTCACTAACTTTCACGATCTGCCAGGATTCTCCTATCAGGGTTTGTCTTCTCATGTACCCAGCTAGCTGTAGAATTTCTCTTTATAGGTACTCTAGCTAATATGGCAGGTGCACATTTGCATCTAGTGAAAATAGTAGTTAATACTGGTAAGTACAGAGTTAGTCTATTACGTTTCAACATTTTTCGATTGAATCCTCTTGAGTTTTTTTTTTGGCAATAAGTCCTCTAACCTTTTCAATTCATGCAATCAAATTTTTTTAGTCAATCACTCTAACTCGATCATATGTGGCATTGCTTGTCGGACCACTGGTTTGGCGTCAAACAAACAAAAAACAAACAGGAAAAACAAGAAAAAAGAAATCCGAATTTGAGATATTAGTTACATTGGGTAAGTGAAAGCCCTTGATTGCACAAATCAAGAAAGTTAGGGAATTTGATTGTATAAAATAAGTCTTGGAGGATCGAATTGCCAAGCCCAAAAGTTAGAAGGCTTGATTTCACAGTTTTTTAGTAAATTCAGAAGATCAAACTGCACAAACATTAAAGCTTTTTTTTTTTTTTTTTTTTTTTTGAGCAAGGCACAAACATTAAAGCTTAAGAGGAAGAAATCCGTACCCAACACTTTTCTTATTAGCACCGGCAGGTGGAGCCACTAGGAGAGAGGAATATTCAGTAAAAAACAAGCATATACTTATTAAGCTACTAATCAGACTTAAGCCTTAATTAATTACTTCCAGATTGTTTTTCTCTAATTTCGGTCAGATCAAAAGAGCAGGGGATTCGGTGGAATTTCCAGCTAAAACAGCTGTTCTCACGATTAACACAGAAAAAAGAAAAAGAAAAAAGAAAGGTTCAACATGGGAAGTTGCTTTCATAAAAGAAAAGATAATGCCATCATTTTCATGGTCACTTCCAGAAATTGCGGTAAGAGAGAATGTTGTGCAAAATCCCAATTACTTGGCCAGAAATTTTCTGCAACTCCTGTTCTGTCTTTTTTTAATAATTATTAAATAGGTCTAAATTTGTAATTTTGGATGACTGCAAAATATTCTGAACACCCCTTTTAAGAAGACAAATCAGAAAAAAATTAAAAGAAATTGAAGAAAAGTGATCTGAAACTTCATGTCTGCCTTTTGCAGAATGAAGGAAAGGGAAAAGAAAAGTGAGGCTATAGTTATAGCGGTAGGTGAAGATAGAAGGAGCTTTTTTCATATCAAGATTTCTAGAATTAGAACAGCCCAAATTTTTTTTTCTTTTTTTATTGATTAAAAAAGGAAAAAGAAAGGTCAGAATTAGAAAAAAAAAGAAGAAGAAGAGATTGAATAGAAAGCGGTGGTCCAGTGCAATTAATGTCACCTTCCGTATGGCATGCTTCATTCTTCATATTTGCCTTCCAAATTTGACCCACAATATCTCAAAATCTAAAGCTTTGGAAAATGACTAGGTACCTGTACCTTCTCAGTCCCTCTTTTTATCCCTTTGTTCCACTTTTCACTGACCCAATATTCCTAACGTTTGCCAAAAAAAGAAAAAGAAAAAGAAAAAGAAAAAGAAAAAACAAATAAATAATAAAACAATATATTTTTTTTATTCTTAGGATTCCTATAATTTTTCATGTGGCACCAACCACTCTGCATTATCCTTCAACTCAAGACTCCACAGGCACGGCACCACACGGCATTGACTAGTTAAAGAAAAGGGTTCAGAGCGAGAAGGAAAAAAAGTTTTTTGTGTGTTGCAATTTTAGAAAATTTTATTAATGCCGTGCCTTGGGATGCAATTTCCATGGCATAAATTGGCATAATCAGAATGACCATGGAAGAATTTCCATTTTTCCAAATATATTATCTAATCATTATTTTGATTATTCTAATTATCAATTATCGATTATGGAGGGGAGACATCATAGGGAGATCATGATTTGTATGTACTGTGATTAGCATATGAGAAATATGGTGGTTAACATTAATGCACATTAGTGCTGTATCTAAACCTATGATGGCTCAATTGATGTGATGCATCATTGATAGCAGGTTTAAGACAGATTACCAGACCCTAAACTTGGATAAATAGAAATTGCCAATTACTGATTTATGTACAGGAGTGGAAAATAATCTTGGGGTGGGGTTGGGTCCAGGGATATTACTTCTCCTTTAGACAACCAAGTGTGGTCCCAACGAAATAAAACCTTCATCTCCCTTTTTCTAATTCTTGTCAACTTTAAGTCTACCTCAATATTCCTAAAAAGGCTGCAACTTTGCCATTGATTGAGCTCCCCATCACGTGCCATTCTCATTATTGAGAAATCACATGCACTCGAAATTCACAAAAACAAAATCCTAAAAAAAAAGAAAGATTAATACTTTAAAAAGCCCCAAATTTATACACTTTTAACAAATTTACCCCGAATTAATTTGTTTAACTGCCAAAAATCCCAAACTAATATATTTATGATAAATATACCATCTGTTAAATTGGATTAATATCACAAAAAATCACAAAATTAGTATAATTATAACAAACAGAGAGTAAAATCCTAAATTGATATATCAGTTAATTGTTATGTGTCATCCAACGTAGTAATTTGATCGTAAAATTTAATTAAAACTAATAGAGGGTAAATTTTTTTACAAGTATACTAGTTTGGGGTAAATTTGTCAAAAGTGTACTAATTTAGGGTTTTTGGTGGTTAAAAAATTAATTTGGAGTAAATTTATCATAGATATGCCAGTTTAAGGTCTTTTAGGATATTAACCCAAAATAAAATGTAAGTTCCACCTCCCAAGAAATCCAAATCTGATTTGAATTAAAGGGCACATCAAATTTAAACAAATAAAAATCCTTCAAGCAAGTTGAATTTTATACATTACTCAAACTTGAGACATAATTTCATAAAATTAAAGATGTTATATCACCTCAATAAAGCTTTATACATGTTAAATATACTCATTCGATCCACAATATCAAAATAAAACATCAATAGTCCCATCCATTGATCAAAGTACTCAATATCAAATTATGGCTACACTTAATGTCCCGTGACAAGGCCTATAAAGACATATCTTTGACATAGGTGTCCACCAATATTGGCCAGTGGCTTCGACTAGACAAGCATTCTGAGAACAATATGCATACTCACAACCCTTAGATGTGTCCTGATCATAACGACAAGAGCATAAAACCATCAACACAATCTTCCAACTAGTCACAACATTTCAGAGTTAATTTCATAAACTAGATTCACAAATTAATACATATATAATATTTGGAAAAATTGTCCAAAAATTTCTAAACTTATTGTACAAAAGTCAATTCAGTCCTAACATTTTAATTGTGCCAATTTAATCCTAAACGTTTTGATGATTTGCCAATTTATAGTGCATTTGGTTCAACTTTGCAAAAAGACTTAGAGTGTAATGCAAATGCTAAAAGTTAAAGCTATATAGGGAAATGGAAATTGTGTTTGGTAAAAACTCTTTAAAAATGGACTTGGAGTTCAAGTTGTGTTTCATAAAAAAACTTTTGCAATGGACTTTAGGTATATATATATATAATTTATTTTATTTTTATATTGAAAAAGGCCCAAACCCTTTGCCGAATTGGGGAAGGGCTACAGTCGTTGGTGAGTCAAATTTGGCATCAACAGCCGTCGATTGAGATCGCCCGACATTTGGCAACCTCCGACGAGGGTTGCGCGACCCCGGCGAGGGCCACCTGAGGTCGCATAACCTTTGGCGCCTGGGTCTCGCAACCTCAAGCCGGGGTCATTAGAGGCCGTGTGATCCAGGTGACCACTGCTAGGGTTGTGCGACCTTAGATGACCATTGCTTGAGGTCCCGTGACCTCAAGCAACGTTTCCTTGGGGTCGTGCGATCGTCTGAGATCCAAGCTAGGGCTCGCACGACCTCAGGTGACCATTGCTTGAGGTCACTCGACCCAGGTGACAATTGCCTGGGTCAAGCGATTATTGCTGAGGGTCGCCTGAGGTCATGCGAACTTAGGTGGCCCTCGCCTGGGTCATGCAACCCTCGTTGGAGGTTGCCTAACCTTGGGGGGACCTTAATCAATGGTCGTCGGCGCTAGATCTAGCTCATTGACGACCATAGCCCTTCGTTGGACCAACGAAGGGTTTGAATCATTTTTCATAAAAAAATATATAACAAGGACAAAATCGGAAATTTAAGGAATTGGTGATGGTAGCTTTGGAAGGAAAAAACTAGTATCAGCATTTGGCTAAATACCCAATGCTAGTCTCTACTATTATTGGGCTTTTAGCTTTCCCAAGACCAACAATCAGCCGAAAGCCCCTTCAGAAAACTTACCAAACACCTTAGCTCTCCAAGGGGCTTTGGAGACCAAAAGTCATTTGAAAAACTGTACCAAATGCACCCTTAGTCCTAAGCCTCTTAATAATTTATTAATGTAGTCATTCTTGCAAAATATCCAAGTAATAGGTTTATGACTAAATTGACAAATATTCAAAACATTTAGAACTAAATTGATACAAAGAAAGGTTTAGAACTAAATTAGCAAATCATCAAAATGTTAATGACTAAATTGGCACAATCGAAATGTTTAAGACTAAATTGACTGCCATACAATATGTTTAAAACTTTTCGAACAATTATCACTATAACCTTTTGCAAATCCTTCCATCAAGAAGAATATATATTTCATATATCATTTTACAAATAATCAACTCCCAAGCTATTTCAAGAAATACTTTAACTATGTCATTTCGAATAACCATATGGTAGTGAAAGCCCAATCCAACTTTATGCAACAAATATACTCTAAACACTACTTTTTCTTTATAGAAAAAAGATTTATATCTAAACATTTTAGTGGACAATGAAAACATTTCCCGTTCATTTATTGTGTAAGTGATATAAGCAATCATTATCAAGAAACTAGTTTTTAAATCATGCATTTTTCGTGAAACAAATGCATCTAGTTGTGGAAAATGTTGCCCCAATGGAATAACTTTCCTCCTTTATTCCAAGTTAATTGATATTACTTGAAGATGAATGGTACTCAAAAGAATATTAGTGTTGCCTTTTCACACTTCCCCACAAATCAAACTAGCACCTTAAAGCTAGGAAATTATTTTCTGCTTAAGGTAAACACATTGCATTGATCATCCTATTTAGAGATATAGTTCCATCCGAGAAAATGGAAATACAATTCCAGTGAATAGCAGTCCATTTTGAACTCTAGTTCACGAGAAAACCAAACATGAGAGTAAAATTACAATACATATAGCTTTCCTTCGCACAAATTCCAAGCAGATTACAATGCCTCATTTTGGGTGATATGCCTTCAATTCGGGTTCGTTGATTTATCTATATCTATTGTCATTTTTGGTCTTGCTTTTGTTGTTTGGTTTTGCATTTTCAGGTGAGCAGTGTTTGACTATTTTATGATTTGTAAACTGATGTCTTGAAAGTGAAAGAGGCATCACATAGTATGTATTTATTAAAAAAGAGAGAGTAGTGTTTAGGGCATATTTGTTGCATAAAGTTGGATTGGGCATTCACTACCTTTGAGTTCTTTGAAATAGTAAAGTCTAAGTTGAAATAACTTTAGAGTTGATTATTTGTAAAATGATATATATATGGCAGGATTTGCCAAAGGTGATAAATGTATTGATTTGTGAACTAGGTTTATAAAATTAATATTGAAATGGTGTTTGACTAGTTGAAGGATCTTGTTGATGATTTATGCTCGTCATTATGACTAATACTCACCTAAGGGTTGAGTATGCAAACAGTTCTCAAAACGCCCTGTTTGGTTGGAGCCACCGGTCAATGTAGGTTGACACCCATGTCAAAGAAGAATTTGTGTAGGCCTTGTCATGTGGTATTGAGTATGACCATAATTTGCTATTGACCATAATTTGGCTTTACAGAAAGAAGAGGCTCACATATTCCAAATATATTTTTGCGCGTGGTGCCAGGCGGTTGTTAGAGGAAGAAAAAAAATCATGGGTTTTGCTTTATGATTTTCTTCTTCAAAAGGATTTTATACTATGAGTTTTACATCCAATTGAACTATTTTATTTGTAAATAAAATGAGTTTAGACGTGAGAAACACTTAAGCGATCGAGCGTTTGAGTGATTGTAATTCTATGATTCTCCGATTATTAGTGGATTAATTGTTATTAACTCTTCAAGTGAAGTAGGTATCAATACTCGGATCGAACCACGTAAATCTCTGATGTTCTTTATTATTCATTGCTGATTTCTTTGTTGATTTCACGTTGATTTGATTGCAAGATCCATTAGCACTTCTACATCAACTTACAACACTGCACTTATATTATAATGCCGTTTGGATCATTAATTAACTTTGATTTGGTTTGGTCTAATTTTTGCTTGTTCTCACAATTGGCATAGAACCAAGACAAGAGAACACATTTTCAGATGTTGCTCATCAAAAATGATGATCCCCGCCATTGTTACTTGCTAGAAAATTAAGATCACAAAAAGGGATAAAATTAATGTAACATAGTGATAACACTCTGAAAAACATGCTAGGAAATTAAAATCACAAGCAAGACAATATTAAGAGTAACCCAGTGATAATATCTAGGGATAAAAGATACAAGAGGACAAACAACACGTGGGGACCGAAGCCGGATCGAGCTTATTTTGTCCAATTGAGTAGGGTCGAACAGTAAGCCGAGCAGAAAGTCTGTAGCACAATGACCAGAAAGAAGAGGATGGTGGCCACCAACACCACACCCTTCCAAAGGCGATACACGTATCGCTCTATCATTTTCTGGGTCTTGATGTTCGGCGCGGCGTTGTAGAACTCATTGACTTTCTTGATCGTCTTGTCCAGTTGGGAAGGGCCGTGCACATCGATAGAGTGGCTCATACCATTGAATAGACGTGCCACTTCGCCGTCCTTGAGACGGCCAGTGATGATACCGTGTTTCTTGAGCAACTTCACGTCGTCCAGTGTGTTAATTAGGCCATCCATTATCTCCACGAAGCGTGCGAACACCAAGGGACCGGAGATGGCCATCGCCTCGTAGGCCACCAAGTTCCGGATCACAACTTCCGAGGTGATGACAAATTTGATAGTGGGAAGTTGAAACGTGTGCGTTTTCTCATTGAACGATATGTCCTTTATGAACTTTATTTTGCTGAATTTTACGCCCGCTTTGGCAAGAGAGGATGCCGTCGGAATCAATGCCTTCTCTTCTGCGGGATCCTCGTCCACCCCCAATGAGTCTGTGGGTGAAGGTAGTTTCGAATAGAGATCCATCATGCTTTTCAGCATCTGAGCCTGCGGTTTGATGTTCTGCAAGATTCTTAAATTGGAGTGCTCCACAAGTTCGACCATACTCTCTGCCACATGATTAACATCAGTAGATTTCACTAGGTCGAGGGATCCGTGAACCTCGATCTTATGTTCTTCGATTTTTATGGTGTCAGCGGGTATAGCAATCTTGACCTCGTCCTCTCTTGACACGACCGTGCTATAAAGAAGATCCAACAAATGTGCGCACTTCAAAGCTTTGGCGGGGGGACAATTTATCGTCTCTTTGAGCGGTGACAGAGCTTTGCAAAACCCCACAAGCATGCGGGGGAGGATCTCTTCGACAATAGTCTTCCGCTCCGCAACTTGTAGTGGCTCACAGCCGACCGTCAACATCTTCTCCACGAAGAATATTGGGATTTGGTTCTCCAACATCATGACATCCCTCCGGATGGTGGCATCAGCAAGCTTCTTGCCCGTGTTGTTGGCTAGGCCCTCCAAAAAGGGTGACGACTTGAGGAAACTTTTGTTGATGCCGTGCTCGCAGACCTGATAGAACAAGAACAGCGAGTCGACAGTCAAGATCCATGACAACATGTTGGAATCCATGTCCAAGAACTTGTGGTAGCACGCGCGGACAGAAAGGTCCAACTCAGAGAGCTTGCTCGCGAGCTCAGCAACGCTCAAGTGGTTGAACTCCTTGTGGAGCTTCTTCACGACGTCAAGCTTGACGCGCTCCATTTCCGTGAGCTGAGGCTGAAGGTGGTGATAGGGTCCTAAGCCGACGAGTTGGGGGGTATAAGCCTCGGGCTTGGCAGAGCTGAGTGACTTGGGGACTTGGAAAATGCACACATTGGAAGGAATGTCCTTCTCGAGCTCTTCGTTGAAATTGGTATGGACATGATTGAACCAATCTCTCATATCTCTGGATGAAGAAGACATTGTTGATGATAAAAACTAGATCAGCTCTCGTGATGATAGTGTGTTGGGGGGTGTGTGTAGATTTGGTGCCTTGCATTACCCTAGCTCCAATATACCTTGTTTATATAGAGTCGGACTTTGCTTATCTTGCCATCAAACCCCCGAAAAAGAATTAGAAGAGTAAAAAATTTGTAGGCCAGATTATCATTATTGTATTATGGCGCGTTTGGTAACGATTTTGTTCTCGGAAACAGATTCTGATCTGAAATAATTATTTTTTATTCTATTTCCGGGAACAATTTTTAAGCATTTTAAGCTGTTTGGTAATTGTCCAAAATTTCTGATTCTGGAATAGAATTGCGTTCGGTACCGTATTTATTGATTTTGTTCCAAATCAATTTCTTTTAATTTTTAAATAATTTTTTTACTTTTTTACTTTTTTTTTCCCTTTTTCTCATGTTCTTCTTCTTCGGCCGTTCGCCGCACTGGCGATCGGCTAGACGAGGGCTAACGACCTCACCGGAGCGTCGCCGGCCCTCCGCGAGGTTGGCCCTCGTCGGTCGAGCCTTGCCGATAGCTGGATGAGGCTCGCCCAGCCCAGGTGACGCTTGGCCTTGCCAGATCTGAAGAGGCCAAGCCTCACCGGTGGCCAGGCTAGCCTCGTCGGGGTTGGGCGAGGCCCGCTTGGCCACCGATGGGGCTCGCTCGGCCACCGGCAAGGCTCGCGTAGCCTCGCCGGTGGCTGGGCTTGCTTCCGATGAGCTCATCGGACCTCACCTTGGCCTGGCGAGCTCATTGGACCGGTCCCAGTGACTAGCAGTGGCGGCGGACGATGGCATATGGTGGCGGACAGCGGCGAACGATGGTGGCGGGATAGCGGTCGATGAAGAAGAAGAAAAGAGAAGAATAAAAAGAATTGGTTTTGATTCTTTGATTTGTTCCCGGAACAAGAATCAACTTTTTTTTTTTTGATTCTCTTCCAAATCTACTTTTGAGAACAAAAAAAAATTAATTTATTCTCGGGAACAAAAATTTTACTAAACACGATTTTGTTCCAAGACTTCTCCCGGGAACAAAAAATTAGAATCGGGTACTGTTTGGATGGATACCAAACAGCCCCTTAATGACCCACGCTCCTGTTTTATCTCTCTACACTATGTTCTCGAGCTTTTCTAGCTAGGGTTTCAGCATACACGTGTCTGGAAAAATACTCATAATGTGCAAGACAGAAAAGAGCAATTAGAGTTTATCACACATCAAAAGTATCTTACGACATATCATGAGTGAAGGTTCCTTTCAAAATACTTTTGTTGCTTCTACACAAGAAAAAAATATCAAAAAATGTTTTAAACTAATTGTACTTGTACCAATTCAATCATAAATATGACAATTAGACTAATTTAATTATAAAATTTTTGACGCTGAGTTTGATTGCAGGAAGTTGAAATGTTTGCTCTTCGAACGACGTCTCTTCTAAGTAATCCGTTTTGCGGAATTTTATGCCCGCTTTGGCGAGAGAGGACGCTGTTGGGATCAATCCCTTCTCTTCAGCGGGAGCCTCTTCGTACCCCAATGAATCGACGGCAGAGGTTCCAATTCGCTGAGAAAGGATTTTCATAATGCTTTGCACCATCATAGCATGGGATCTAATTTTCTCCGTGAAAGGTAACTTCGGTGACTGCAAAGCGGTGAGCACTCCCTCTATAAGGTCCTGAGTAGCAGTACGCCTGTTATCATTAGACGCGGGTACAGCACCATCGAGGGACTCCGTCTTATCTTCTTCTATTACGATGATGTCAGCGGGAATATCGATCTTGAATTCGTCCTCTCTCCACGACCATACTATAAAGAAGATCCAACAAATGCGCGCGCTTCAAAGCTTTGTCAACGGGGTACTGTCTCGTCTCTTTGAGCGGCGAGAGAGATTTGCAAAACCTCAACAGCATGTGGGGGAAATTCTCTTGGATCTTCTTCCGCTCGGCGACTTCTAGTGGCGCGCACATGACCGTCACCATCTGTGCCAAAAAGAATATCGGGATTTGGTTCTCCAACATCATGACGTCCCTCAGGATGGCATCCTCGGCGAGCTTCTTGCCTGCGTGGTCAGCTAGGCCCCCCAAGAAAGGTGATGACTCAGGGGCCCTCTTGCCGATGGCATGCTGGCAGAGCAGATGGAACAAGAACTGCGCATCAACGGTCATGATCCATGACAACACGTTGGCGTCGATGTCCAAGAACTTGTGGTAACATGCGCGGACATAGAGGTGCAAATCAGTGAGCTTTTCCACGAGCTCAGTGAAGCTCAAGCCATTGGACTCCTTGTGGAGCTTCTTCGCGACGTCAAGCTTGACTCGCTCCATCTGCAGGAGCTGAGGCTGAAGGTGGTGATAGGGTCCTAAGCCGACGAGTTGGGGGATATAAGCCTGAGGCTTGGCAGAGCTGAGTGATCGGGGGACTTGGAAAACGCACACATGTGAATGAATATCCTTCTGAAGCTCTTCCTCGAAATTTTTTTTGACATGAATGAACCATTCTCTCATTTCTGTGAATGAAAGAGACATTGTTGATGATCAAAGCAAGATCAGCTCTCTCTGGTTTTTTCCTCTTTTCTTTTGGGTTGATAGAAGGGGCGTGTCTATAGATATGGTTCTATGCATCATCTTTGCTCTCATGTGCCTTATTTATATAGAGTTGGGCTTTGCTTATCTTACCTTTTTGGGTTGATGATGCAAGTATGTCTATAGGTTCATTTATCTGGCTGAAAAAATATCACGCATCATGAGAGTAAGCTAAGATGGCAATAGTTACCGATGTAAATACCGATTTGGTGTGAGCTTCATGTAACTTTTTTTAAGGTAAAAAATAGAGCCACGAATCAGTATGCTTTTCAATGTAAATTATTGGGAACAAATGCATGAAGTCATACAGAACGAAGAGCTTGGAGGTTGACTGACTTTTTATATATACATATTGATTGTTGGGCTGGATTTAAATGTTTAGAAATAAATTGGACAATTTGTTCTTTATTATCTTTAGCTTGTTTTAGAATACCACCATACCCTATTTCTAAAGCATCGATTTCAACTATTTTTGAGACAGACAGATTGGCAAGGTGGAGACATGATATTACTTTAATATGAATTTTTAGTTATCTAACAACCTCATTATGGACTTTCGTCCATGTTGGAGGATATATATATTTAATTGACTACTTCGGTTAAATTTTAATTTATTTTTATATAAGCAAAATAACTTATAAAGTTACCAATAATCTTTTGATAATTTTCTCGTATGTATTACATATTCACGTTCACGTTCGTACGCAATTAAGTCATCTCACGAGGACACCAAGACAAAGGTCAGATCCGGAAATATACCTCTTAGGTTGCGTTTGGCAATCGGAATAAAATTCGAGATATGATATAATTTATCATATCCTACGTTTGGTGATCGCTCAAGACAGGATAAAGTTGGATATAAAGGGGATATAGATAGAATAAAATTATCCCATGGGGGAAGTGGAGTGGGATAAATGTGGATAGGATTTCTAATGTCCATAATAGGAAAGTTATTTTTCTCAAATAACAAACTTATTAAATTAACAAAATTGAAATTATATTTCAATATAAATAATATTTGAATTCTAATTTAAGAAATTAAAAATAAAGAATAAATAATTATTTTTAATTAATCTTATTTTAATTTATATATTCAACTTTAATTCTATCTTATAATAAACATTCAATCTATAAATTAAATATTTATATTTATTATATATTTTAGGTATTTTTGTATTTTAGGTATATTAGTACAGTTTACTATTCGATAAAATTTTATTAAAGAATGATGAAAGGGGAAAAAATAAATAATAAATAAAATAATATAAAAAAGATGAAAAATAAAATAAAAATAAATTAAGAAATAGTGTTACGAGAGATTTTCACCATCTCCGTTTATGAACATTTAGGTTCATTTACAATGATATGCTGTTGATATCAAAAACATGCATATGATATGATGTGAACATATTCGACTTTAATACTGCGATTTACCAAACAATGGACATGATATAAAAAAATCCAAGAATTTCATATCATATCCTATCCAGTCCTATCCCGATTAAAAAGCCAAATGACCAAACATAGCCTTCGTAGCTTGCGGTCATTGATAAGATATTTGACTTGATCTTCTAGAGCATTAAACAGAGTTCGATTGCGCACATGGAGAATTATCTCCTGCTCCTTTCGTTGGATCAACAACTCCAAAGGGGTCTCCATTTCCATGGCTGAACTACAAGGAAGCTTTCCAGAGCATCCATCAGTGTTCCTGGGCGAAACCGCAAAAACTCCTGTTTGGCATCCTTCTTCCCTTCCAGATCTACTAAAGCAACGCAGGTTTAACAATGCTAATCCATCCTCCACTGTCCACAATGTGGGAGGTTCTTCAGAGTCATGCCATTAAAGAGAAAATTACCAAAAAAATCTCGAACATATTGCAATCATGCCAATTCAATCATAAACTTTTTTTTTGCCAATTTAGTCCTAAACCTTTTGTATTTGTACTAATTCAGTTCATCCGGCTAATTTTGACTGGCCAGCATTGACGTAGATACTAGCCGACACTGATGTAGATAATTTTGTAATAATATTTTTTTTTCGACATTGATGTTAGCTGACACTAATGAGGGCCAACAGCAACCGGTGAGTTCAACCTCCCCGGCCAATGGTGAGGCTCACCCCCCGCCTGCCACCGGCAAGGGCGAGGCTCGTCCAGTGACGGCGAGGCCACCCTCACCAAATCTAGTGAGGTCCAACCTCGGCTAGCCATGGCAAGGATCGACCTCACTAGTGGCTGGCGGGGGTGGGCCTTGCCATGGTTGGGTGAGGCTTGCCCTCACTGGTCAGAGGAAGAAGGAAGAAAGAGGAGAAAAAAAAACAGAGAAAAAAAAGAAATAATAAAAAATTGAATAAAATAAATTATTATTAAAACATTGTTCACATCAGCACCAACCAAAATTAGGCGGATAGATTGAATTGGTACAAATGCAAAAGATTTAGGACTTAATTAGTAAAAAATAAATTTTATAACTGAATTAACATAATTACAATAGGTTTGTGGCATTTTTAGTAATTCTCCTTGCCATTAAATAATGCTAATACATCCTCAAGAAGGTCTGGATCCCTCTTTTGCATGCCGATTGCCATGTATCTATGTCTGCAAAGTATTTACTTTTTAAAACTCTATAACACACAGTCTGTATGTTCAGTGAACCTCCAATCATGTTTTGCAAGAAATGCCAGGTTGAATTTGTAAAGCTCTCGAAAGCCTAAACCTCCTTCATGCTTCTTTATCCAAGTGTCTGGGGCCTAATGTCCAATAGAGTGATTTGAAAGAATTCTGTTGACAAAGGGAAAAAGGTGCAAGTCCTCAATAAACGGACTCAGTCGGCAAAGGTCGAGTGAGCAGCGACGGGGACAAGAGGGGACAAGAATTTGCTAAGTGGTGGATTTCTTAGTCGGTAAGTCTAAGTAGTCGACAATCTAAATAGTTTTAGCCGCCGGAAAATATAGGTAGAAATGACCAAGTCGTGGAGTAGAATGTTGACGAAGGAAAGTCAACCAAAGTCGCAAAAAGAGAATGATTGATGTCATTATCAACGGAATGAGATCGAAGTAACTTTCTAAATGTCGGAACCGCTAATTTTCAAATCAACCGTCAGGGGGACATTTGCAAAGGAGTAAACTCAATGCGACTGTCGAGCAGTGAAGCCGAGGAGTCCGTGAGCAGCTATAGTGGCAATTGTGGAGAATAGAGAAAGACATTACTGTTAAAGTAGTGGAGAAGGCACAATCGTTGAGTACTAGAGTGGATTATTGCTGGGTAACCATTTGTAGTTACTGAATTGTAGGAACCAATGTGCTTGATCTTTTTGTAACCGTTGTTAACTTTCGATAGTAGGTATAAATGCTCAGATTGTAGTTTGTAAAAGGAACCGTCTATCAATTGAAGAACACCTCTGGTTTTCTTTCCAAAAATATACAATCTGAAACAATTGGAATAGTTGTGTGGATTAGATCAAGTTTTTCACTTACAAGATCTTAAATGATACTTCCTTTAAGCGCAATAGGAGGTGCATAAACTAAAGCAATTTTGACTGAATTATTAATTTGCAGAGGAAAAATGATCGGGAGACAGTTTTTAATATATTGTGAAAATAAAAATTTATTTGGGATCACAAAAAAATCAAATGATAAATAATTGTAAATTATTATGAAGTACATTCATTCAAAAATTTGTAACTCACAACAAATTGTTATTTTCACAATAATTCAAATATTATTATGCTGGCAAAATCCTTTGCAGACCATGCCGAACTTTACGTCAATTAATTTGGACTGCAGAAAGAGAGCTAGACCACCTGAAAGACCTGATGTTTCTTGTGTCATGACATTTTCATAGTGCAACTTGTGCTTGAGATGTCAGTTAATATCTCTGTTGCTGCTTGTTATCTGTCAAGAAGATTGCACTGGGCCTTACATGGACATTGCGGTCCAGAAGAGATTGGACTGTCAGGAAAGTACCCAGATGCTCACAGTTCCAACACATTCGTGTCAGGAATGTCCATCACCATAGTGCTTTTACAACTCAACATGAGAGTGCACTTATGGAATTATCGCCCATAACAAATTCTGACATCTCGTTTTCCTGCAGGTCGGATGTTGTTCACAAATGTGCAGTTTTGTCTGCCTTACCAAACAAAACCATCCCCTGAAGAAGAGACAAGTGGCTTATTTTGTCCTCTCCTTTATAACCCCAGCGCCATGGAAGGGATGAAACCGCATCTCTTGAGGATCTGCGTAGGCCAGTTTAATTATCTCATCTTTTCCAGGTTTTTGCCTTATTATAATCAAACATTTCGACGCTGTTCTTGCATTTTTCTCTTCATGTTGTGGTTAATATAAATGACCGAGGATTAAGAAATATACTTTATATTCATTATTGTTACTCTCCCTCCTTTACGATGTAAGCTTTACGTAAGATGTGAGAGTCTGCGATTGATTCATGCAGTCAGGTTGGTTTGGTTTTGGATTAAAAGGTTTAATTCAAAATGGCAATTGGAAAGATTTCATCTTTTACCTTAAAAAGAGTAACTAAATTCTCATTGGTTGGTATAATCATTGTCAAATAGTTAAAAGCAATTAAACGGTCTTGTCGGTAAAATGCAGAATAAATATGAACATGTATAGGGAAAAGTGACCAAAGGTTTGACAAGTTTATCAGTTCATTAGTTTGGCTTGGCTTGTGAAAATGTAAACTAAAATTGAACCTAATTTCTCTAACTACAATTCCTTGTATTTTTTTTTTTTTTTTGGTGTGAACAATTCCTTGTATTGATGAGCTAAGAGTTTTGGTTTTGTTCCGGGCAATTTTTGCAGGCTTTCACATTTTTTTTTTCAAAAGCAGAAACGACCTAATCGAACCGAGAAGTCCCAGAGATTCCTATAATTGTGGTACACGACCAGGACAAGCGAATATATTTCCAGTTGTCTCCTCAGAATTGATGATGGCGGCCATGTTTACCTACTAGGAAATTGCGATAAGTATAAAAGACAAGATTACAAGTAACATAGTGATAACATACTGGAAAACATGCGAGGAAATTAAGATCACAAAAGAGACAAGATCAACAGTAACACAGTAACAACATGCTGGATAACACACGACTCGCGGAGATCGATGCCAGATCGAGCTTAGTTTCACTTATTGACGAGGCTCGAACAACTGTAAGCCGAGCAGAAAGTCTGTAGCCCCATGAGCAGAAATAAGAGGAAGGTTGCCGCCATCGCGAGGACCTTCCAAGCGCCATACACATATTGCTCCATCATATTGAGGGTTTTGATTGTCGGCGCAGCATTGTAAAACACATTGACTTTATTGATTGTCTCGTCCAGTGGGCAATCGCCATTTACTTCGATGGAGTTGCTCATACCATTGAACAGATGCGTGACTTCGTCGTCCTTCAGACGGCCAGTGATGATACCGTGTTTCTTGAGCAACTTCACGTCGTCCAGTGTGTTAATTAGGCCATCCATTAGCTCCACGAAGCGTGCGAACACCAAGGGACCGGAGATGGCCATCGCCTCGTACGCCACCAAGTTCCGTATCACAACTTCCGAGTTGATGACGAATTTGATAGTGGGAAGTTGAAACGTGTGTGTTTTCTCATTGAACGATATGTCCTTTATGAACTTTATTTTGATGAATTTTACGCCCGCTTTGGCAAGAGAGGATGCTGTCGGAATCAATGCCTTCTCTTCTGCAGGAGCCTCGTCGACCCCCAATGAGTCGGTGGGTGAAGATAGTTTCGAATAGAGATCCTCAGGCCTTTCAGCATCTGAACATGGGGTTTAATGTTCTGCAAAATTTTTAAATTGGAGTTCTCTACAAGTTCGACCATACTCTCTGCCACATGAATAACATTCTGAGGAGGAATAAGCACTTCCTGAACATCGGTAGATATCACGAGGTCGAGGGATCCGTGAACCTCGATCTTATGTCCTTCGATTTTTATGGCGTCAGCGGGTATAGCAATCTTGACCTCGTCCTCTCTTGACACGACCATGCTATAAAGAAGATCCAACAAATGTGCACACTTCAAAGCTTTGGCGGGGGGACAATTTATCGTCTCTTTGAGCGGTGACAGAGCTTTGCAAAACCCCACAAGCATGCGGGGGAGGATCTCTTCGACAATAGTCTTCCGCTCCGCAACTTGTAGCGGCTCACAGCCGACCGTCAACATCTTCTCCACGAAGAATATTGGGATTTGGTTCTCCAACATCATGACATCCCTCCGGATGGTGGCATCAGCAAGCTTCTTGCCCGTGTTGTCGGCTAGGCCCTCCAAAAAGGGTGACGACTTGAGGAAACTTTTGTTGATGCCGTGCTGGCAGACCTGATAGAACAAGAACAGCGAGTCCACAGTCATGATCCATGACAACATCCATCAGCGTTCCTGGGCAGTGCAGCAAAATCTCCAGTTTGGCTTTCTTTCCTTCCAAATCTGCCAAAGCAACGCAGGTTTAACAATGTTAAGGGCGCGTTTGGTAACCATTTTGTTCCAGGGAACAATTTTTTTATGAGAAATGATTTTTTTATTTTATTTCTGTTCTCAAGAACAAATTCAACAAAAGAACGCGTTTGGTAACTTACCAAAATTTCTATTTTCAGGATATAAATACGTTTGGTAAAATTCTTATATCTTTTTATTTCTTTTTATTTTTAATTCTTTTATTATTTTTTCCTTTTTTCTTTTTCTCTTTGGCCGATTGCTGGCCATCGTCATGGCCGGCGACTGGTTGGGTGACGTTTGGCGTGCTTGCCAGAGGCTGGTCTGGCCCAAGCGACGCGAGGCTTAGCCTCGCCCAAGCGGCGTGAGGTCGGCCTCGCCCTGGCTTGGCGAGGCCCGACCTTGTGTCGGCTGGGGAGGCTGAGCCTTGCCATGGCCGCGCGAGGCTCTGCCTCACCTGGGCTGGGCGAGGTCAACCTCACCCAGATCTGGCGAAGCCGAGCTCACCTAGCCATCGGCGACACGGTCCTGGAGGTGGTCCCGCGAGACCGAGCCTCGGCGGTGGCTAGGCAAGCTTGGCCTCTCCAGATCTAGGTGAGCTCAACCTCGCCCAGGCTAAGCAAGGCGAAGCCTCGCGTGACCATGATGAGACTCGGCCGAGGCTCAAGCCGATGAGCCTCGTTGTGGCTCGGTGTCTTTGGGGGCCAGCGACGCTCCAGTAAGGTCGCCGACTCTCGTTTGGCCAGTCGCTGGTGCCGGCTATGGCTAAGGCCGGCGACTAGCAAAAGGAAGAAGAAAAAGAAGAAAAGAAATACAAGAAGAAAAGAGAAGAAAAAAGAAGAGAGAGAAAAATTGATTCTAGAAATTGTTCTCGGGAACACGAAGCTACCTTTTTCTAGTGCTTTTTTTTTTTTTTTTTTGATAAGAAGTAATAATATATAGAGCTTTGAACCAATAATTACAAAATCCGGCGCCACAAAACTTACACTCAGCAAGACAACAAGTCAGCGTGAGTGAAAGGGAACCGGAAACAAGAGAAGCACTACAACAGCAGAGAACAGAGCATAGAATAGCCAAAATAAGGCAAAGCAACATAGGAGAAAGGAGAAAGCCACATAGGGCCAAAAAACTCCTAAACTAACCAAACCAGCAAAGAAGAACAGAAAGAACAAACAAAGACCACAAAACAGGTCCAACGCCGAAGACGACCAGTAGACGTGTTGCCGTTCAACACCCGACTCTTTCCAAAAGCAGTCTACAAACCACTCCACGGACGTCTAAGGTTGCGTTTAATAAGGGGAGAAAATGCAATGGTCTAACCCCTAACTATGCTGGAGTCTTCTGTTCCTATGATTATCATCGACGTTTTTGAACGTTAAAGCTTTATCTTTGACCACTTTGATGAGATGATTTTTGACGGTGGCGACCGCGACAGGGTGGTTTTTGAACAAGATGTCATTCCTGTATCTCCAGATAATGTGGCAAAGAGCACCAAAAGAAAAGCGGACAATAGAGTGATAAAAGTCCTTACTAGAGAGAAACTTCATAGCCCATTGAAGGTTCTCCGACCAGGTCCTATTCCGCTAGGGGAGATTGCATTTGGCCACCCAAAAGAAAGCCATGCTGGCCGTAATACAACACCCGAAATAGAGATGGTCGATGGAGTTCGGTGTTAGCTTGCAAAAAGCACAAACCTCATTCCCAATTCTGCCATGCGACATAAGCAAGGTTTGGATGGGAAGACGATTCTTGATAACAAGCTAGAGATTAAATTGATATCTTGGGGTGATAGCCTTGTTCTAGATGAAGGATGCCCAGCTGACCTTATCCTTCTTTCTTCTAAAAGTATGCCACGCCGAGGCTACCGAGAAAAGACCAGAAGTGCTATTAGTCCAAGTAAAACGATCCGGTGCCCTGGAGAGGATAGGGAGAGGTTGCTCCCAGGATTCAACCACTGCTCTGAAGGATTGTCCTGCCGGTGAGAAAAGATCAGCCACCGTTGCATGTTGGGATAAACCCGAACTCATCATCATCGGATCCGAGCAAATAAGATGAAGTGGACCTCTCATGTGCCAGTGATCAAACCAAAGGGAAGTTGATTGGTCGTCTCCGATCTTCTAGTGAAAAGAGAGCTGGAATTCGGTTATTAGGTATAGGATTCTCTTCCAAGCTCAAGAACAAAGGGACGGCGCCCCAACCACCCAAAAACTCTTCATTTTCAGGAAGGTTGAGTGGATCCATCTACACCATAATGATTCTTTGTTTGTGAATAGAATCCAAATATGCTTGAGTATCGCAGCCTTGTTGCAGTCCCTCAGCCTACAAATTCCAAGACTCCCTTCCTCCTTTGGGAGGCATACGTCGTCCTAGAAAACTTTCGCTCCACCCTTCCCAAGTGTTAGTCCCCTCCATAGAAACTGTTTGAGGATCTGCTTAATACGATCCAACACTGCAAAAGGAATGGTGAAAACACTCGCCCAATAAGCTTGGATCGCATGGAAAACTGACCTTATTAATTGCAATCTGCCAGCAAAGGATAGAAATCTCTGATTCTAGGATTGGACTTTAGCTGTTATGCGATCAACTAGCGACACACAGTCAGCTTTGCCGAGCCTCGATGAGATGATAGGAACCCCTAGGTACTGGTAGCTTACCTTCGACAAATTGAAAGGTACAAAGAATCTCATTCCTTTTCACCACTGATCCTCCACCAAGAAATATTTCACTTTTGTTGTTGTTTGGCTTCAGTCCACTCCATGCTGAGAAGATATCCATACCTTCCTTGAGGAGAGAGAGATCGAAGGAATGTCCACTCGGCAAAAAAGAAAGACATCATCCGCAAAGAAGAGATGAGACAATCTTGTAGCCTTACATCTCCAGAAAAATTTGAAATTAAGTAGTGCCACACGAGTGCTGAGAATTCTCGAAAAGACCTCCATAACCAATGTGAAGAGGTAAGGAGACATGGGATCGCCCTGACGAAGTCCACGACTACTAGGGAAGAAACCATTGAGTTCCCCATTGAAGGAGATAGAAAACTTCGGAGTGCGCACACACACCATAATGAGCTGAGTGAGGTGGTCCGGAAATCCAAATGCACATAGAACCAATTTAAGAAAGTCCCAGTCGACCGTATCATAAGCTTTCTGAAAATTCACTTTCATTGCACATTAAGGGATATACGGCTGACGATGAAAACCAGCAAATAATTCCTATGCAAGAAGTATATTATCTCGGATTCATCGACCTTTGACGAAGGCATTCTGAGAAGGACTGATAGCATCGTGAAGAACTGCAGCGATTCGATTAGCTAACACCTTTGTAATACATTTGTAAATTGTGTTGCAACAGGCTATAGGTCTGTAATCATTCACCGAGGTCGCATTAGGCACTTTAGGGATCAACACTAGGATGGTGTTATTAATCTCTCTAAGAAGGTGCCATGTGACGAAAAAATCCTTTATTGCTTCAACAACCAGCGGCCCTACTAGCTCCCAATTGCTCTTAAAGAACTCAGCTCCATACCCATCTGGCCCAGGAACCTTTCCACGGGCTAGGGAGAGGAAAAGGTATCATGAATTTCACTATCTGAGAAGGGTCAAGAGAGAAATCTAACCTAATCTTCACTGAGAGGGCATCGAATAACTTGCTATAGATCCAATAGAGTAGGGCTGGATGATTGAAAACGCGGTGCGAATAGCTCCTGAAAGTGAGAGACAAAAGTGTCCTGCACAAGGCTTGGTTCAGAGACCAACTGACCATTTCTGTCAAGAACTGAGAGAATTCTGTTCCTCAGTTGTCTTGTCTTAACGGAGTGATGAAAGTACTTTGTATTTCTATCACCATTCTCGAGCCATCTGATCCTTGATTTTTGTTTGAAGAAGGACTCCTCTTGACTCCTCAACTCCATATAGGTCCTCCGATGAGATCTTTCCAACTCTGCAAAGAGTTCACTGGTCGGGTCCTGCTGCAAGCCAACCTGGGCTAATCTCAAAGCATTCCTGGAGTCTGCAACCCTCTTGGAAATGTTGGAGAATGACTCCCTATTGAGTTGCTTAGGACGGCCTTTGAGGGTCTTCAGTTTGCTCACCAATTTGTACATCGGGACCCCTGCTATCGGTTCACTCCTCACTTGTTAAACAATATCTTGAAATGAAGGATGCTCCATCCAGATTTTAAAGAATTTGAAAGGCTTATTTCGTAAAACTGGTTGAACAACCTTAACCACCATTGGCAAGTGGTCCGAAATTCCCGGTGGCAGAAACAATGCTTCTAAGTATGAGAATTGGAAATTCCATTCAGCATTAACTAACACCCGGTCAATCTTTCTAGCCTTGCGATTAGCCTCGGAAGAGGTGGACCAAGTGAATCGAAATCCAACATACCTCAAGTCCTCAAGCTCCGCCTGAATCACGCACTGATTAAACTCATCAAATGATGGTAGCCATCTATTCGAACTCCCGATCTGATCCGACGGGTCTCTAATGGCAATGAAGTCACCAGCCACCATCCATGCCATGTCCTGTACACAAGAACTAATCCGGATCAAGTTTGCCCACAAAGGTCTTCTAGAAATAAATGAGTGTTCAGCATAAATCACCGAAGTGTAATAAATACAATCCCGATGTGAGAAGTTTCACTCTATCGTAGATTGCCTGACTATTGGAAGAGATCACTTGAAATTCAACTAGTGACGGGTCCCAACCAACCAAAATCCTACCCCTATAAGAATATTCATAATTGGCAGTCCACATCCAACCTGACAGAAGCCTAGTAGATATGGAACGAAAAAGATACGTTGGCGCCTTAGTTTCCACTAAACCAAGTAGACAAAGGCCGTTATAGTTAACCATGTTTCTACCCTCGGCTCACTTCAACGGGTTCATAAGACCTCTAATGCTAAATAAAATATATAAACAAGCTACAACAAGAGCTACCGAGGAAGGTAGGGTGCCTACCTCTGTTTCGGATGCTTCCGGCGATGATTTGCCGGTGCTCCTTGCTTCACCGTCGAGATTGGATCCGGAATTAAAGCCTGCAATCTATCCTGGATAGTCTCCAGTTTCATCAGACCAGCCTTCGGGGGAGGGCTGGATTGGTCGGGAGACTCGATATCATTCTCCTCAGAGCACGAAAAGGTGGCTGCAACCTCTGACTCCTCACCTTGGTCGCTGATCAGTGTAGGGCTTTTCCCTAGCCTGGAATCATCTTCCAAGGAGGTGAGCGGTAGGACCACTTCCAGATGGCGTTTTGGAGGTGCACTCGATCCCCTTTGAGGCTTACAACTAGCCTTCTCCGGAGGAGGAGCTTGAAACGGAGCAGGGGTTTTGAACCGTCTGGTTTGCCCCTCCTTGCTAGAATTGCCCTGGCGGGAGGATGTTCCCTCTTTCAAAGGCTGGTGCTTCTTCTTTTTTCTTTTTACTTGCTTCCAAGGCTGTTCCGGATCAGCCTGAACTTCTGCAGCAACCGGTTCAGGGATGGGGTTGGCAGCAAGGGTCGAAAGAGTGGAGATAGATGGGCCCTGATGTTGATTCATATATGCAGCAGCTGGGGTGGGGTTGGGGCCTGCAATAGGGATCGCTGGAGCTAGATCGGCCAGAGGCTGCCTTGGAGCTCTATTCCGTTCGGTGGGGTTTGGTGCACGGGGGGAGCTTGACAGTTGTGGCCGAACGTATCATAGACCGAGCATTCAGCCGGGAGCCATTTGAAATCAATTGTGATGGAGTGAGAAACTCCTTTCAAGACCACTTCAACGGTTTTGCATCTTTGCTGGTTCACCTGGATTTCAACTTAAACCCTAGCAAACGAAACCATTTTCATTTGGTCCATTCGTTGGTCCACATACAAAGGTTTTTCCACCATGCTCGCAATAGCACTTATTGCCGGTACCAACCAACAATCGAGCGGCAAGTTCCTCAATCGAACCCAAACCGGAATGGAGGATTGGTTGTCCCTCCTGAGGTCCATGAGTAGCTCCCATTGGCGGAGAATGAGAGGCATTCTTGCTACGGTGATTGGCCCATCTTCTAGAATCTTCCTCCGAAACATAGGGTCAGGAATGTGAAAGAAGATGACTCCTTGATCATTGGCCATAATTTCCACTAGTTTGGAACCCCAAGCACCTTTCAATGAATGTTTCGTGAGTCTAAGCGGGAGTCTCCTTCCCACGAAAAATCTAACTAAACATTCATGGCATTTTGAGTCGACCACATCAAGTTTCTCATCAGCCAACCTAACAACAGCTCTACCGTCTACAAAAGTTGGTGGAATGTATGACAAATCCGATCCTTTCACCGCAAGCCGGGCTACATTTGCTCATGTGCGTGCCGGGGGAGCCTGCTGTCTAGCATGACGAAGCACAGGGGCTTGCGGATCCTTAGAAGCCAACCGCATGCGACTTCGTCCTCTAGAACGGTGCTGGTGATGAGGGGCCTCTTGCGGGGCTTGCTGTTCATCTATCTAGCAGGGTCAGTCTTGGAGGCTGTGGCTATGGCCAAATCTCATTGCTCCGAAGGTGTGCCATTTCCCAGGGAATGGGTTGGAGGCCCCTTTGAGGTACCAGCAGCAAGCAGGTCTTCTCTAGTGCTATTTCCGGTCTCAACAGTAGTTGCAGACATTTTATCGAACACCTGAACTGCAGCTCGATCGAAGCCAAAGAAGGACCATCGACAGCAACACTTACTTGGACTAGTTGAGTAAATAGTACAAGAGGAAGGACAGCCAACTCTTAGCACAGCAGCACAGCAAGAACACTAGTAGAATTGGACTCATACAAAGCGTAGAAGCAGAAGTTGAGTAGTTGGGAGAGCAAGAACTGAGATAGAGACCACAAGTAAGGACGCCGCACGGAGGGTTAATAGCTCGACCCTATACGAGTTCAGCCTCCAAAGATGAGGCCATTCCACTGGCTGGATCCACCGCAGTCTGTAGAAGTTATCCCGACAGAACAGATGCATGCATGTCCAGATCTGGTGGGTCTCGAAATGTAGAGCAACCTAGGACAAATCCTTTGGTGGGGATGTAAAGGAAGGTAGTATGAGTCCACCCACCAAAAATCAGCCCATACCCACTGTTGGAACACTCGAGAAACGAAGGAAACCAGAGAAAAACCAGATTCAAAATTGGAGCAGGAATAGCCCTAGGGAAGAGGATAACTTTTGATGTAGACCAGATCTATCAAATCCCTTTGGTGGGGATGTAGAGGAGGGTCAGAGGGATATTCCCTAAAAAAATCAGCCCATTCCGATGGCTAGATCTCCGGGAATCAGCATCACAAGGGACTCGCCTTTAGGTTGCCAAAGCTCCTTCTAGTGCTTTTTTTTTTGTTTCTGTTTCAAATCTATTCCGATGAAAAAAAAAATAGATTTTTTTTCCTAGGAATACAAGTTTTACCAAACGTGTTTCTATTTTTTTTCGTTCTCCAAAACAAAAGAATATAAATTTTTGTTTCGGGGAACAGAAATTGTTTATAGCAAACAGCCCTAGTTCATCCTCAAGAAGGTCTGTACCTCAGTTTTACATGCTAGTTCTGTGTCTGCAAAGTCTTCTCTTTTTAAAACTCTAAAGCAGAGTTTTTACGTTTAGTCAACCTCCAAACTTGTTTTGCAAGAAATGCCGAGTTGAATTTGTTAAGCTCTCGAAAGCCTAAGCCTCCATCATGCTTCTTTATCCAAGTGTATGGGGCCTACGGTGCAATAGAGTGACTCAAAATAATTCTGTTGACGTAAGGAAAAATGTCCAGGTCCTAAATAAACGTAATGTGATTGATTTTTTTGTAAATGTTGTTAACTGTTGCTAAAATTTGGGAATCACAAAGAATGTGCTTGATTTCTTTGTAAGCGTTGTTAACTGTTGATGGTAGATACATTTCCCATCAAGCAAAAGAACATTAGTTTTTTTGATTTTCTCGCTTTATTTTATTTTATTTTATTGTCCTATTCATTTTTACATAGCTGAAAATGATTGTCTCCAATCTCAGTACCTTTACGTTTCTTGTCATTTTTGTTTCCCAATCAATTAAGGACCCTGCGATCTTTTGTCGGTTCAAATCTGATTTATATCTCAAAATATTATTCGTTGACCTTTTCAACGGATACAAATTCTCCGGGGCTTGCTCTTCTTTGCACCACTAGACATCTTCTCCTTCTCGGCAGCGAGATTCTATTTCTCTGTCGTCGTTGGATGGTTGCAATGCTAAAGAGAGGTGTTTTCATCTCCCCCATTGCAACAATTTTGGTGGCGAACGAATTCCTCAGCATCGTTTCTCCTGTTGCCGTAAGTGAGCAATTCTAGATTTGATTTCCACCAAAACGAACCGGGAAGATTTAGTAGCTGAGTGAATCCTTCTCTAAGGGCTGCTATCTGCTTACTAGAATTGGAGAACTTGCTTATCCTCCACTTCTGTAAAGCACTTGATCTACGCCAAATTTGCTTGATAGGTTGCTGGGACGTGAGGGCTCCTAAGTCCACTAATGTTCTTGGGCTTTCCATCAGAAGCAGGAGAGAATCAAGAAGTGTTGAGCTATGATCTGATCCAAGGGGTTGTAGGACCGAAGCTTCAGCTGCTGGGTATGGGACATTCCATTCTACTGTTGCAAGAACATCATCAAGTTTTTGACTTGCAACTTCTTGAGGATCACGGTGGTTTTACGAGAGTGAATCCATGTCCTTTTATATCAGTATCCATCAAACCACAACCAATCTTTTACATCACAAAACGCGTTCACTCTGCTCTAGTCTACACCCTCACGTCCATCTTTTTCCTGCGGAATTGAGACCTCATTAGAATCACTAATACAAACCCATTGTAGATGATTAACTTGATTTATTTGATGCGATTGGTTGTGGAACATATACTTTGTTCAAGGGTAGCATGTGGTGCGTAAACAAAACTCTGACTTGACTAGTAAGTTGCAGACCGTGTCAAACGATGTGGACTCTGCCAATTAATTTGGACAGTACCATTAAGAGAGATAGACCAACTGAAAGAGCTGATAGTTCTCAGTTCTTGGGTCGTGACAATTTCGAAATGCAACCTCCGTATCTCAGTCCCTGCTTTGTCTGTCAAAAAGATCGGGCTGGGCCTTTCAGGGACCTTGAGGTCCAAATGTTATTGGACTGTCACGAGCTAGGCACGTAGCTATGTCTGACGTCTCGTTTTCCTGCATGTCTGATGTTCTTGGCAAATCCACAGTTTTGTCTGCCACTCCATGCAAAACCATCCTTGGAGAAGAGACGCGTAGCTTATTTTGTCTTTAAGTTCTCTCTCGTAACCCTAGCACCAGGGGAGGGAAAAAACTTTTTGGGAATCGGGACTAGACATAAGGGATCAAAAAACCGGGAACCGGACCAATTTTTGCACCAGGGGAGGGAAAAAACTTTTTGGGAATCGGGACTAGACATAAGGGATCAAAAAACCGGGAACCGGACCAATTTTTAAGGTCGGCCCGGTTCACAACTTAGGCAAGTTTAATTATCTCTTCAACTTCAGCTTTTTGCCTTATTATAATCATTTGTTTCGATGTGTTTTTTACGTTTTTTCACTCCACGTAGTGGTTTATATTTGACTGAGGATCAGGATATCCACTTAATATTCATTAATATTGCTCTCCATTGTTAACCATTTAAGCTCTTGAGTCAATTTAGTGTAAGTGTTAGAAGACATGAGAATTCAAGATAGATTCACCAGAATGTCAGGTTGGTTTGGTTTGAGATTGAAAGGTTTGATTCAAAAAAGCATTGCTGTTGCTCATGCAACTGCAAAATATTTCATCTTTTACCTTAAAAAGGAGTGACTAAATGCTCATTGTTTCAATAATCATTGTCAAATAGTAAAAAACAATTAAACAGTCTCGTTAGTATAATGGAGAAAAAAAAATATGAACCTTTGCATGGAGAAGTAATCAAAGGCTAACAATTTTTCAGTTCATTATTTTGACTCAGTTCATGAAAATTTAAACTAAAATTAAATATGATTTATCAAATTCTATTCCTTGCATTCTTCAAAAGCATAACCGGACCTAATCGAATAGAGAAGTTGTGGGAATTCCTATAATTGGTACACAACCAAGACAAAAAAAAAAAAAAAAAAAAAAGGTCCAAAAATCCTAAACATATTGTACAACGATTAATTTAATTCTAAAATTTTCAATTATACCCGGTTAGTCTTAAACATTTTTTATGATTTGCTAATTTAGTCCCTCGATTAATTTTAACTAGAAAATTGTTATCGTTATCATTGGCTGTCTTACATGACATGGTCGACACTGATGTTGGCAATTTTCATAATTTTTAAACTTTTTAATCATCTAAATTTTTATTGTATTTTTTTTTTTTATATTGTAAGGCTAATGGCCTTGCGGTGGGGGCCATTGGGCCTACAAGCCCTTGCTCAGATCTAGCCCTTGCTTGAATTTGGCCCTCGTCAGATAGGCCCATGCCGGCCTTAGGTGAGGGGTTATTGGGCCTTGGCTAGTGGCTGGTGGCCCCATGTTGGCCCTACAGTATAAAAAAGAAAGAATGAGTCCCTACTAATCCTCTTTTGGTAAGTACTAAATCATTTACTCACGCATGTGCAACGGTCTGCATCATATAACCATTATTGCATATTCCTTTCTTGAAGCAGCATCTGGCTCCATATTCCTTGGACTCATGGCCCATTGCATAGAAAATTCACTACTATGTATCTTGAAGCACGAGTAGACGGCAATATTTTCTGCATTAGAATCAAGAAGGGCAATCGTATTTGTTTTTATTACCGTCGCGAGTTTTTTTTCTTTTGTTGCTTATTGCTCATCTTCCAGATTTGGTATGACAGTGCTTTACCTTCCATGCCTTTAAAAATGAATTTAATGTTTTGATCAGGTAGAGGTTGTGATTTTAGTCTCTAGTGATAACCATTCCGGTATTTTTGTTTTTGTTTTTTGTTTTTTGTTTTTTGTTTTTTTTTTTCAGGAACTGGTTTGGAACAAAATTCCATTGGGTAATGTAATTTCATTTTGCTACTTTTGGAAAAAAAATTTAAAATTTTTTCATAAAGAATGATTACTTGTATTGTTTGAAAAATTAATCAATAAAAGAATGTTTAGTATCGACAATATTTTATGTCTAAATTTTTTTTGTAAACAATGAAAGTTTTTCTTATTTATTGATTTCGAGAAGCAATATAAGTGATAATTTTTAGAAAAATATGTCCATCCTACCTCCTCTACGTTCTTGACAGCCCATCTTTGTCTCAGTAGAGTCTTTCATATTTTTTAAATTATTTATTTTTGCTAAATAAATGCACCCGAAGCCAAAAAAATGTTGCCCTAACGGAATATATGTCCTCCTTTATTCCAAGTTAATTGGAACAATTGAAGAGGAATGGTACTCAAAAGAATAGTGATTATTAGTGTGGAATGCATTGCCTTTTTCACTTTCTTAGGAATCAAACGAACATTTTAAAGTTGGGAGATTATATCAAAATCTTGTCGGAATCTCATTCCATTTTATTGGTTTTTGCTTGTTGTAATCCCATTTCCTTGATCATCATATTCAGAGGTTTAGCATAAAATGAGATACGATTCCAATGAATCGTAGTCCATTTAGAACTCTAGTTTTTGAGTAAACCAAACATGAGGGAAAATTTACAATATATACGCCTTTCCTTCACATAAATTCCACAAAATTATAAAATACCTCATTTGTGATGCTTTCAATTCGGGTTCATTGATTTATCATCATATTGCCATATTCTTAGTCTTGCTTTCATTATATGGTTTCGCATTTTCAAGTGAGCAAAGCTTATTTATTAAACAATTTGTAAATTCATGTCTTGGAAATGATACAAATTATATGTGTTAGAAGTTATGAAAGAGGCAATGAACGGCATATTTATTAGAGATAATTACCAAAAAAGTCCTAAACCTATTATACGGATCCCAATTAGTTATAAATATTTTAATTTGGCCACATTAATTCTAAATATTTTAACTATTTGCTAATGTAATTGCTTACGTTGGTACCGATCGTTTTACGTGACATTACCGACATTAATGTAAATATTTTTTTTGCACTTTTTAAAATTTTCTAAATCTTTTGAATTTTTCTAGTTGTCTTTTCTTTTATTTTCCTTTTTTTTTTCCCTTCTTCCACTACCAATCGCCACGCCTCAGGGTTAGTTGGCTACTGGCCACAATTGAGAGCTAGTGAGGCTTGACTTTGCCTGATCCAACAAAGTTGACCCTCGCCTAACCACTCACAAGGTTTGACCTTGTCAATCTTTTTGTATGGCTTACTGAAAAAAAGGAAATCAAAAAGCAAAACCCATGATTTTCTTTCTTCCTTTAAAAACCTTGAGGCCCATGCGCAAATATATTGAGAATGGGTACGCGCATTGAAAGTTTTAAAACTTGTCATGAAAGTTTAATTAAATTATAAAGCTTATAAAAAATGCAATCATGTTTTAAAATTTATCAAACTGGTACAATCAAATTTTAAAATCTTTTGAATTAATGCAACCAAGTCCTTCTGTTAACTCCCTCTAATTTGGTTAACGAAAAATACGACGTGACTTTTTATTATTATTTTCTCTTTCCTACATGACATTGACATGGCTAAACGATGTTTTTTTGGTTTAATCTAATTTTTATTAAGTATTTTACTTATATTAAATGAAAAATAAGCTAACCTTAATTGGAAAAAAAGAAAGAAGTAGAAGGGAAAATGATGTGGGCTTTCCGTTGCCCCACCATCATTATAAAGGGATGGTGATGGTGCGGCAGTGGCGGTGAGGGCCCTCATCCCTTGCTAGTTTGCCTTGGTCCTTTTTTATTTAGAAATTTAGCTTATTTTTCATTTAATTTAAATAAAATATTTGTTAAAAATTATTTTCGACGAAACAACAATGTTTTAGTATTAAATTTTATGTTTTAACCATGTCATCACCACGTAGGATAAAAGATATGAAAAAAATCACATTAGCATATTTTGTTACCTAAGTTGGATGAAGTTAACGGAAAGACTTGATTACATCAATTTGACAAGTTTTAAGACTTAATTATATTATTTATAATTTTTAAAACTTAATTGCAATTTTATAATAAGTTTTAAAATTTTCAATGTACTTATCTCTAATGAGAATATATGAGCCTCTTCTTTTTGTACAGCCAAGGAGAGTCCCCCCTCGGTATACAATATAAAGCAAGAGTCCAGGAAGTCACATCGGTCAAAGCTTGGACAATCTTCTTCAACTGAAAATAAAATGTAAGTTCCACCTTCCCAAGAAATCCAAATCTGATTTGAATTAAAGGGCACATCGAATTTAAACAATTAAAAATCCTTCAAGCAATTCGAATTTTGTACATTACTCAAACTCGAGATATAATTTAATAAAATTAAATATATTATATCACGTCAATAAAGCTTTATACATGTTAAAAATACTCATTCAATCCATAATATCAAAAAAAAAAAAAAACATCAATGGTCCCATTATTGATTTATATAATACTCAATTTCAAATTATGGCTACACTTGACGTCCCGTGACAAGGCCTACAAAGATATTTTCTTGACATAGGTGTCCATCTATATTGGCCAATGACTTTGACTAGACAGGCATTCTAAGAACAATACGCATACTCACAACCCTTAGACGTGTGTTGATCATAATGACAAGAGCATAAAACCATCAACGCAATCCTCCAATCAGTCACAACATCTTAGAATTGATTTCTTAAACCGGATTCACAAATCCATACATATATAATATTTGGGAAAATTGTCCAAAAACTTATAAACTTGCTATATAGAAGCCAATTTTATCTTAAACCTTTCAATTGAGCCAATTTAATCCTAAACGTTTGAATGATTTGCCAATAGTCCTAAACCTTTTAATAATTTGTTAATGTAGCCATTCTTGCTAAATATCCAAGAAATAGGTTTATGACTAAATTGGCAAATCTTCAAAACATTTAGAACTAAATTGACACAAAGAAAAGTCTATAACTAAATTAGCAAATCATCAAAAGATAAAGACTAAATTGGCACAATTGAAATGTTTAAGACCGAATTGGCTAACATACAATAGATTTAGGACTTTTTGAACATTTATCACTATAACCTTTTGCAAATCCTTCCATCAAGAAGAATATGTATTTCATATATCATTTCACAAATAATCAATTGCCAAGCTATTTCAAGATATACTTTACTATGTCATTTCGAATAACCCAAAGGTACTGAATGCCCAATCCAACCTTATGCAACAAATATGCTCTAAACTTTCTTTTTAGGGAAAAGATTTATGTCTAAACATTTTAGTGGATAATGAAAACATTTCTTGTTCATTAATTTTGTAAGTAATATAAGAAATCATTATTAGAAAAATATTTTCAAAATCATACATTTTTCGCAAAACGAACGCACCTAATGGAGGAAAATGTTGTCCTAATGGAATAACTTTCCTCCTTTATTCCAAGTTAATTGATATTACTTGAAGAGGAATGGTACTCAAAAGAATATTACGTGGAATGCATTGCCTTTCACACTTCCCCACAAATCAAACTAGCACCTTAAAGATGGGTAATTATATCACAATCTTGTCAGAATCTCATTCCATTACATTGGCTTTTGCTTGTTGTATACACATCGCTTTGATCATCCTATTTAGAGATATAGTTCTATCCCAGAAAATGAGAATTCGATTCCAATGAATAGCAGTCCATTTCGAACTCTAGTTCACGAGAAAACCAAACATAAGGGTAAAATTACAATACATATTCCTTTCCTTCGTACAAATTCCACGCAGATTGCAATACCTTGTTTGTGGTGATATGCCGTCGATTCGGGTTCGTTGATTTATCATTATCTATCGTTATTTTTAGTCTTGCTTTCACTGTTTGGTTTTGCATTTTCAGGTGAGCAGTGCTTGTCTATTCTATGATTTGTAAATTGATGTCTTGAAAGCGAAAGAGGCATCACACAGTATGTATCTATTGAAAAGAAAAACTAGTGTTTAGAGCATAATTGTTACATAAAGTTGGATTGGACATTCGCTACCTTTGGGTTATTTGAAATAGTAAAGTATAACCTAAATTAGCTTTAGAGTTGATATTTGTAAAATGATATATGAAATATTTGTATGTGCATATATATATGGTAGGATTTGCCAAAGGTTATATATGTATTGATTTGTGAACATGGTTTGTAAAATTAATATTGAAATGGTGTTGTGACTAATTGAAGGATCGTGTTGGTGATTTATGCTCTTGTCATTATGATTAGTACTCATCTAAGGGTTGTGAGTATGCAAATTGTTCTTAGAACGCCTTGTTTGGTTGGAGCAACCGGCCAATATAGGTTGACACCCATGTCAAAGAAGAATCTGTGTAGGCCTTGTCATGGGGTGTTAAGTGTGACCATAATTTGGTATTGACCTTAATTTGGCTGTATAGAAAGAAGAGGCTCACATATTCCAATTATATATTTGCACGTGGTGCCAAGAGGTTGTTAGAGGAAGAAAGAAAATCATGGGTTTTGCTTTATGATTTTCTTCTTTGAAAGGATTTTATATTGTAAGTTTTATGTCCGACTGAATTGTTTTATTTTAAAATTAAATGAGTTTAGTTGTGAAAACACTTGATTGCTGTGTCACGGACGTTGCTTGCTTTTGGGCTTCTAGATGCAATTTGCCTTGGTGCAACAGAACTTGGAGGGAGAACCTCCATTGGGCATCTACCTATTTGATGGGGAAAGACTTCTACAAGTGCATTGCCCGTTTTTCCTTTGGCGCGATTTGTCATATCATTTGGAAAAACAAGAATAACATCATCTTTAGAGACCAGCCCCTGACGGTCCCAGCCATGAAGAACCACCTCTTCAAAGTGGTTCGAGACAAGGCTATCACCTTTAGGAATGTCGAATATAATTTTAGAAATAGAAGGTTGCAGAGAAGTTGGGGCCTAGACCCGATTATTTTCACTAGGGACCCATAGGTAGTTCGTTCCGACATTGACCTCTCCCTCACCTGTGGCATCTTTTGTAGCCGGTTGACCATGCCGTGCTTCTTTTTGGTATAGGTGTTGTAGTGTATGTGCCGTGTTTTGTGGCTTTTTCATCTCGTCACCCTTCCACTCCTTTTGACCCTGCATTTGGAGTGTAAGTTTCTGGTGACGAGATCTTTTGTACATTTGGCTTTTCCTCAATATATTTCTTACATTTTACCAAAAAAAAAAAAAAAAAACACTCGAGCGTTCAAGGGTGTGAGTGATTGTAATTTTGTGTTTCTTCGATTATTAGTTGATTAACTATTATTGACTCTTCAAGTGAAGTAGGTATCAATATTCAAATTGAACCTCGTAAATCATTGATGTTCCTTATTATTCATCGCTTATTTCTTTGTTGATTTCACATTGATTTAATTGCAAGATCCATTAGTGCTTCCGCATCAACTCACAACACTGTACTTGTATTATAACCCGGTCCACATCATTAATTAACTTCGATTTGATTTGGTGTAATTTTTGCTTGTTCTCACAATTGGTACATAACCAACACACAAGAATACGTTTTCAGATGTTGCTCATCAAAATTGATGATCCCCGCCATTGTTACTTGCTATAAAATTAAGATCACAAAAAAGAGATAAGATTGATGTAACATAGTGTTAACACTCTGTAAAACATGCTATGAAATTAAAATCACAAGAAAGACAATATTAAGAGTAACCTAGTAATAATATATACGGATAAAAGATACAGGAGGACACACAACACGTGCGGACCGAAGCCCGATCGAGCTTATTTTGTCTTATTGAGTAGGGTCGAACAACTGTAAGCCGAGCAGAAAGTCTGTAGCACCATGAGCAAAAAGAAAAGGATGGTTGCCACCATCGCCAGGACCTTCCAAAAGTTATACACGTATCGCTCTATCATATTCTGGGTCTTGATCTTCGGCGCAGCGTGGTAGAACTCGTTGACTTTCTTGATCGTCTTGTCCAGTTGGGAAGGGCAGTGCCCATCGATAGAGTGGCTCATACCGTTGAATAGACGTGCCACTTCGCCCTCCTTGAGATGGCCCGTGATGATGCCGTGTTTCTTGAGCAACCTCACGTCATGCGGGGTGTCGAGTAGGCCGTCCATTAGCTCCACGAAGCGAGTGAACAACAAGGGACCGGAGGTCGCCATCGCCTCATACGCCACCAAGTTCCGAATCACGACTTCCGAGTTGACGCTGAGTTTGATCGCGGGAAGTTGAAATGTGTGCGTTTTCTCATCAAACGACGTCTCTTCTATGTAATCCGTTTTGCGGAATTTTACGCCCGCTTTGGCGAGAGAGGACGCTCTTGAAATCAATCCCTTCTCTTCAGCAGGTGCTTCTTCGTAGCCGAATGAATCGAGGACAGAAGGTCCAATTTGCTGAGAAAGGATTCTCATAATGCCTTGCACCATCATAGCATGGGGTCTAATTTTCTCTGTGCAAGGTAAATTCGGTGACTGTAAAAGGCCGAGCACGTTCTCTGTCATAGACACAAGGTGCTGAGGAGCAGTTGGCCCGCTATCATTAGACGTAGGTACAGCACCGGTCTTATCTTCTTCGATTAGGATGATGTTAGCTGGTATATCGATCTTGAATTCGTCCTCTCTCTTCACGACCATACTGTAAAGAAGATCCAATAAATGCGCGCGCTTCAAAGCTTTGTCAACCTGGTACCGCCTCGTCTCTTTGAGCGGCGAGAGAAATTTGCAAAACCCCACCAGCATGTGGGGGAAGTTCTCTTCGATCTTCTTCTGCTCGGTGATTTCTAGTGGTGAGCACGCGACCGTCACCATCTTCGCCAGAAAGAATATCGGGATTTGGTTCTCCAACATCATGACGTCCCTCAATATGGCATCCTCCGCGAGCTTCTTGCCCGCGTGGTCGGCTAGGACCCCAAAGAAAGGTGACGACTCGAGGGTTTTCTTGCCAACGGCATGCTGGCAGAGCAGATGGAACAGGAACTGCGCATCGACGGTCATGATCCATGACAACACGTCGGCATCAATGTCCAAGAACTTGTGGTAACACGCACGGACATAGAGGTGCAAATCGGTGAGCTTTCTCACGAGCTCCATGAAGCTCATGCCACTGGACTCCTTGTGGAGCTTCTTCACGACGTCAAGCTTGACTCGCTCCATCTCCAGGAGATGAGGCTGAAGGTGGTGATAGGGTCCTAAGCCGACGAGTTGGGGGGCATAAGCCTGAGGCTTGGCAGAGCTGAGTGATCGGGGGACTTGGAAAACGCACACATGGGAATTAATGTCCTTCTGAAGCTCTTCCTTGAAATTGGTTTTGACATGATTGAACCATTCTCTCGTTTCTGTGAATGAAAGAGACATTGTTGATGATCAAAGGAAGAGCAGCTCTCTATTGTTTTTTCCTCTTTTCTTTTGGGTTGATAGAGTGGGAGGGTCTACAGATTTCGTTCTATGCATCATCTTTGCTATCATGTGCCTTATTTATATAGAGTTGGGCTTTGCTTATCTTACCTTTTTGGGTTGATAGAGCAGGTGTGTCTATAGATTCGGTTGTCTCGCTCGCATCACGAGAGTAAGGTGAGATGGCAATAGTTACTGATGGAGATACCAATTTGGTATGAGCTTAATGTACCTTTTCTAAAGGTAAAATATAAAGCCACGGATCTATATCCATTTCAATGTAAATTATTGGGAACAAAGGCATGAAGTCATACAGAACGAAGAACTTGGAGGTTCACCGTCTTCATATATAATTGACTACTATGGTTAAATTTTAATTTACTTTTATATAATCGAAATAACCAGCGAATATATAATCGACTACTTCGGTTAAATTTTAATTTACTTTTATATAATCGAAATAACCAATAAATTCACTAATAACTTTTTGATAATTTTCTCGTGTGTATTAAATATTCATGTTGGTGCATAATTAAGTCATCTCACCAGCAATGTAATGTCTTTTAGCAATCCAGTCTGCAATTTTATTATCTTCACAAGGACACCAAGACAGAAGTCAAATCTATAAACTTACCTCTCAGTGGCTGGCAGTCACTGATGAGATATCTGACTTGGTCTTCTAAAGCATTGAACAGAGTTGGATTGCCCACTTGGAGAACTATCTTCTCCTTTCGTTGGATCAACAACTCCAAAGGGGTCTCCATTTCCATGGCTGAACTACAACCAAGCTTTCCAGAGCATCCATCAGCGTTCCTGGGCACCACCGCAAAAGCTCCAATTTGGCTTCCTTCTTCCCTTCTAGATCTGCCAAAGCTACGCAGGTTTAACAATGCTAATCCATCCTCCACTGTCCACAATGTGTGAGGTTTTGCGGAGTTATACCATTAAAGAGAAAATTATCAAAAAAGTCATAAACCTATTGCAATTGTGCCAATTCAGTCATAAATTTTTTTTTAGTCAATTTAGTCTTAAACTTTTTGCATTTGTACTGATTCAATCTATTTGGCCGTTTTGGTTAGCCACTGATGTTGGCAATATTGTAATAATATTTTATTTTTTCGAATTTTTTATTAATTTTCCCTTTTTTAATACTTTTTTAATTTTTGAATAAAATAAAATATTATTAAAAAATTATCCACATCGATGCCAGTTGGTGTCTATGTTAGCATCAACCAGCCAAAATTGAATGGATGGACTGAATTGACCAAAAAAAAGAAAAGAAAAAAGAATTGAATTAGCACAATTGTAATAGGATTATGGTATTCTTAGTAATTCTCCCTACCATTAAATAATGCTAATCCATCTCCAAGGTCTGTACCCCTCTTTTGCATGCCGTGTATCTGTGTCTGCAAAGTATTTGCTTTTTAAAACTTTATAACACAGAGTCTGTATGTTCATTTAGCCTCCAAACTTGTTTTGCAAGAAACGCCAGCTAGAATGTCTTAAGCTCTCGAAAGCCTAAACCTCCTTCATGCTTCTTTATTCAAGTGTCTGGGGCCTACTGTCGAATAGAGTGATTCCAAAACAATTCTGTTGACATAGGGAAAAATGTGCCAGTCCTCAATAAACAGACTGAGGAACAGTGAGGAGCGACAGAGATAAGAATTTGCTGAGTGTTGGAATTCTTAGTCAGCAAATCTAGGTAGTCGACAAGAAAACTAGTTTTAGCCACTGGAAAATATAAGTGGAAATGACCAAGTCGTGGAGAAGAATGTTGACAAAGGAAGATCAACCCACATAGCAAAAAGACAATTATTGATGTCATTATTGAAAAATGAAATCAAAATAACTTTTTAAAATTTTGGAACCGATGATTTTGAAATCAACTGTTAGAGGGACATTTGTAAAGGAGTAAACTCAATGCGACCATTGAGCAGTGGAGCCGAGGAGTCTGTGAGCAGCTATAGTGGTAATTGTGGAGAAAAGAGAAAGACATTACTGTTAAAGTAGTGGAGAAGGCACAATCATTGAGTAGTGGAGTGTATTATTGCTGAGTAACCACTTGTAGTTACTGAATTGTAGGAACCAACGTGCTTGATTTTTTTTTTTTTTTTTTGCAACCATTGTTAATTTTTGATTGTAGGTATAAATGCTTGAATTGTAGTTTGTAAAAGGAACCGTCTATCAATCTGAGGACACTAGTGGTTTTCTTTCTAAAAATAGACAATCTGAAACAATTGGGATGGTTGTAGTATGAAAGAAAGAAGTGTTTTTATGTTCCTTCTTAAGCTGATGGGTATTGGACTCACCATTCTCCAGTCACAAGGACTAGATCAAGTTTTTCACTTACAAGATCCTAAATGATAATCCCTTTAAGCGCAGTAGGAGGCGCATAAATTAAAGCAATTATGAGGGGATTGGTAATTTCTAATTTGCAGACCTTTCCAAACTTTACGTCAATTAATTTGGACTACACCATTTCAGTTCCAAAAGAGAGCTGGACCACCTGAAAGACCAGATGTTTCTTGTGTCAAGACAATTTCAAAGCGCAACCTGTGCTTGATGTCAGCTACATATCTCCGTTGCTGCTTTTTGTCTGCCAGGAAGATTGCACTGGGCCTTACGTGGACATTGCGGTCCAGAAGAGATCGGACTGTCAGGAAAGTGCCTAGATCCTGACAGTTCCGACAAAATTGTTTTAGGAATGCAAATTATCATAGTGCTTTTATAATTCAACATGAGAGTGCATTCGTGGAATTATTGCCCATAATAAATTCTGACATCTTGTTTTCCTGCAGGTCGGATGTTGTTGGCAAATGTGCAGTTTTGTCTGCCTTACCATACAAAACCATCCCCTGAAGAAGAGACAAGTGGCTTATTTTGTCCTCTCCTTCGTAACCCTAGCACCACGGAAGGGACGAAATTGCATCTCTTGGAATCTGCGTAGGCCAGGTTTAATTATCTCATCTTTTCCAGATTTTTGCCTTATTATAATCAAACATTTCGATGCTGTTCTTGCATTTTTCTCTCCACGTAGTCGTTGATATAAATGACTGAGGATTAAGAGATATACTTGACATTTATTATTGTTGCTCTCCCTTGTAACAATCTAAGCTTTTCATAAGATCCGAAAGTCTAAGAATGATTCATGAGAAGGTCGGGTTGCTTTGATTTTGGATTGAAAGGGTTAATTCAACTCTCAATGTTGTTGCTCCTACAATTGAAAAAGATTTAATCTTTTACCTGAAAAAAAAATAAGTAACTAAATGCTCATTGTTTTATATAATCATTGTCAAATATTTAAAGCAATTAAAACAGTCTTGTCGGTAAAATGGAGAATATATATGAACATTGACATGGAAAAGTGATCGAAGGTTAACAAGTTCTTCAGTCCATTGGTTTAGTTTGGCTCTTGAAAATCTAAACTGAATTTGAATCTGATTTTTCAACTTCAACTCCTTGTATTGATGAGCCAAGAGTTCAGGTTTTGTTCTGCGCAATTTTTGCAGGTTTTCACATTTTTTTCCTGAAAATCAGAAACGACCTAATCGAACCAGGAAGTTGCGGAGATTCCTATAATTGCGGTGCACGACCAAGACAAGCGAATATATTTTCAGTTGTTTCTCCTCAGAACTGATGATGGGGGCCATTTTTACGTACTTGGAAATTGCGATAAGGATAAAAGACAAGATTACAAGTAACATAGTGATAACATACTGGAAAACACGAGAGGAAATTAAGATCACAAAAGAGACAAGATCAACAGTAACACAGTAATAACATCCTGGATAACACACGACTCGAGGAGATCGATGCCAGATCGAGCTTAGTTTCACTTATTGACGAGGCTCGAACAACTGTAAGCCGAGCAGAAAGTCTGTAGCCCCATGAGCAGAAATAAGAGGAAGGTTGCCGCCATCGCGAGGACCTTCCAAGCGCCATACACATATTGCTCCATCATATTGTGGGTTTTGATTGTCGGCGCAGCATTGTAAAACACATTGACTTTCTTGATTGTCTCGTCCAGTGGGCAATCGCCATTTACTTCGATGGAGTTGCTCATACCATTGAACAGATGCGTGACTTCGTCGTCCTTCAGACGGCCAGTGATGATACCGTGTTTCTTGAGCAACTTCACGTCGTCCAGTGTGTTAATTAGGCCATCCATTAGCTCCACGAAGCGTGCGAACACCAAGGGACCGGAGATGGCCATTGCCTCGTACGCCACCAAGTTCCGTATCACAACTTCCGAGTTGATGACGAATTTGATAGTGGGAAGTTGAAATGTGTGCGTTTTCTCATTGAACGATATGTCCTTTATGAACTTTGTTTTGCTGAATTTTACGCCCGCTTTGGCAAGAGAGGATGCTGTCGGGATCAATGCCTTCTCTTCTGCGGGAGCCTCGTCGACCCCCAATGAATCGGTGGGTGAAGATAGTTTCGAATAGAGATCCATCAGGCCTTTCAGCATCTGAACATGGGGTTTAATGTTCTGCAAGATTCTTAAATTGGAGTTCTCTACAAGTTCGACCATACTCTCTGCCACTTGATTAACATTCTGAGGAGGAATAAGCACTTCCTGAACATCAGTAGATATCACTAGGTCGAGGGATCCGTGAACCTCGATCTTATGTTCTTCGATTTTTATGGTGTCAGCGGGTATAGCAATCTTGACCTCGTCCTCTCTTGACACGACCATGCTATAAAGAAGATCCAACAAATGTGCGCACTTCAAAGCTTTGGCGGCGGGACAATTTATCGTCTCTTTGAGCGGTGACAGAGCTTTGCAAAACCCCACAAGCATGCGGGGGAGGATCTCTTCGACAATAGTCTTCCGCTCCGCAACTTGTAGCGGCTCACAGCCGACCGTCAACATCTTCTCCACGAAGAATATTGGGATTTGGTTCTCCAACATCATGACATCCCTCCGGATGGTGGCATCAGCGAGCTTCTTGCCCGTGTTGTCGGCTAGGCCCTCCAAAAAGGGTGACGACTTGAGGAAACTTTTGTTGATGCCGTGCTCGCAGACCTGATAGAACAAGAACAGCGAGTCGACAGTCATGATCCATGACAACATGTTGGAATCCATGTCCAAGAACTTGTGGTAGCACGCGCGGACAGAAAGGTCCAACTCGGAGAGCTTGCTCGCGAGCTCAGCAACGCTCAAGTGGTTGAACTCCTTGTGGAGCTTCTTCACGACGTCAAGCTTGACGCGCTCCATTTCCGTGAGCTGAGGCTGAAGGTGGTGATAGGGTCCTAAGCCGACGAGTTGGGGGGTATAAGCCTCGGGCTTGGCAGAGCTGAGTGATTTGGGGACTTGGAAAATGCACACATTGGAAGGAATGTCCTTCTCGAGCTCTTCGTTGAAATTGGTATGGACATGATTGAACCAATCTCTCATATCTCTGGATGAAGAAGACATTGTTGATGATAAAAACTAGATCAGCTCTCGTGGGATGATAGTGTGTGTGTGGGGGGGGTGTGTGTAGATTTGGTGCCGTGCATTACCCTAGCTCCAATATACCTTGTTTATATAGAGTCGGACTTTACTTATCTTGCCATCAAACCCCCGAAAAAAATTAGAAGAGTAAAAAATTTGTAGGCCAGATTATCATTATTGTATTAATGACCCACGCTCCTGTCTCATCTCTCTACACTATGTTCTCGAGCTTTTCTAGCTAGGGTTTTAGCATACACGTGCCTAGAAAAATACTCATAACGCGCAAGACAGAAAAGAGCATTTAGAGTTTATCACGCGTCAAAAGTATCTTGCATTCGAAAATGATGTATCATGAGTTAACGTTCCTTTCAACTAATATTGACCTGAAATCACTAATGTAGACGTCGGCTATCTTACATGACACTATCGCAGCAGATATGAACATATTTTACAATTTATTATCATTTTTCTTGAATTTTTTTCTTTTCTTTTTTTTTTTCTTTTGCCGGTCACCGAGCCTCAGTCATGGCTGGCAACTGGCCCTAAGCGATGATCAGCAAGGGTCACCCTAATTGGACCTGGCAAGGGTGACCTCACAAGGATCTGGCGAAGGGTGAGCCTTGCCAAAGGTTAGTGAGGGTAGCCTTGCTCGTAGCCATCAAGGTAGCGAGGCTTGCAAGACATCAGTGAGGTCAAGCCTTGCCCGAAGCTAGCAAGGTTGAGCCTTGCCCAAAGTTAGTGAGGTGAGCCTCACTAGCCTCAACTAAAGCTTGGTGAGGTTAGTCCTCTCTAGTCTGACGAAGGTGATCCTTGCTGATCTTTGACTATGGGTGGTCATTGGTCATTGCCAAGGCTTGGCGACAAACGGCGAAGGAGAAAAAAAAAATATAAAAAAAATATTTCGAAAAGATAATAAAAATTTGTGAAAATTGACCACGTCGGTGCCAATCTTGTTATGTAGGATGAAAATTGTCAAAATGTTTAGGATTAAATTTGCTAAATTGAAATGTTAAGAATTGAATTGGCATAGATAGTAGGTTTAAGACTTTTTGGGTCATTTCTCCTCTATAAGATCATATCTGGTGATTTGCAATAATTCTTATAATGAGTGTGTCATCCTTGTCTACATTTATATAGGTAGTCTCGATTGTGTACAGATTGATTGATGGCGCTTTCTTACTCTTGCTCCTCAAAGGGTTTTTCCACATAAGATCTTGATGTGTTTATGTAGATCGGAGGTCATTATTCATCACTTGTGTTGAGTTGTTCTTGTTGTCATGACTTGTTGAATTGGCATCCTGAATTCTTCTAGAAAGGATGCAAGCTTTTTCCCAACGCATTCCTCGTGTATTTATGGAAGGAAGGAGTCGCTTTTCTTTAATGTGTAAGTTTAACCCATTTTGATGAATGCCCTCGGGAGAGCTGTGTGAAAATCTTCTTGAGTGCTTGGGGTTAATGCTAGGGTTTCTAACCATAAAAAATTCTGGAAAGCACCGAACTGAAGACACTAGAAGCAACGCTCGTTGCATTTTGTTTGGTTCATGTTGACTTATGAAAGATTGCAAGTCGTTTATCACATTTTATTTGTCTTTGTTTTCTACTTTATTATCACTACCTGTTATCCATATCCACGTGTTCCATTAAGTGGTGTATATCTTTTTCTTTTTTTTTTGGTCGGTGGCTTATATCTTTCACCACGTTGATCATTGTTTTGGCTTGTTGGGAGGATTACGAGGTAGCGGTAAAATGTATTTTTCTCAACATTATCATCATCATCAATATCGTATAATGCCGAAGTGAATGCAATGATTGACTATTAAATTGTTTTATCTATCCATTTGTTTGTTTTTTACTTCATTATTACTCCACGCAATCCCTGTTCACGTGTCCCATGCCATATGACTGTCACTATTTCACTTTCTACATCGTTGAATGTCGAGGGTCCAAAAAGATAAAGTTGTTATCCTAGGTTAGGCATACCAAGAATCTCTGGCTTCCATGCGCAATCCTTGTCTAAGCAAATACATATAGCAACTATAGTCATTCAACTATAGACAATGATAGATTTCAACATAAAGGAATAAACAATAGTCATGACGATCTATGTTAATGTTTTCAATAGAGGAATAAAACAATAATACAATTTAAAGAAACAAAAACATGTCCTGACTTGATCATTGAGAAAAAGATGCTTATAAGCCGAGTGCATAACCTAATCAGCTATTAAAAGTTGTTGAAATATGAAATTGAAAATCCAAATTGTGCGGACAAACTCAAAACACAGAATAGAGCATTTTAGTTTAACATGTCTATGTATTGGGGACGAAAATCAATGGATATGAGACTTGTAGTTGAATTAAAATCTAAAAATTCTTCCATGCTTTGATTTCTCTAAAAAATGATAGGTCTAAAATCAAGAAATACAATGCAATGCACTCTTAGGAGAACTTTTGAAATTCTACAAATTTCATGCCCGTTATATGATTTTGCTGTTTTCTTGGTTCCCCTTTTGAGGTGGTGATGTGTGTGGACGGTGAGAAGATGTTTCAAGCAAGGCAAAAAAAAGGTCGTAGAAATAGAATCTCGCTCTCTATAATATGTTCCAAACATCTAGGGACGTTGTCACATACAATTTATCTTCTTTGTCAATTAGCCCATTAATCTTCCACCAAAAAACACAAATTAGCCCATTAATCTGTCTTGTCCTGTAGTTTGGCGCATCGTTCACGTGCGTCTGTGGAAAGCAGGGACGTCAAAGAAGATACCAAAAAAAATGCCACCGTCTGCGGCTTTAAGAAAAGCAAAGTATAATGCACGCATGCAAAGTCAATTAAGACAGATTCCGCCTAAGCAATTTCACAACAATAGGTATCTTAGCACAGAAAAAAAAAATCTAAAGTATACTCATTACGACATAAATACCTTAATTTTTTTTATGTCACTAAAAGTCATAAATGTATCCATTGCGATACAAATACCCTAAACTTTTTTGTGTTATAAAATATCCAAACTTATATTAGCGTGATAAATTTACCTGGGATGGAACTACAATAGAGAACATATATGTCACATTGGTATAAGTTCGGGTTTTTTCGTGAAATAAAAGAAAGTTGAGGGTCTTTGTATTATAGTGAGCGAGTTTATGATTTTTGGTAACACAGAAAAAAAAAAGTTCAGCGTATTTGCATCACAGTAAGCATAATTTAGAATTTTTGGCAGTGTTTGTCCTTTAGAAAATCATATATGCAGTAACAGCCAATACTGAATGTGGACCATTATTCATGCACAAGTATTTGCGTAACTTTAACATTCCGCATCCCCTAACCCCATTTGCACATTCCTGTTCTGAAGCAGAATTTGGTACCATAAGTCCTTGGATTTCTAGCCCAATGCACCGAAGTTTCACCACCGTGATATGGCACTATTGCCGGAAAGTGGCCATCTCAATGGCATTGAACTCTGCAGGTGGGATTTGGAAAGACGATGTGCACTCTCCACCCAGGCCTCATTGCGATGAGTGCGTTGTAAACGAACTTTGCCCATATGCTTTGAAGGAGACGGTGCTTGGGAAGAACCCTTGAGCACAATAAGCATGCAGCTTTGGCCCTTTTTATGGCTATTTTGCTCGGATTGATCTGTCAAAATGACGGTCATTGCCGTGGCACTGTTGCTCTGCGTTCTGAAATATCAGAAGATGGGTCAAGTTCCATAGGTTTCTCCATCTCAATTCCCTTTTTTTCTTGTTGTGCATGAGAGGCTGTCTGGGAACGAGGTAGTATTAAAATTAATTTTCTCAGCATTATCATTGTTGTTGATACCGTTCACTTTGAAAACATCGGAGAGAATTATCTTTGGCCACTGAATGCTCTTTCAGAATCATGGGAAGATGACATATTTAAGGTAGGCGTCCAAGTGAATGCATTGATTGATTATTAAATTGTTTTTTTTCTATTTATTGCTTTGGCTTTTTAGTTCATTATTGCTACATGTGCTCCATGTCACGGGTCCCACATGCACAATCAATGTTCATGTGACTGTCACTATTCACTTCCCGCATGTTGAATGCCGAGGGACCAGAAAGTTTATGTGACTGTCACTATTCACTTTCCACATGTTGAATGCCGAGGGACCAGAAAGATAAAGTATGTTATCCTTGGTTAGGTGTCCCAGGAACCTCCAGGTTTCCGCGCAATCTTATCTAAGAAAATGTGTATATCAACTATAGTCAATTAACTATAGACACGACGGATATGAAAAAGTTGCACTAACATGATTGATTTCAAGTTGCAAAATTTTATATCATAATGTGATTTGACATTTATCATCATGTGATTCTTGACTTCTAAAAATCTATAAAAAAATTTTGGTAAAAATAAAATTTTAATATCATCTCTAATGAACCCTACATTATTAGGAGTGTCATCCTAACTAAGAAGTGATTTTATATGGCTTCTCTCATGTTATTGTTTTGGAGGAATAGAAGGATCATGTAATTTAAAGGAATGAAGATTAAACGTCTTATGATCTTATCATTGGGAAAGAGATGCTTATGAGTCGAACGTATAACAAACTCGTGTCTTAAAAGTTGTTGTAGGATGAAATAGAAGATTTGAATTGTGAGGACAACTTAAAGCACATAATAGAGCGTATGAGTTCAAGAAGTCTATTTATTATGGACAAAAATCAATCGATATGAAACTTGTGGTCGAACTAAATTTAAAATTTCCTCCATGCTTAGGTTTCTCTAAAAAAAGATAGGTCTAAATTCAAGAAAGACATTATTTGATCTCGTTGTTTTCTTGGTTTCCTTTTTGAGGTGATAATCTGTGTGAACAGTGGGAAAATTCTTTCAAGCAAGACAAAAAAGAAGGTCGTCGAAAGAGAATCCAGCTTTATATCATATGTTTACATCAGCTAGGGACGTTGTCACATGCAATTTATCTTCTTTGTCAATTAGCCCATTAATTTTTCTCTCGTCTTGTAGTTTGGCACATTCGTTCACATTTAAGTGAGATAAGACACCTTCGGCACATGCGTTAAGAAGGAAGGTCAAAGAAGATCAAAGAAGATACCAAAAAGAAAATGTTATCATCTTCCGCTAGAAAAGCACAGTGCAATGCAGGTATTAAAAGTCAATTAAGACAGATTATACCTAAGCAATTTCACAACAGAAGTAGGTTAAAAGGTAGGCCACGTTTTTCACACTTTGAAGTTGCTTTCTGTATCGGCTCTTTATGATTTAGGACTTTGATCAAGTCCACTAAAACTGTGAAAAAAATATGTATGTATTCTCCACGAAATTGCCATTGGATGAGTGATAGATGTAAATTCAGCTACACTAGCGACTCCAAACACGCATATAGTAGTCAATGTTTGAAGGTGATTGGTGCAAGGGATATTTTGAATTGCGTTGGGCTAAATGTCGTGGGTAAAGAAAAATGACAAATGACTTTTTTCGCGGGTATTTTGTTAATAACTGACTAATATTTTTATGAAATTACCACTTTTCTTTTTTTTTGGTAAGGACCGCTTTTTTTATAGTTGTGATTATCAATTTTTTTTTTCCTCTTTTCCGGTGGGTTTATAGCGTGGCTGTGTATAGATTTGGTTCTATGCATCTTCCTAGCTCTAATGTATCCCGTTTATATAGAGTTGGGCTTTGCTTATCTTGCCATTACACCACGGAAAAAATTAGAAAGTAAAATTTATGTGCTGGACTATCATGATTGTGTTAATGACGCATGTTTTTGTCTTTTATCTCTTTATAATATGTAGGATTAATACCATGAATAATCCTAAACTGGTAAATTAATTTTTTAAATATCAAAAATCCCAAACTGATATATTTGTAATAAATTTATCTTTCATTAGTTATCATTAAATTATATAAATACCACAAGAAATCACAAAATCGATACACCTAAGACTAATGGAGGGTAAAACCCCAAACAGGTACATCCGTCAATCGTTTTCTGTCATCCAACTCAATTATTCAATGGTAAAATTTAAAGAAAACTAATGGAGAGCAAAATTATCACAAGTATACCAATTGGACATTTTTCGTGATATTAACCCTAATATATATGAGAGGATTCAATTGACAAAAGAAAAGTGATTGAGACTAAATTGGCACAACTGCAATAATTTAGAATTTTTTTCATAATTCTCCCCCCTTATTAGTGAGCATCTCGTCCTTGTATGTTCATTTGGCTTGGCGAACATATATATTTATTCTTTAGTCTATATCAATTAATTGATTTTGATCGTTAGCCTGGTGGTTTTTACCCTTTCCTGTTAAGAGGAATCTTTATATAAAATCTCGATTTGCTTCTGTTCATGGTAGATTATAGTTCATCACTTGTGTTGAGTTGTTCCTCTCGTTATTATGTAAGGAAACAGTCGTTTTTCTTCCATATACTATAAAAATCAACCCATACTGATGAATGCGCTCGTTATAGCTGTGTGAGAATACTTTGTAGATGCTTGGGAATCATGGGACATGCTAGGGTTTCTAACGATATAAAAATCTGAAAATCAGCAACTGACGACACTAGAAGCGGGAATTATGGCACATGCTAGGGTTTCTAACGATTCAAAAATCTGAAAATCACCAACCGAAGACGCTAGAAGCAACGCTTGTTCCGTTCTGTTTGGTCCTTCTAGATTAAAAAAGATACAAGTCATTATTACTACCGATAACCACGCAAGGATGACTTTAGTTTTGGCTTTTGTCCCAAAGAACGCAGAAAATATTGGGTGGGACAGCTATTCCACATCAACGTGGAGTAGATTAAAAGAAGAATGAGGATGGAGACTAAGAGGCCAACATTTATGAAATTGATTTATGATGTAACGAAGTCAATTTACTGTGGGAATGTAGGAGAATTCATGGAAATGTTCTTTACTCAAACCTTATTACATCACACATGTTTGAACTTGTATAAGGCACACAAAATGATATTGTAACCAGAAAAATGATGACAAAATTAAAGTCTTAACGGCTTAGTTGGTTCACTAACCTTATGACAGATGATATTATTTTGTTGGGTCCTCAAAAAGATTTTTCTTGATGTCTATATGATCGAGAATTTTAAACCCTTGATATCATGTATTTTCTTTGGTGATAATCAAGAATGCTCTTTTTGGCTCCCTGCTAATGTCATTAAGCTAAATAAGTTTCGAGATTAAATTTCAAGTACATATCAGCTATTTCCCATAAATGTAGGTATTTATTTATTTATTTTATTTTTTGCATGCCACTATGTTGACGGTTATTCTAGCTTTTAGCTTGCTATGAGGGTAAAATTTATTTTTTCAGCGCTATCATCTCGTTAATAACGCCAAAATGAATGCATTCATTGCTTTTTTGATTGTTTTATTTATTAATTCATTTTGATTTGTTACATCATGTAGTCCATTGTTCATATGTTCCAGATTCACAATAAAGGTCACATTACTTTCATTATTTCACTTTCGACGTGATTGAATTTCAAGGGATAAAAAGAATAAAATACGTTATCCAAGGTTAGGTGTACCAGGAATTCCTAGTTTTCATGCTCGAATCTTGTCTATGCAAATATATATCCACATTAATTAATTCAAAATTAATGATCTATATACACTTTCCAAGACATTTCGTATTATCACATGATTTCACATTTATTTATGATTATTTTATTCCATTTTTCACACATGATTCTCCATGAGATCCTTAAACTTTCTAAGTCTTAATTTCTTTTTAGTGAAATCATAATCTTAATTTCATCTCTAATTGTCCTTGCGCTATAAGAAATTTCATCCTAGACATACTATTATATGGTTTAGCTTATGTTATAAAAGTTAAGGAAGATTGAACTTCTCATGACTTGACTGCTGGAAAAGAGATGCTTATAAATCGAACATATAAACATACTCGTGCATTAAAAATTATTGAAGGATGAAATTTAAAATTTAAAATGTAAGGACCAACTCAAAGCACATAATGGAGTTTTTTAATTTCAAAAACTCAATTTATTGTGGGAAAGTAGAAGAATTCATGGTAAAGTTCGTTACTCAGAACTTAATACATCGCGCACGTTTGAACTTGTATTAGGCACGCAAAATGATATCGTAACCAGCAAAACTGATTTTGACGACAACTAAATTAAAGTCTTAATGTCTTAGTGACTTCGCTAATCTTATGACAGATGATGTTATTTTGTTGGTTCCTCAAAAAGATTTTAAACCCTTATATATCATTTTCTTTGGTGACGATCAAGAATTCTTTTTTTGGCCCCCTATTAGTGGCATAAGTTATATATATTTCACGATTAATTTTCAAGTGCATTTCAACTATTTCCCCTAAATGTAGGTATCTATATATTTTATTTATTTGCATCCACTATCTTGGCGATTATTCTAGTGTTGGCGATTATTCTAGCTTTTACCTGAGTACGAGGTAATAAGGTAGTAGAAAAAAAAATTCACATTATCATCTCGTTAGAAACGCCAAAGTCTGATTGATTATTGAATTGTTTTATTTATTCATTCATTTTGGTTTGTTGCATCATGTAGTCCATCTTCACATGTTCCATATGCACAATAAAGGTCATATTATTTTCTCTTTTCCACTTTCCACATGGTTGAATTTCAAGGTTTCAAAAGCATAAAATATGTTATCCAAGGTTAGGTATACCAGGAATCCCTAGTTTTCATGCTCAAATCTTGTCTAAGCAAATATGTATCCACATTTTTTTTTTTTGGTTGGTAAATATGTATCCACATTAAGTAATTCATAATCGGTGCACTATATCCACTTAGAAAGATATTTTGCATTATCACGTGATTTCAAATTTACTCATAACTACTTTATTGCACTTTTCACATAAGATTTCCCGTGAACTTCTTAACCTTTCAAAATCTTATTTTCTTTTTGGTGAAATTGAAATGATAATTTTGTCTCTAGTGGTCACTGCACCATGAGTAATTTTATCCTAATTAAAACATGATGTTACGTGGTTTTGCTTATGTTATTGCTATTAATGGAGAAATAAAACAATGACATAATACCCAACCGTGGGTAGCTGTATTAGTTGAGAGTCTCTCGTTCATCGCCAAGATTGAGAGTTCGAAACCAGTAGTTGCTAGTATTGTAAGTGGGGGGCCATGGTGTTGGAGTCATGTGCTAGTCTCTCCTGAAGTATAGGGGTCTGTCCCTTCGGTGTCGTCTGGGCACGGGGGCGGGGGGGGCATGGTGGAGTCCTCGGTTATCAAATGAAAAAAACAATGACATGATGTTGAAGAAGATTGAATGTCTCATGACCTGAATGTTGGAAAAGAGATGCTTAGAAATCAAACGTATAAACATATTTGCACATTGAAAGTTGTTGAAGGATGAAATATAAAATTCAAAATGTGATACCGAGCTCAAAGTATAGAATAGAGTTTTTCAAAATTTCAAGGCCTCAATTAATTGTGGGCAAAGATCATTCGATCAGAAACCTGAAGTTGAATAAAAAATTTCCTCCATGCTTAGATTTCTCTGTAAAAGATAGGTCTAAAATCAAGAAAGACGTAGCAATCAGTGTGGACAGCCGGAAAGATCTTTCTAGCAAAGACAAAAGGAGGATCGTAGAAAGATCTCAATGTTGTTATATGTTCCCATCATCTAGGGATGTCGCCGCATAAATTAAGAGATCATTAAATTATTCAATTAGAATATCTTCTTTGTCTTGTAGTTGGCACATTCGTTCACATTTAAGTGAAATATGTGGAAAGTAATGCAAAAAAAAAAAATTCAAAATTAAAAAGAAATGTTATAACTGCTGCTAAAAAAATGAAATTATAACGGATGTATTAGAAGTCAATCAAGACAGATTCTGCCTAAGCTCTTTCACAACAAAAGTAGGTTTAAAAGATGAGAACTTCGAATTGCTTTAATTATCAATTCTTTATTGATTTATGACTTTCATAGCATATATATATGAACACACCACTATGTGTGACAGGTGAGAATTCAACAACATAAAACGTAATCTAGAAAGGTGATTGGCGCACAGCACAATTCTATGGTTCCGTGCCTAAGTTATGGTTTTTTTTCCTGGTAAATTTTAACGAGTGTTGGTAAGTGCCAAAAGAAAATATTGGAAAAAGAAGACTAATGACTTTTCTACCACATAATTTGTTGCTAATTGAATAACACTTTTATAAAATTACCAGCTTTTTTTTTTATAATTTCTAAAATACCAATTTTTTTTTTATAGTTTACTAACTTTTATTTGTATAACTTACTAATATTTGAAATGTACTTGCTCTTATATAAAACTGTCAACTTAAAGTAGAGTGGCTTTATCAATTTTTGTCAAAATAAATTATTAACTGTTTTAGGTTTATCAACTTCAATTTGAGTTTATTTACCAATGCTCTTTTTTTAGAAAAAAAAAATTACCAACTTTTACTTCCCTTGCATTGCTAGTTCTTTTTTTGGGATTATAAACCCACCTGAATTAGCGGATGTTACCAACTTTTCTCCTATTTAAATTATCACAGAGAAATGGGTTATTATCTCTTATTTTACTTACCTGGCCACATTTATTTTATTTTTTATTTGTAAAAAGTGCGCCAAAACTTGTAAAATTTCTCTCGAAAATGCAATTGAATTTTAAAACTTTTATGAACTACGTTGAAGTATCAAATTGATATAATTAAGTCTCTCCATTAACTTCGTCAAAATTTGTTAATGAAAAATACCGACATGACTTTGTTTATTATTCCCTAGCTCACTAAGCGCCGCATCCGAAGAAAAAAGTACTTGAAAACTTAAAAACGAAAGAGATAAAAAGAATATTATAAAGAAGATGGAGCAAGTTTGGAGAAGCTCTAGCGGCGGCGGGCGAAGGCGGCAACAACGTTGTCTTATCTTTGCCGCCGTTTCTTGCGTTCTTTCCACTGTCTTCACCTCCTCCACCCTTTGCCTCTCCTTTAGAGATTACTGATTCTCTCTCTCCCTCTCTCTCTCTCTCTATTCCATGTCGTCATTTGTTAATATTCATCATTTGTCTCTAGAATGAGCAAACGTTGTCGATGAATATTGGTTTCACTAATTTTAATTTAGATTCAGAGAGTAATTGGTCCGAGGTTTGATTCCCATCAGCACTGTATATATGTACATGAGAGAAAGGAGTGAGACCAAAAAAACAAAAGATGGCATGAATTTTGCGGGCGGGATATGGACAGACGATGCGGACTCCACTAGGCCTTATCGAGAGATGTAAACGAACTTTGCCTCATTGCTGTTTTGGCCAATTATTGTAATCCCGGTAGGACTGATCTGTCAAATGATGGTGATTGCCGTGGCATTATTGCTCAGCATTCTGAGAGATCAGAAGATCGGTCAATTTCTATAGGTTCCTCCATCTCATTTCCCTTGCTTCTTGTCGCGCATGAGAGGCTGTTTGCGGATTATAGAAAGGTTGTCTGCCTCTGATTCGAGGGAGCTAAAGAAGGGATGTTCTGTTTTTTAGTTTATTCTTGTCGATGTTCCTGCTCTGGGTTTCTTAAACATTGTAGGACCACCCGTTCGTTCCTAATTGTTTGGAGAGTCCGGTTTAGGTCTGCTCAAAGTGGATCTTAACAGAGGCAACAGCATGACTTGTCTTCGTTTATGCGTTTGACGTTGGGATTTGTTCTCTGATGATTAGGGGAGTAATCTGAGCACAGATAGGGACTTAAGAAGCATGAAATGTGTTACTACGTCTATGTCCTCACCTATATAACTTGGTCTGTATAATTGAAGATGTAATGACTACTTTGCCAAGACCCAAAATGATGGTTTTTGAGGGCTTTAACTTTGGGCTGAACCCAAACAAGTAAATATAAATTTGATGACTGGTTCGGCCGGGTTCACATCCTTGCCAAACGAACCATATCATCACTTCAAACGATAAGATTAGCTCCGATTTTTTGGGTTTCAATCTGCATAGACCAGTTTACTTACTCATTATCAAATATTTAAAAACAATCGAACCATCTTGCAAGTAAAATGACGAACAGATATGAATATGTCTATGGAAAAGTAATCAATGGTCGACAATTTTATTAGTTCATTAGTTTGGCTCAGTTCGTGAAAATGTTGAATTAAAAGGGGACCTAATTTACCAAATCGGATTCCTCGCATTGATGAGCCAAGAGTTTCGGTTTGGTCCCATGCGGTCTTTGCCGATTCTCACATTTTTCTAGAATAGCATAATCGAAGCCAATCGAATCGAGAAGACTTGTAAATTGGCATTGCTATCACAATTGGTACACAACCAAGACTATAATATATTTTCATTTTATTACATGCTAAGAAATTACGATCACAAAAAGAGACAAGATATTGAGTAACTCTTAGTGGACTTAGGCTTGAAATTTATCTTATCAAAAATACCTTTTTTCCGATAACATGGAGACAAAGTACATCCCTAACATCAAGTGTTAAATGGTATCTTAGATTACGGTTATAAAGGGTGAAATGTTTGCTAACATTTATTTTCTAGGAAGGCGTTGAGAATGAATGTTTAATTTGATAATAAAGTGGTGTTTGCATTACAATCTCTTGTGCATGCTTTTAATGCTTTAATGCTATACTTTTGCAAACACACCCTGTGGATTGACTTGAACCACAGTTAGGGAAATATTTATGATGCTATTGGCAAGATTACAACTTCGACCCCGGGAGTGCAAAGTAGAAGTTGCCCTGCTCTAACCCTGCAAATTCTTTTTAAGTGTCAAAGGTGTTTATATTTGTCCGCGAGATTGTGTGACGATAGAATAACTTTTTCATGGAGCCAAAGTTAAAAGGACCCGACCTTAGTCTGTGAGACTGTGATTCATCGGATCATCCTCTTGGCCCCATTGGATAAGCCTCTTGGATCAGCCGTCTAATCTCACGTTATCATGTGAATGCCTTTGTGATTGTTGCCATCATTCGTTGCTCAAGTAGGTTTTTGTACTCTTTACTGTGCCGATTTATTTACTCTGTCGTATGGGGCCTACTCCCTAACACTCAAGCTGAGGTTCTCAAAACTCGAGTCTGGGACCCTGCCGGCCAGGCCCGACTCCCTCAAAGCTTGGCTCAAGACTTTGGCGCTCGTGCCAAGGTCTTCGACAGTCATGCCTAAGTCCACAAGTCCCTTGTAGCCAGTCTAGGATCCTAGCGTCCAAGCTCAAGTACCCCAAGGCTGGCTAGGACCTAAGCACCCAAGCTCGGGTTCCATAAGAGAAGAAAAATTTGTTTACAATCTATAAAAGTGTTTATCTCATGAAAATTTAAATCAATTAAACTTTATTGAAAATCCAATAACATAATACTATGCAGCTTTTTTAACATACGAATAATGCATGTCTATTTAGGAAATAAAACTCAATTTTCCTTTCTAAATAGAAAATAATTTCTAATTTATTTTCAAATTTCAACTAAATATCGAAAAATATGATTATTATTATTATTATTTTTTTTTTTTGCAAAATGATTAGTTCAAAAGCATCTTTCGAAAATATTAATTTTTCACGAAATAAGTAGAGTCTAAAAGCTCCTTGTTTTTCATAATCATTGTCACTTTTTCTCCCAGTCGGCCTATGAGGAAATCGAATTCTAATGATATTTTTGTCCTTTCACTTTCGCTTCTTAAATACCAGCAAGTTAAAAACCATTAAACTATCGTGTCAGTTAAATGAAGAACAAATATGAACTAGTACAAGGAAAGCAACCAAAATTTAACTATGGGAAAATGATTAAGTGACTACCCTTAATCTACTGTCATAATAACAGTCTATTCTAGATTAAAAAAATAAATAATAAATAATCAGAAATAATTATGAGGTTCACCTTTTAATTTATGGCCTACAACATATTGTTAGACTCACAGTTGCCCAAAAACTGTTATACTAATAGGACTCGTAACTAAATTATTAATTCATTCGTTTGGCTCGGTTGCTGAAATTATTAAACTAAAATTGAACATCATTTAAGAGTGACATAGGGATAACATTACTGGAAAACATGCAAGGACATTAGGACCACAAAAGAGACATTATTAAGAGTAACATAGAGACAGCATACTGGAAAAAGATACTGGAAAACACACATCTCGCGGAGATCAAAGCCAGATCGGGCTTTAGTTGCTCTTATTGACGAGGCCCGAACAACCGTAAGCCGAGCAGAAAGTTTGCAGCGCCGTGAGCAGAAAGAAGAGGACGGTCGCTACCATTGCCAGGAACTTCCAAGCGCGATACACGTATCGGTCAATCATATTCCGGGCCTTGATGTTTAGTGCAGCCTTGTAGAATTCGTTGACGTCGTCGATCGTCTTATCCAGTTCGAAATTGCCGTTCACTTCAATGGAGTCGCTCATACCGTTGAACAGATGCGTCACTTCATCGTCCTTGAGATGGCCGGTGATGATGCGGTCTTGCTTGAGCAACTTCACGTCGTCCGGGGTGTCGATTAGGCCATTCATTAGCTCCATGAAGCGCGCGAACACCAAGGGACCGGAGGTGGCCATCGCCTCGTACGCCACCAGATTTCGTATCACGACTTCCGAGTTGACGCAGAGTTTGAACACGGGAAGTTGAAAGGTGAGTGTTCTCTTGTCGAACGATATCTCTTGTATGAACCTCGTTCCACGGAATCGTACGCCCGCTTTCGCGAGAGAGGACGCTGTTGGGATCAGTGCCTTCTCTTCAGCGGGAGCAGCTTCTTTGCCCAATGATTCCCAGCATCTCCTTAGTTTAGAACCGACATCCACCATGTCTTGCCCTATCTGATGAATGGCCATTCCAGTTTGGACTACCCCCGACACGGACATACGATTCTGACACCCTTTCGAAAGATCGGCTTTATCTTCTTTGATTGGGATGATGTGATCGGGCATAGGGTTCTCGAACTCGCCCTTCCTCTCCACGACCATGCTATAAAGAAGATCCAACAGATGCGCGCGCTTCGAAGCTTCAACGCCAGGGTAATTTATCGCTTCACGGAGCGGCGAGAGAGCTAGGCAAAAGCCCTCCAGCATGCGGGGGAAGTTTTCTTCAACGATAGTCCTCTGCTCGGTGAATTCTAGCGGCGTGCACCCGACTGTCAACATATTCTTCAAGAAGAGTATCGGGATTTGGTTCTCCAACATCATGAGGTCCCTCAGTATGGCGTCCTCAGCGAGCTTCTTGCCCGCCTGGTCGGCTATGTCCGTTAGGTAAGGCGACAGCTTGAGGCCGGGGGTAAGCTTGTCGGCGCCATGCTGACAGAGCAGATAAAACAAGAACAGCGCATCGACGGTCATGATCCACGACAACATGCCTTTGTCCATGTCCAAGAACTTGTGGTAATATAAGCGGACATAGTGGTCCAACTCGGAGAGCTTGCTTGTGAGCTCGTCAAGGCTCAAATGGGGGAACTTCTTCTGGAGCTTCTTCACGACGTCGAGCTTGACTCGTTCCATGTCCGTGAGCTGAGGCTGAAGGTGGTGATAGGGTCCTAAGCCGACGAGTTGCGGGGTATAAGCCTCAGGCTTGACAGAGCTGAGTGATCTGGGGACTTGGAAGACGCGGGAAAAGTGCCAAAAAAGTCCTAAACCTTTTGGTTTTGTGCCGATTTAGTCCTAAACTTTTTTTTGGTACCGATTTAGTCCTAAACCTTTTTACGTTGTGCCAATTCAGTCCTTTCCGGCCAATTTTAATCGGATTTTGCTGACTGGACGCCGGCCGGCTGACGTGGCCTGCTCGGCGCTGACGTGTACAATTTTTAATAATATTTTAATATTTTTAAATATTTTCAAATATTTTTAATTTTTTTCTCTTTTTATTTTTATTCTTTTCTTTTTTCTTTTTCTTTTTTTCTGCTCATCTTCTTCCTCCAGCCGGTTGCCGGAGCTCGGCGACCGGCCAGAGGCAACGGCCGGCGAGGTCAAGACCTCGCCGGCCACCTCGCCCGTGGCCGCGAGGGCGGCCTTGCGCCCGGAGAGCCCCGCCGGCTCCTCCTCGCGCCGGATCGGGCGAGGTCGAGCCTCGCCGGCCGTGGGCGAGGCTCGACCCTCGCCGGATCCGGCGAGGGCGAGCCTCGCCCGCCCGGCGCGAGGCCGCCCTCGGGCCACCGGCGAGGTGGCCAGCGAGGTCTCGACCTCGCCGGCCGCGCCCGGCCGGTCGCCGAGCTCCGACGACCGGCTGGAGGAAGAAGATGAGCAGAAAAAAAAGAAAAAAAAAAGAATAAAAATAAAAATAAAAAAATTCAAAAAAATTAAAATACTATTAAAAGTTGTACACGTCAGCGCCGAGCCGGCCACGTCAGCCGGCCGACGTCCAGTCAGCAAAATCCGGTCAAAATTGACCTGAAATGACTGAATTGGCACAACGTAAAAAGGTTTAGGACTAAATCGGCACCAAAAAAAGGTTTAGGACTAAATTGGCACAAAGCCAAAAGGTTTAGGACTTTTTTGGCACTTTTCCCTGGAAGACGCACACATTGGAAGGAATGTCCTTATTAAGCTCTTCGTCGAAATTTCTTTTGACACGATCGAACCTTGCTTTCATTTCTGCGGATGAAGACATTCTTGATGATCAAAACAAGATATCAGCTCTCAATTTTTTTCCCCTCTTTTCTGGCGGGTTTATAGCGTGGTTGTGTATAGATTTGGTTCTATGCATCTTCCTAGCTCTAATGTATCCCGTTTATATAGAGTTGGGCTTTGCTTATCTTGCCATTACACCACGGAAAAAAATAGAAAAGTAAAATTTATGTGCTGGACTATCATGATTGTGTTAATGACGCGTGTTCTGGTCTTTTATCTCTTTATATAATACGTAGGATTAACATCATGAATAATTCCAAATAGGTACATTTGTAATAAATATATTTCAAATTAATTTTTTAACTATCAAAAATCTCAAACTGATATATTTGTAATAAATTTATCTTTCGTTAGTTATCGTTAATTAGATTAATGTCATTAAAGAATCACAAAACTGATACACCTAAAACTAATGGAGGGTGAAACCCAAACAGGTACATATATCAATCATTTTCTATCATCCAACTCAATAATTCAATGGCAAAATTAAAAGAAAACTAATGGAGAATAAAATTATCAAAAGTATACCAATTGGACATTTTTCATGATAGTAACCCTAATATATACGAGAGGACTCCATTGACAAAAGAAAAGTAATTGGGACTGAATTTGTACAATTGCAATGATTTATAATTTTTTTTTTATAATTCTCCCCCCTTATTAGTGAGCATCTCATCCTTGTATGTTCATTTCGCTTGGCGATCTTATATGTTTATTCTTTATTCTATATTAATTAATTGACTTTGATCGTTAGCCTGGTGATTTTTACCCTTTCCTGTTAAGAGGGTTCTTTATATAAAATCTCGATTTGCTTCTGTTCATGGTAGATTATAGTTCATCACTTGTGTTGAGTTGTTCCTCTCGTTATTATGTAAGGAAACAGTCGTTTTTCTTCCACATGCTATAAATTCAACCCATACTGATGATTGCCCTCGTTATAGCTATGTGAGAATACTTTGTAAATGCTTGGGAATCATGGGACATGCTAGGGTTTCTAACAATATAAAAATCTGAAACGAAGACACTAGAAGCGGGAATTATGGCACATGCTAGGGTTTCTAACGATACAATAATCTGAAAATCACCAACCGAAGACACTAGAAGCAACGCTTGTTCCGTTCTGTTTGGTCCTTCCAGATTGAAAAAGATACAAGTCATTATTACTGTCGATAATCACGCATGGATGACATTAGTTTTGGCTTTTGTCCCAAAGAACGCAGAATATATTGGGTGGGCCGGCTACTCCACATCAACGTGGAGTAGATTAAAAGACACAGATTTCAATAACGAGGATGGAGACTAAAAGGCCAACATTTATGAAATTGATTTATGATGTAACGAAGTCAATTTACCGTGGAAATGCAGGAGAATTCATGGAAATGTTCGTTACTCAAGCCTTATTACATCACACATGTTTGAACTTGTATGAGGCACACAAGATGATATCGTAACCAGAAAAATGATGACAAAATTAAATTCTTAACGGCTTAGTTGGTTCACTAACCTTACGACAGATGATATTATTTTGTCGGGTCCTCAAAAAGATTTTTCTTGATGTCTATATGATCGAGAATTTTAAACCCTTGATATCATGTGTGTTCTTCGGTGATAATCAAGAATGCTCTTTTTGGCCCCCTGCTAACGTGATTAAGCTAAATAAGTTTAGAGATTAAATTTCAAGCATATCAGCGATTTCGCATAAATGTAGGTATTTATTTATTTATTTATTTATTTATTGCATGCCACTATGTTGGCGATTATTCTAGCTTTTAGCTTGCTATGAGGGTAAAATTTATTTTTTCAGCGCTATCGTCTCGTTAATAACGCCAAAATGAATGCATTGATTGATTGTTTAATTGTTTTATTTATTAATTCATTTTGATTCATAACATCACGTAGTCCATTGTTCATATGTTCCATATTCACAATAAAGGTCATTTTACTTTCATTATATCACTTTCGACGTGATTGAATTTCAGGGGACAAAAAGAATAAAATACGTTATCCAAGGTTAGGTGTACCAGGAATCCCTAGTTTTCATGCTCAAATCTTGTCTATGCAAATATATATCCACATTAATTAATTCAAAATTAATGATCTATATACACTTTCCAAGACATTTCGTATTATCACATGATTTCACATTTATTTATGATTATTTTATTCCATTTTTCACACATGATTCTCCATGAGACCCTTAAACTTTCTAAGTCTTAATTTCTTTTTGGCGAAATCATAATCTTAATTTCATCTCCAATTGTCCTTGCACTATAAGAAATTTCACCCTAGACATACTATTACATGGTTTAGCTTATGTTATAATTTAAGTTAACAAAGATTGAACTTCTCATGACTTGACTGCTGGAAAAGAGATGGTTATAAATCGAACATATAAACATACTCGCGCATTAAAAATTATTGAAGGATGAAATTTAAAATTTAAAATCTAAGGACCAGCTCGAAGCACATAATGGAGTTTTTTAATTTCAAGAACTCAATTTATTGTGGGAAAGTAGAAGAATTCATGGTAAAGTTCGTTCCTCAGAACTTAATACATCACGCATGTTTGAACTAATATTAGGCACGCAAAACGATATCGTAACCAGCAAAACTGATTATAACGACAACAAAATTAAAGTCTTAATGTCTTAGTGACTTCGCTAATCTTCTGACAGATGATGTTATTTTGTTGGTTCCTCAAAAAGATTTTAAAACCTTATATATCATTTTCTTTGGTGACGATCAAGAATTCTTTTTTTGGCCCCCTATTAATGGCATAAGTTATATATTTCACGATTAATTTTCAAGTGCATATCTATATATTTTATTTATTTGCATCCACTATCTTGGCGATTATTCTAGCTTTTACCTGAGTACGAGGGTAATAAGGTAGTAGAAAAAAAAAATCACATTATCATCTCGTTAGAAACGCCAAAGTCTGATTGATTATTGAATTGTTTTATTTATTCATTCATTTTGGTTTGTTGCATCATGTAGTCCATCTTCACATGTTCCATATGCACAATAAAGGTCATATTATTTTCTCTGTTCCACTTTCCACATGGTTGAATGTCAAGGGACCAAAAGCATAAAATATGTTATCCAAGGTTAGGAATACCAGGAATCCCTAGTTTTCAAGCTCAAATCTTGTCTAAGCAATTATGTATCCACATTTTTTTTTGGTCGGTAAATATGTATCCACATTAAGTAATTCATAATCGGTGTACTATATCCACTTAGAAAGATATTTTGCATTATCACGTGATTTCAAATTTACTCATAACTACTTTATTTCACTTTTCACATAAGATTCCCCGTGAACTTCTTAACCTTTCAAAATCTTATTTTCTTTTTGGTGAAATTGAAATGATAATTTTGTCTCTAGTGGTCACTACACCATGAGTAATTTTATCCTAATTAAAACATGATGTTACGTGGTTTTGCTTATGTTATTGCTATTAATGGAGGAATAAAACAATGACATAATACCCAACCGTGGGTAGCTGTGTTGGTTGAGAGTCTCTCGTTCATCGCCGAGGTTGAGAGTTCGAAACCAGTAGTTGCTAGCGTTGTAAGTGAGGGGCCACGGTGTTGGGATCTTATGCAAGTCTCTCCCGAAGTGTAGGGGCCCAGCCCTTTGATGTTGTCCCAGCACAAGGGGACCATGGTGGAGTCCTCGGTTATCAAAAGAAAAAAACAATGACATGATGTTGAAGAAGATTGAATGTCTCATGACCTGAATGTTGGAAAAGAGATGCTTATAAATCGAATGTATAAACATATTTGCACATTGAAAGTTGTTGAAGGATGAATTATAAAATTGAAAATGTGAGACCGAGCTCAAAGTATAGAATAGAGTTTTTCAAAATTTCAAGACCTCAATTAATTGTGGGCAAAGATCGTTCGATCAGAAACCTGAAGTTGAATAAAAAATTTCCTCCATGCTTAGATTTCTCTGTAAAAAGATAGGTCTAAAATCAAGAAAGACGTAGCAATCAGTGTGGACAGCCGGAAAGATCTTTCTAGCAAAGACAAAAGGAGGATCGTAGAAAGATCTCAATGTTGTTATATGCTCCCATCATCTAGGGAGGTCGCCGCATAAATTAAGAGATCATTAAATTATTCAATTAGAATATCTTCTTTGTCTTGTAGTTGGCACATTCGTTCACATTTAAGTGAAATATGTGGAAAGTAAATACGAAAAAAAAAAAAAAACCAAAAAGAAATGTTATGACTGCTGCTAAAAAATGAAATTATAACGGATGTATTAGAAGTCAATCAAGACAGATTCTGCCTAAGCTCTTTCACAACAAAAGTAGGTTTAGAAGATGAGAACTTCGAATTGCTTTAATTATCAATTCTTTATTGATTTATGACTTTCATAGCATATATATATATGAACGCACCACTATGTGTGACAGGTGAGAATTCAACAACATAAAACGTAATCTAGAAAGGTGATTGGCGCACAGCACAATTCTATGGTTCCGTGCCTAAGTTATGGTTTTTTTTCCTGGTAAATTTTAACAAGTGTTGGTAAGTGTCAAAAGAAGACTAATGACTTCTACCACATAATTTGTTGCTAATTGAATAACACTTTTATAAAATTTCCAGCTTTTTTATATAATTTCTAAAATACCAATTTTTTTTTTTTTTAGTTTACTAACTTTTATTTGTATAACTTACTAATATTTGAAATGTACTTGCTCTTATATAAAACTATCAACTTAAAGTAGAGTGGCTTATCAATTTTTGTCAAAATAAATTATTAACTGTTTTAGGCTTATCAACTTCAATTTGAGTTTATTTACCAATGCTCTTTTTCTAGAAAAAAAATTTACCAACTTTTACTTCCTTTGCATTGCTAGTTCTTTTTTTGGGATTATAAACCCACCTGAATTAGCGTTGGTGATAGACTAACACTTTTATGTGATTACCATTTTTTATAACTTATAAATTATCAATTTTACTTTAACTTGCCTACTTTTATCTGCATAACTTATTAATGTTTTGAATTTACTTGTTCTTGTATAAGATTATCGATCTAAATTAAAATGACTCATGACTTTTGTCATATTTATTTACCAAATGGTTCTGGGCTTACTAACTCTAACCAGAGTTATTTACCAATGCTCATTTTTTTTTCAAAGGCAAATATCACAAAAAAATCTCAAGCTATGCTCATTGTGATATAAATATCTCAAATTTTTTTGTGTTACCTAAAACCCCAAGTTATGCATGTCGTGATACAAATACCCCCAATTTTTTTAAAAAAAAATTCCAAATAAGGATCTAAAGTGTCCTCATTTTTTCAAATATTCTTAAATGAAGGCTTGAAATAGACCTTATTTCAAATAAGGGCTTAAAGTAACTATGTCAATCTCAAAGAAAGATATGATCCAATGGCTTTTTAGTCCTTAATTTTTTTTCTATTTTTTTTTTCTATTTTTTTTCTATTTTTTTTTCTTTACCTTTTGGCTAGTGGCAAGTCTTAGGCAATGGCTGGCCACCGGCGAGCCATCACCAATGCTCAGAGAGGGTTGGGTAAGGCTGCCCTGGAAATCCATAGGTGAAGGTTGATCTCGCATGGGCAACCCCCACCAGTGGCCAACAAGAGCTTGCAAGTCCTTGCTAAGGGCTTGAAATTGAGTCGTACGCTAACTCCATCCAATTTCATTAACAGAAAATGCTAATGTTGTGTTTTTTAATAATTTATCTCTCGTGTGACGTTAAGGTTAAGTAAAGCACTAAAACGACATCATTTTAATCTGAATTCTAATTTTAACGCAACATCCTAATTAAATTATGCTAATGTTTTTTTTTCTAATGCAGAATCTATGTGAAAAATGAAGTAAAGTAGTTGTAATTAAATAAAAAATCATATGATGATAAGAAATGTCCGGCAAAGTGCAACCAAGACGATTCATTAGTTATTTTTCACATCGTTTATAGTTTAGTGATTATGAATTACTCAATGAGTTAATGTGATCATTTATTTGATTAGACAAGATGAAGCAAGAAAACGAGAGCACCACTGCCCACAACGACGCAACTGGCTTGGGCTCTCTCCCCCTCACAAAGGGGAGAAGTTTGAATCCCAGAGGCATTGGTTACCATGCCGGCCATCACTGATGCCCCATTGGCGATGGGGCCCCCCGGCCCGGAGCAGCCGCCACCACCGCCGCCGTAGCAGCAGCCGCCGCGGATCCTCTCTTGTTCCCAAAGTGGTTGGCCCTTCGAGTCGCCTTCGAGTACGACAGCGACAACTCCGTCTTCCTCCAAAAGGTCTCATGCAGGCTCCTCAACGGCTGCGCCAAGCTCAAGCTCTCCTTCCACAACGACCGGAAGGGCGAGGTCGCGGAGCCTCGGCTGGCCTTCTTCTCCAAGCACCTCTCCCTCCACTACGATGTCGAAAAAGCGAAAGAACCTGGAATCGTGTTGAGCGTTGTTAAAGAAGAGCTGGACCTTCAATGATGAAGAAGAAGATCTAGACCTTCAGTGGTGAAGAAGATGCGCGTCTCTGAAGAAGAAAGATGAGGGAAAGAGAGAAGGGAGAAAGCGGTGTACCTCAGAAAAATTTGGAAAAGAAAAGTGAAAGGTCAGAGAAAAAATGAAAAGGGAAAGTGTTTTCACCTTCTTAGGCGGAGGAATTCATTTTCTTAAAATAATACATAATATTTGTGTTGATCGGAAAGTATTTGCTATTGACTAAATCTCTTTTAGAGAACCAAACGGCTGAAAATTCGGAAAACACTTTCTAGTAAAATATTTTCAGTGAAACAAACACACCCTTAGTTTCAACCGATATATGATTTTATTTTTTTTACCAATTAATCTATCGGGTTACTTAATTAGGGAAAAGGTTGGTTAGTTACAAAAAAATGGTTGGTGATTTCACTTAATAATTGGTAATTGAAAGGAATTTTTTAAGAAAGGAAAATAAAAGTTGGTAAAAGACAAGAGAAGTTGGCCATGTAAAATCAATCAAATACATATTTATAACTAACTCAAGTAGGAGTTAGTAACAAAAAACTAACTGGTAGTTTAATCATTGAAATTGGTTGCCAGGTAAGGCAAATAAAAGTAGTAACTCAATATAAAAGCTGGTAATTTGAAAAGAAAATCAAATAAGCATTGTTAAACGACCCGAATGAAAATTGGTAGCACAAAACTAGCCAGTAATCTAATTGGAAAAAGCTCGTAATTTCATTATAATTGGCAAATTTTGGCCATTGCCGAGAGTGGTAAATAGAATTCAGTGAAAAAAGAAGAAGAAGAAATTGATAATTTAAAAAAGTAAAATAAAAGTCGTTATTAATTCAAACAGAAATTGTTAACGCCAAATTAGTTGGTAATAATTAGCAAATTAAAAGTTGTAATGATTCAAACTATGGTTGGTATATTTGAAAAGCTGGAAAGTAAGACAAGTAAAAGTGGTAACTTAATATTAGCATTTACAAAATTAAGGAAAAAAATAACTATTGGTTAGAGAATTAAATGAAAGTTGCTAATCCAAAACTTATCGGTAACTTAATAGGAGAAAACTTGTTATGTTACATAAATAAAAATTAGTAATTTCTTGTAATAGTCAGCAAAACTGTAGCCGTTAGTAAGGTAAATAAAAGTTGGTGAAAAATAAGATAAGCTTTTTTTTTAGAGATAAAGCACGTTCCTAATTTAGAAAATAAATTAGTAAGCATCAGTAAATAATTCATAGAAGAATCTGTAGAGCTACACTAGATTGGAGAAAAGTTGGTAAGAAAAGAGTTGGAAGATTTAAAAAATTGGTAATCATAACATAAAAAAGCGGTAATTCAATAAAAAAATTGATAACTTAAAAATTTAAAAAAAGACAAATAAACATTGGTAAGAAACTCAAATGGAAATCACTAACTCAAAATTAGTTGATGACTTAATTGAAGAAATATGATAAGTTGCTCAAATAAAGGTTGGCATAGCGTTGGTAAGAAAAGTGTATAAAAATTTGTCAAAGATAAGAGAAACTCTTTTTTGGTCAAAGACCAGAGAAGTTGTAATAGGAAGCATTGGTAACTAACTCAAATTAGAGTTAGTAATGAAAACTATTTGGTATCTTAATCAAAGAAAAGTTTGTAAAAAATCTAATTAAGGTTTATAATTTCTAAAGAGAGTTGGTACATTTAACGGTTTGTAAGAAAAGCCGTCAAGTCAAACAAATAAGGGTAGGTGAATTTATGTAAGAGTTGATAAATCTAAAGTGTTTGTAAAAATTACAAATAAAATTTGTTAGATGAAAATAAAAGTCGACAAGAAGAACCATAAACGTTGGTAGGTTACTCACGTAAGAGTTGATAACTACAAATTATTTAGTAAATTAATAAATAAATAAAAAAGATAAATCACTCTAATAAAATTCGATAAATTCATATAAGAGTTGATAAATTGAAGGCATTAGTAAATATGATAAGAAAAGGTGATTAACACCCAAAACCCCAAACAAACCCTAAATAGGTATATTGATTTTTGCCTAACAAAAAATCTCAAATTGGTACACTCGTACCATATTTACCCGTAGTTATTATAAATCTAGGATTTTTTGCAGGTAAATATGGCATGGGTGTACCCGTTTGGCATTCTTAATGACAAAAAGATTAGTTTGGGATAATTGTAGTATGAGTGTATTGGTTGGAATTTTTTATAATATTAAATCTAATAAGTAAGAAAAGCTGGTCATTTGCAAACCGTTAAAAAGAGTTGATGATTCTCATCTTTTAACACTTACCAACTCTTTTGGAAATCTCTAGCACGGGAAAAGTCCATTTTTTTTAACAAGATATAATAGTCCTAATAGGACTCTTTGTACACCCTCACCGTGGACCTAGCTAGCTGATGAAATCCCCTAGTGGATATTGCTAGATGCATAATTAGATGAGTAAGTTAGCTACTTTGTCAAAAAAATAATAATAAAGTTGGCTACTTCAATTTGCTGGATGTGCATATTAGAAGTGTAATTGGGTTCGTGCTTATTATGAGCTTGTAATGAATATTTCACTAATCTAAAACCAAAAAAAAAGGGGGAAACTAATACTGTTCACTAATCAAAATCCCTAGTCCGAAAGATAGAAGTTGGTCACCTAGAATCTTCCCATACTCTAAATTCAAGTTATCGAACAAAAAATTTAATGGACCACCTAGAATTATTAAGTAGCACTAAGTAAGAAGTCATTAACTAATATAATATATGCACAAAATCTTGGAGATTTAGTCTTAGAGTTTGGTTACATTAGTGTAGATATCACTAGACTAGCAGCCCGTTTTGCCTTTTCGATACCGCATCTCGTTGAGGTTGATGAATACTACACATTTATTGAGATTGCACTTTGATCCAACCTCTTTGATCCATTAGATTTAAGCTTGTCGATGATCTTATATATTTTGAGTCTCTTTTCTGTCTTTCAATCCCTTTTTACTCTTGTAAAATTAGGCCGGTACAAAAGCAAAACTTGTGTTTCATCAGTCGGTATCAGCATCACGACACTCAGAATTTATATAACCAAAACTTTGCAGGCCAGAAGATTCAATCCTATTCTACAAATTACAAAACCAACTTGGCTCAAGCGTTTTGAGGTAAGGCCCTAGCCCAACCAAACCAAACAAGGCCCAATAGCTGCTCCACAGCAAGCAGTTGATCATCCACTGATGGGAAATTGAAATGCCCATCTCCCGATCTCCCTGGAAATTCAGGGTCCTTCAAGGAATGAACTCTTGGTAGGAGAAACACTGGGAATTCTTCTTTGGATCCAGGACGCAATTTTTCAATTCACAGAGGTGCAGTTTTCGCAGAGATTCTCCAAGCAATCCCGCTTAATCTCGACGGCTCCATGTTGCCAACCTTGCGATGCGATTTAATGTTCCTTGTATTGATGAGCTCTAATCTCTTGCCACTTCCTGATCTTGTGCTGAACTGATCCATCCTTGTCTTAGACCCCTCCTTCAAACTCCCTTTCCTACTCAGTAAATTCGACACGGAAGGTTTGCAAGATGTTCCCTTGGGATTTTTGTTATCCAAGATAAACTTCCAAGGTGACATACTCAGGAATCGCACTGTTTCATCGGAATCCCAATCAAATTTCATCTCGAAGGGCCAGAAGAATGGCTCATTGTTAGGATTCTCGTAGTCTGTAATTCGAGGAAAATCTTCTGAAGAGAGATCGCCTGGTGAATTCCCTTGTGTCGCTTCCAGGAGAGATGATCCGGTAGAGATTGAGGATGTTGCTCCAAGGCTGTAACTGCGCCGACAAGATGGGCTCGGGAAATCTGACTGAAAATTCTCCAAATCGACATCCACGTCGCAGAACAACTTTGAATCTTCCTCATCAAGATTCACCAAAGAGACCAGATAATTGAGGGTGTCCTCATCTGAACTTGGAAACGATGGCGAATCAAGGTTCTTCATGGAGCCGGATCGACTCCACAAACATTCTTGACCTGCGGATTCATTTCTCAAAATCTCACGAGGAGACCGGGAAATCCCGGTTGAAGTGATTAGCCAATTTTCTGCATCTGCATCATCGTTCAGATCACCCACATGAATGAAATCAAAATCCAGGGGGGTGCTTGCAAAAGCCAAAGATGCACCTTCATTGCTCAAATGAACTCTTGATAACCAAGAGCTAAACAATTTATCAACAAGTGTGCAGGATCCTGACAAGCCGTACTCGTCTACTAAGATCGAACGAGGTGACCAACAATCTGAAGACAACCAAATGCACTCACTATCATCGAAACCAAAATGAGTTTCCTCACCAAAATCGGCCTTTCCTAACTTTGATGAACCTGTACCGTTCTGTGCAGTTCTAAGAACTAGATCATTCTTTTCAGCATATAACATCCTTGATTCTCTGATGGTGCAGATCGAACCCATTGTAAAAAACTTATCTGCTCATTGGCTTGAAGCAATTGTCCTCGTCTTCATGGACATCGGTGAAACTCGATTCGCAATTGCCCAAGAGCTGTTCACTTGAATCACGTTGAATCGAGCTCCAGCATTTTGGACTGTTGCATCGGATTAGCCGGTCGATTGGGACATTTTGTGAATAAAGAAGTTGAAGAGAAAGATCCAGAATTTCAATAAGACCGGCACTCCCAGAAGAGGTGTCGGACAAGTATATTGAACGAGAGATCAAAACAAACAATAACAAAAAATGAGACAAGACAGGATTGGATGTTACCGGGGTAGTGGTCACTTAAGCAGTAAAATAGTGAATAGAAGCCGAAAAAGAATAAACCAAGAAATGAATTTCGGAAGAATGAGGCTAAACAAAGGTAATTACAGTTATTTGGGTCAAACAAACCAAAAGTCGAAGGAACCAACAAGCCAACCAAATATAGCAACTTAAATTATATGAAATATAAAGTCAACACTACGTTGTGGCACGCAAGAAAGATTTGAAATTTCAACCTTGAAGAGGTCAGACGGAAAACCCAAACTAGAAGAATTCAAGCCTGTTCAATTAGATCAAAATTGTGCATTTGTCATCCCGATCCCATTGATTAAAAGATTGATTGCAAGAATTAAGCAATGTACATAGAGAGAAACACCATTTGATTAGAACGTATGATTGGAATGTTTGCTGATTCCAAAGGTAATTTACCCCTAAATTTGGATCTTTTTGATTTTTTGAGCTTCACTTCGTTTCCTCTTTAGAACATATCAATGAATTAGGCCCACTTAAGATTTTGATTTTGAGATCAAACTGTTGTTAATTTGTGGTGTCAATGCGACGCAAAACTTATTTAAGTTGCAGTACAATTTCTAAAAGTAGTTCCGTAAAATTTTTAAATGACACAAGCAAGCTTTAGAAAGTTGTGAAATTAAGAAGAGTACCTGAACAATGATTATTCCAATCGAAGGGTTAAGGAAGAAAAGGGAAAGAGCATAGCTTTCATTAATGGTCAAGGTAATCTTTGGTTTCCCATCATGGTTCCACCACGATAAATCTGGTTGATCTAATATAAATCTCTCCATTGAACTAGTAAACTTGCACATTACTAACACTTACAATCAAGACAAAAGAAGCATATACCCCTATATCATTACTCAAGGGAGCATTTCTTTGGAGGGCTTAAGCATATAAAGTTAAACGATAGAAAGGTGGAAACATCAAGCAAAGGACATATTAAAGCTGAAGACAAGGATCATTGCCAACTCTCAAGTCCGTCCAGCAATGACTTCAAAAATTACTTTCAAAGCATTCCCACAATAGATTAGGAGGCCAGAAAACCCTAAAATTACATATCCGGGTCACCACAAATTCTCAAGAATGTATGGGGTCAGCGGATATATTACACTGTGGTGTCCATATCCGGACTAGTCTATCATAAAAGGAACAAGTAGCAATCACCATGTTCTCTCTTTTGCCCTCTTTTGACCCACCTTTCTGCCAATCTACACCGTATGCAAGTGAGCTATGCCTACTGTATGTCTCTACAATTTTAATCTTCTCACCCCTGAGATCAACGATAGCAAATCCATTGTGCATACAAGCCGCCAAGACTACACCAGGTACATGAGGATGTTGCTTGATTCTCCAAACTCCTCCCCCCAAGCAGATTGAACTCTGATTTACAGGTTTTGAGATCGATCTTATATCCCAAACTCTAATGTGTTCATCGTAGCTACCGGTAAGGACGACATTAGGGTCGGATATGCTCTTCGTGATGCAGCATACACCCATTTTATGTTCCTTGGAATTTCGGAACACTAAATTTGAGGGACAGTCACGGATATCCCAACAACTGAATTTACAGTCATCGGAGCCCGTGTATATCAAGTGGGGTTGGTGGGTATCAAAGGAAGCTGCCCACAACTCGAAATCATGTGCTTTCCATTCTTGCTTAATTTCAAGTTCAGTCTCGGAGCGAGATAATAGTGAGACAGAGCCATCAGAAAGCCCCACTACTATCGATGTAGCTGAAGGACTCCAATCCAGGCATAGGCACATAGAAGAACTGATTTTTGCACCGGTGCCCTCTCTCAACACGAGACCTGCATCAGGTCCATCTCAAGTCATTAATACAGTGGGAACATCCAAATGTCAAAGACACAGTTCACCTGTGCCAATTAACATACCACTTGCAAGAGAGAAGTTCAACATTACTAAATTATAACAATCGTCGATATCAATGTCTAGAAGAGTGTATTTATTTTGGCAGGACAATGACACACATTCAAATGATGAGTACAGGAATGCTGCCAAATAATTGTATGCCCATTATTATACCACTGAAGAACAATTCCTTTACAATACCAGAGATAATGCAAAACGAAGGGAAGATAGTGGGTACCCTTTTCTTCTGGTCCATCCGAAGAACTCTCCAAGCCATGAACTTTGACATAACCATCCGAGTCAGCTTGTGCCAATAAGGGACATCCAATATTAGCTTCAACAGGGCTCCATTTGATGTCAAAAATACCAGTGGCTTCCAGACACTAATAAATCAAGTTGGCCTGAACCGGCATTGACATTGAAGAGTACTATGCTGCCAGATCGAGAAGGACTGTCACCTTCTTGTTGTGTGTAAGTGGAAGCTGCTAGAACATGGTTGTAAGAATCGTGAGGACAAAATTCAACAGCATCTGTGTTCCCGTCGAGGTAGTAATGTGCAATGTCCATACCTAGTAAATTAAATGGAGTGCAACTTGTCAAGTAACAGTTTGGCTATGACTTATTTTTCCTTCTTTCTTTCTTTCTTTTTTTTCTTTTTTGATGTTGGGGGTCAAGGGAGCGAGTTTCAGCTCACATGCACTCTACTGCAAATATTAATCAAATGGGTAGAAGTAAAAATTATTCTGAGAAGTGGTTGAACAGCAGGAGCTTTTACAACAAAACAAAACTTCCAACCAAATCTATTCAACAATTCATATCCTAGCGGTTGAAGGTACTCCAATATAACTTGAGTCCGCTTAGTAGTGTGGAGTAGCCCGCGCGTAGAGACTATAAAAGCAACAGAAAGTTTGAACGCATTAGGGAAGTTCCATTTGATGTATATGGAACTCGCAATATTTTTTGGAGTTTACTGACACCTTTAACAAATTACCATCACTTCTTAAATATTATCCTATCGCAAATGAAAATCTGTGATTTCAGTCATAATCATAAATTTGTACACATCAGAGCAGTAACCAAGGAAGAGGACAAGGAGTTCTTAGGCATACAACAAGACATGTCAGACAGATTGGTACAATGTTTTTATTTTTTTCAAGTGTTCCAGGAGTATTTTTTTGGAGCTAACTTAATGCAGGCCTAGACTTCACCCAGCTGCCTGTCGTAGAGATTCTTTCACCGGCAAGTCTAACTTCAGTCAGTGAAAATACCACGAAAGAGTGATGAATTCAAAATTGGAAAATGCTAAAGTGTGCCCCTAAGGCACTTGTTAAGCATTGTCAAATATGGTTCGAAATTTTAAAATGTAAATTTGAAGAAAGTGATTTTATTAAAATGGGCAATTCATTCATTTTGAAAATGTCTTGAAAAGCATTAGTTATTTCTACTTCCAGTTAGCTTGTTAACAAGACCCTTCAAAACTTAGTCAGTGAAAGCACCATGAAAGAGTGATGCATTCACTCTGAATCCACGATACGCAATTAAGGAAGAACTCCTTTTTTCAAGCACAAGCTAGCAAATAATAGCCCAACGTGACAAAAGCATGGATATGCTCAGCAAAAACAATTAGCTATTTGTTGATAACTCCACAGTAATAGCCAATTTTGAGACATTGGCTACTTTCAGTACTTCAAACTTCATGCACCCGGGCGTTGACGAATCCTAATGCCCACCACCGCACAAATCAACAAACTTACTGCGATATCATTACCTATGAATTCATGCTTAAAAGGGAAAGGGAAAAAAGATTAACACTACATAGAAAGCATGCACTCCAATTCACACAGACATCACCACAAACAGTTGGTGGGCAACCAAGAAAAAAGCAGCAAGATCACATTATAAGCCCCGTTTTCCCTGGTGACTGTCTATGAAGAAGGAAGGACTGTAGAGAGGACGAGAGCTCACTGGGTAGGACCGCGAAGACGACAGCAGCAGCTGCCAGCAGGACGCTGTCAGAGACCGGGAAAGAGAGACGGTCGGAACGGGAGCGCTGCTATGGCTATTGTGTCTTTCACTCCATGGCAACCGGTGGGTGTCTGATTTTATGATGCAATTTGTATTTTATTTAAATCATTGATATGTTAATTTTTAAATTAGTTTTGTTTGTCTCAACTAATCAAAACTCAAAAGTCACTTTTATATTTTTCCCACAAATCTAAAATTTCGTTTTTAATTTTACAAGATTATGTAAGAATTACATATGAATATTTGTGTCAGTATTTATCTGTTTTGAAATGAAGTGTTCTATTTAAAAAATAAAAATTCAAAAAGTGTGCTCCTTAAAATAATCGATATAATAAAAAATTACTCCATTGTTTTTTTTAGATTGGGTTTAAGGAAATTGAACTTTATTGTGCATGAGTATCGTTATCGTTGCCCAATACTTAATACACGCAGCCTCTAAAATCATAATAATAAATTATGTGGATTGACAGCATGCCACACCCAGTTAGAGAGCTCATGGGCCCTCAGTCTCTTGACCCATTTTGAAAGGCACATTTCTATGCATTTGAATAAGTAATATTTTTCTTGGACTCAACCCATCTTTGTCCGTTCAGACGCAATCAAATTTGTGCGGTTGGCTTAATACCATCTCTAGCAACGGAGGAGACAGGCAAGAGCCTTTGGGCCCTCTCAAAGTAAGAGAAAGATAGGGACAACCATGATTGGAAGGAAGTACATTAATACTGAAGAGAGGGTTCTATAGGGTGCGTTTGTTTGTGTTTTGTTTAAAAATTGTTAGGGAACGAAATAGAAAAAGTATTTACATTAGGGGAACAATTTTCAACAAAAACGCGTTTAGTAAAAAACTGTTAGGGAATAAAAAATAAACGTAAACGTGTTTGGTAAATTTGAATAATTTTTTTATTTCTTTTATTTTTTCTATTTTTTTCTTTTTCCTTTTTTTTTTTTCTTTTGGCCGGTCGCCGCCGGCCGGCCTCGGCCATGGCCGGCGACCGGCCGGCGAGGGTCGGCCTCGCCTTGATCCGGCGAGGCGCGGCCTCGCCGGCCACCTCGAGCGAGGCCGAGGCTCGCCGGCCGCTGGGCGAGGTCGGCCTCGCCGGATCGGGCGAGATCGAGCTCGCCCGGCGGCCGCCGAGCCTCGGCCTCGCCGGATCTGGCGAGATCGAGCTCGCCCCCGGCCGGCGAGCCTCGGCCTCGCCGAGCCACCGCCCGCGGCGACGCCCGGCCCGGGCGCGAGGTCGGCCTCGCCGCGCCGTGCCGACGGTGACCCGAGCCACACCGTCGTCTCCCTCCACCGCATCGGCGACCGCGCTCGACGCCTCCTCGCCGCCACCGCGCATCGGCGACCGCCCCTCCGCCTCACGCCCGATCGACGCATCTGCGGGTCTCGAGCCTTCGTTCGCCACCGCCGCATCGGATCTCACCGCGCCGTGACCCACGACTTCGAGATCCGCTCGATCGTCGACCCCGCGCCGGCCCACGACTCGACCGGCCGTCCTCGCCGCTCTGCTCGTAGACGTCCGCCGCTCGAGACCCCACGGCCGAGCCCCGCACCGCAGCCGCCGTCGCCGCCCGGCGACCCGCGACCCGGCTACGTCACCCGCTCACAGGTGGAGACGCTTGCGGTGGCTGTCGGTGCGGAGAGGACGACGGTGGAAGCCGGATGGTCTCGAGACGAGGCGGGCCGTGTCGGCGCCGGAGAGTGGGAGGCGCCGAGAAGACGACGGTGGAGACGCTTGCGGGAGGAGAGGGTCGCAGCAGGAGAACACAATTTTGTTCCTTTTCGTTTCTCAATTGTGTTTGAAACAAGAAACACAAATTTTGTGTTTCTTGTTTACAATTTTTTTTTGTTCAGGAACAAAAGAACAAAAAGGAACAAACGCACCCAAACGCGTTTTCCTTTTTTTGTTCCCAGGAAAAAACAGAAATTTCTGTTCTGGGAAGAAATAGGGTGTAGCCAAACGCACCCATAGTCTATAAACTTTTTTACACGATGTTTAGTAATACGATAAAATGAAATAGAATGAAATAGAATAGTGACTCGACAACAAATCTGGATGGTGTCGACGACCACATTCAAACAAGAAAATGGTGGGCTCCTCAAGTAACTCTCACAGAAAAACTATTAGGTAAAATAATCGTATCCTATCAACAATACACTAGTTCGTCCGTTGATCCACACGTGTTAAGGGGCCCACATTTCCAATTTTTTAGAAATCTCTTTTTAACTCATCTTTTCTCTTCCATAGACACCCCTCCCTCTTTTTTTCTTTCTCCGTCTTCATTCATCCTCGATTAGGGGTGTGCAACCGGACCGGGTAAACCCGGTTCCCGGACCGGCCCACCCGGAAAACAGGGTCGGGAACTGGTTCCCATTGAAACCGGTCCGGGAACCGGTTCCGAGGGATTACCCACCCGGGAACCGGATCGACCGGACCGGTTCGGGAACCGGTTTGAGAACCAGATTGTACGCCTTCTTGTCGACCTTGCGGCTTCACTGGTTGCTGGTGTCGCGAGGAGCCAAGCGGCGATGCTGGTGTAGTGGCGGCTTCACAGGGGCAAGGGCGACGGCGACGGAGCTTCGGGCGGTCAGAGGTGTCGGGTCGTCACGGCCACAGCAGGGGCGACGAGTGGCGGTGCGAGCTCGCGGGTGAGGGGGCTCCGGCGATGGCGCGGTGGTGCGGCCGCGGCGACGCAGGCGCAGCAGTCGGTGGCTATGGCGTGCGGAGGGAGCCCGTGAAGAAGATGAACAGTACACTGTTCTATTTCTTCTTTTTTCTTTTCTCCCTGCTGGCTTGTCACGTCTCCCTCACGTCCCTCTCTACGCTGCCCACGTCTCCTCTGCCTCCTGACATTGACCTTGACTCTCAAGCTTTTCCTCCTTTTTTTTTTTTTGTGTTTCTTTTTTCCAAGGACCAAAGAAGGCCCCTGCCGAGTGATCCACAAAGAAAAACCCCAGTAGAGTTGCTAAATTATCGCGACCTAATCTCGAGTGAACCACCTAGGGTTTGATTAATATATACGAAATGATGTAGAAATTTATTTATTAATAACGCTTAATATTTCAATATAAATTAAAAAAAAATTATGTTGTTTTTTCACATATTAAAATAAAATTCGAAGTCGTATAGATGGGCGGTTACAAAATAGGTTCCAATATAAACGGGGTCAACCCCGTTCCCGGACCGGAAAAACGGGGTGGGCCGGAAACGAGGGTCCAATGAAAACGGGGTAAGGAACATACCAAAAAGAGAACCTAGGTTATAACGGGGTAGGGACGGGGTCAGGTCTAGACCCTACCCACCCTAGACCCGCTCACCCCTATCCTCGATCTCCTCTCTCAACCCTCAAATTCAACGCATGTTCGCGCAGTCTCGATTTTTTGGTTTCGCACGAAAATGCACAAAGCTCCGTCAGCTTCTTACCTTAGCTCGGGCGGCTTGGACCTGAGCAAAGCCTTCTTCAAGTTGATCCAGTACACCCTACAGCTGTCGTCCTCAAAGTACCACATCAAGATCGCCATCGTCGGGGTCGACAACGTTGACATGGCCATCACCCTTACCATCCTCACCCCTGACCTCACTTAACGAGCTGCCACTCATCGACGCTGACCTTCACAAGCTCTACGGCGAGATGCTTGACCCCCAGCACGCCACCGCCTTTCTCTCAATGGTTGACGAAGGCCGAGATCTTAGTGAAGGCAAGACGGACTTGCATAAACACTAAAATCTTTGCCTCAGTTGTCGAAGGAAAAAAGAGACGGATAAAAAAAATTCCGAGGACTAGTTCGGCTTCCAATTTCAATGCTTTGAAACTGGGGCCACACGATCGCATTGGAAATCGATTCAGGACCTGAGTTCCGATCCCGTTACTTACCAAACGTAACATGGGATTCCCCTGCACGTGATTTGACCAAACCTCACGTAAGATCCGGGCAGCCGGATCTGGGCAAGCCCCACCGGCCCCAAGCGAGGGCCGCTGAGGCCTCCCTCAGGGCGGGCAACCGTCACCGCCCCCTGTGAGGGCCGACATGCCCAGATCTGGGCACCCTCGCCCACGTCAGGCGAGGGTCGCCAGCCCTCGCTCGCGCCAAGCGAGGGTCATCAGCCCTCCCACGATGGGTGGCCGCCTCCTCCTGCCATTTTTTTTTTAACAGTTTTTAAAAATGAATTTTAGTTTTTAAATATATATTTTTAAAAAATTGAATAAAAAATTATTTTAAAAAGCTAGCTGGAAAATAAAAAATAATTTAAATACCATGTCAGTATTTTCCGTCAATAAAATTGACGGTGTTAATTTTAGGACTTAATTAAACCATTTTGATAAATTTTATGACTTGATTTCACTTTTTACAAGTTTTAGGACTCAATTGCATTTTCGTGATAAGTTTTAGGACTTCCATAGCACTTATCCCTATATATTATATACATTTTCTAGTGGAAATTTCTTTCGCCTCATATATGTCATGCACATTTACTTATAAAGGATAAAATAGGTAGCTGTTTACCGAAGCTCAACAAACAAACGTTGAGTGAAGTAGCCCTGAATTCTTAGAATGGACTCGGGCGGTGCTTAATTTCTAGAATATCCCTCATTTATGGACTATCGGCAAGTATGACTTGTATATAGATCTTTTTGAGCTAAAATTCATGGTTTGCCCCCAATAACTGCAATGTAACTCACGTCACAGTTGCACCTATTAGCATTGTTTTAGCTTTGCAGCCTTGTTCATCCACCCTTTTTTTGTGGCTAATTTTGAGTATTTGCATCTCTTAGAACGCGAGGCTATTCTTATCGCACTAAGTAGCCCGTTTGTTGCAACCGAATAACAGAAAATTGCCCAACAAGGCATTGTATGACGATTAATACAATTTTAAATTTTTTTTTTATATTTGCTAATTTAATCCTAAACCAATATAGTCTTCTGGTCAATTTTGATCAGAAATCGTTAATTTGACAGTTCAATCAATGCTGCTATCATCATGGTATAACCGGCATAGGCGTAGATGAATTGAGGGAAAAACATTGTTTTTCTTGTCGATAATCCGATGAAGGAAAAAAAAAAGAGAAAGAAAAGAAAAAAGGAAAAATTATAAACTTTTGGATAAATCGTTCATGTCAACATCAGTCGTGTTACGAAGAACAACGATATTGACTTGATATCCACGTTAGCAATTTACGGTTAAAATTGGCTGAGAGTTTACATTGGCAAATTGTTATAAAGTTTAGAATTCAATAGGCAAAATAAAAAAGTTTAGAATTGAATTAACTGTCGTACAATAAGTTTAAGACAATTATCCCACTGAATAACGTGATAGGAGGATTCTTGGGTGGACCAATGAAATTGCCTTTCCTAAGACCGAAAGCACGACCCCATCAAAGGCGGTGATGAGATGTTTTTGCTTGGATGAACATTACCCAAGAGTAAACTATGAAACTTATCTCTTTATATTTCATTATCATCCGGACAAGTCTACAAATGAGAATGTCTGGAAGATAATGTGTGGAATTCAAGCAACTGAAATAATTCTACTACGCCACGGACATATGAAGAGTATTATAACATATTACATATATATCACGATCACAAGTGACAAAGTTCTTTGCTTGATGACGTCCAGAACAACCGTCATGCTGTATGATCAAGGCTTTGCCTGTAGAGGTGCTGCAACCATGTGTAAAATAGAGGGAAATGAAGGAATGAGTCTCGCTAGAAGAATTGAAAATAATTCTCGTTTAAGTAGAGATGATGTGAGAACGTCCTTTCTTCTTTTTCTCTTTCTATTGAGAATGCGAGACTTATTTTTTTTTATCAGCTCATTACAATACCCCCTCCTCAGTTTGAGACTCTGTTAGTAATGTACTCCAGACAAATATTAATCATGGGATACACGTTGCTTTATTTTGTAATTAATTTGAATACCGCAGAGAAATTATTCACATACTGATGAGATTACCATGATTCCCCCCCCCCCACGTATTTAACTGTAGAAAACCTTATTGACCAAGTTGTGACCATGCTATGCAAATAATAAGTACACAAATAATGTCGGTACAGAGCATCGAGGTTTTGTTACTAATTCTTGCTATAAATAAGAAATTAGGCATATGCACATACTATATTTGTGGAGATGAAATTTCATAGAGTATCATTAATCGTTTGGCGCACAAGTGAAATCAGACACGTTACATGATTATATGACTAGAGAATATATGATAAATTGAGATTGAAGTGCCTTTGAGCGAGTGTAATATAATGTATGATGAATGATTCATAGATCTATAAATTCTTCTAGAGGCAGCTAATGTGATGGAAAGGTTCGAGATATGGAGTAATAAGAGGACTCACTCCTATGTGTTCCAGCGTGACCAGAATGGCTACCCGACACAGAGCCACGTGCTGCATGTGCAAGACAATATTCTATGAAAATCGTTATGAAAGATCAAATATTATGTGATGAAAAGGGTCGAGATATGGAGTAAAAAGAGGACTCACGATTATGGAAAAAAATTGTCGAAAAAGTCATAAAACTATTGTACTTCTTTCAATTCAGTTATAAATTTTTTAATTTTGTCAATTGAGTCCTAAACATTTTAACATTTTGTCAATTGAGAATTCACTGACATAAATGACAGCCGTCCTATGTGGCACGATCATGGCTGACCATGGATAATTTTTTCAATATTTTTTTAATTTTTTTAATTTTTTTTCTTTTTCCTTTTTTTTTTCTCTCTTTTTGTGATAACCTTTTGGGCGAGGGTCGTGGCCAGCCTCGCCAGATCTGGGCACGTGGCATTTCGGCTTGGGCTTCCTCTTCGCTCCTCTGCTCGCCATTCCGAATTTGGTAGGTAAACGAAATAAGGCAAGAAAGTTCAGCCAATTCCCATCGAGGAAAGGGTGATTTTCGAGCATAGGAAGGTGAGATTTGAGGCGCTAATTTTTGTAAAATTGGGAAGTGAACGAGGGAAGCATATTCTGGAGATTCTCAGCCAAGGAACAACTAGGAAAGAATCAAGTGGCTCAACGCGCCTGAAGAAATCAATTAAATGGAGGGTCGAGGGGGAAACCGTGATTAGCGAGGTTGGCAGAACGAAAGAGATTTTCGGAGTCTTCTACGAGGGAAGTTTCAATGAAAAAGGGGAAGGGAAACAAGGGCTGAGGCTCATGGGAGATGGGCAAAATTTTCTAAAGGGAAAGCAATGACTTGTGGGAATCGAAGAAAACAAACGATGAAGAGAAAGAGGTGGTGCAACAGTTCGAGCGAGGACGCGAGGCCACCTTCTGGTAAGAAGAGCCATAAGCGAAGGCGTTAAAGCGGCGATTGAAACGATCTTTCCTTCACGCGGAACTGCTCTCTCGTCGAGTAGAGGATCCCTCATGTCGCAAAGAGGAAACCTGAAAAGCCGCTGATTTTGAAACCAATCGTCAGGGGGACATTTGCAAAGGAGTAAACTCAATGCGACTGTTGAGCAGTGAAGCCGAGGAGTCCGTGAGCAGCTATAGTGGCAATTGTGGAGAATGGAGAAAGACATTACTGTTAAAGTAGTGGAGAAGGCACAATAGTACTAGAGTGGATTATTGCTGGGTAACCATTTGAAGTTACTGAAGTGTAGGAACCAATGTACTTGATCTTTTTGTAACCGTTGTTAACTTTCGATAGTAGGTATAAATGCTAAAGTTGTTTGTAAAAGGAACCGTCTATCAATTGAAGAACACCTCTGGTTTTCTTTCCAAAAATATACAATCTGAAACAATTGGAATAGTTGTGAGGACTAGATCAAGTTTTTCACTTACAAGATCTTAAATGATACTTCCTTTAAGCGCAATAGGAGGCGCATAAACTAAAGCAATTTTGACCGGATTATTAATTTGCAGATGAAAAATGATCGAGTGTCACTTTTTATTATATTGTGAAAATAATAATTTATTTGGGATCACAAAAAATCAAATGATAAATAATTGTAAATTATTATGAAGCATATTCATTAAAAAATTTGTGATTCATAATAAATTGTTATTTTTATAATAATTCAAAAATTATTATGCTGACAAAATCCTTTGCAGACCATGCCAAACTTTACGTCAATTAATTTGGACTGCAGAAAGAGAGCTAGACCACCTGAAAGACCTGATGTTGTGTCATGACATTTTCAAAGTGCAACTTGTGCTTGAGATGTCAGTTAATATCTCCGTTGCTGCTTTTTATCTGTCAAGAAGATTGCACTGGGCCTTACATGGACATTGCGGCCCAGAAGAGATTGGACTGTCAGGAAAGTACCCAGATGCTCACAGTTCCAACACATGCGTCAGGTATGTCCATCACCATAGTGCTTTTACAACTCAACATGAGAGTGCACCATAATTATCGCCCATAACAAATTCTGACATCTCGTTTGCCTGCAGGTCGGATGTTGTTCACAAATGTGCAGTTTTGTCTGCCTTACCAAACAAAACCATTCCTTGAAGAAGAGACAAGTGGCTTATTTCGTAATCTCCTTTGTAACCCCAACGCCATGGAAGGGATGAAACCGCATCTCTTGAGAATCTGCGTAGGCCAGTTTAATTATCTCGTCTTTTCCAGGTTTTTGCCTTATTATAATCAAACATTTCGACGCTGTTCTTGCATTTTTCTCTTCATGTAGTGGATAATATAAATGACTGAGGATTAAGAAATATACTTGATATTCATTATTGTTGCTCTCCCTCCTTAATGATATAAGCTTTTCGTAAGATGTGAGAGTCTGAGATTGATTCACGCAGTTGGATTGGTTTGGTTTTGGATTGAAAGGTTTACTTCGAAATCACGATGTTGTTGCTCATGCAATTGGAAAAGATTTCATCTTTTACCTTAAAAAGAGTAACTAAATGCTCATTGGTTGGTATAATCATTGTCAAATAGTTAAAAGTAATTAAAGGGTCTTGTCGGTAAAATAAAGAACAAATATGAACATGTACAGGGAAAAGTGACCAAAGGTTAACAAGTTTATCAGTTCATTAGTTTGGCTCGGCTTGTGAAAATATAAAATAATTTAAAACCTAATTTCTCTAACTACAATTCCTTGAATTGATGAGCTAAGAGTTTTGGTTTTCTTCCGGGCAATTTTTGCAGGCTTTCACATTTTTTATTTTATTTTTTTTCGAAAAGCAACGACCTAATAGAACCGAGAAGTTGCAGAGATTCCTATAATTGTGGTACACGACCAGGACAAGCAAATATATTTTCAGTTGTCTCCTCAGAATTGATGATGGTGGCCATTTTTACCTTACTAGGAAATTGCGATAAGTATAAAAGACAAGATTACAAGTAACATAGTGATAACATACTGGAAAACGTGCGAGGAAATTAAGATCACAAAAGAGATAAGATTAACAGTAACACAGTGATAACATACTGGAAAACATGCGGGATAACACAACTCGCGGAGATCGAAGCCAGATTGAGCTTAGTTTCACTTATTGACGAGGCTCGAACAACTGTAAGCCGAGCAGAAAGTTTGTAGCCCCATGAGAAGAAACAAGAAGACGGTCGCCGCCATCGCCAGGACCTTCCAAGCGCCATACACATAGCGCTCCATCATATTGTGGGTTTTGATTGTTGGCGCAGCATTGTAAAACTCATTGACTTTCTTGATTGTCTCGTCCAGTGGGCAATCGCCATTCACTTCGATGGAGTCGCTCATACCATTGAACAGATGCGTGACTTCGTCGTCCTTGAGACGGCCAGTGATGATACCGTGTTTTTTGAGCAACTTCACGTCGTCCAGTGTGTTAATTAGGCCTTCCATTAGCTCCACGAATCGTGCGAACACCAAGGGACCGGAGATGGCCATCGCCTCGTATGCCACCAAGTTCCGTATCACAACTTCTGAGTTGATGACGAATTTCATAGTGGGAAGTTGAAACGTGTGCGTCTTCTCATTGAACGATATGTCCTTTATGAACTTTATTTTGCTGAATTTGACGCCCGCTTTGGCGAGAGAGGATGCTGTCGGAATCAATGCCTTCTCTTCTGCAGGAGCCTCGTCGACCCCCAATGAGTCGGTGGGTGAAGATAGTTTCGAATAGAGATCCATCAGGCCTTTCAGCATCTGAGTATGGGGTTTAATGTTCTGCAAGATTCTTAAATTGGAGTTCTCTACAAGTTCGACCATACTCTCTGCCACATGATTAACATTCTGAGGAGGAATAAGCACTTCCTGAACATCAGTAGATATCACTAGGTCGAGGGATCCGTGAACCTCGATCTTATGTTCTTCGACTTTTATAGTGTCAGCGGGTATAGCAATCTTGACCTCGTCCTCTCTTGACACGACCATACTATAAAGAAGATCCAACAAATGTGCGCACTTCAAAGCTTTGGCGGCGGGACAATTTATCGTCTCTCTGAGCGGTGACAGAGCTTTGCAAAACCCCACAAGCATGCGGGGGAGGATCTCTTCGACAATAGTCTTCCGCTCCGCAACTTGTAGTGGCTCACAGCCGACCGTCAACATCTTCTCCACGAAGAATATTGGGATTTGGTTCTCCAACATCATGACATCCCTCCGGATGGTGGCATCAGCAAGCTTCTTGCCCGTGTTGTCGGCTAGGCCCTCCAAAAAGGGTGACGACTTGAGGAAACTTTTGTTGATGCCGTGCTGGCAGACCTGATAGAACAAGAACAGCGAGTCGACAGTCATGATCCATGACAACATGTTGGAATCCATGTCCAAGAACTTGTGGTAGCACGCGCGGACAGAAAGGTCCAACTCGGAGAGCTTGCTCGCGAGCTCAGCAACGCTCAAGTGGTTGAACTCCTTGTGGAGCTTCTTCGCGACGTCAAGCTTGACGCGCTCCATTTCCGTGAGCTGAGGCTGAAGGTGGTGATAGGGTCCTAAGCCGACGAGTTGGGGGGTATAAGCCTCGGGCTTGGCAGAGCTGAGTGATTTGGGGATTTGGAAAATGCACACATTGGAAGGAAGGTCCTTCTCGAGCTCTTCGTTGAAATTGGTATGGATATGATTGAACCAATCTCTCATATCTCTGGATGAAGAAGACATTGTTGATGATAAAAACTAGATCAGCTCTCGTGGGATGATAGTGTGTGGGGGTGTGTGTGTGTAGATTTGGTGCCGTGCATTACCCTAGCTCCAATATACCTTGTTTATATAGAGTCGGACTTTGCTTATCTTGCTATCAAACCCCCGAAAAAAATTAGAAGAGTAAAAAATTTGTAGGCCAGATTATCATTATTGTATTAATGACCCACGCTCCTGTCTCACCTCTCTACACTATGTTCTCGAGCTTTTCTAGCTAGGGTTTTAGCATACACATGTCTAGAAAAATACTCATAACGTGCAAGACAGAAAAGAGCATTTAGAGTTTATCACGCGTCAAAAGTATCTTGCATTTGAAAATGACGTATCATGAGTTAACATTCCTTTCAACTAATATTGACCTGAAATCACTAATGTAGACGTCGGCTATCTTACATGACACTACCGCAGCAAACATGAACATATTTTACAATTTATTATCATTTTTCTTGAATTTTTTTTTCTTTTTCTTTCTTTTCTTTCTTTCTTCTTTCGCCAGTCACCGAGCCTCAGTCATTGCTGGCAACTGGCCCTAAGCGATGATCAGCAAGGTTACCCTCATTGGACCTGGCAAGGGTGACCTCACAAGGATCTGGTGAAGGGTGAGCCTTGCCAAAGGTTAGTGAGGGTAGCCTTGCTTGAAGCCATCAAGGTCGATCTTGCTAGCTTTGGGTGAGAGCGAGGCTTGCAAGACATCGGTGAGGTCAAGCCTTGCCCGAAGCTAGCAAGGTTGAGCCTTGCCCAAAGTTAGTGAGGCGAGCCTCACTAGCCTCAACTGAAGCTTGGTGAGGTCAGTCCTCTCTAGTCCGAGGAAGGTGATCCTTGCTGATCTTTGACTATGGGTGGTCATTGATCATTGCCAAGGCTTGGCGACGAACGGCGAAGGAGAAAAAAGAAAAAAAAAATTTCAAAAAGATAATAAAAATTTGTGAAAATTGATCACATCGGTGCCAATCTTGTTATGTAGGATGACAATTGTCAAAATGTTTAGGATTAAATTTGCTAAATTGAAATGTTAAGAATTGAATTGGCATAGATAGTAGGTTTAAGACTTTTTGGGTCGTTTCTCCTCTATAAGATCATATCTGGTGATTTGCAATAATTCTTATAATGAGTGTGTCATCCTTGTCTACTTTTGCAACGTGATAAATTTATATAGGTAGTCTCGATTGTGTACAGATTGATTGATGGCGCTTTCTTACTCTTTCTCCTCAAAGGGTTTTTCCACATAAGCTCTTGATGTGTTTATGTAGATCGGAGGTCATTATTCATCAGTTGTGTTGAGTTGTTCTTGTTGTCATGACTTGTTGAATTGGCATCCTGAATTCTTCTAGAAAGGATGCAAGCTTTTTCCCAACGAATTCCTCGAGCATTTATGGAAGGGAGGAGTCGCTTTTCTTTAATGTGTAAGTTTAACCCATTGTGATGAATGCCCTCGGGAAAGCAGTGTGAAAATATTCTTGAGTGATGGGGGCCAATGCTAGGGTTTCTAACCATAAAAAATTCTGGAAAGCACCGAACTGAAGACACTGAAAGCAACGTTCGTTGCATTTTGTTTGGTTCATGTTGATTCATGAAAGATTGCAAGTCATTTATCACATTTTATTTGTCTTTGTTTTCTACTTTATTATCACTACCTGTTATCCATATCCACGTGTTCCATAAGCACGATAAGTGGCGTATATCTTTTTCTTATTTTTGGTCGGTGGCTTATATTTTTCACCACGTTGATCATTGTTTTGGCTTGTTGGGAGGATTACGAGGTAGCGGTAAAACGTATTTTTCTCAACATTATCATCATCGTCAATATCGTATAATGCCGAAGTGAATGCAATGATTGACTATTAAATTGTTTTATCTATCCATTTGTTTGTTTTTTACTTCATTATTACTCCACGCAATCCCTGTTTCGGTGTCCCATGCCATATGACTGTCACTATTTCACTTTCTACATCGTTGAATGTCGAGGGTCCAAAAAGATAAAGTTGTTATCCTAGGTTAGGCATACCAAGAATCTCTGGCTTCCATGCGCAATCCTTGTCTAAGAAAATACATATATCAACTATAGTCATTCAACTATAGACAATGATAGATTTCAACATAAAGGAATAAAACAATAGTCATGAAGATCTATGTTAATGTTTTGAATAGAGGAATAAAACAATAATACAATTTAAAGAAACAAAAACATGTCCTGACTTGATCGTTGAGAAAAAGATGCTTATAAGTCGAGTGCATAACCTAATCAGCTATTAAAAGTTGTTGAAATATGAAATTGAAAATTCAAATTGTGCGGACAAACTCAAAACACAGAATAGAGCATTTTAGTTTAACATGTCTATGTACTGTGGACGAAAATCAATGGATATGAGACTTGTAGTTGAACCAAAATCTAAAAATTCTTCCATGCTTTGATTTCTCTAAAAAATGATAGGTCTAAAATCAAGAAATACAATGCAATGCACTCTTAGGAGAATTTTTGAAATTCTACAAATTACATGCCCGTTATATGATTTTGTTGTTTTTTTGGTTCCCCTTTTGAGGTGGTGATGTGTGTGGACGGTGAGAAGATTTTTCAAGCAAGGCAAAAAAAAAGGTCGTAGAAATAGAATCTTGCTCTCTATAATATGTTCCAAACATCTAGGGACGTTGTCACATACAATTTATCTTCTTTGTCAATTAGCCCATTAATAAATAAATAAATAAATAATAGCCCATTAATCTGTCTTGTCCTGTAGTTTGGCACATCGTTCACGTGTGTCTGTGGAAAGCAGGGACGTCAAAGAAGATACCTAAAAAAAAATGCCACCGTCTGCAGCTTTAAGAAAAGCAAAGTATAATGCACGCATGCAAAGTCAATTAAGACAGATTCCGCCTAAGCAATTTCACAACAATAGGTATCTTAGCACGGGAAAAAATATACTCATTACGACATAAATACCTTAATTTTTTTATGTCACTAAAAATCATAAATGTATCCATTGCGATACAAATACCCTAAACTTTTTTGTGTTATAAAATATCCAAACTTATATTAACGTGATAAATTTACCTAGGATGGAACTACAATAGAGAATATATATATGTCACATTGGTATAAGTTCGGGTTTTTTTTTCGTGAAATAAAAGAAAGTTGAGGGTCTTTGTATTATAGTGAGCGAGTTTAGGATTTTTGGTAACATGGAAAAGAAAAAAGTTCAGCGTATTTGCATCACCGTAAGCATAATTTAGGGTTTTTGGCAGTGTTTGTCCTTTAGAAAATCATATATGCAGTAACGGCCAATACTGAATGTGGACCATTATTCATGCATAAGTATTTGCGTAACTTTAACAGTCCGCATCCCCTAACCCCATTTGCACATTCCTGTTCTAAAGCAGAATTTGGTGCCATAAGTCCTTGGATTTCTGGCCCATTGCACTGAAGCTTCACCACCGTGATATGGCACTGTTGCTGGAAAGTGGCCATCTCGATGGCATTGAACTCTGCAGGTGGGATTTGGACAGATGATGTGCACTCTCCACTCAGGCCTCATTGCAATGAGTGCGTTGTAAACGAACTTTGCCCATATGCTTTGAAGGAGACAGTGCTTAGGAAGATGTTGGAGGTTATAGGTTTGAGAGAGAAGAAGCGATTGCTTGAAGTATTACACCAAGAGACGTCAAGTTTGGAACATTCAACAGTGTTACTTCCAGCTTAGGAAAATCCTAGAGTTTTTATATGCATGTTATTGGGCTCCGGCTCATATGGACCTAAATAACCATGCTTTCACTTATTGAGCTTGTATGTAAACATATTATTTTTGAACTATATTAATAATATATCCAATAGAAGAACCCTTGAGCACAATAAGCATGCAGCTTTGGCCCTTTTTATGGCTATTTTGCTCGGATTGATCTGTCAAAATGACGGTCGTTGCCGTGGCACTGTTGCTCTGCGTTCTGAAATATCAGAAGATGGGTCAAGTTCCATAGGTTTCTCCATCTCAATTCCCTTTTTTTTTTTCTTGTTGTGGATGAGAGGCTGTCTGGGAACGAGGTACTATTAAAATTAATTTTCTCAGCACTCTCATTGTTGTTGATACCGTTCACTTTGAAAACATCGGAAAGCATTATCTTTGGCCCACTTTCAGAATCATGGGAAGATAACATATTTAAGGTAGGCGCCCAAGTGAATGCATTGATTGATTATTAAATTGTTTTTTTCTATTCATTACTTTGGCTTTTACTTCATTATTGCTGCATGTGATCCATGTCACGTGTCCCACATGCACAATTAATGTTCATGTGACTGTCACTATTCACTTTCCACATGTTGAATGCCGAGGGACCAGAAAGATTAAGTATGTTATCCTTGGTTAGGTGTCCCAGGAACCTCCAGGTTTCCCCGCAATCTTATCTAAGAAAACGTGTATATCAACTATAGTCGATTAACTATAGACACGATGGATATGAAAAAGTTGCACCAACATGATTGATTTCAAGTTGCAAAATTTAATATTATAATGTCATTTGACATTTATTATCATGTGGTCCCGACTTTTCAAAATCTAAAATTTTCTTTTGGTAAAAATAAAATTTTAATATCATCTCTAATGAACCCTGCATTATTAGGAGTGTCATCCTAACTAAGAAGTGATTTTATATCGCTTCTCTCATTTTATTGTTTTGGAGGAATAGAAGGATCATGTAATTTAAAGGAATGAAGATTAAACATCTCAAGATCTTATCATTGGGAAAGAGATGCTTATGAGTCGAACGTTATAAACAAACTCGTGTGTTGAAAGTTGTTGAAGGATGAAATTGAAAATTTGAATTGTGAGGACAGACTCAAAGCACATAATAGAGCTTTTGAGTTCAAGGAGTCTATTTATTATGGACAAAAATCAATCAATATGAAACTTGTGGTCGAACTAAATTTAAAATTTCCTCCATGCTTAGGTTTCTCTAAAAAGGATAGGTCTAAATTCAAGAAAGACATTATCTGATCTCGTTGTTTTATTGGTTTACTTTTTGAGGTGATAATCTGTGTGAACAGTGGGAAAATTCTTTCAAGCAAGACAAAAAAGAAGGTTGTCGAAAGAGAATCCAGCTTTATATCATGTGTTTACATCATCTAGGGACGTTGTCACATGCAATTTATCTTCTTTGTCAATTAGCCCATTAATTTATATTGCTTGTCTTGTATTTTGGCACATTCGTTCACATTTAAGTGAGATAGACACCTTCGGCACATGCGTTAAGAAGGAAGGTCAAAGAAGATACCAAAAAGAAAAGTTATTATCTTCCACTAGAAAAGCACATTGTAATGCAGGTATTAAAAGTCAATTAAGACAGATTATGCCTAAGCAATTTCACAAAAGAAGTAGGTTTAAAGATAAGCCACGTTTTTCACACTTTGAAGTTGCTTTCTTTATCGGTTCTTTATGATTTAGGACTTTGATCTAGTCCACTAAAAATTTGAAAAATATGAAAGTATTCTCCACGAACTTGCCATTGGATGTGTGATAGATGAAAATTCAGCTACACTAGCGACTCCAAACACGCATATAGTAGTCAATGTTTGAAGATGATTGGTGCAAGGGATATTTTGAATTGTGTTGTGCTAAATACGAATTTTTTTCTGCACTGGTTTTTTAGTAAGTGTTAGTAAATGTCGTGGGTAAAGAAAAATGACAAATGACTTTTTTCGCACGTATTTTGTTAATAGCTGACTAATATTTCTATGAAATCACCACTTTTTTGTATAGTTTGTGATTATCAATATTTGTTCTAAATTACCAATTTTTATTTGTATAACTTTCTATTGTTTTGAATTTACTTTCTCTTATATGGAACTATCTAGCTGAATTAAAGAGATATGTCGTTTGTCAAATTGAATTCCCGACTAGTTTAGATTCACTAACTCTAAATTGAGTTACTTACCAATCAATTTCTCGAATTTATCGACTTTTATTTGCCTTGGTAAGCAAGACCGGTATTTATTAGTCCTTTTCGGCCAATTTTGGCAGACTAGTCGGTGAATTTATGTAAGAGTTGATAAGTCTAAAGTGTTTGTAAAAATTACCAATAAAATTTGTTAGATGAAAATAAAAGTCGACAAGAAGAACCATAAACGTTGGTAGGTTACTCACGTAAGAGTTGATAACTATAAATTATTTAGTAAATTAATAAAAAAATTTGATAAATCACTCAAATAAAATTCGGTAAATTCATATAAGAGTTCTAAATTGAAGGCATTAGTAAATATGATAAGAAAAGGTGATTAACAACCAAAACCCCAAACAAGACCTAAACAGGTATATTCATATTACATTTATCCCAAATTGATTTTTGCCTCATAAAAAATCTCAAACCGGTAGACTCGTACCATATTTACCCTAAGTTAGTATAAATCTAGGATTTTTTGCAGGTAAATATGGCATGGATGTACCGGTTTGGCATTCTTAATGACAAAAACATTAGTTTGGACAAATATAGCATGAGTGTATTGGTTTGAAATTTTTATAATATTAAACCTAATAAGCTGGTCATTTGCAAACCGTTAAAAAGAGTTGATGATTCTCATCTTTTAACACTCACTAACTCTTTTGGAAATCTCTAGCACGAAAAAAGTCCATTTTTTTAACAAGATATAATAGTTCTAGTAGGACTCTTTTTACACCCTCGCCGTGGACCTAGCTAGCTAATGAAATCCCCTAGTAGCTACTTCGTCAAAATAATAAAAATAATAATAATGAAGTTAGCTACTTGAATTTTCTGGATGTGCATATTAGAAATGTAATTGGGTTCGTGCTTATTATGAGTTTGTAATGAATATTTCACTAATCTAAAACCAAAAAAAAAAAAAAAAAGGAAAAATATTGTTGTTCACTAATCAAAATCCCTAGTCCGAAGGATAGAAGTTGGTCAACTAGAATCTTCCCATACTCTAAATTCAAGTTATCGAAGAAAAAATTTAATGGACCACCTAGAATTATTAAGTAGCACTAAGTAAGAAGTCATTAACTAATATAATATATGCGCAAAATCTTGGAGATTTAGTCCTAGAGTTTGGTTACATAAGTGTAGATATCACTAGACTAGCAGCTCGTTTTGCCTTTTTGGTACCACATCTCATTGAGGTTGATGAATACTACACATTTATTGAGATTGCACTTTGATCCAACCTCGTTGATCCATTAGATTTAAGCTTGTCGATGACCTTATATATCCTGAGTCTCTTTTCTGTCTTTCAATCCCTTTCTCCTCTTGTAAAATTAGGCCCGTCCAAAAGCAAAACTTGTGTTTCATCAGTCGGTATCAGCATCACAACACTCAGAATTTATACAACCAAAACTTTGCAGACCAGAAGATTCAATCCCATTCTACAAAACCAACTGGGCTCAAGCGTTTTGAGGTAAGGCCCGAGCCCAACCAAACCAAACAAGGCCCAATAGCTGCTCCACCGCAAGCAATTGATCATCCACCGATGGGAAATTGAAATGCCCATCTCCCTATCTCTCTGGAAATTCAGGGTCCTTCAAGGAATGAGCTCTTGGTAGGAGAAACACTGGGAATTCTTCTTTGGATCCAGGATGCAATTTTTCAATTCACAGAGGTGCAGTTTTCGCAGAGATTCTCCAAGCGGTCCCGCTCAATCTCGACGGCTCCATGTTGCCGACCTTGCGATGCGCTTTAATGTTCCTTGTATTGATGAGCTCTAATCTCTTGCCACTTCCTGATCTTGTGCTGAACTGATCCATCCTTGTCTTAGACCCCTCCTTCAGACTCCCTTTCCTACTCAGTAAATTCGACACGGAAGGTTTGCAAGACGTTCCCCTGGGATTTTTGTGATCCAAGATAAACTTCCGAGGTGACATACTCAGGAATCGCGCTGTTTCATCGGAATCCCAATCGAATTTCCTCTCGAAGGGCCAGAAGAATGGCTCATTGTTAGGATTCTTGTAATCTGCAATTCCAGGAAAATCTTCTGAAGAGGGATCGCCTGGTGAATTCCCTTGCGTCGCTTCCAGGAGAGATGATCCGGTAGAGATTGAGGATGTTGCTCCAAGGCTGTAACTGCGCCGACAGGATGGGCTCGGGAAATCTGACTGAAAATTCTCCAAATCGGCATCCACGTCGCAGAACAGCTTTGAATCTTCCTCATCGAGATTCACCAAAGAGACCAGATAACTGAGTGTGTCTTCATCTGAACTCGGAAACGATGGCGAATCAAGGTTCTTCATGGAGCCGGATCGACTCCACAAACATTCTTGACCTGCGGATTCATTTCTCAAAATCTCACGAGGAGACCGGGAAATCTCGGTTGAAGTGATCAGCCAATTTTCTGCATCTGCATCATCGTTCAAATCCCCCACATGAATGAAATCAAAATCCGGGAGGGTGCTTGCAAAAGCCAAAGATGCACCTTCATTGCTCAAATGAACTCTTGATAACCAAGAGCTAAACAATTTATCAAGTGTGCAGGATCCTGACAAGCCGTACTCGTCTACTAAGATCGAACGAGGTGACCAACAATCTGAAGACAACCACATGCACTCACTATCATCGAAACCAAAATGAGTTTCCTCGCCAAAATCGGCCTTTCCTAACTTTGATGAACCTGTGCCGTTCCGTGCAGTTCTAAGAACTAGATTATTCTTTTCAGCATATAACATCCTTGATTCTCTGATGGTGCAGATCGAACCCATTGGTAAAAACTTATCTGCTTATTGGCTTGAAGCAATCGTCTTCGTCTTCATGGACATCGGTGAAACTCGATTCACAATTGCCCAAGAGCTGTTCACTTGAATCACGTTGAATCAAGCTCCAGCATTTTGGACTGTTGCATCGGATTAGCCGGTCGATTGGGACATTTTGTGAATAAAGAAGTTGAAGAGAAAGATCCAGAATTTCAATAAGACCGGCACTCCCAGAAGAGGTGTCAGACAAGTATATTGAACGAGAGATCAAAACAAACAACAACAAAAAAGAGACAAGACAGGATTGAATGTTACCAGGATACTGGTCACTCAAGCAGTAAAATAGTGAATAGAAGCCGAAAAAGAAGAAAACAAGAAATGAATTTGGGAAGAACGAGGCTAAACAAAGGTAATTACAGTTATTTGGGTCAAACAAATCAATAGTCGAAGGAACCTAACTAGCCAACCAAATATAGCAACTTAAATTAGAGGGAATATAAAGTCAACACTACGTTGTGGCACGACAAGAAAGATTTGAAATTTTCAACCTTGAAGAGGTCAGGTGGAACACCCAAACTAGAAGAATTCAAGCCTGTTCAATTAGATCAAAATTGTGCATTCGTCATCCCGGTCCCATTGATTAATAGATTGATTGCAAGAAATAAGCAATGTACATAGAGAGAAACACCATTTGATTAGAGTGGATGATTGGAATGTTGGCTGATTCCAAAGGTAATTTACCCTTAAATTTGGATCTTTTTGACTTTTTGAGCTTCACTTCGCTCCCTCTTTAGAACGTATCAATGAATTAGGCCCACTTAAGATTTTGATTTTGAGATCAAACTGTTGTTAATTTGTGGTGTCAATGCGATGCAAAGCTTATTTAAGTTGCAGTACAATTTCTAAAAGTAGTTCCGTAAAATTTTTAAATGACACAAGCAAGCTTTAGAAAGTTGTGAAATTAAGAAGAGTACCTGAACAATGATTATTCCAATCGAAGGGTTAAGGAAGAAAAGGGAAAGAGCATAGATTTCATTAATGGTCAAGATAATCTTTGGTTTCCCATCATGGTTCCACCAAGATAAATCTGGTTGATCTAATATTAATCTCTCCATTGAACTAGTAAACTTACACATTACTAACACTTACAATCAAGACAGAAGAAGCATATACCCCTATATCATTACTCAAGGGAGCATTTCTTTCGAGGGCTTAAGCATATAATGTTAAACGATAGAAAGGTGGAAACATCAAGCAAAGGACATATTAAAGCTGAAGACAATTATCATTGCCAACTCTCAAGTCTGTCCAGCAATGACTTCAAAAATTACTTTCAAAGCATACCCACAATAGATTAGGAGGCCAGAAAACCCTAAAATTACATATCCGGGTCACCACAAATTCTCAAGAATGTATGGGGTCAGCGGATATATTACACTGTGGTGTCCATATCCGGACGAGTCTATCATAAAAGGAACAAGTAGCAATCACCATGTTCTCTCTTTTGCCCTCTTTTGACCCACCTTTCTGCCAATCTGCACCGTATGCAAGTGAGCTATGCCTACTGTATGTCTCTACAATTTTAATCTTCTCACCCTTGAGATCAACAATAGCAAATCCATTGTGCATACAAGCTGCCAGGACTACACCAGGTACATGAGGATGTTGCTTGATTCTCCAAACTCCTCCCCCCAAGCAGATTGAACTCTGATTTACAGGTTTTGAGATCGATCTTATATCCCAAACTCTAATGTGTTCATCGTAGCTACCGGTAAGGACGACATTAGGGTCAGATATGCTCTTTGTGATGCAGCAAACACCCATTTTATGTTCCTTGGAATTTCGGAACACTAAATTTGAGGGACAGTCGCGGATATCCCAACAACTGAATTTACAGTCATCGGAGCCCGTGTATATCAAGTGGGGTTGGTGGGTATCGAAGGAAGCTGCCCACAACTCGAAATCATGTGCTTTCCATTCTTGCTCAATTTCAAGTTCAGTCTCGGAGCGAGATAATAGTGAGACAGAGCCATCAGAAAGCCCCACTACTATCGATGTAGCTGAAGGACTCCAATCCAGGCATAGGCACATAGAAGAACTGATTTTTGCACCGGTGCCCTCTCTCAACACGAGACCTGCATCTGGTCCATCTCAAGTCATTAATACAGTGGGAACATCAAAATGTCAAAGACTCAGTTGACCTGTGCCAACCAACCTATCACTTGCAAAAGAGAAGTTCAACGTTGCTAAATTATAACAATCGTCGATATCAATGTCTAGAAGAGTGTATTCATTTTGGCAGGACAATGACACATTCGAATGATGAGTACAGGAATGCTGCCAAATAATTGTATGCCCATTATTATACCACTGAAGAACAATTCCATTACAATACCAGAGATAATGCAAAATGAAGGGAAGATAGCGGGTACCCTTTTCTTCTGGTCCATCTGAAGAACTCTCCAAGCCATAAACTTTGACATAACCATCCGAGTCAGCTTGTGCCAACAAGGGACGTCCAATATTAGCTTCAACAGGACTCCATTTGATATCAAAAATACCAGTGGATTCCAGACAGTGTAATAAATCAAGTTGACCTGAACCAGCATTGACATTGAAGAGTACTATGCTGCCAGATCGAGAAGGATTATCGCCTTCTTGCAGCGTGTAAGTCGAAGCCGCTAGAACATGGTTGTAAGAATCATGTGGACAAAATTCAACTGCATCTGTGTTTCCGTCGAGGTAGAAATGTGCAATGTCCATACCTAGTAAACCAAATGGAGTGCAACTTGTCAAGTAACTTTTTGGCTATGACTTTTTTTGTTTCTTTTTCTTCTTTTTTTTGGTTTTGGAGGTGTGCATGGTGCAAGTTTCAGCTCATATGCACTCTACTGCGAATAGTAATCAAATGTGTAGAAGCAACAATTATTCTGAGAAGTGTTTGAACTGCAGGAGCTTTCACAACAAAACAAAACTTCCGACCAACGCAATTCAACAATTCATATCCTAGCGGTCAAAGGAACTCCAATATGACTTGAGTCTGCTTAGTAGTGTGGAGTAGCCTGCCTGTAGAGACTATAAAAGCAACGGAAAGTCTGAATGCAATAGGGAAGTTCCATTTGATGTATATGGAACTCACTATATTTTTTGGAGTTTACTCACACCTTTGACAAATTACCGTCACTTCTTAAAAATTATCCCATCGCAAATGAAACTCTGTGATTTCAGTCATAATCATAAACTTGTACGCATTAAAGCAGTGACCAAGGAAGAGGACAAGGAGTTCTTTGGCCTACAAGACATGTGGGACGGATTGGTACAATGTTATTGTTTTTCTAAGTGTTCCAGGAGTACTTTTTTGGAGCTAACTTACTGCAGGCCTAGACTTCACCCAGCTGCCTGTCCTAGAGATTCTTTCACCAGCAAGTCTCAACTTCAGTCAGTGAAAATACCATGGAAGAGTGATGAATTCAAAATTGGAAAATGCCAAAGTGCGCCCCTTAGGTACTTGTTAAGCATTGTAAAATATGGTATGAAATTTCAAAATGTAAATTCGAAGTAAGTGATTTTATTAAAATGCATAATTCATTCATTTTGAAAATGTCTTGAAAAGCATTAGTTATTTCTACTTCCAGTTAGCTTGTTAACAAGACCATTCAAAACTTAGTCAGTGAAAGCACTATGAAAGAGTGATGCATTCACTCTGAATCCACGATATGCAATTAGGGAAAAACTCCTTTTTTCAAGCACAAGCTAGCAAAATAATAGCCCGCCATGACAAAAGCATGGATATGCTCAGCAAAAACAATTAGCTAGTTGTTGATAACTCCACAGTAATAGCCATTTTTGCGACACTGGCTACTTGAAGTACTTCATGCACCCGGGCGTCGACGAATCCTAATGCCCACCACCACACAAATCAACAAACTTACTGCGATATCATTCCCTATGAATTCATGCTTAAAAGGGAAAGGGCAAAAAGATTAACACTACATAGAAAGCATGCACTCCAATTCACACAGACATCACCACAAACAGTTGGTGGGCAACCAGGAAAGTAGCAGCAAGATCACATTATAACCCCCGTTTTTGCTGGTGACTATCTATGAAGAAGGAAGGACTGTAGAGAGGACGAGAGCTCACTCGGTAGGACCGCGAAGACGACAGCAGCAGCAGCAGCAGGACGCTGTCAGAGACCGGGAAAGAGAGACGGTCGGAACGGGAGCGCTGCTATGGCTGTTGGGTCTTTCACTCCATGGCAACCGGTGGGTGTCTCTGATTTTATGATGCAATTTGTATTTTATTAAAATCATTGATATGTTGATTTTTAAATTAGTTTTGTTTGTCTCAACTAATCAAAACTCAAAAGTCACTTTTATATTTTTCCCACAAATCTAAAATATCGATTTTAATTTTACAAAATTATGTAAGAATTACAAGTGAATATTTGTATCAATATTTATCTATTTCAAAATGAAGCTTAGTGTGCTCCTTAAAATAATCGATCAAATAAAAAATTACTCCATTGCTTTTTTCATATTGGGTTTTAAGGAAATTGAACTTTGTTGCGCATGAGTGTCGTTATCGTTGCCCAATACTTAATACATGCAGCCTCCGAAATCATATAATAAATTATGTGGATTGACAGCATACCATACTCAGTTAGTGAATTTGATTCAAGAGAACTGATGGGCGCTCAGCCTCTTGACCCATTTCGAAAGGCATATTTCTATGCATTTGAATAAGTAATTTTTTTCTTGGACTCAACCCATTTTGGTTCGTTCATACATAATCAAATCTGTGCGGATGGCTTAATACTATCTCTAGCAACGGAGGAGACAAGCAAGAGCCTTTGGGCCCTCTCAAAGTAAGAGAAAAATAGGGACAACCATGAATAGAAGGAAGTACATTAATATTGAAGAGAGGGTTCTAGACAACTTTTCTACATAATGTTTAGTAATACGATAAATGGAATAGTATAGAATAGTGACTCGACAACAAAATTTAGATGGCGTCGATGACTAGGGCTGAGCGCGGTTCCCGGGTTACCCAGGAACCGGAACCGAACCGGAGGAGGGTCCGGTTCGGTTCCCGGTTCCAAGGGGGACTGGTTCCGGTTCCGGTTCCTTTTTCTGGGAACCGGAACCGAACCGGTCCCGAACCGGTTACTTAGGGCAGAAAAAGCTCGACCTTGGATGTTCTAGTGACTTGTATGTGATGTTCTAGTTGAAGTTTGGCTTTGGCCTCTAAATGAAAGTTGTAAAGGACTTCTTGGAGTATAACATACTCAAATTTGGGACAAAACAAACAAGTATAAGTGGGTGAAATCGTTATTCTTTGGAAAGACTGGATCTGGAGATTTTGGGACCGACCCTTGATGAATGCATGGACTGTAAGGCAACCTTTTTGTCGAAATTTCACTTCGGTTTCTTAACAAAAGTTGTAAAGGACATCCTGAGGTACAACATATCAAAAATTTAGAGAAAACAAACAAGAATAGGTAGGTGAAATCGTGGTCCTTTGGAGATGGTTAGATCTGGAATTACGGTACTACGAACAGGGATTTTAACCGTCCATATTTAATTATCTAGGACGAATTTGACTTCGATGTTTTCATGAAGTATCTACCTTATGGTCTTGGCTATCACATAGTCGAATTTCATAATTTTTGAAGGTCATTTGGGCATTTAATCGGAAATATTTCTAAAACTGTGCAATCTGATGTGTTCGGATCTTGTAAGTTGCAATGCGTGGACTATATCATTTTGTATGAGGTTCTTTTGGAAATGTGTTCTGCATGAAATATCTCTCTTCATGTCTTCCCTACAACATATTTAAATTTCGTAATTTTTGTAGTTCATTTGCCTATTTAACCAAAAATGTTTCAAAAACTGTGCAAGTAGAGAATAGGAAAAGTAAATCGATTTTATCTTTTAATCCAGAACGATTTGGACTACGATTTCTTCATGAAACTTGTACCTCTAGGTCTTAAATACAACGTGTCCAAATTTCAGAATTTTCTGAGTTCATTTAAGGGTTTAATCGAAATTGTTTTCAAAACTTGTACCTCTAGACATTCTTGTTCTAGTGGTGTTTTATTTCTACTTTCTAGTTTGCTATTTGTTTTGAAATTTCTAATTACATTATATTATTATTGTGCAGTGCGAAGTTAATGTATCAAGATAACATGTCAATGGGAAGTTACCGTGTAGTATACGCGTACATTATAGTTTTTTTTTGGTAACGTGCGCATACGTTATATTTTTTTTTTTTGGTAACGTGCGTGCGCACGTTATAGCTTTTTTTTTTTAACGTGCGCATACGTTATATTTTTTTGGGTAACGTGCGCATATGTTATAGTTTTTTTTTTTGGTAACGTGCGCGTACGTTATAGTTTTTTTTTAGTAACGTTCGCGTACGTTATATTTTTTTGGGTAACGTGCGCATATGTTATAGTTCAAATCTGAAAATAAAAAAAAAAAAAAAAAAAAACCTATTTAACCCTGAACCGACCCCTGGGCGCGACGGGGTAGGTTCAGTTGCCTCTGCTCCCACGGTAGGCTCCAGGGTTCCCATTTGGGAACCCGTACCTGGTAGGTTCCAGGTTCCAGACGGAACCGAACCGGAACCTGGAACCGCTCACCCCTATCGATGACCACATTCAAACAAGAAAATGGTGGGCTCTTCTTGTAACTCTCCTTGAAAAAATATTAGGTAAAATAAGTATATCCTATCAACAATACACTAGTTCATCCGTTGATCGACACGTGTTAAGGGGGCCCACATTTCTAATTTTTTAGAAATCTCTTTTTAACTCATCTTTTCTCTTCCATAGACACCCCTCCCTCTTTTCTTCTTTCTCCGTCTTCATTCATCCTCGTTCTCCTCTCTCAACCCTCAAATTCAACGCATGTTCGCGCAGTCTCGATTTTTTGGTTTCGCACGAAAATGCACAAAGCTCCGTCAGCTTCTTACCTTAGCTCGGGCGGCTTGGAAGCCTTCTTCAAGTCAATCCAGTACACCCTCCTACAGCTGAAGTCCTCCAAGTACCACATCAAGATCGCCATCGTCGGGGTCGACAACGTTGACATGGCCATCACCCTTACCATCCTCACCCCTGACCTCACTTAACGAGCTGCCACTCATCGACGCTGACCTTCACAAGCTCTACGGTGAGATGCTTGACCCCCAGCACGCCACCGCCTTTCTCTCAATGGTTGACGAAGGCCGAGATCTTAGCGAAGGCAAGACGGCACCAAAATCTTTGCCTCTGTTGTCGAAGGAAAAAAGAGACGGATAAAAAAAATTCTAAACTGGGGCCGCACGATCGCATTGGAAATCGATTCAGGACCCGAGTTCCGATCCTGTTACTTACCAAACGTAACATGGGATTCCCTTGCACGTGATTTGACCAAACCTCACGTAAGATTTCCGTACTCCCAAATCCCGCTGTCGTCCGGTCAGCCGGTTAGCACTGGCTCACTGGACGGCTAGAGCCGTCGAACGGATCCATAAACGACCGTGTAATATTCCCGGTAAAATTACGGGACAGAATTGTCTCCCCGACCGGGAGAACATCCGTTATAACTCTCTTTCCTCCCCTCTCCCTTTTTCTCCAACTGCCAAATCCCCCTCGCGGATTTTCTCGTGAAAAAAAAAAGAGCAAAACTCCGCCTCCACAATTTTCTCGCCGCCGCCGCCATCGCCGGCGCTCGTCTCCTTCTCGCTGCGGCGTGGGATCGTGCGGGGATTTTGAGCTCGGCAGCGAGTTTCTCGGGGCCGAGGTTCCTTTTGCTATTTCCGAGGAGAGAGAAGCTCGTCCCCTCGCCCCCTCGATCGCGGTGATTCTGCGATTTAGCTGGTTGTCTCGGTCGTTGTCGCTTCGAATAAAGGGCGATTCGGTTGGATTTTCATCAACCGATCGAGGCCGACCCTCTCGAATCGCCCTCTTCTCTGCGTTGTATTCGCGTCTCTCTCTCTCTCTCTCTCCTGCTTTTTCCCGAGGGAGAAAATTCCAATCTTGCTTTTGGGTTCGACTGAATTTGACGATTTTCCGAACGCTTTGATTGGGCTCGGATTGAATCTTTTGGGGGTTCTGCTTGTGGCGATAATGCGAGTGTAAAAAGCGCGTCCTTTTTGTCGGCTCGTGAAGCTTCCGCGGCTGTTGTGGAGAGTTTCGTGAAATTTTAGTGTAAATCATCGTGGTCCCGAGCTCGGCTCCGTTCGGTGGCTCATCTTTCGTCGTCGCCAGAAGCGTTGGGCTGTTTCGAGGGGTTTTATCACGAAAAACATATCTTTTTTTTTTATTAGAGAGGGAGAGGAGTTGTGGCGAGATGACGATGGGGTCTATGCCGGGTAGCTCTGGGTACTTGAACTTGTATCCTGAGCGGAAAATGTCGTATTTCAGTAATCCATATGTGCTGGGATTGACTGTGACTTCCGGGATAGGCGGACTGCTCTTTGGTTACGACACAGGTACCGAACATCTTGCGTTGTCTTCCACGACCATGTTTTACATCAGTAAATATCTATATGCGTTTTCCGCATGTTAATCGTTGTGTACTTGTTCCTCTCGAAGTACATGTGCAGCGCGTAAATTTGTTGATTGCGATTAATGATGTTGCTCATTTTCTAGTTTTCGCGGGTGGAATATTGTTTTGCTTGCACGTACTAGTTGTTAGATGTATGCTTCTCATGAGTTATCTGATTCCTTCCGATGCTTCATGAGATTAGGTTGATATATGTCGATGGCCAAGCAATTTGGTTGTAATTTGTTATTTGGCTAAAAGTTCTGGAGCAACGAATGTTCACGTGTGTCTATTCAGAAAGCGTTGGTGTTTGTGGAGTCGGTCGAATTTGTTAAATTGCAAGTGCAAACGTATGGGAAGTCTATGCATTATTCTGTTAGTAATCTCGAAATTTATCTCGCAATAGAAGTTCATCTTATCTTTATATACAGAAGCAACATTGCTGGATATATACTTTCCACTTCAAGATTTCTTATGCAGTATATCTGTTTTTAAAACCTTACTCTACCTCTTAATTTGTTTGTTTTTCTTTTTAAGTTTGAACACGGGCAATCTTTGAAAGGTTTTGGTTCTGCTTGAACTTTGGTCACACTATTCTCTATTTCTGTGACCCAGCTGAAAAGTTCTTTGGCGCATTATCAGCATTCAAGAGCATTATAATATTCTTTGTGCTATCCCCAGGTTTATGGGGGTAAATTCCCTCTCAAAAAATTATTTTTTTCGCTCGATCATTTCTTTTTCATGGTTCTTAACAGCTTGCGATTTTGTCTTCCCTTAAATATGTTGATTGGAGGATTAGATATACAAGCTTATTAGTTGGTTTGAGATGTTTTACTGTAACAGATGGTAGGATGCTGCTTCACTTCTATATATTTTTTATTAGGGGATGCTTACAGGATTTACTATTTAATATCCCACTGCGCTTGTGTATCCAGAAAGAGAGTCATAAATTGAGATTCCTTACGAGTGATAAGCCTGTCTTCTTCGGAAATTTGGTTATTCTTTTGAGTGTACTTCACACCAAAGAGGGGCGCGTTGTATCGATATTTTCTTGAATTATAAAGTAAGTACTCTTTTGCTACTACTAGGCTATAATGACTTGCTTGTTACAGGGGTCATATCTGACAGGTACGAAAAGAGAGCTCTAAATAGGGCAAAACATATTGTTGCCTGACATCTTTAAGTGGGAAGCGGAGAGAAAAACATGAGGAGTGTTTCTTTTGGGAGGAATAGCATATAATTAGCGATTTTTATTGTTAAAATGTCCCACCAAAAGCTTGAGTCAATAGGTGAAGCAAGACAATATAAATATAATGCCCATATAAATCACATACACAAGCGATGTGGGATACCTTTTGACACCCCCTCTCACGTACAAACTGGACAAAAAATGGCACGTGGAACTGATGAAAGGGGGCCTCACGCAAAATAAATCTGGGGCCAAACCTGACTCAACACCATGTTAGAATGTCTAACTCAAAAGATTAAACCAATAGGTAAAGGGAGACAACATGAATCTGAGCCCCATATAAATTTCACAGACAAGTGATGCGAGAGACTTTAGCAAGTATTATAAAATGGGGATTAAGGTTCTTTGCCCTCCTTTTTTAAATGTTTTAGTGTCTGAATTACATTTAGTCATTACACTTTAGCTCATGGAACCTGGAAAGTTGCATAGAGGTGGTTAGACCCGATCTTTACAAATGTGGTGCGTGAGCTTTTTGTGGCAGGGTGTTAACCTCCAAAATACTCTATGTGAATTTCTTCACAATCTTTTTAAGGTCGTTGTGGTCATTATTACATATTGTATTGACTTGAATTTGGCAGGAAACTATCGTCAGCATGGCTTTGGTTGGCGCAATGATTGGAGCTGCTTCAGGGGGTTGGATTAATGATTCTTATGGACATAAAAAAGCTACCCTTTTAGCTGATGTTGTTTTTGCAGTTGGAGCAGTAGTAATGGCTGCCGCACCTGATCCTTTTGTCCTCATTGTTGGTCGGCTTCTGGTTGGACTGGCGTTGGTGTTGCCTCTGTTACTTGTCCTGTATATATTGCAGAAGCTTCACCATCAGAAATAAGGGGAGGCCTTGTTAGGACTAAGGTGCTTATGATAACTGGTAGACAGTTCCTCTCATACCTTATAAATCTTGCATTCACAGAGGTCAGGCTTACGTTGCTTTGCTATTTGTCAATTTGCTATCATAATCATCTGCAATTTGCGGGTTGATGGTTGTCCTGTTTCGAAAGCCATAAATAATGGTTAAATAGTCGTCTCATGCCAACTTATTCATCACAGAGAATGCTAAATGGAAATAAATTTTTCTCACTGTTTAGTGAGACTTCCTCAAGTATTATGTGCTTAAAATCTCACGGCTCATGCAATTTGGCTTTTATCTTATGCGACGCTTGAAAACTTTAGAAACATATAGAACTCGACATGTAGATCTGAATATTGTTTTTTTAGTGATTTTAAATTTAAGATATGCTCTTTTGTTTTCAAATTAAAAGGAAAAAAAAAAACAATATTTTCTTTTTTTAAGCAAAACCAAACAAACTGCACAGCTAAATATTAGGTTCTACATCAAGGTATTAATACTCCCATATCATGAACAGAACAGATATTTTTGAAAGCATCAATATGCTGATCAAGGCTTATGGGGTAGTTTTTATAATTTTTTTTTACTAGTGAAAATCTCACAGAAGACAGCTTCTTTCCAATTAATCAGCTTGTTGTTAGCCCTGGGAAGTTTTTTGTGGTGCAAGTTATGAGGATGAGTTTGCACTGCATGAGAATTTCTTGCACTAGCAACATTCTTCTGGCTGTAAGCAGTTTCATCACTCCCTAGGCTTAGTTGAAAATGGTTAATAAAGTTGTCTACATGAGTAATGGCTCTTTTACCGGCAAGTGTTGGAGTATTTCTATTGGTCAGTCATGTCTTATAGGCCCAAGTTAATATGACCATCCTTCATTGGTTGTCTGTGAATTCAATTCAGATGTGGGGTACCTATCTAGAAGTTTTCACAAATATACACATGAACTTCGATTTTTTCCCCAGCAAATGTGGAACAAACCTCCCCTTGCTTTTGCGAGTATCATTGCTTTGGATATCTGAGATATGCCTGTGCCTTTAGATGTTTCTAGAATGGAAGTTCCTCTGGTGCAGTAGTAAGATAGACCATCTCTGACCCCCACCAAAAAAAGAAAAAAAAAAAAAAGAGAAAAAAAAAAAAGATAGACCATCGAGTTTGTTTCCTCTTTTCTTTGAGGAAAAATGAATTCTCGTGGAATGATTTTTTTGGGATCATTCATTTATTCTTCATTTTCTGTTCTCCATAATTCTTTGATTTTTTTTATTAACCATGATATCTTAGAATAAATATATCAAATGAAGTGTGATAGAGACTATAGTGGAAGCTTTTGTAACATAATCATTTATTGAGAATTTGAGGGTGATATCTGGGTTTTTTTTTTTTTTTTTTTTTTGGATCACTCAGATGGCAAATCTCAGTATCATTTGGGGGTGCATAGGGCTCTGTGGGACAATAGTACCTTTGAAAACAGCCGAACTCGCTCTTAAAAAATTGTGGACATTTTTGGTACAATACTCTATCTGGGTGGTATACAATGCCTTTTGATAGAATGGAATCGTCTGCACTTCTCAGTGGCATTGATTCTGATCAATCAAGTCTTTTCTTGATACTTTGTGGTCATTGCTCTACACAGCCCCCCCTCCATTATTGTGATGTCTCTAGTTTATAGTTATTGTTTGACAGGTCTAAGATATACGTGGGCTCTCTTTTTAGATTTTTCTGCTAGAATTACAGCTGGCCGTTGGCCCGTCGTCTGCATTAGGAATTGGCATCCTACTGGTTGATTGTGTTACGTTCAACTTATTGCATGTGGACTTATTATACTTGTGGTTTCAGCTATAAGTTTCTTCACCTCAATTTCTCGGTCTCTTCCTGGGAAGAGGATCAAACTGAAATTAGACTCCTTTAGTAATTGAAATTAATTAGAGCACAAACTATGGAGTTTGATGCTTTAACATATCTGCTAGCATTGGAGGCAAGCAAATAAGCAGCGTTCGCCTCACCCTCTGCCAGGGTTGGATAACGAGTGGCCAGATCATGCGCTGAACAAAATATTAAATATGTCTCTCTTCTTCTCTTTTGCTGGAACCATAATGTGGCTTGTGCTCTTTACTTCCTCTTTTGTATGCTACTGGAAAACTTCTCAAGCTTATTTTGTGCAGTTTGTCCTGTTCCAGTTTTGGCATCAGCCATGCGGTTTCTGGGCCTTCATGGAAAATATCGTTTGTTCTGACAAAGGTTATACATTGTTGGTCCTCTGCCTGAGAATTCTCTTGACATGAACATTTTTGATAACTTACATATTGTGAAGCATATCCTGAACGTTAACTTGCAACCTTCAAGTTTGATGTTTAACTCATTTCGACAGAACTTGATGTTGCTCATATTGAAACACTTCTTTTGCAGCAAATCCAGAGGAATTGCTTTTGTTCTTTATCATACATTTTCTACATATACTATAGAACAATGCCTGGAGTCTGTCTCCATGAATACAATAGTACCAGATTATAGAGGTGCCACAATGGCAGCTAGTAGCAGTATCATAAAAAATGGAAGTAGCATTTAAATCCTAAGCTTGATCACTAGCTCTTACTGCAATGGATCTCGTCGTCAATGTCCGACAATCTGCTAGTTTGTTGGTTATTCAATGAGAGGTTTCCAGAAATATCACTTAAGATGGATTGTCTTGACAAGAATTTAGTGCATATAAGACCTTCTACATCTTCTGTTTCTTTGATGTACATTGGGTACATATTGTCTGATGAATTCTTAACTGTCTATTCGTTTAAATCATGTTATCTGGTTGGTAAGTCGAGTGAAGAGCACTGATTTAAGTCATCCCTCCCTGTGACTCAATAAGAATACATGCATGTGATGAGGGCAAGAGGATGAGCCTACAGGTGGAACCAGAGTGAAAAATCCTTTCTTTGTCAACACCTGTCTTTCTTGACAGGGGTCTTCTTCGCATTTTACGTCCCAATGATATAACATCTAGACTAATGCATTTATATATTATGTACACTTTCTCGTGGAAATTTCTTTCGCCTCATATATGTCATGCACATTTACTTATAAAGGATAAAATAGGTAGCTGTTTACCGAAGCTCAACAAACAAAAGTTGAGTGAAGTAGCCCTGAATTCTTAGAATGGACTCGGGCGGTGCTTAATTTCTAGAATATCCCTCATTTATGGACTATCGGCAAGTATGACTTGTATATAGATCTTTTTTGAGCTAAAATTCATGGTTTGCCCCCAATAACTGCAATGTAACTCACATCACAGTTGCACCTATTAGCATTGTTTGAGCTTCGCAGCCTTGTTCGTCCACCCTTTTTTTGTGGCTAATTTTGAGTATTTGGATCTCTTAGAACGCGAGGCTATTCTTATTGCACTATGTAGCCCGCTTGTTGCAACTGAATAACGGAAAATTGCCCAACAAGGTATTGTATGACGATTAATACAATTTTAAAATTTTAATATTTGCTAATTAAATCCTAAATCAATGTAGTATTCTGGTCAATTTTGATCAGAAATCGTTAACTTGATAGTTCAATCAACGCTGCTATCCTACATGGTATAACCGGCATTGGTGTGGACGAATTGTGGGAAAAACGTTGTTTTTCCTGTTGATAATCCGATGAAGAAAAAAAAAGAAAAGAAAAAGGAAAAAATATAAACTTTTGCATAAATTGTTCACGTCAACAACGGTTGTGTTACGAAGAACAAAGATATTGACTTTGGCAAATTGTTATAAAGTTTAGAATTCAATAGGTAAAATAAAAAAGTTTAGAATTGAATTAACTGTCGTACAATAAGTTTAAGAGAATCATCCCACTGAATAGCAAGATAGGAGGATTCTTGGGTAGACCAATGAAATTGCCTTTCCTAAGACCAAAGCACGACCCCATTAAAGGCGGTGATGAGATGTTTTTGCTTGGAACATTACCCAAGAGTAAATTGTGAAACTTATCTCTCTATATTTCATTATCATCTAGACACGTCTACAAATGAGAATGTCTGGAAGATAATGTGTGGAATACAAGCAACTGAAATAATTCTACTACGCCACGAACGTACAAAGAGTATTATGACATATTACATATATATCACGATCACAAGTGGCAAAGTTCTTGTTTGCCTGATGACGTCTAGAACAACCGGCATGTTGTCTGATCAAGGCTTTTCCTGTAGAGGTGCTGCAACCATGTGTAAAATAGAGGGAAATGAAGGAATGAGTCTCGCTAGAAGAATTGAAAATAATTCTCGTTTAAGTAGAGATGATGTGAGAACGTCCTTTCTTCTTTTTCTTTTTCTATTGAGAATGCGAGACTTATTTTTTTTATCAGCTCATTACAATACCCCCTCCTCAGTTTGAGACTCTGTTAGTAATGTACTCCAGACAAATATTAATCATGGGATACACGTTGCTTTATTTTGTAATTAATTTGAATACCGCAGAGAAATTATTCACATACTGATGAGATTACCATGATTTTCCGCCCACGTATTTAACTGTAGAAAACCTTATTGACCAAGTTGTGACCATGCTATGCAAATAATAAGTACACAAACAATGTCGGTACAGAGCATCGAGGTTTTGTTACTAATTCTTAAGAAATTAGGCATATGCACATACTACATTTGTGGAGATGAAATTTCATAGGGTATCATTAATCGTTTGGCGCACAAGTGAAATCGGACATGTTACATGATTATATGACTAGAGAATATATGATAAATTGAGATTGAAGTGCTTTCGAGCAAGTGTAATAAGATGTATGATGAATGATTCACGAATCTATAAACCCTTCTAGAGGCAGCCAATGTGATGGAAAGGTTCGAGATATGGAGTAATAAGAGGACTCACTCCAACCTAGTCCAGCATGACCAGAATGGCTTCCCGACACCTGGCCTGGTAAAGTAGTACCTGCATGTGCGAGACAATATTCTATGAAAATCGTTATGAAAGATCAAATTTTATGTAATGAAAAGAGTCAAGATATGGAGTAAAAAGAGGACTCACAATCATGGAGAAAATTTTCGAAAAAGTTATAAATCTATTACACTTTTATTAATTTAGTTATAGAATTTTTAATTTTGTCAATTGAATCGTTAACATTTTAACATTTTGTCAATTGAGAATTCACTGATATGCATGCCGGCCATCCTACATGGCACGATCAAGACTTGACCATGGATAATTTTTTCTTTTTTCTAATTTTTATTAATTTTTTATTTTTTTTCCTTTTTATTTTCTCTCTTTTTGTGATAACCTTTTGGGTGAGGGCTGTGGCCAGCCTCGCCAGATCTGGGCACGTGGCATTTCGGCTTGGGCTTCCTCTTCGCTCCTCTGCTCGCCATTCCGAATTTGGTAGGTAAACGAAATATGGCAAGAAAGTTCAGCCAATTCCCATCGAGGAAAGGGTGATTTTCGAGCATAGGAAGGTGAGATTTGAGGCGCTAATTTATGTAAAATTGGGAAGTCAATGAGGGACGCATATTCCGGAGATTCTCGGTCAAGGAACAACTAGGAAAGAATCAAGTGGCTCAACGCGGCTGAAGAAATCAATTAAATGGAGGGTCGAGGGGGAAACCGTGATAAGTGAGGTTGGCAGAATGAAAGAGATTTTCGGAGTTTCAACGAGGGAAGTTTCAATGAAAAAGGGGAAGGGAAACAAGGGCCGAGGCTCAGGGGAGATGGGCAAAATTTTCTAAAAGGAAAGCAATGACTTGTGGGAATAGAAGAAAACAAACGATGAAGAGAAAGAGGTGGTGAAACAGTTCGTGCGAGGACGCGAGGCCACCTTCTGGTAAGGAGAGCCATAAGCGAAAGGCGTTAAAGCGGCGATTGAAATCCTTCCTTCACGCGTCACTGCTCTCTCGTCGAGTAGAGGATCGCTCATGTCGCAAAGAGGAAACCTGAAAAGCCACGCACCCAGATCTGGATGAGGCTGGTCACGACCCTCACCCATTAGGTCATTGCCAGCCACAATTAAAATAAAAGGGATAAAGAGAAAAAAAGAGAGAGAGAGAGAAAAGGAAAAAGAAAATTAATAAAATCAATTCAAAAATTCAAAAATATTATAACATTCTTAAAAATTATCAACATCAAGACTACTAGTGCGCCACGTAAGACAATCGACGTCTACGTTGGCAAGTTCTAACTAAAATTGGTCAGATGAGCTCAAAAAATGTGAAATTGTTTAGGACTCAATTGGTAAATGTGCAATAAGTTTAGGACTTGTTGGACAATATTTCCCACAATCGGGAAGATCCAAATTTGTAGACAAGAAGAAACTCAATAGAAATCATTATGAAGGATCGAACACTGCCCAAAATTATTAAATAATTTGTGCAGCAAAATATCCTAACAAATTGAAAAAAAAAACACGACGATGTATAGAACTTTTTGCATGTTCTCGTGTCATGCCTTATGAAATCCACGTTCCCCTCCGTTATTGAAAGCCCATAGCACGAAAAAGAATAAATCACTTACATGGAGTCAAACTGGATGATTCAAGCCTGGTGAAGCCATCCAAGGCCCCAAGAAGGAACGGGGAGATTATAAGCAAGAGAAAGCAGAAAGCAATAACTAATAAAGAAAAAATGACACAAATGGCTCATTGTTCAAGCAATGATAAGAAAAACAATATGATGTATAAAACTTTCTCTATGTTCTCGTATCATGCCATGTCAACTATAGTTTCGTGAAATCATGATCCTCAATTTATGCCGTCCTCCTTTAATATGAGCTTGGAGCACCAAAAAGAAAAAATCACTTACGGCCATAGGCCCTGGAAGGAAAAGGGAGATTAGAACCAAGAGCAAGCAGAGAATGGTTATAAGAGAAGATGATGATGACGATGTTGATGAAGGGAAGTGCATTTTTACTGTCATCTCTGTGTGGGTGTGTGGGTAGGTGTGTGGGTGGGTGGGTTTATATAATCTCTGATGTGTAGATAAAAGAAGACTTCAAAGTTCAAAGTCTTCCATCTTCGAATTTTTTCAATTGAGTAAAAGAAGGGTAAGAAAATAGCCAAGAAGTCCAATGAAGGAAGAGGATTTGTTAGTTTCAAAGTCCACATGCCTTTTCGATTCTTTTTCAGTCTCTTTGTGCATATCATATCATTCACAAGAAGAGAGCGTGTAATGCGGTGGGTTGAAAACAGCCGTGGAGCTACCTAACTTCGGTAAGCCACAATTCATAAGCGTGCAATTGTCCAAAATTGCACTCATACTACGAATAATAGTCTAAAATGGTTTTGATTCATTTTATTCCGGTCATAACTTTTACCAAACTTGAAACTTCTGGAAATAAAGACATAAATTTCTAAGCCTTTAAGGAGAGTGATTATAGTCGCAGGACACGTCATGGCAAAACCTAAATGAGAGAGAGAGAGAGAGAGAGAGAGAGAGAGAGAGAGAGAGTAGTTCAATCAATTCGCATATGTTACAAAGATCATGGAAGAAAGAAGCAAGCTCTACTTGCTGATCGGCAAAGAGTAAGCATAACTTTTGAGTGAATGATAAACGATAGCAATATGCGAAAAGAGCTAAGCAATATGTGCAGATAAAAGAAGACTTCAAAGTCTTCGATCTTCGAATTTTTAATATTGAGTAAAAGAAGGGTAAGAAAATAGCCAAGAAGTCCAATGAAGGAGGATGATTTGTTACTTGTTAGTTTCAAAGTCCACGTGCCTTTTCGATTCTTTTTCAGACTCTTTGTGCATATCATATCATCCACATGAAGAGAGCATGTAATGCAGTGGGTTGAAAACAACCGTGGAGGTACCTGACCTCGGTAAGCCTTAAGAGAGAGAGAGAGAGAGAGAGAGAGAGAGAGAATAGTTCAATCAATTTGCATATGTTACAAAGATCATGGAAGAAAGAAGCAAGCTCTACTTGTTGATCGGCAAAGAGTAAGCATAACTTTTGAGTGAATGATAAACTATAGCAATATGTGAAAAGAGTTAAGCAATATGTGCAGATGAAAGAAGACTTCAAAGTCTTCCATCTTCGAATTTTTTACATTGAGTAAAAGAAGGGTAAGAAAATAGCCAAGAAGTCCAATGAAGGAAGATGATTTGTTAGTTTCAAAGTCCACATGCCTTTTCGATTCTTTTCAGAGTCTTCGTGCATATCATATCATCCACATGAAGAGAGCATGTAATGCGGTGGGTTGAAAACAGCCGTGGAGGTACCTAACCTCGGTAAGTCTCAATTCATAAGCGTGCGATTGTCCAAAATTACACTCACACTAGGAATAATAGTCTAAAATGGTTTTGATTCATTTTATTCCGGTCATAACTTTTACAAGACTCAAAACTTCTGGAAATAAGGATAGAAATTTCTAAGCCTTTAAGGAGAGTGATTATGGTCGCAGGACCCGTCATGGCAAAGCCTGAGAGAGAGAGAGAGAGAGAGTAGTTCAATCAATTCGCATATGTTACAAAGATCATGAAAGAATGAAGCAAGCTCTACTTATTGATTGGCAAAGTGTAAGCATAACTTTTGAGTGAATGATGAACTATAGCAATACGTGAAAAGAGTTAAGCAAGCTCACTCGAGGCTTGAGAGCAAGGTTACAAGGCAACCAATTGTTTGGTTATGTTTATGTCAACGTTACAATATGTGAGAGAAAAAGTATTTCGTATTATTCAATAATGTTTAATAAATACATAAAAAAAAAAATCCTAAAGGTCCTAAAGACTACTTTAACCTTAAACTCTAACACTCTCCCTCAAGTTGGAGCATAGATATTAATCATAACCAACTTGTTGCAAATATAATCTATCCTCCCATTATCTAGATGTGTAGTAAATATGTCTACAAGTTGTTCACTAGTTCGAATATGACAAGAAAGAATCGATCCACTCTACAACTTTTCTTGAATAAAATGACAGTTGACCTTAATGTGTTTTGTTCTCTCATAAAACACGAGGTTGGAAGCTATATGCACTGCAGCTTTATTATCACACCATAGGGCCATGGGTACTGAAATTGTAAGGCCTAATCCCTTATACTATAACACAAAATATAGAAGATATCATGATGGGAAATTAGATTAAGTTCTTGCGAGGTCTCAAAGTTGCCAAAGACCAAGTTATCAATAAATAAAATACAAGAGGTTAAAGAAACAACTCTCTAAGAAGGTTCTCATTAGAAAAGACTAGCAAGATTGTGAATTTTCTTCGAATTAGTTGAAGTACATCGACCCATCCTCTCCATCAGCTTGCTTGTCTAGCATGCTTTAGTAGCATGAAAGGCTTCGTCTTTACATTGAAAAAAAAGGGAGAGAAAAGCTAGATGTAGTGACTAATTGAGGTAACTTAGACTTGTATAGAGAAGTAGTAAGACCTAAATGTAAATGTCGTTCTCTTTGTGTGGCCATTGTGAGTACTGAAGAAAGTTGGTGACAAAGGAGCTGGCAATCATTGCATGAAATCTTCACCTTGAATGTTCTACATTGAGTAAAAGAAGGGTAAGAAAAAACTGGAGGAGTCCACTCAAGGAAGGAGACTTGAAAGTCTTCCATCTTTGGATTTTCAACACAGAGTAAATGAAGGGTAAGAAATAATTAAAATAGTATAATCAAGGAAGGGGCCTCATTAGTTTCGAAGTCCACATACCTTTTCAATTCTTATTCAGTCTTTTTGGGTGCATTGCAGTATCCACACCAAGAGAGCATGCAATGTGGTGGGTTGAAAACAGTCCTGAAGGTACCTGACCTCAATAAGCCTTGGCTCATCACTGCACGATTGTCCAAAATTGTACTCACATTACACTAATATTAATCTAAAATGGTCCTCATTCAGGTCGCCAATCATGTGGTTTTGATTATATTATTTATTCATTTTATTCCAATCCTTGACTTTTTATTAGACTCAGAACGTATGCAAATAAGGATAAAACTTTCTAAATTTTGAATGCAAGTGATTATGGTCTCAGGATCCATCATGGTAGAGCCTGGATTAGAAATAAAGCAAGAGTAAAAAACAAGTTCCTAACTTAACCAATTTGCATATGTTAGAAAGATCATGAATGAATAGAGCGAGCTCAACTTGCTGACTAGCAAAGGGTAAAGCATAACTTGTGAATGAATGACAAATTCTAGCAACATAAGAAGACAGTCAAACAAGCTGACATGAGGCTTGAGAGTGAAGTTACATGGCAGCTAATTGTTTGGTTATGTTCATGTCAACATTGCGAAAGAATGCAGATATCATGAAGGGACATTATACTAAGTTCTTGCAAGGTCTCAAAATTGCCGAAGACAAAGATATCTTTAAAAAAAATGCAAGAGGTTAGAGAAACAACTCTCGAAGAAGATTCTTATTAGAAAAAAACTACAAAGATCGTGAAATGTCTTCAAATCAATTGAAGTACATTGATCCATCCTCTCCATTGTCTTGCTTGTCTAGCATGTTTTATTATGATGAAATCTTCATCTTTACATCGAAAAAAGAAGGGAGAGAAAAGATAAATACAGTGACTGTTGAGGTAACTTAGACTAGTACAAAGAAGTAATAACACCTAAATGTATGGAGAATTACCAAAAAAGTCCTAAACCTATTGCAATTGTGTCAATTCAGTCCTAAACTTTTTATTTTGACCGATTTAGTCCTAAACCTTTTATAATTGTGCCAATTCATCCATCCGGCCGGCGCTACGACGTGGACACCAGCCATCCAGTGAACGCTGACGTGGCATTTTTTAAATTTTTTTTTAATTTTTAAATATTTTTTTGAATTTTTTAATTCTTTTTTAAATGATTTTCTTAATTTCTTTTATTCTTTCCCCTTTGTCTTCTTCCTTGTTTTGTCTTTTTCCCCTGCACCTTCTTCTTCAACCTTGCGCCTTCTTCTTCCCCGAATCTCTCTATTCCTTCTGCAACTTAATCGAACCAGAATTTTTGGTGACAAATCAACCTCTATATGCGTCGTATCCAGCATACACATCGCCACCGAACCAACACCAACCGGCGGTCACCTGCTCCAATCGACGGTCACCAACTCCGGACGCTTACTCTGGCAATCGCAACAATCAACGGAAAATCTTTACACGAGATTAATTTCTTCCATGCTTGGCTTTCTAGCAAGCATATAATCACCAGTGAACTACAAATCACAGAGACGAACTGACTAGGGTGGCCTTGAACCACATGGCACGCCGGCGGGGGGAAGATTTCCGGCGGAGAGGAGGATTTACGGCCGAGGATTGAACCCGAGAGAACGTTCTTCGGGGCGGCCGCACTGAGAGTGGTGAGAGATGGGAAGAAGGATGGAGATGGTCGAGGTGGCTTGGTTGAGTCTATCTGAGGAGAAGGAGCGGCGCTCCCAGAAAAAGAAAAGCCCCCGCTCTCTTTCTTTCCTTTCGCCTCTCCCCTTCTCCCTCTGAAATCTCTCTTCCTCAAAGCGTTCCTCTCTCTCCCCCTTGCGATATGGTTTCAGCCAAGAAAGAAAAGATGCCCCACCCGTCTCTGTGTGAGGAGAGCTTCCAAAGAACCCCAGAACGTTTTGATGCAGCCTTCTGCGATTCCCCAAAAAACCAGTGAGCCCCCTTTTGCTTTCCCTCAGTGAGCGCTCCCTGTATTTCCTTCAAGCTTTCCCTCTTCTGTGAAAGTTCCAGGCGGTGCAAGCAAGAAGAATGTTCTACTCTCACCAGCTTCTCACCCCCAAAGGTCTCCTCGGCCAGAAATCATCATCCTCTCGTTTGTCTCCGGTTTCTCTCAGCAAGCAACCTCTCTCTCTCTCTCCAATGGCCGGCCGGGGAAGGAGAAGATGGAAAAAAAAAAAAAAAGAATTAAAAAATTCGAAAAAATATTTAAAAATTGGAAAAAATAAAAAATTATATTTAAAAAATGCCACATCAGCGTTCATCGGACGGCCGGCATCCACGTCAGCGCCGGCCGGCCAATTTTGGCCGGATGGACTGAATTGGCACAACTGTAAAAGGTTTAGAACTAAATTGGCCAAAAAAAAAAGTTTAGGACTGAATTTGCACAATTACAATAGGTTTAGGACTTTTTTGATAATTCTCCCCCTAAATGTAGATGATGTTCTCTCTATGCGGCCATTCTGAGTACTAATCTACCGAAGTTGTAGACAGAGGAGCTAGCAATATCAGATCCGAAATATTACGAATTCCGATTTCTTCCTCATCTGTCACTAGATGAAAAACCGTGTGTTGCATTTTGAGTTTATCTTATTCATACATCAAATAGTAATGGTGGGTTTGATCACAATGTCATAAAGTCCACAAGAAACTAACTCTCAAATTTTTCATTCTTCTTGGTTGGTCAACCTGAAAGTCATCATGTTGACGTCCTGCATTAACAGAGTGAGTCTCCACCAAGGGGCATTTTTGGTTGGTCATATTGTGGCTACGGGCTGTGGCTTAATCCCTCTATCCCTCAGGATCGGGTCATTTGCCCCCTTCTTCAACTACACTACAAATAGAGCATAGCTCATTAGTTCATCCAATCTTCACTAGTCAACCGTGCCATTAGAAGTCTTAGAATCACGTCAATTCCTCATGAATCAAGTCTCTTTATAGATGTTCGGCGACATCTTTGCAACTTCAATGCTAAGGATTAATTCGCATTCGGTGAACTCTAAAATTATTGATACATAAATTTTAGCAACCTGATCATTCATTTATTGCATAAGAAAAATTAAGGATTAATTTTGATCCCTAAGTAAAGATATTAGAATTAAATTGTATAACATATAGTTTTAAGAGCATTTATCACTTAGCATATTTCAATTAATTACATGTGCATTGGATCCGCGACGAATGGGCTTAATAAGATGGTCTTGAATTTAATTAGATTGGAGTTAATGGTCTGAAGTAGGGAGGTCTTGGACTTAAAGCCCGCTAGGAAACGAAAGTTTAGCTCAACCCATCAATCCTTTCTATGCTATCAAAGTTTGCATATGATAGGAAATATTGCAATATTTGACCGAATTTAGAAGACATAATCAATTAGTTTTGTTTGTCTCAACTAATCAAAACTCAAAAGTCACTTTTATTTTTTTCCCACAAATCTAAAGTATTGTTTTTAATTTTAAAAGATTATGTAAGAATTATATGTGAATATTTGTGTCAATATTCCTAAATGAAGTGTTCTAGATTTAAAAAAAAAAAAAAATTCAAGATGAGTGCTCCTCAAGATTAGCAAATCGAAAAAATAAAAAGTACTCCATTGTTATTGAACTTTGCAACGCATGAGTATCGTTACCCTTGCATAACCTTGCTCAAATATGCAACCGTTTCAAATCATGTAGTAAATGATGCGGGTTAACAACGCACCACACTTGGTCAATGAATTTGACTCAGGGGAGCCGATGGGCCCTCAGACTCTTTACCCATTTCGAAAGGCAAATTTTTGTGCGCTTGAATAAACAATTTCCTTCTTGGATCCAACTAATCTTGGTTCATCCGAACGCAATCAAATTCATGTGAAAAAAAAAAGCTTAATACTATCTCTGCTGCCGGAGGAGATGGATGGGCAAGAGCTTTTGGGCCTCTCAAAGTAAGAGAAAATAAGGAACAATCATGATTGGAAGGAAGTCCATTAATAATATAGAGAGGCTTCAAAAGTCTATAAACTTTCCCATATAAGGTTTAGTAATACAATGGAATAGAATAGGATAGTCACTCGACAACAAATTTGGGTGGTGATGACGACGATATTCGAACGAGAAAATGTGGGCCCCCCACATGAGCCTTGTAGAGAAAATATTAGGTATAATAGTTATATCCAATCGGCAATACAGTCAACACGTGTTAGGTGGAGGCCCACATTTCCAATTTTTCCAAAATCTCCTTTTCACGCACCTTCTTTCTTCCATAAACACCTCTCCCTCTTTCTTCTTCCTCCGTCTTCACTCATCCTCGTTCCCCTCTCTCAACCCTCAAATTCAACACATAGTCAGCACAATATTCGGGTTTTGTACAAAAATGCACAAAGCTCCATTAGCTTGCTACCTTAGCACGGGCGGCTTGGACCCAACCAAAGCCTTCTTCAAGCCAATCTAGAACACCCTGTAGTCATCATCCTTCGAGCGCCGCACCAAGATCGCCATCGTTGAGGTCAACAACGTCGACATGGCCGTCACCTAGACCATCCTCACCTAGGACCTCGCCAACGAGTTGTCCCTCATCGACACCAAGCCTAATAAGCTCCACAGTGAGATGCTTGACCTCCAGCACGCCACCACCTTTCTCTCTCGATGGTCGCCAAAGGTCGAGATCCTGGTGAAAGTAAGATCAACTTCCATAAACACCAAGATTTTTGCCTCTATTTACGAAGGAAATGGAGACGGAGGGTGTTTATGGCAAAAAGAAAGCAAGCGAGAAAAAGAATTTTTTGAAAAATCCGAAATGTGGACCTCATTGAACGCGTATTGATCAACGGATAGGCTATTGTATTCTTGTTTGGGACATAACTATTGTACTAAATATTATCTCACCCCGCGTAACCCCAGAGGTCATAGTCATGGACGTCATCATTAGAATTTTCTATTATTTTCAGCATTTTATATTTACCATCTGTCTTATATTTGAAATTTTATATCACTTCGCCTCGTTGCTCATCAGGGTGGGCCCCACCGGGTAATGCGCTCTTGTCCAGAAATGATGCATGGGGGAATGGATGCGGGGGTTTCTAGAGGCGGACCGGTGCGGAACGGACAGTTGTCAAGGCGCGCGTCCCCTTCACGCGCCGCTAACGCCCCCTCGGACTTTTCCCCCACGTGTCCCCTTGGACTTAATTCTTGCAGGATTCGTGGTTACAGAATCTTATCCTAATTCTCCCACGTTTGCCATATTTTATATGGACTATGGCAAGTATGACTTGTATATAGATCTTTTTTGAGCTAAAATTCATGGTTTGCCCCAATAACTGCAATGTAACTCACATCACAGTTGCACCTATTAGCATTGTTTTAGCTTCGCAGCCCTGTTCATCCACCCTTTTTTTTGTGGCTAATTTTGAGTATTTGGATCTCTTAGAACGTGTGGCTATTCTTATTGCACTAAGTAGCCCGCTTGTTGCAACCGAATAACGGAAAATTGCCCAACAAGGTATTGTATGACGATTAATACAATTTTAAAATTTTTATATTTGTTAATTTAATCATAAACCAATGTAGTCTTCTGGTCAATTTTGATTAGAAATCGTTAACTTGACAGTTCAATCAACGCTACTATCCTATATGGTATATCCGGCATTGGTGTGGACGAACTGTGGGCAAAACATTGTTTTTCCTGTCGATAATCTGATGAAGGAAAAAAAAAGAAGAAAGAAAAGAAAAATGAAAAAATATGATCTTTTGCATAAATCATTCACGTCAATATCAGTCGTGTTACATTGGCAAATTGTTATAAAGTTTAGAATTCAATAGGCAAAATAAAAAAGTTTAGAATTGAATTAACTGGCATATAATAAGTTTAAGACAATTATCCCATTGAATAGCGAGATAGGAGGATTCTTGGGTGGACCAATGAAATTGCCTTTCCTAAGACCAAAAGTACGACCCCATTAAAGGCGGTGAAGAGATGTTTTTGCTTGGATGAACATTACCCAAGAGTAAACTGTGAAACTTATCTCTCTATATTTCATTATCATCCAGACAAGTCTACAAATGAGAATGTTTGGAAGATAATGTGTGGAATACAAGCAACTGAAATAATTCTACTACGCCATGAACGTACAAAGAGTATTATGACATATTACATATATATCACGATCACAAGTGACAAAGTTCTTCTTTACCTGATGACGTCTAGAATAACCGGCATGCTGTCTGATCAAGGCTTTGCCTGTAGAGGTGCTGCAACCATGTGTAAAATAGAGGGAAATGAAGGAATGAGTCTCGCTAGAAGAATTGAAAATAATTCTCGTTTAAGTAGAGATGATGTGAGAACGTCCTTTCTTCTTTTTCTTTTTCTATTGGGAATGCGAGACTCATTTTTTTTATCAGCTCATACCATACCCCCTCCTCAGTTTGAGACTGTTAGTAATGTACTCCAGACAAATATTAATCATGGAATACACGTTGCTTTATTTTGTAATTAATTTGAATGCCGCAGAGAAATTATTCATATACTGATGAAATTACCATGATTTTCCCCCCACGTATTTAACTGTAGAAAACCTAATTGACCAAGTTGTGACCATGTTATGCAAATAATAAGTACACAGACAATGTCTGTACAGAGCATTGAGGTTTTGTTACTAATTCTTGCTATAAATAAGAAATTAGGCATATGTACATACTAAATTTGTGGAGATGAAATTTCATAGAGTATCATTAATCGTTTGGTGCACAAGTGAAATCGGACATGTTACATGATTATATGACTAGATAATTTATGATAAATTGAGATTGAAGTGCTTTCGAGCGAGTGTAATAAGATGTATGATGAAAGATTCACGGATGTATAAACCCCTCTAGAGGCAGCCAATGTGATGGAAATGTTCAAGATATGGAGTAATAAGAGGACTCACTCCAATGTACTCCATCGTGACCAGGATGGCTTCCTGTCACACCACTTCCATGAACTGCATGTGCGAGACAATATTCTATAAAAATCGTTATGAAAGATCAAATATTATGTGATGAAAAGGGTCGAGATATGGAGTAAAAAGAGGACTCACGATCATGGAGAAAATTGTCGAAAAAGTCATAAACCTATTATACTTTTATCAATTTAGTTATAAACCTTTCAATTTTATCAATTGAATCATAAACATTTTAATCTTTTGTGAATTGAGAATTCACTAACATGAATGACAACCGTCTTACGTGGCACGATCAGGGCTTGACCATGGATAATTTTTTCAATATTTTAATATTTTTCTAATTTTTATTAATTTTTTATTTTCCTTTTCTTTTTTTCTCTTTTTGCGATAACCTTTTGGGTGAGGGTGACGGCCAGCCTCGCCAGATCTGGGCACGTGGCATTTCGGCTTGGGCTTCCTCTTCGTTCCTCTGCTCGCCATTCCGAATTTGGTAGGTAAACGAAATAAGGCAAGAAAGTTCAACCAATTCCCATCAAGGAAAGCGTGATTTTCGAGCATAGGAAGGTGAGATTTGAGGCGCTAATTTTTGTAAAATTGGGAAGTGAATGAGGGACGCATATTCTGGAGATTCTCGGCCAAGGAACAACTAGGAAAGAATCGAGTGGTTCAACGCGGCTGAAGAAATCAATTAAATGGAGGGTCGAGGGGGAAACCGTGATTAGTGAGGTTGGCAGAATGAAAGAGATTTTCGGAGTCTTCTACGAGGGAAGTTTCAATGAAAAAGGGGAAGGGAAACAAGGGCTGAGGCTCATGGGAGATGGCAAAATTTTCTAAAAGGAAAGCAATGACTTATGGGAATCGAAGAAAACAAACGATGAAGAGAGAGAGAGCTGCTCTCTCGTCGAGCGAAGGCGTTAAAGCGGCGATTGAAACGATCTTTCCTTCGCGCGTCACTGCTCTCTCGTCGAGCAGAGGATCGCTCATGTCGCGAAGAGGAAACCTGAAAAGCCACGCACCCAGATCTGGACGAGGCCGATCACGACCCTCACCCATTAGGCCATTGCCAGCCACAATTAAAATAAAAGGGATAAAGAGAAAAAAATAAAAATAAATAAAGTTAATAAAATCAATTCAAAAATTCAAAAATATTATAATATTATTAAAAATTATCAACAAACATTAGCAATAATCATGCCACGTAGAACAGTCGGTGTCTATGTTAGCAAATTCTATCCAAAATTTGCCGGATGAACTCAATTAGTAAAAATGTGAAAATATTTATAACTCAATTGGTAAAGGTGCAACAAGTTTAGGACTAGTTGGACAATTTTTCCCGCAATCAGGAAGATCCAAATCTGTAGGCAAGAAGAAACTCAAGAGAAATCATTATGAAGGATTGAACACTGCTCAAAATTATTAAATGATTCGTGCAGCAAAATATCCGAACAACTTTAAGAAAAACACCACGATGTATGGAACGTTCTGCATGTTCTCGTGTCATGCTTTATGAAATCCACGTTCCCCTCCCTTATTGAAAGCCCACGGCACGAAAAAGGATTATCACTTACCTGGAATCCGGCTGAATGATTTAATCCTGGTGAAGCTAGCCAAGGCCCCTAGAAGGAACGGGGAGATTATAGGCAAGGGCAAGCAGAAAATCGTGGACAATAACTTATAAAGAAAAAATGACACAAATGACTCATGAATTTTAATTTAATATACTACGTCATCCATGAATTATTCAACTTCATCCCTAAAATTATATTTAATGTAGCAAAATTGTTCAAGTGATGATAAGAAAAAAGACATGATGTATAAAACTTTCTATATGTTCTCGTATCATGCCATGTCAATTATAGTTTCGTGGAATCATGATCCTCAATTTATGTCGTCCTCCATTATTATGAGCTTGGAGCACCAAAAAGAAAAATCACTTACCGCCATAGGCCCCTGGAAGGAAAAGGGAGATTAGAACCAAGTGCAAGCAGAGAATGGTTATAAGAGAAGATGATGTTGATGTTGATGTTGATGAAGGGAAGTGCATTTTTGCTGTCATCTCTGGGTGTGTGGGTAGTTGTGTGGGTGGGGGGATCTATATAATCTCTGATGTGCAGATAAAAAAAGACTTCAAAGTCTTCCATCTTCGAATTTTTTACATTGAGTAAAAGAAGGGTAATAAAATAGCCAAGAAGTCCAATGAAGGAAGAGGATTTGTTACTTTTAAAATCCACATGCCTTTTCGATTCTTTTTCAGTCTCTTTGTGCGTATCATATCATCCACATGAAGAGAGCGTGTAATGCGGTGGGTTGAAAACAGCCGTGGAGGTACCTAACCTCAGTAAGCCTCAATTCATAAGCGTGCGATTGTCCAAAATTGCACTCACACTACGAATAATAGTCTAAAATGGTTTTGATTCATTTTATTCCAGTTATAACTTTTACCAAACTCGAAACTTCTAGAAATAAGGATGGAAATTTCTAAGCCTTTAAGGAGAGTGATTATGGTCGCAAGACCCGTCATGGCAAAGCCTGAGAGAGAGAGAGGGAGAGAGTAGTTCAATCAATTTGCATGTGTTACAAAGATCATGGAAGAAAGAAGCAACCTCTACTTGCTGATCAGCAAAGACTGAGCCTAACTTTTGAGTGAATGATAAACTATAGCAATATGTGAAAAGAGTTAAGCAATATGTGCAGATAAAAGAAGACTTCAAAGTCTTCCATCTTCGAATTTTCTACATTGAGTAAAAGAAGGGTAAGAAAATACCCAAGAAGTCCAATGAAGGAAGAGGACTAGTTAGTTTCAAAGTCCACATGCATTTTCGATTCTTTTTCAGTCTCTTTGAGCGTATCGTATCATCCACATGAAGAGAGTGTGCAATGTGGTGGGTTGAAAATAGCCGTGGAGGTACCTAACCTCGGTAAGCCTCAATTCATAAGCGTGTAATTGTCCAAAATTGCACTCACACTACGACTAATAGTCTAAAATGGTTTCGATTCATTTTATTCCAGTCATAACTTTTACCAAACTTGAAACTTCTGGAAATAAGGATAGAAATTTCTAAGCCTTTAAGAAGAGTGATTATGGTCGCAAGACCCGTCACGGCAAAGCTTGGATGTGTGTGTGTGTGTGTGTGTGTGTGTGTGTGTGTGTGTGAGAGAGAGAGAGAGAGAGAGAGTAGTTCAATCAATCCGCAAGTGCATTTTTGCTGTCATCTCTATCTGGGTGTGTGGGTGGGTGTGTGGGTGGGTGGGTCTATATAATCTCTAACGTGCAGATAAACTAAGACTTCAAAGTCTTCCATCTTTGAATTTTCTACATTGAGTAGAAGACAAGAAGTCCAATGAAGGAAGAGGACTTCTTAGTTTCAAAGTCCACATGCCTTTTCGATTCTTTTCAATCTCTTTGTGCGTATCGTATCATCCACATGAAGAGAGCGTGCAATGTGGTGGATTGAAAACAGCCGTGGAGGTACCTAATCTCGGTAAGCCTCAATTCATAAGTGTGCGATTGTCCAAAATTGCACTGACACTATGAATAATAATCTAAAATGGTTTTGATTCATTTTATTCCGGTCATAACTTTTACCAGACTTGAAACTTCTGGAAATAAAGATAGAAATTTCTAAGCCTTTAAGAAGAGTGATTATGGTCGCAAGACCCATCATGGCAAAGCTTGGATGAGAGAGAGAGAGAGAGAGAGAGAGAGAGAGAGAAAAGTTCAATCAATCCGTAAGTGCATTTTTGCTGTCATCTCTGTGTGAGTGTGTGGGTGAGTGTGTGGGTGGGTGGGTCTATATAATCTCTAACGTGCAGATAAAAGAAGACTTCAAAGTCTTCCATCTTTGAATTTTCTGCATTGAGTAAAAGAAAGGTAAGAAAATACCCAAGAAGTCCAATGAAGGAAGAGGACTTGTTAGTTTCAAAGTCCACATGCCTTTTCGATTCTTTTTCAGTCTCTTTGTGCGTATCGTATCATCCACATGAAGAGAGCGTGCAATGCAGTGGGTTGAAAATAGCCTTGGAGGTACCTAACATCGGTAAGCCTCAATTTATAAGCGTGCGATTGTCCAAAATTGCACTCACACTACGAATAATAGTCTAAAGCGATTTTGATTCATTTTATTCCAGTCATAACTTTTACCAGACTTGAAACTTATGGAAATAAGGATAGAAATTTCTAAGCCTTTAAGAAGAGTGATTATGGTCGCAAGACCCGTCATGGCAAAGCTTGGATGAGAGAGAGAGAGAGAGAGGTTCAATCAATCCGCAAGTGCATTTTTGTGGTCATCTCTGTCTAGGTGTGTGGGTGGGTGTGTGGGTGGGTGGTTCTATATAATCTCTGACGTGCAGATAAAAGAAGACTTCAAAGTCTTCCATCTTTGAATTTTCTACATTGAGTAAAAGACAAGAAGTCCAATGAAGGAAGAGGACTAGTTAGTTTCAAAGTCCACATGCCTTTTCGATTCTTTTTCAGTCTCTTTGTGCGTATCGTATCATCCACATGAAGAGAGCATGCAATGCGATGGGTTGAAAACAGCTGTGGAGGTACGTAACCTCAGTAAGCCTCAATTCATAAGTGTGCGATTGTCCAAAATTTCACTCACACTATGAATAATAGTCTAAAATGTTGATTCATTTAATTCCGGTCATAACTTTTACTAAACTTGAAGCTTCTGGAAATAAGGATAGAAATTTCTAAGCCTTTAAGAAGAGTGATTATGGTCGCAAGACCCGTCATGGCAAAGCTTGGATGAGAGAGAGAGAGAGAGAGAGAGTAGTTCAATCAATCCGCATATGTTACAAAGACCATGAAAGAACAAAGCAAGCTCTACTTGCTAATCGGCAAAGAGTAAGCATAACTTTTGAGTGAATGATAAACTATAGCAATATGTGAAAAGAGCTAAGCAAGCTCACTCAAGGCCAAAGAGCAAGGTTACAAGGCAGCCAATTGTTTGGTTATGTTCATGTCAACATTACAATATGTGAGAGAAAAAGTATTTCGTATTATTGCTTTACCAAAAAAAAAAAAAAAGTATTTCGTATTATTCAATATTGTTTAAAAAAAAAACCCCCGAAAGTGACTAAAGACTACTTTAACCTCAAACTCTAACACTCCCCCTCAAGTTGGAGCATATATATTAATCATAACCAACTTGTTGCAAATATAATCTATCCTCCCATTAGTAAAAATGTTTACAAGTCGTTCACTAGTTCGAATATGACAAGAAAGAATCAATCCACTCTACCACTTCTCTTGAATAAAATGACAGTCAACCTTAATGTGTTAGTTCTCTCATGAAACACGGGGTTGGAAGCTATGTGCACTACAACTTTATTATCACACCATAAGGTCATGGGTACCGAAATTGTAAAGCCTAATCCCTTATACTATAACACAAAATATAGTAGATATCATGATGGGAAATCTGATTAAGTTCTTGCAAGGTCTCAAAGTTGCCAAAGACCAAGTTATCAATAAATAAAATACAAGAGGCTAAAGAAACAACTCTCTAAGAAGGTTCTCATTAGAAAAGACTAGCGAGATCGTGAATTGTCTTCGAATCAGTCGAAGCACATTGATCCATCCTCTCCATTGGCTTGCTTGTCTAGCATGCTTTAGTAGCATGAAAGTCTTCGTCTTTACATTGAAAAGAAAAGGGAGAGAAAAACTAGATGTAGTGACTAATTGAGGTAACTTAGACTTGTACAGAGAAGTAGTAAGACCTAAATGTGAAATGTTGTTCTCTCTATGTGGCCATTGTGAGTACTGAAGAAAGTTGGCAACGGAGGAGCTAGCAATCATTGCATGAAATCTTCACCTTTGAATGTCCTACACTGAGTAAAAGAAGGGTAAGAAAAAACTGGACAAGTCCACTCAAGGAAGGAGACTTGAAAATCTTCCATCTTTGGATTTTCAACATCGAGTAAATGAAGGGTAAGAAATAATTAAAACAATCTAATCAAGGAAGGGGCCTCATTAATTTCGAAGTCCACATACCTTTTCAATTCTTATTCAGTCTTTTTGTGTGCATCGCAGTATCCACACCAAGAGTGCATGCAATGCAGTGGGTTAAAAACAGTCGTGAAGGTACCTTACCTCAATAAACCTCGGCTCATAACTGCATGATTGTCCAAAATTGTACTCACACTACACTAATAGTAATCTAAAATGGTCCTCATTCAAGTCGTCAATCATGTGGTTTTGATACCATTATTTATTCATTTTATTCCAATCCTTGACTTTTTATTGGACTCGGAACGTATGCAAATAAGGATAAAACTTTCTAAATTTTGATGGTCTAAGGATCCGTCATGGCGGAGCTTGCATTAGAAATAGAGCGAGAGTAAAAAAAAAGGTTCCTAACTTAACCAATTTGCATATGTTAGAAAGATCATGAATGAACAGAGCTAGCTCAACTTGCTGACTACCAAAGGGTAAAGCAGAAGTTGTGGATGAATGACAAATTCTAGCAGCATAAGAAGACAATCGAACAAGCTGACATGAGGCTTGAGAGTGAAGTTACATGGCAGCTAATTGTTCGGTTATGTTCCTGTCAACATTGCAAAAGAATGCAGATATCATGAAGGGAAATTATTTTAAGTTCTTGCAAGGTCTCAAAGTTGCCGAAGACAAAGATATCTTTAAAAAAAGGGAAAAAGCCACGAAAAACCCTGAACTTTGCCCGGAGTGACACATTTACCCCAAATTTTTTTTTGTGACGTGAAAAACCCCAAACTTTCCAAACCGTGACACATTTACCCCATAAGGGCATTTTTGTCTTTTTATTCTGTTTTTTCCTTTTTCTTTTTTTTTTTTTTTTTTCTTCTTCTTCCCTCCGCCGGCCATGGCGGAGGGAAGCCGGCGTCCGGCGACCTCGCCGGCGTCGGGCGAGGGAGACACCCTCGCCCGACGCAGCGAGGGTGGCCCGCCGGCGACGGGCGAGGGCAGGACACCCTCGCCCGACGCAGCGAGGCGGCCCTCGCCGGCGACGGGCGAGGGCGGGGACACCCTCGCCCGACGCAGCGAGGCGGCCTCGCCGGTGTCGAGCGAGTCCCCGCCCTCGCCGGATCCGGCGAGGGACACCCTCGCCTGCGTCGGGCGAGGGGTGGACACCCTCACCCGACGCAGCGAGGCGGCCCTCGCCGGCGTCGGGCGAGTCCCTCGCCCTCGCCGAGATCCGGCGAGGGACACCCTCGCCCGACGCAGCGAGGGCGGCCCTTGCCGCGCCCTCGCCGGCGTCGGGCGAGTCCCCGCCCTCGCCGGATCCGGCGAGGGACACCCTCACCCGACGCAGCGAGGGCGGCCCTCGCCGCGCCCTCGCCGCGTCGGGCGAGTCCCCGCCCTCGCCAGATCCGGCGAGGGACACCCTCGCCCGACGCAGCGAGGCGGCTCGCCCGCCCGACGCAGCGAGGGCGGCCCTCGCCGCGCCCTCGCCGGCGACGGGCGAGGGCGGGACACCCTCGCCCGACGCAGCGAGGCGGCCCTCGCCGGCGTCGGGCGAGTCCCCGCCCTCGCCGGATCCGGCGAGGGACACCTCGCCCGACGCAGCGAGGGCACCCTCGCCCAACGGGCGAGGGCCGTCCTCGCCCAACACGGGTGAGGGCGGCCCGACGCCGGCGAGGGTGACCCTCGCCCGACGCCGGCGAAGGCAGCCCTCGCCGGACGCCGGTGGAGGGAAGAGAAAAGAAAAAAAAAAATTTTAAAAAATTTTTAAAAATGAAAAGACCAAAATGCCCTCTAATTTTGGGGTAAATGTGTCACATAACGAAAGTTCAGGATTTTTTGTGTCACAAAAAAAAGTTTGGGGTAAATGTGTCACGGTTGGCAAAGTTTGGGGTTTTTCACGACACAAAAAAAAGTTTGGGGTAAATGTGTCACTCTGGGCAAAGTTCAGGGTTTTTCGTGGCTTTTTCCCTTAAAAAAAAATGCAAGAGACTAGAGAAACAACTCTCGAAGAAGATTCTTATTAGAAAAAACTACAAAGATCGTGAAATGTCTTCAGATCAATTGAAGTGCATTGATCCATCCTCTCCATTGTCTTGCTTGTCTAGCATGCTTTATTATGATGAAATCTTCATCTTTACATCGACAAAAGAAGGGAGAGAAAAGATAAATATAGTGATTGTTGAGGCAACTTAGACTAGTACAAGGAAGTAATAACACCTAAATGTAGATGATGTTCTCTCTGTGCGGCCATTCTGAGTACTAATCTACCGAAGTTGTAGGCAGAGGAGCTAGCAATATCAAATCCGAAATATTACTTGCGAATTCCGATTTCTTCCTTATCTGTCACTAGATGAAAAACCGTGTGTTGCTTTTTGAGTTTATCTTATTCATACGTTAAATAGTAACGGTGGGTTTGATCAAAATGTCATAAATTCCACAAGAAACTCTCAAGTTTTCCATTCTTCTTGATTGGTCAACCAGAAAGTCATCAAGGTGAGTCTCCACCAAGGGGCATTTTTGGTTGGTCATATTGTGGCTACAGGCTGTGGGTTAATCCCTCTATCCCTCAGGAAGGGGTCATTTGCCCCCTTCTTCAACTAAACTACAAATAGAGCATAGCTCATTAGTTCATCCAATCTTCACTAGTCAACCATGCCATTAGAAGTCTTATAATCACGTCAATTCCTCACGAATCAAGTCTCTTTATAGATGTTTAGAGACATCTTTGCAACTTCAATGTTGAGGATTAATTCGCATCCAACGAACTATAAAATTATTGATACCTAAATTTTGACAACCTAATCATTCATTTATTACATAAAAAAATTAGGGATTAATTTTGACCCCTAAATAAAAATATTAGAATTAAATTGCATAACATATAGTTTCATGAGCATTTATCACTTAGCATATTTCAATTAATTACATGTGCATTGGATCGGTGGCAAGTGGGCTCAATAAGATGGTCTTGAATTTAATTGGATTGGAGTTAATGGTCTGAAGTAGGGAGGTCTTGGGCTTAAAGCCTGCGAGGAAACGAAAGTTTAGCTCAACCCATCAATCCTTTCTATGCTATCAAAGTTTGCATATAATAGGAAATATTGCAATATTTGACCGAATTTAGAAGACATAATCAATTAATTTTGTTTGTCTCGACTAATCAAAACTCAAAAGTCACTCTTATTTTTTTCCCACAAATCTAAAATATTGTTTTTAATTTTAAAAGATTATGTAAGAATTATATGTGAATATTTGTGTCAATATTTATCTATTCCTAAATGAAGTGTTCTAGATTTAAAAGAAAAAAAAATTCAAGATGAGTGCTCCTCAAGATTAGCAAATCGAAAAAATAAAAAGTACTCCATTGTTATTGAACTTTGCAGCGCATGAGTATCGTCACCATTGCACAACCTTTCTCAAATATGCAACCGTTTCAAATCATATAGAAAATGATGCGGGTTGACAACGCACCAAGTCAGTGAATTTGACTCAGGGGAGCCGATGGCCCTCAGACTCTTGACCCATTTCGAAGGCAAATTTCTATGTGCTTGAATAAACAATTTCCTTCTTGGATCCAACTAATCTTGGTTCATCCGAACGCAATCAAATTCATGTAAAACAATTTCGAAAGGCAAATTTCTATGCGCTTGATTACTTCCTCTTTTGTATGCTACTGGAGAACTTCTCAAGCTTATTTTGTGCAGTTTGTCCTGTTCCAGTTTTGGCATCAGCCATGCGGTTTCTGGGCCTTCATAGAAAATATCGTTTGTTCTGACAAAGGTTATACATTGTTGGTCCTCTGCCTGAGAATTCTCTTGACATGAACATTTTTGATAACTTACATATTGTTAAGCATATCCTGAACATTAACTTGCAACCTTCAAGTTTGATGTTTAACTCATTTCGACATAACTTGATGTTGCTCATATTGAAACACTTCTTTTGCAGCAAATCCAGAGGAATTGCTTTTGTTCTTTATCATACATTTTCTACATATACTATAGAACAATGCCTGGAGTCTGTCTCCATGAATACAATAGTACCAGATTATAGATGTGCCACAATGGCAGCTAGTAGCGGTATCATAAAAAATGGAAGTAGCATTTAAATCCTAAGCTTGATCACTAGCTCTTACTGCAATGGATCTCGTCGTCAATGTCCGACAATCTGCTAGTTTGTTGGTTATTCAATGAGAGGTTTCCAGAAATATCACTTAAGATGGATTGTCTTGACAAGAATTTAGTGCATATAAGACCTTCTACATCTTCTGTTTCTTTGATGTACATTGGGTACATATTGTCTGATGAATTCTTAACTGTCTATTCGTTTAAATCATGTTATCTGGTTGGTAAGTCGAGTGAAGAGCACTGATTTAAGTCATCCCTCCCTGTGACTCAATAAGAATACATGCATGTGATGAGGGCAAGAGGATGAGCCTACAGGTGGAACCAGAGTGAAAAATCCTTTCTTTGTCAACACCTGCCTTTCTTGACAGGGGTCTTCTTCGCATTTTACGTCCCAATGATATAACATCTAGACTAATGCATTTATATATTATGTACACTTTCTCGTGGAAATTTCTTTCGCCTCATATATGTCATGCACATTTACTTATAAAGGATAAAATAGGTAGCTGTTTATCGAAGCTCAACAAACAAAAGTTGAGTGAAGTAGCCCTGAATTCTTAGAATGGACTCGGGCGGTGCTTAATTTCTAGAATATCCCTCATTTATGGACTATCGGCAAGTATGACTTGTATATAGATCTTTTTTGAGCTAAAATTCATGGTTTGCCCCCAATAACTGCAATGTAACTCACGTCACAGTTGCACCTATTAGCATTGTTTTAGCTTCGCAGCCTTGTTCATCCACCCTTTTTTTGTGGCTAATTTTGAGTATTTGCATCTCTTAGAACGCGAGGCTATTCTTATCGCACTAAGTAGCCCGCTTGTTGCAACCGAATAACAGAAAATTGCCCAACAAGGTATTGTATGACGATTAATACAATTTTAAATTTTTTTATATTTGCTAATTTAATCCTAAACCAATATAGTCTTCTGGTCAATTTTGATCAGAAATCGTTAACTTGACAGTTCAATCAATGCTGCTATCATCATGGTATAACCGGCATTGGCGTGGATGAATTGAGGGAAAAACATTGTTTTTCCTGTCGATTATCCGATGAAGGAAAAAATGAGAAAGAAAAGAAAAAAGGAAAAATTATAAACTTTTGGGTAAATCGTTCATGTCAACATCGGTCGTGTTATGAAGAACAACGATATTGACTTGATATCCACGTTAGCAATTTACGGTCAAAATTGGCTGAGAGTTTACATTGGCAAATTGTTATAAAGTTTAGAATTCAATAGGCAAAATAAAAAAGTTTAGAATTGAATTAACTGTCAAATAATAAGTTTAAGACAATTATCCCACTAAATAGCGAGATAGGAGGATTCTTGGGTGGACCAATGAAATTGCCTTTCCTAAGACCGAAAGCACAACCCCATTAAAGGCGGTGATGAGATGTTTTTGCTTGGATGAACATTACCTAAGAGTAAACTATCTCTTTATATTTCATTATCATCCAGACAAGTCTACAAATGAGAATGTCTGGAAGATAATGTGTGGAATACAAGCAACTGAAATAATTCTATTACGCCACGAACGTACAAAAGTATTATGACATATTACATATATATATCACGATCACAAGTGACAAAGTTCTTCTTTGCTTGATGACGTCTAGAACAACCGGCATGCTGTCTGATCAAGGCTTTGCCTGTAGAGGTGCTGCAACCATGTGTAAGATAGAGGGAAATGAAGCAATGAGTCTCGCTAGAAGAATTGAAAATAATTCTCGTTTAAGTAGAGATGATGTGAGAACGTCCTTTCTTCTTTTTTCTTTTTCTATTGAGAATGCGAGACTTATTATTTTTATCAGCTCATTACCATACCCCCTCCTCAGTTTGAGACTCTGTTATTAATGTACTCCAGACAAATATTAATCATGGGATACACGTTGCTTTATTTTGTAAATAATTTGAATACCGCAGAGAAATTATTCACATACTGATGAGATTAACATGATTCCCCCCCCCCACGTATTTAACTGTAGAAAACCTTATTGACCAAGTTGTGACCATGCTATGCAAATAATAAGTACACAAACAATGTCGGTACAGAGCATCGAAGTTTGGTTACTAATTCTTGCTATAAATAAGAAATTAGGCATATGCACATACTACATTTGTGGAGATGAAATTTCATAGAGTATTATTAATCGTTTGGCGCACAAGTGAAATCGGACATGTTACATGATTATATGACTAGAGAATATATGATAAATTGAGATTGAAGTGCTTTCGAGCGAGTGTAATAAGATGTATGATGAATGATTCACGAATGTATAAACCCTTCTAGAGGCAGCCAATGTGATGGAAAGGTTCGAGATATGGAGTAATAAGAAGACTCACTCCTATGTACTCCACCAGGACGAGAATGGCTTCCCATCACACCTATTTCTGCATGTGTGAGACAATATTTTATGAAAATCATTATGAAAGATCAAATATTATGTGATGAAAAGGGTCGAGATATGGAGTAAAAAGAGGACTCTCGATCATGGAGAAAATTGTCGAAAAAATTATAAATCTATTACACTTTTATCAATTTAATTATAAATTTTTCAATTTTGTTAATTGAGTCGTCAATATTTTAACCTTTTGTCAATTGAGAATTCACTGACATGAATGCCAGCTGTCCTATTTGGCATGATCATCAAAGATTGACCATGGATAATTTTTTCAATATTTTTTAAATTGTTTAAATTTTTTAAATTTTTTTTCTTTTTTTTTTCCTTTTTTTTCCTCTTTTCACGATAACCGTTTGGGTGAGGGTGACGGCCAGCCTCCCCAGATCATGGCACGTGGCATTTCGGCTTGGGCTTCCTCTTCGCTCCTCTGTTCGCCATTCCGAATTTGGTAGGTAAACGAAATATGGCAAGAAAGTTCAACCAATTCCCATCAAGGAAAGTGTGATTTTCGAGCATAGGAAGGTGAGTGAGATTTGAGGCGCTAATTTTTGTAAAATTGGGAAGTGAATGAGGGACGCATATTCTGGAGATTCTCGGCCAAGGAACAACTAGGAAAGAATCAAGCGGTTCAACGCGGCTGAAGAAATCAATGGAAATCGTTATGAAGGATCAAATACTGCCCAAAATTATTAAATGATTCGTGCAGCAAAATATCCGAACAACTTTAAGAAAAATACCACGATGTATAGAACTTTCTACATGTGCTCGTGTCATGCCTTATGAAATCCACGTTCCCCTCCGTTACTGAAAGCCCATAGCACGAAAAAGAATAATCACTTACTTGGAGTAAAGCTGGATGATTCACGCCTGGTGAAGACAGCCAAGTCTCCTAGAAGGAACGGGGAGATTATAAGCACGAGCAAACAGAAAATCGTGGGCAATAACTAATAAAGAAAAAATGACATAAATGGCTCATGAATTTTAATTTAATATACTACATCATCCATGAATTATTCAACTTCATCCCTAAAATTATATTTAATGTAGCAAAATTGTTCAAGCGATGATAAGAAAAACAACATGATGTGTAAAACTTTCTCTATGTTCTCCTATCATGCCATGTCAACTACAGTTTCGTGGAATTATAATCCTCAATTTATGTCGTCCTCCATTATTATGAGCTTGGAGCACCAAAAAGAAAAATCACTTACGGCCATAGGCCCCTGGAAGGAAAAGGGAGATTAGAACCAAGAGCAAGCAGAGAATGGTTATAAGAGAAGATGATGATGATGTTGATGAAGGGAAGTGCATTTTTGCTGTCATCTCTGCGTGGGTGTGTGGATAGGTGTGTGGGTGGGTGGGTTTATATAATCTCTGATGTGCAGATAAAAGAAGACTTCAAAGTCTTCCACTTTCGAATTTTTTCAATTGAGTAAAAGAAGGGTAAGAAAATAGCCAAGAAGTCCAATGAAGGAAGAGGATTTGTTAGTTTCAAAGTCCACATGCCTTTTCGATTCTTTTTCAGTCTCTTTGTGCATATCATATCATTCACAAGAAGAGAGCGTGTAATGCGGTGGGTTGAAAACAGCCATGGAGCTACCTAACTTCGGTAAGCCACAATTCATAAGCTTGCAATTGTCCAAAATTGCACTCATACTACGAATAATAGTCTAAAATGGTTTTGATTCATTTTATTCCGGTCATAACTTTTACCAAACTTGAAACTTCTAGAAATAAAGACATAAATTTCTAAGCCTTTAAGGAGAGTGATTATGGTCGCAGGACACGTCATGGCAAAACCTAAATGAGAGAGGGAGAGAGAGAGAGAAAGAGAGAGAGAGAGAGAGAGAGAGAGAGTAGTTCAATCAATTCGCATATGTTACAAAGATCATGGAAGAAAGAAGCAAGCTCTACTTGCTGATCAGCAAAGAGTAAGCATAACTTTTGAGTGAATGATAAACTATAGCAATATGTGAAAAGAGCTAAGCAATATGTGCAGATAAAAGAAGACTTCAAAGTCTTCCATCTTCGAATTTTTAATATTGAGTAAAAGAAGGGTAAGAAAATAGCCAAGAAGTCCAATGAAGGAGGATGATTTGTTACTTGTTAGTTTCAAAGTCCACATGCCTTTTCGATTCTTTTTCAGACTCTTTGTGCATATCATATCATCCACATGAAGAGAGCGTGTAATGCGGTGGGTTGAAAACAACCGTGGAGGTACCTGACCTCGGTAAGCCTTAAGAGAGAGAGAGAGAGAGAGAGAGAGAGAGAATAGTTCAATCAATTTGCATATGTTACAAAGATCATGGAAGAAAGAAGCAAGCTCTACTTGTTGATCGGCAAAGAATAAGCATAACTTTTGAGTGAATGATAAACTATAGCAATATGTGAAAAGAGTTAAGCAATATGTGCAAATGAAAGAAGACTTCAAAGTCTTCCATCTTCAAATTTTTTACATTGAGTAAAAGAAGGGTAAGAAAATAGCCAAGATGTCCAATGAAGGAAGATGATTTGTTAGTTTCAAAGTCCACATGCCTTTTCGATTCTTTTCAGAGTCTTCATGCATATCATATCATCCACATGAAGAGAGCATGTAATGCCATGGGTTGAAAACAACTGTGGAGGTACCTAACCTCGATAAGTCTCAATTCATAAGCGTGCGATTGTCCAAAATTACACTCACACTAGGAATAATAGTCTAAAATGGTTTTGATTCATTTTATTCCGGTCATAACTTTTACAAGACTCAAAACTTCTGGAAATAAGGATAGAAATTTCTAAGCCTTTAAGGAGAGTGATTATGGTCGCAGGACCCGTCATGGCAAAGCCTGAGAGAGAGAGAGAGAGAATAGTTCAATCAATTCGCATATGTTACAAAGATCATGAAAGAATGAAGCAAGCTCTACTTGCTGATTGGCAAAGTGTAAGCATAACTTTTGAGTGAATGATGAACTATAGCAATACGTGAAAAGAGTTAAGCAAGCTCACTCGAGGCTTGAGAGCAAGGTTACAAGGCAACTAATTGTTTGGTTATGTTTATGTCAACGTTACAATATGTGAGAGAAAAAGTATTTCGTATTATTCAATAATGTTTAATAAATACATAAAAAAAAATCCTAAATGTCCTAAAGACTACTTTAACCTTAAACTCTAACACTCTCCCTCAAGTTGGAGCATAGATATTAATCATAACCAACTTGTTGCAAATATAATCTATCCTCCCATTATCTAGATGTGTAGTAAATATGTCTACAAGTCGTTCACTAGTTCGAATATGACAAGAAAGAATCGATCCACTCTACAACTTTTCTTGAATAAAATGACAGTTGACCTTAATGTGTTTTGTTCTCTCATAAAACACGAGGTTGGAAGCTATATGCACTGCAGCTTTATTATCACACCATAGGGCCATGGGTACTGAAATTGTGAGGCCTAATCCCTTATACTATAGCACAAAATATAGAAGATATCATGATGGGAAATTAAATTAAGTTCTTGCGAGCTCTCAAAGTTGCCAAAGACCAAGTTATCAATAAATAAAATACAAGAGGTTAAAGAAACAACTCTCTAAGAAGGTTCTCATTAGAAAAGACTAGCAAGATTGTGAATTGTCTTCGAATTAGTTGAAGCACATCGACCCATCCTCTCCATCAGCTTGCTTGTCTAGCATGCTTTAGTAGCATGAAAGGCTTCGTCTTTACATTGAAAAAAAAGGGAGAGAAAAGCTAGATGTAGTGACTAATTGAGGTAACTTAGACTTGTATAGAGAAGTAGTAAGACCTAAATGTAAATGTTGTTCTCTTTGTGTGGCCATTGTGAGTACTGAAGAAAGTTGGTGACAAAGGAGCTGGCAATCATTGCATGAAATCTTCACGTTGAATGTTCTACATTGAGTAAAAGAAGGGTAAGAAAAAACTGGAGAAGTCCACTCAAAGAAGGAGACTTTAAAGTCTTCCATCTTTGGATTTTCAACATAGAGTAAATGAAGGGTAAGAAATAATTAAAATAGTATAATCAAGGAAGGGGCCTCGTTAGTTTCGAAGTCCACATACCTTTTCAATTCTTATTCAGTCTTTTTGGGTGCATTGCAGTATCCACACCAAGAGAGCATTCAATGTGGTGGGTTGAAAACATCGTGAAGGTACCGACCTCAATAAGCCTTGGCTCATCACTGCACGATTGTCCAAAATTGTACTCACATTACACTAATATTAATCTAAAATGGTCCCCATTCAGGTCGCCAATCATGTGGTTTTGATTATATTATTTATTCATTTTATTCCAATCCTTGACTTTTTATTAGACTCGGAACGTATGCAAATAAGGATAAAACTTTCTAAATTTTGAAGGCAAGTGATTATGGTCTCAGGATCCATCATGGTAGAGCCTGGATTAGAAATAAAGCAAGAGTAAAAAACAAGTTCCTAACTTAACCAATTTGCATCCGTTAGAAAGATCATGAATGAATAGAGCGAGCTCAACTTGCTGACTAGCAAAGGGTAAAGCATAACTTGCGAATGAATGACAAATTCTAGCAACATAAGAAGACAGTCAAACAAGCTTACATAAGGCTTGAGAGTGAAGTTACATGGCAGCTAATTGTTTGGTTATGTTCATGTCAACATTGCGAAAGAATGCAGATATCATGAAGGGACATTATACTAAGTTCTTGCAAGGTCTCAAAATTGCCGAAGACAAAGATATCTTTAAAAAAAAAAATGCAAGAGGTTAGAGAAACAACTCTCGAAGAAGATTCTTATTAGAAAAAAACTACAAAGATCGTTGTAGGAAGATATGATTTTGTAATCTTTTTTGATAGGAATTATAATCTCTTTTGATAGGAATTCTAATATACTTTAGGATAGGAAAAGATAGGCAAATATAGAATTTCCTTTATTATTTCTCTTCATTGTAATTAAATACAGAATTACATGTACAGAATTATAATCAATGAAAAGAGAAGACAATTGCTTCTTCGCACTTCATCTTCTGTTCATCTTCATCTTCATTTTCATTTTCTGACATGGTATCAGAGCCATTCCGATTCTGAACTGATTTGCTTCCGCTTCCGATTAACTCATACACCAGCCTCGATTTTCAGAACAGTATTGCCAAAGGAATCACAATCCTTGATTGCCTGAAGGAACTGTATCTGCATAAGAGGAGATAACAGAGGAATCAATTTTTTTTCCAATATGTCAACACCACCAGATCTTACCTCACCTCCCGTCGATGAATCTGCATCAAATGCTTCAACCCGAGCCTTGGAATACCGAGATCCAGCCGCTATAGTCCCTGCATCAGAACAGCAACAACAAATCCAGGGCCAACCTCCGCACGTGCCGTGGCAACATCAGGCTAAGGCAATTTCAGGGCAACCATTCGCAGGTCACCCTTACCAATGGATGCCATATCCATGGTATCCTGGGCCTATCCCCAACGCATCATTGCCTGGCTACCACAACAGCGTGCGGGCTGAAGCAGGTCCACCAACCAGTGACGGGGCAAACCCTAGCATCAGCTCGAAGCAAACGGGTGGAGCAACTGTACCAGGTTAGGGATTCCAAAATGCGGATTACAGATTCGGCCTCGGGGGTTCGGGTCAAGGAACAAATTCCTTCCCGACTCCTACACCAGGATTCTTCCCTTATTAGTTTCTTAATACCGGTGGCCGGTCGGAACCCGGCGATCCATTGTATACAACAAACGGCGACGGCCCAGAACTGAAGATCATAAGTCAGCAATTGACAGGTGCAGATAATTACTCAAGTTGGTCACGCGAATTCCAGCGGGCACATATAACAAAATACAAGGAAGTTTTCATCGACGGATTGTTCCCGATTCCGTCCGACGAGAGAATGGCACGAATCCGGAGGAGATGCAGCCAACTGGTAAGAACCTGGATTGGAAACTGCATCGCGCCCGAGGTCGTGGCCGGGCTTCCCCCGACGGAGGATCCGAAGAAAATGTGGGAAAGCATAAGGGAGATGTATGGAAAACTTGATCAAGTGAAAATTTTTTACCTAACACAGCAAATTTCAGATCTGAAACAGGGGAACATGAGCATCGCAACAGTATACAACAAACTTTCGAGTCTGTGGAATGAGTTGGAAGCAGCCGAGGAGAAATTCAACTGGCCCGATCATATCCAACAACAATACAAGCAGATGCGAGAAAAGGAAAAAGCAACGAGATTCCTTCTCATCCTCAACGAGGCATACCAGCCATTCCGATCCCACATACTTACCATGGAGCCTCTGCCAAGTCTCGACCGGATCTATCAACTCGCCATATAGGAGGAGAGCCAACAAAGATCGGGGGACCACGGCAAAGGAAGAGATGGAATTGCTCTAGCCACGAAGAGCCATTTCCGCTCGTCACAGAGAGGCTCGGGAAGGAGAGATGTGGATCTAGGGTTCTTCGCGGACGAAAACCCTAAATCGCTTTTTAAGAGAAGCACGGACGGTGGAGATCATTTCCACTATCAATCGAACGGATCGCGATCGTTCCAAGGGGGGACAGGATCGGACGGCCCGCATGGCATCATCTCTGCTCCATCCGACGGCTCACGTTCTGTTTTCTTAAGCCCATCCGACGGCTCCCGAAGCAGCTATTTAATCGGATCGGAGGGCTCACGATTGACTAGGCTGGATGGCTCGTGCGGCCCATTTCTTGGAGGATCCGACAGCCCATATGGGCCTATTTCGGCCCAAGCTTTTCAATCCAATATTAGGCCCAATTCAAATGCAAAAAATGGGCCCAAAGGAAGAGGTAAGATGTACTGTGATTATTGTAAGCGCCCGCACCATACAATTGAGAATTGCTGGAAATTGCATGGAAAGCCAGGAGAAAAAGAAAAAGGGAAATTTTCCTCAGTTTTTCAGGTGTCAGGTCAGCAAATGGGAAAATCAATTACCCATGAAAAATATAACGAGCTGATGGAAACTTTGAAGAAATTGGATCCCTCGGATAAATGGGGCAGCTTCACAGGTACATCCTATTGTTTGATGAACTCAATTTCAAAGGATACATGGATTATTGATTCAGGTGCTAGTGATCACATAGTCTGTGACAGGAATTTACTTTCAGATATTATTAAATTATCTTTTCCTATATTAGTACAACTTTCAAATGGAAATACTACCAAAGTTACAATGACTGGGACTGTAAAGCTTAGTTCTCTTATTACTATTAAAAACGTGCTTTACGTACCCGATTTCCATTTCAATCTGATCTCAGTTGCCTGAGCCTGTGAAGAAAATTCATGCCACATTCTTTTCCATTCTGATAAATGTTTCTTTCAGGCCCGTTCGACTGGGACACTGATGGGCTTGGATAGAGTCAGCCATGGATTATATTTTTGGTTGGATTTTCCACATCTTTTAAAGTTATCTCCTGTTGAATTCAATAAATCTCTGTGTAATGCTACTGCCAATGGCAATAATTTCCTTAATCATAAACGTTTTGGGCATAGTGCGTTATTTCCTTATCCTAAATGTCCCATTTGTCCCATGGCTAAGCAAACACGTGCTCCTTTCCAGAATAGCACTTCTCGAACAGAAGAAATCTTTTCTCTTATTCATGCTGATGTTTGGGGGCCTTATCATACTTTAAATCATGATGGCTCCAGGTTCTTTCTCACAATAGTGGATGACTACTCTCGTGCCACATGGATTTTCCTCATGCAATCCAAAAACCAGGTCTTTTCTCATTTAAAGACATTTCTTTCCTTATCTAAAACTCAATTTCAGAAACCAATCCGTAGGATACGTACTGATAATGGAAAAGAATCTTTTAATGCTGAATGTGCTTCCTTGTTCACTATAAATGGGATATTGCATGAGAGCTCTTGTGTTTACACACCTCAACAGAATGGAGTTGTTGAGAGAAAACATCGCCATCTTTTAGAAGTGGCACGTGCGCTTAAGTTTCAAGCCTCTATTCCCGAAAATTTTTGGGGAGATTGTGTGATTACTGCAGCATACCTTATCAATCGTATGCCATCACGCATCTTAAAGGGAAAGACACCTTTTGAGTTATTATATGGAAGAAAGCCGAATTTATCTCATCTCAGAGTCTTTGGGTGTCTGTGCTATGTTACTACAGTGGGCCATAGAGATAAGATGGCGCCACGAGCTACTCAATGCATTTTCATGGGCTATCCAACTTTGCAAAAGGGATATAGGCTTTATGCACCTTCTATAGGCAATTTCTTTATCAGCAGGGATGTTGTATTTCATGAAGATGTTTTTCCTTTTTCATTAACATCTTTACCTGAAGAAGAGCACACAAATCGTCAATTCTTATTGGAAGAACATTCATCACCTGAAGGACTATTTATTATTCCTACTCCTCCAAGAGAAGTTGATGTCTTGCCTACAATACCTCTTACGAATCCTGCTGAAAATTCCATTGAGCAGTCATATATGGAAGAATCGCCATATGAAGAACCAGCACAGTTGGCAAATACTTCAGAAACTACTGAAGAATTATTCACACACCAGGTGTCACAGAGGCGTTCTCATCGAATCACTCGACCGCCAACTTGGACGAAAGATTATATATGTGGTTCTTCAAAATCATCAGGTACTCGATACCCCATCTCTTCTTATGTCTCCTTTGATAGATTGTCACCAGAACATCTATGTTGCATAAGCCGTATTTCTGAAGATCAAGAACCTTCTAGCTATAATGAAGCCAAAGATGATCCTCGTTGGCAAAAGGCCATGGAATCTGAATTACATGCATTAATAGAAAATCACACTTGGGATGTTGTGTCAATGCCTGATCATCGCAAACCTATTGGATGTAAATGGGTATATAAGATAAAATACAGAGCAGATGGTTCTGTGGAAAGATACAAAGCCCGGTTGGTGGCAAAAGGCTTCACTCAACGAGAATGTTTCGACTATCATGAAACCTTTTCTCCTGTAGCAAAGGATGTCACGGTTCGTACTTTTCTCTCCATTGCTGCTTTTCGTGACTGGCCATTACATCAAATGGATGTCCATAATGCCTTCTTACATGGTGATCTGGATGAAGAAATATATATGGAGCTTCCACCAGGATTACGGAGACAGGGGGAGTCAAAGGTATGTCGTCTCCGTAAATCTCTTTATGGCTTGAAACAAGCATCCCGACAATGGTACGCTAAATTCACCAGTGCACTATTGGCTACTGGGTTCAAGCAATCCAAGTATGACTATGCCTTATTCACCTGGACAAGAGGTATGTCATCCATCTATTTGATGATCTATGTTGATGATATTCTTATCATGGGGAATGATGATTCTGCTGTTAAAAGACTTAAAAAGTATTTGCATTCGACTTTTCATATCAAAGACTTAGGGTCGCCTAAGTATTTTCTTGGAATTGAAATAGCTCGCTCAGATCAAGGCATCTCATTAAGTCAGCGGAAATTTGTGATGGAAATAATATCAAAAGCAGGATTATCAGGTTGTAGACCATCAATCATTCCTATTGAGCAAAATGCTAAACTGACTTCTGTCGGTTATGACACTGGTGTATCCTCTTCTTCTGATGATCCTATGTTGCAAGATCCCTCAGGATATCAAAGACTAGTAGGAAAACTGATATATCTCACCATGACTAGACCGGATATTTGTTATGCAGTACAGACTCTTAGTCAGTTTATGCACAGTCCGAAGCAGTCTCACATGAATGCAGCCCTAAAGATTGTGAGATATTTGAAGACCTGTCCAGGTTTGGGAATACTTCTTTCCCGAAAGGGCAACATGGAGATGACAGCCTATTGCGATGCAGATTATGCCACGTCTCCTATGAGTAGGAGGTCTATTACTGGTTTCAGCATTAAGTTTGGGGAATCACTACTCTCATGGAAGAAAAAGAAACAGTCTACTGTATCTTTATCATCGGCTGAAGCTGAATACCGATCTATGGCCAAGACTGTATGTGAGATAGTCTGGTTAAGGGTCTACTTCTGGATTTCGGAACTCCTATTAAAGGGCCAACTTTACTCTTCTGTGATAATGATTCGGCGCTTAAGCTTGCAGCCCTGTACTACATGAGAGGACAAAGCATATAGAAGTGGATTGTCATTTTACTAGGGAAAAGATTCAAGAAGGAATTGTCGAGACGAGAGGAATAAGGACTTCGGAACAGCCTGCTGATATATTTACTAAACCTCTTTGTCAAAGACAACATACATATCTTCTACACAAGCTAGGCGTCTTGGACATATACAAACCACCAACTTGAGGGGGAGTGTTGGAAGATATGATTTTGTAATCTCTTTTGATAGGAATTCTAATATACTTTAGGATAGGAAAAGATAGGCAAATATAGAATTTCCTTTATTATTTCTCTTCATTGTAATTAAATACAGAATTACATGTACAGAATTATAATCAATGAAAAGAGAAGACAATTGCTTCTTCGCACTTCATCTTCTGTTCATCTTCATCTTCATTTTATGACAATCGTGAAATGTCTTCAGATCAACTGAAGTACATTGATCCATCCTCTCCATTGTCTTGCTTGTCTAGCATGTTTTATTATGATGAAATCTTCATCTTTACATCGAAAAAAGAAGGGAGAGAAAAGATAAATACAGTGATTGTTGAGGTAACTTAGACTAGTACAAAGAAGTAATAGCACCTAAATGTAGATGAGTTCTCTCTATGCGGCCATTCTAAGTACTAATATACCAAAGTTGTAGACAGAGGAACTAGCAATATCATATCCGAAATATTACGAATTCCAATTTCTTCCTCATCTGTCACTAGATGAAAAACCGTGTGTTGCATTTTGAGTTTATCTTATTCATACATCAAATAGTAATGGTGGGTTTGATCACAATGTCATAAAGTCCACAAGAAACTAACTCTCAAATTTTTCATTCTTCTTGGTTGGTCAACCCGAAAGTCATCATGTTGACGTCCTGCATTAACAGAGTGAGTCTCCACCAAGGGGCATTTTTGGTTGGTCATATTGTGGCTACGGGCTGTGGCTTAATCCCTCTATCCCTCAGGATCGGGTCATTTGCCCCCTTCTTCAACTACACTACAAATAGAGCATAGCTCATTAGTTCATCCAATCTTCACTAGTCAACCATGCCATTAGAAGTCTTAGAATCACGTCAATTCCTCATGAATCAAGTCTCTTTATAGATGCTCGGCGACATCTTTGCAACTTCAATGCTGAGGATTAATTCACATCTAGCGAACTCTAAAATTATTGATACATAAATTTTAGCAACCTGATCATTCATTTATTGCATAAAAAAAATTAAGGATTAATTTTGATCCCTAAGTAAAGATATTAGAATTAAATTGTATAACATATAGTTTTAAGAGCATTTATCACTTAGCATATTTCAATTAATTACATGTGCATTGGATCCGCAGCGAATGGGCTTAATAAGATGGTCTTGAATTTAATTAGATTGGAGTTAATGGTCTGAAGTAGGGAGGTCTTGGACTTAAAGCCCGCGAGGAAACGAAAGTTTAGCTCAACCCATCAATCCTTTCTATGCTATCAAAGTTTGCATATGATAGGAAATATTGCAATATTTGACCGAATTTAGAAGGCATAATCAATTAGTTTTGTTTGTCTCAACTAATCAAAACTCAAAAGTCACTTTTATTTTTTTCCCACAAATCTAAAATATTGTTTTTAATTTTAAAAGATTATGTAAGAATTATATGTGAATATTTGTGTCAATATTCCTAAATGAAGTGTTCTAGATTTAAAAAAAAAAATTCAAGATGAGTGCTCCTCAAGATTAGCAAATCGAAAAAATAAAAAGTACTCCATTGTTATTGAACTTTGCAGCGCATGAGTATCGTTACCCTTGCATAACCTTGCTCAAATATGCAACCGTTTCAAATCATGTAGTAAATGATGCGGGTTAACAACGCACCACATTTGGTCAGTGAATTTGACTCAGGGGAGCCAATGGGCCCTCAGACTCTTGACCCATTTCGAAAGGCAAATTTTTGTGCGCTTGAATAAACAATTTCCTTCTTGGATCCAACTAATCTTGGTTCATCCGAACGCAATCAAATTCATGTGAAAAAAAAAGCTTAATACTATCTCTGCTGCCGGAGGAGATGGATGGGCAAGAGCCTTTGGGCCTCTCAAAGTAAGAGAAAATAAGGGACAATCATGATTGGAAGGAAGTCCATTAATAATATAGAGAGGCTTCAAAAGTCTATAAACTTTCCCATATAAGGTTTAGTAATACAATGGAATAGAATAGGATAGTCACTCGACAACAAATTTGGGTGGTGATGACGACCATATTCGAACAAGAAAATGTGGGCCCCCCACATGAGCCTTGTAGAGAAAATATTAGGTATAATAGTTATATCCAATCAGCAATACACTCAACACGTGTTAGGTGGAGGCCACATTTCCAATTTTTTCAAAATCTCCTTTTCACGCGCCTTCTTTCTTCCATAAACACTTCTCCCTCTTTCTTCTTCCTCCGTCTTCACTCATCCTCGTTCCCCTCTCTCAACCCTCAAATTCGACACATAGTCAGCACAATATTCGGGTTTTGTACAAAAATGCACAAAGCTCCATTAGCTTGCTACCTTAGCATGGGCGGCTTGGACCCAACCAAAGCCTTCTTCAAGCCAATCTAGAACACCCGGTAGTCATCACCCTTCGAGCGCCACACCAAGATCGCCATTGTTGAGGTCAACAACGTCGACATGGCCGTCACCTAGACCATCCTCACCTAGGACCTCGCCAACGAGTTGTCCCTCATTGACACCAAGCCTAACAAGCTCCACAGTGAGATGCTTGACCTCCGGCACGCCACAACCTTTCTCTCTCGATGGTCGACGAAGGTCGAGATTCTGGTGAAAGTAAGATTGACTTCCATAAACACCAAGATCTTTGCCTCTATTCACGAAGGAAGGAGAGACGGAGGGTGTTTATGGAAAAAGGAAAGCAAGCGAGAAAAAGAAGTTTTTGAAAAAAAAAAACGAGAAATGTGGACCTCATTGAACGCGTATTGATCAACGACGGATAGGCTATTGTATTCTTGATTGGGACATAACTATTGTACCAAATATTATCTCACCCCGCGTAACCCCAGAGGTCATAGTCATGGACGTCATCATTAGAATTTTCTATTATTTTCAGCATTTTATATTTACCAGCCGTCTATATTTGAAATTTTATATCACTACGCCTTGTCGCCCATCAGGGTGGGCCCCACCGGGTAATGCGCTCTTGTCCGGAAATGACGCATGGGGGAATGGGTGGGGGGTTTCCAGAGGCGGACCGGTGCGGAACGGACAGTTGTCAAGGCGCGCGTCCCCTTATTTGCAATTGGTAGTCTTAAACCAATCTCTCAACTAGGGCTGCGTGCCAGTTTGCGCCCGGAAACAGGACCGAATCGATTGAGATTAACCCGTTTAAGGGATTTTCTTGAAAAAATCGATCCTTTCCCAATTTTGTGAATCAAGAAACGGCCTAGGACAAATTCAATGCTTGGCTCTGAAGCTGAAACCACTCGTTTTACATAAAGATCGGTTCACTTAGTCAGATCCCCTTATTATATCGACCGAGTTTAAATTATGATCTTCAATATGAATACATAATATTATAACCACTCGACGAATAACTATTTTTTTAATGACATATGTTACTTTCCTATCATATCATGAAAATTTAGATAAAAAACATTATGAGGACTAGTTCGGCTTCCAATTCTAACTATCAAATTGAAAATCGACCATTAATTTTCTCAAACTAGAAGAATTCAAGCCTATTCAATTAGATCAAAATTGTGCAATCGTTGTCCCGGTCCCTTTGATTAAGAGATTGATTGCAAGAAATAAGCCATGTACATGGAATAAAACGCCATTTGGTTAAAGTAAAAGATTGGAACATTGGATGATTCCAAAGGTAATTTGTCCCTAAATTTAGATCTTTTTGACTTTTGAGCTTCGCTCTGCTCCATCTTTAGAACGTATCGATGAATTAGACCCACTTCAGATTTTGATTTTGAGTTTAGATTGTTGTTAATTTTTTATGTCCAATGCGACGCAAAACTTTTTTAAGTAAATTTGTAGTAAGACTTCTAAAAGAAGTCCTTAAAATTTTAAAATGACCCAAACAAGCTTTAAAATGTCTTGAAATTAAGATAAGTACCTAACTAATGATTATTCCAATTTAAGGATTAAGAAAGAAATAGCATATATTTCATTAACGGTCAAGGTAATCTTTGGTTTCCCATTATGGTTCCACCATGATAAATCTAGTTTATCTAATATTAATCTCTCCACTGAATTAGTAAACTTACACCTTGTCAACACTTACGATCAAGACAGAAAAAGCATCCACCCCATATAATTACTGAAGGGAGCATTTCTTTTAAGGGCTTAAGCATATAAAGTTGAACGATAGAAAGGTGGAAACATCAAGGGAAGGACATATTAAAGCTGAAGACAAGCATCATTGCCAACTTTTAAGTTTGTCCAGCAACGACTTCCAAAATTAATCTCAAAGCATTCCCACAATAGATTAGGAGGCAAAAAAAAAAAAAAAAAACTAAAATTATGTATCCGAGTCATTACAAATTCTCGAGAATGTATGGGGTCATGCGAACATGTTACACTGTGGTGTCCATATCCGGACAAGTCTATCATAAAAGGAACAAGTTGCAATCACCATGTTCTCTCTTTTGCCCTCTTTTGGCGTACCTTTCTGCCAATCCGCACCATATGCAAGTGAGCTATGCCTACTGCATGTCTCCACAATTTTAATCGCCTCGCCCCTGAGATCAACAAGTGCAAATCCACTGTGCATACAAGCTGCCAAGACTACACTGGGTACATGAGGATGTTGCTTGATTCTCCAAACTCCTCCCCCAAAGCAGATTGAACTCTGATTTACAGGTTTTGAGATCGATCTTATATCCCAAACTCTAATGTGTTCATCGTAGCTACCAGTAAGGACAACATTAGGGTCAGATATGCTCTTCGTCATGTAGCAAACACCCATTTTATGTTCCTTGGAATTTCGGAACACTGAATTTGAGGGACAGTCACGGACATTACAACAACTGAATTTACAGTCATCGGAGCCTGTGTATATCAAGTGGGGTCATTGGGTGTCGAAGGAAGCTGCCCACAACTCAAAATCATGTGCTTTCCATTCTTGCTCAATTTCAATTTCAGTCTCAGAGTGAGATAATAGTGAGACAGAGCCATCAGAAAGCCCCACTACTATCAATGTAGCTGAAGGATTCCAATCCAGGCATAGGCACATAGAAGAACTGATTTTCACATCAGTGACCTCTCTCAACACAAGACCTGCGTCAGGTCCATCTCAAGTAATTAATACAGTGGTAACATCCAAACGTCAAAGACACCGTCGACTTCTGCCAACCAACCCATCACTTGCAAAAGAGAAGTTCAATGGTACTAAATTTTAACAATTGTCGATATCAATCTCTAGAAGAGTATTTATTTTGGCAGGACAATGACACATCCAAATGATGAGTAGAGGAATGCTGCCAAATGATTGTGTGCCTGTTGTTATACCACTAAAGAACACTTCCATTACAATACCAGAGATAATGTGAAACGAAGGGAAGAAAGCGGGTACCCTTTTCTTCCGGTCCATCCGAAGAACTCTCCAAGCCATGAACTTTGACATAACCATCCGAGTCAGCTTGTGCCAACAAGGGACATCCAATATTTGCTTCAACAGGGCTCCATTTGATGTCAAAAATACCAGTGGATTCCAGACAGTGTAATAAATCAAGTTGGCCTGAACCAGCATTGACATTGAAGAGTATTATGCTGCCAGATCGAGAAGGATTGTCACCTTCTTGTAGCGTGTATGTGGAAGCAGCTAGAACATGGTTGTAAGATTCGTGGGGACAAAATTCAACAGCATCTATGTTTCCGTCGAGGTAGAAATGTGCAATGTTCATACATAGTAAATTAAATGGAGTGCAACTTGTCAAGTAACATTTTGGCTATGACTTATTTTTCTTTCTTTCTTTCTTTTTTTTCTTTTTTGATTTTGGGGGTGGAGGGAGCGAGTTTCAGCTCACATGCACTCTATTGCAAATAGTAATCAAATGGGTAGAAGTAAAAATTATTCTGAGAAGTGGTTGAACAGCAGGAGTTTTTACAACAAAACAAAACTTCCAACCAAATCTATTCAACAATTCATATCCTAGCGGTTGAAGGAACTCCAATATAACTTGAGTCCGCTTAGTAGTGTGGAATAGCCCGCACGTAGAGACTATAAAAGCAACAGAAAGTTTGGATGCAATAGGGAAGTTCCATTTGATGTATATGGAGCTCGCTATATTTTTTGGAGTTTACTGACACCTTTAACAAATTACCATCACTTCTTAAATTTTATCCTATGGCAAATGAAAATCTGTGATTTCAGTCATAATTATAAATTTGTACACATCAGAGCAGTAACCAAGGAAGAGGACAAGGAGTTCTTAGGCATACAACAAGACATGTCGGACAGATTGGTACAATGTTTTTATTTTTTCAAGTGTTCCAGGAGTACTTTTTTGGAGCTCACTTAATGCAGGCCTAGACTTCACCCAGCCGCCTGTCCCAGAGATTCTTTCACCGGCAAGTCTCAACTTCAGTCAGTGAAAATACCACGAAAGAGTGATGAATTAAAAATTGGAAAATGCCAAAGTGTGCCCCTTAGGCACTTGTTAAGCATTGTCAAATATGGTTCGAAATTTTAAAATGTAAATTTGAAGGAAGTGATTTTATTAAAATGCGAAATTCATTCATTTTGAAAATGTCTTGAAAAGCATTAGTTATTTCTACTTGCAGTTAGCATGTTAACTAGACCCTTCGAAACTTAGTCAGTGAAAGCACCATGAAAGAGTGATGCATTCACTCTTAATCCACGATACGCAATTAACGAAGAACTCCTTTTTTCAAGCACAAGCTAGCAAAATGATAGCCCGACATGACAAAAGCATGGATATACTCAGCAAAAACAATCAGCTAGCTGTTGATTACTCCACAGTAATAGCCATTTTTGTGACACTGGCTGCTTGAAGTACTTCAAACTTCATGCACCCGCACGTCGACTAATCCTAATGCCCACCACCACACAAATCAACAAACTTACTGCGATATAATTCCTATGAATTCATGCTTAAAAGGGAAAGGGCAAAAAGATTAACACTACATAGAGAGCATGCACTCCAATTCACACAGACGTCACCACAAACAGTTGGTGGGCAACTAGGAAAAAAGCAGCAAGATCACATTATAACCCCCGTTTTCGCTGGTGACTGTCTATGAAGAAGGAAGGACTGTAGAGAGGACGAGAGCTCACTCGGTAGGACCGCGAAGACGACAGCAGCAGCTGCCAGCAGGATGCTGTCAGAGACCGGGAAAGAGAGACGGTCGGAACGGGAGCGCTGCTATGGCCGTTGTCTTTCACTCCATGGCGACCGGTGGGTGTCTCTGATTTTGCGATGCAATTTGTATTTTATTTAAATCATTGTTATGTTAATATTAAATTAGTTTTGTTTGTCTCAACTAATCAAAACTCAAAAGTCACTCTTATATTTTTACCACAAATCTAAAATATCGTTTTTAATTTTAAAAGATTATGTAAGAATTACACGTGAATATTTGTGTTAATATTAATCTGTTTCGAAATGAAGTGTTCTATTTGAAAGAAAAAATTAAAAAGTGTACTCCTTAAAATTAGTAAATCGATAAAATAAAAAATTACTCCATTGTGTTTTTATAGATTGAGTTTTAAGGAAATTGAACTTTGTTGCACATGAGTATCGTTGTCATTGCCCAACCTTGCTTAATACACGCAACCTCCGAAAACATACAATAAATTATGTGGGTTGATAGCAAGCCACACTCAGTCAATGAATTTGACTTGGGAGAGCTGATGGGCCCTCAGCCTCTTTGACCCATTTGGAAAGGCACATTTCTATGCATTTGAATAAGCAATTTTTTTCTTGGACTCAACCTATCTTGGATCATTCGAACGCAATCAAATCCGTGCGGATGGCTAAATATTATCTCTAGCAACGGAGGGGATGGGCAAGAGCCTTTGGGCCATCTCAAAGTAAGAGAAAAATAGGGACAACCATGATTGGAAGGAAGTACATTAATACTAGAGAGAGGGTTCTATATAGTCTATAAACTTTTCTACATAATGTTTAGTAATATGATAAAATGGAATTGAATAGAATAGTGACTCGACAACAAATTCAGATGGTGTCGACGACGACATTCAAACAAGAAAAGGGTGGGCTCCTCACGTAACTGTCATAGGAAAAATGTTAGGTACAATAATCGTATTCAATCCGCAATAAAATAGTTTGTCCGTTGATCGACACGTGTTAGGTGAGGGCCCACATTTCCAACTTTTAGAGATCTCTTTTTCACTCATCTTTTCTCTTCCATAAACATCCCTCCCTCTTTCTTCTTTTTTTTATATGTCTTCATTCATCCTCGTTCCCCTCTCTCAACTCTCAAATTCAATGCATAGTCGCGCAATCTCAATCTTTTGGTTTTGCACGTCTTACCTCAGCTCGGGCGGCTTGGACCTGACCAAAGCCTTCTTCAATCCAATGCAATACACCCTACGGCTGCTGTCCTCCAAGTGTCACATCAAGATCAACAATGTTGACATAGCTATCACTCTTATCATCCTCACCCTAGACTAACGAGCCGCCCCTCATCGACGCCGACCTTGACAAGCTCTGCGGTGAGATGCTCGACCTCCAGCATGTCGCCACCTTTTTCTCGATGGTTGACGAAGGCCAAGATCTTGGTGAAGGCAAGACGGACTTGCATAAACATTAAGGCTATGTTTGGTCGTCCGAATTTCTAATCGGGATAAAACTGGATAGGATATGATATGAAATCCTGAGATTTTTTTTATATCATGTCAATTATTTGGTGAATCGTAGTATTAAAGTCGGATATATTCGTATCATATCATGTATATTTTGTTGATATAAATGGCATGTCATTATAAATGAACCTAAATGTTCATAAACGGAGATTATGAAGATCTCTCGTAACACTATTCCTTAGTTTATTTTATTTTATTTTTCCTCTTTTTTATATTATTTTCTTTATTATTTCTTTTTTCCCCTTTCATTATTTTAATAAAATTTTATCAAATAGTAAACTATATATTCAATATAAATTAAAATAAGATTAATTAAAAATAAATTTATATTTCTTAATTTCTTAATTAGAATTCAAATATTATTTATATTGAAATATAATTTCAATTTTGTTAATGAATAAGTTTGTTATTCGAAAATATAACTTTCTTATTATGGATATTAGAAATCCTATCAATCTTTATCCCACCTCTCCCATGAGATAATTTTATCCTACTTATATTCCCCTTATATCCGACTTTATCCTGTTTTGAGTGGAAGCACTAAATGTAAGATAGGGTAAATCATATTCTATCCTGAATTTCATCCCGACTACCAAATGCAGCAAGAAATCAAGATCTTTACCTCTATTGTATAAGGAAAGAGGGGCGAAGGGTGTTTATGGAAGAAAGGAAGTGAACGAGAACAAAATTTTGAAATGTGGGCCTTATTGAACACCTGTCGATCAAAAAATATGCTATTCTATTCCTGATTGGACATAAATATTGTACCTAATATTTTCTCGACCCACGTAACCCCACAGAGGTCATAATCATGGACATCGTCATTAGAATTTCCATTATATTTTACCATCTGTCCATATTCGAAGTTTTATATCGCTTCGCCTTTGTCCCGCTCCTCAGGGTGGGCCCCACCGGGACATGCATGCGTTCTTGTCCGGAAACGACGCGGGGGGGGGTGGATGGGATTCCCGAAGCGGGCCATTGCGGAACGGACAGTTGTCAAAGGCGCGCGTCCCCTTCACGCGCCGCGGACGCCCTTCTGGACTTTTCCCCACCTGCCCCGCGCTTCGGGCGCGTGAACCGCACGTCGGCTTCTGGGCCCGAGAGCTTTGCCGTATGACGAAACTGCCCTTCGGCGAGTCGGTTATCGCCCAGGCGAGTGGCAGCTGGAGGCGAGTAGCGTCGGTCCACTTACGCGAGCGCGTGGATGTGAGACGCCCCCTTAATTCTTGCAGGATTCGTGATTACAGAATCTTATCCTAATTCTCCCACGTTTGCCATATTTTATATGGTGAGCCATCGCTACTAATCGCGGACCCCAGGTATCATCATCGGATCTTGGACTCGGTCCAAACCCTCGAGCAAACGGTAGCCCTTAGACCAACTCTCAACTGGGGCTGCGCATCGAGCTCGTTTGCATTTGAGAATCAGATTGAACTTGTCTAAATTAACCTGTTCAAGGACAATTCTTGAAAAAATCGATCATTTTTCCTATTTTGTGAATCTAAAATTGATTCGGATCAATCCAATGCTTAGCTTGGAAGCCGGATACTCCAATTTTACATAAGAATTGGTTCAGTCAATCTAATTCTCCATTATATCAACTGAGTTTAAATAATTATCTTCAAAATGAATAAATAATATTATGACCACTCGATCAATAAGCATTTGTTTTTAATGAAATGGTGTTACTTTCATATTATACCTTGAAAATTTAGATAAATATATTCCAAGCATTAATTAGACTTCCGATTCCAATCCTTTGAAATCAAGACTGCATGATCGAATTGGAAATTGACCAGAAATCCAGGTCTGACTTCGTTACTTACCAAACGTAACATGGGATTCCCATGCACGTGATTTGACCAAAACTCACATAGGATTTCCATAATCCCAAATCCCGCTGTCGTCCGGGCAGCCGGTTAGCGCTGGCTCGTCGGACAGAGAGAGCCGTTCGGACAGCGAGGGCCGTTCGGACGGATCCGCAAACGACCGTGTAATAGTCCCGGTTAAAATTACGTGACAGAATTGTCCCCCCGATCGGGAGAACTTCCGTTATAACTCTCTTTCGTTCTCCCTCGCTTTCTCTCCAACTACCAAGCCCCACGCGCGGATTTTCTCGAGAAAAAAGCAAAACTTGCTGCGCAATTTTCTCGCCGCCCCCCCTTCCGTTATCCGCCTCGCCTCGCCTCGCATTCCTCCGAGCATTTCCGATTTCACGAGCCCCCGCCGCTGCCGCCGCTGCCGCCGCCGTCGTCCGGCGCTCGTCGCTCTCTCTCTCTCTCTCGCTCGCTCGCTGCGGCGTGGGATCGTGCGAGGATTTTGAGCTCGGCAGCGGGATTCTCGGGGCCGAGGTTCCTTTTTGCTATTTCCGAGGAGAGAGAAGCTCGTCCCCTCGCCCCTCGATTGCGGTGATTCTGCGAGTTAGCTGGTTGTCTCGGTTGTTGTCGCTTCGAATAAAGGCCGATTCGGTTGGATTTTCATCAACCGATCGAGGCCGACCCTCTCGAATCGCCCTCTTCTCTGCGTTGTATTCGCGCCTCTCTCTCTATTTCTCTCGTACTTTTTCCCGAGGGAGAAAAATCCAATTTTGCTTTTGGGTTCGAGTGAAATTGACGATTTTCCGAGCGCTTTGATTGGGCTCGGATTGAATCTTTTGGGGGGTTTTGCTTGTGGCATTAGTGAAAATTTAGAAAGCGCGTCCTTCTTGTCGGCTCGTGAAGCTTCCGCTGTTGTTGTGGAGAGTTTCGTGAAATTTTAGTGTAATTCGTCGTCGTCCCGAGTTCGGCTCCGTTCGGTGGCTCATTTTTCGTCGTCGCCGGAAGCGTTGGGCTGTTTCGAGGGGATTTATTTCCAAAAAAAAAAAAAAATCTGTTTTTGATTAGAGGGGGAAAGAAGTTGTGGCGAGATGACGATGGGATCTATGCCGGGTAGCTCTGGGTACTTGAACTTGTATCCAGAGCGGAAAATGTCGTATTTCAGCAATCTGTACGTGCTGGGATTGACTGTGACCGCCGGGATAGGCGGACTACTCTTTGGTTACGACACAGGTACCGAACATCTTGTGTTATTTTCCGCGTGCGTGGTTTTACATCAGTAAGTATCTACATGTGTTTGTTCCGTGTCAATCTTTGTATACTTCTTACCTCTCTAAGTACATGTGCGGTGCGTAAATTTGTTGATTGCGATTAATGATGTTGCTCACTTTCTAGTTTTCTCGGGTGGCATATTGTTTTGGTTTCCCTTGCTAGTTGTTAGATGTATGCTTCTCATGAGTTTTCTCGATTCCATCCGATGCTTCATGAGATTTGGTTGATATATGTTGATGGCCGAGCAATTTGATTGTAAGTTTTGTTTTGCTAATAGTTCTGGAGCAACATATGTTCATGTGTGTCTATCCAGAAAGAGTTGGTGATTGCTGAGTCGGTCAAATTTGTTAAATTGCAAGTGCAAATGTATGGGAAGTCTGCATTATTCTGTTAGTAATCTCGAAATTTATCTCGCAATAGAAGTTCATCTTATCTTTATATACAGAAGCAACATTGCTGGATATATACTTTCCACTTCAAGATTTCTTATGCAGTATATCTGTTTTTAAAACCTTACTCTACCTGTTGATTTGTTTGTTTTTCTTTTTAAGTTTGAACACGGGCAATCTTTGAAAGGTTCTGGCTCTGCTTGAACTTCAGTCGCAGTATTCTCTATTTCTATGATCCATCTGAAAAGTTCTCTGGCACATTATCAGCATTCGAGGACACCATAATAATCTTCGTGCTATCCCCAGGTTTATGGGGGTAAATTGCCTCTGAAATAAATCATTTTTTTTCCCTTCACTCGTTTCTTTTTCATAGTTCTTAACAGCTTTGTGATATTTGTTGATCAGAGGATTAGATATACAAGTTTATTAGTTGGTTTGAGATGTTTTATTGTAAGAGATGGTAGGATGCTGCTTCTCGTCTATATATTGTTTGAGAAGGGGATGCTTACGGGATTTACCATTTAATATCCCACTGCACTGGTGTATCCAGAAAGAGAGTCATAAATTGAGATTCCTTATGAGTGATATGCCTGTCTTCTTCAGAAATTTGGTTATTCTTTTGAGCGTACTTCACATCAAAGAGGGGCGCATTGTATCAATAATTTCTTGAAGTATAAATTAAGTACTCTTTTGCAACTACTAGGCTATAATGAATTGCTTGTTACAGGTGTCATATCTGGGGCGCTCCTGTATATTAAAGATGATTTTGAGGCTGTCAATGAGAGTAGCTTTCTACAGGTACGAAAAGAGAGCTCTAAATAGGTCAAAACATATTGTTGCCTGACATCTTTAAGTGGGAAGCATAGAGAAAAACATGAGGAGTGTTTCTTTTGGGAGGAATAGCATATAATTAGCGATTTTTATTGTTTAAATGTCCCACCAAAGCCTTGAGCCAATAGGTGGAGGGAGACAATACGAATATAATGCCCATATAAACCCCATAGACAAGTAATGTGGGATATCTTTTAACACTCCCTCTCACGTACAAACTGGACAAAGAAAGGCACATGGAATTGATGAACGGGGGAGCCTCACACGAAACAAATCTGGGGCCAAACCTGACAAAATACCGTGTTAGAATTTCATACCCAAAAGGTTAAACCAGTAGGTAAAGGAAGACAACATGAATATTAGGCCTATATAAATTCCATAGGCAAGCAATGTGAGAGACTTCAACAAGTATCTGAAGATTGGGATTAAGGTTCTTTCCCCTCCTTTTTGTAATGTTTTAGTGTCTGAATTACATTTCGCCGTTACATTTTAGCTTATGGAACCTGGAAAGTTATATAGAAGTGGTTAGACCGGATCTTTACAAATGTGGTGCATGAGCTTTTCGTGGGAGTGGTGTTAACCTCCAAAATGCTTTGACTATCTAAATTTCTTCATAATCTCGTTTAAGGTCGTTGTGGTCATTATTTCATATTGTATTGACTTGAATTTGGCAGGAAACTATAGTCAGCATGGCCTTGGTTGGTGCAATAATTGGAGCTGCTTCAGGGGGTTGGATTAATGATTCTTATGGACGTAAAAAAGCTACCCTTTCAGCTGACATCGTTTTTGCAGTTGGAGCAGTAGTAATGGCCGCTGCTCCTGATCCTTATGTCCTCATTCTTGGTCGGCTTCTCGTTGGCCTTGGTGTTGGTGTTGCATCTGTTACTGCTCCTGTATATATTGCAGAAGCTTCACCATCGGAAATTAGGGGAGGCCTTGTTAGCACTAATGTTCTTATGATAACTGGTGGACAGTTTCTCTCATACCTTATAAATCTTGCGTTCACAGAGGTCAGGCTTACGTTGCTTTGCTATTTGTCGATTTGTTATCATAATTATCTGTAATTTGCGAACTGATGGTTGTCCTGTTTTGAGAGCTATAAATAATAGTTAAATGGTCACGTCATGCCAACTTAATAAGAATGCTGAAGGACCATGGAAATAAATTTTTCTCACTGTTTATCGGGACTTCCTCAAGTATTATGTGCTTAAAATCTTATGGCTCACGCAATTTGGCTTTTATTTTACGCGACGCTAGAAACCTTTCAGAACATAAAAAAATTGACATGTAGTGAATATATTTTTTTTTCCGTGATTTGAAACCTAAGATATGCTCTTTTGTTTTCAAATTTAAAGGAGAAAATTAGCAAAATTTTCTTTTTTTAAGGAAATCCAAAAAAATTCACTGCTAAATATTAGGTAGTAATACTCCCATGTCACAAATACATATTTTTGAAGTCATCAATTTGCTGATCAAGGCTTATGTGGTAGTTTTTATATAGTTTTCACCAGTGAAAATTTCACGGAAGACAGCTTCTTTCTGATTAATCAGCTTGTTGTTAGCCTTGGGGGAAGTTTTCTATAGTGGGAAGTTATGAGAATGAGTTTGCACTGCATGATAATTTCATGCACTAGCAACATTCTTCTGGATGTAAGCAGTTCCATCACTCCCTAGGCTTAGTCTACATGAGTAATGGCTCCTTTACCAGCAAGTGTTCTATTGGTTGGTCATGTCCTATAGGCCCAACCTTAATATGACCATGCCTCATTGGTTGTCTGTGAATTCAGTTCAGATTTAGGGTACCTATCCAGAAGTTTCACAATAGCAAATATGGAACAAACCTTCCCTTGCTTCTGCAATTATCATTTCTTTTGTTATCTGAGATATGTCTATGCCTTCAGATGTCTCTAGCACGAAAGTTTCTCTTGTGCAGTACGATAGACCGTCAAGTTGTTTCCTCTTTTCTTCGAGGAAAAAGAATTCTTTGGAATGATTTTTGGGATCAATCATCTATTTTTCATTCCTGTTGTCCATAATTATTTTATTTTTTATTAACCATGATGTCTTAGAATAATTATATCAAATGAAGTGTGGTAGAGACTATAGTGGAAGCTTTTGTAACATAATCATTCATAGAGAGTTTGAGGGTGATATCTGGAATCATTCTTTTGGTCACTCAGCTGGCAAATCTCAGTATCATTTGGGGCGCATAGGCCTCTTTGGAAAATAGCACTTTTGAAAACAGCCTAACGTGCTTCTAAAAAGTTGTGGAAATTTTTGGTACATTATCTCTATCTGGATGGTGTACAATGCCTTCTGATAGAATGGAATGGTCTGCACTTTTCAGTGGTATTGATTCTGATCAATCAAGTCTTCTCTCGATACTTTGTGGTCATTGCTCTACACAGTCCCCCTCCATTATTGTGATGTCTTTAGTTTATAGGTATTTTTTGACAGGTCTAAGATATACATAAGCTCTCTTTTTAGATTTTTCTGCTAGAATTACAGCTGCCCTGTTGGCCTGTTGCTGCATTAGGAAATGGTATCCTACTGGCCAATTGTGTTATGTTCAACTTATTGCACGTGGAGTTTTTTTACCTGTGGTTTCTTCACCTCAATTTCTCAGCCTCTTCTGGTGAAGAGGATCAAATTATAGACTCCTTTAGTAATGGGACAAACTATGGGGTTTAATGCTTTAACACATCTGCTAGCATTGGAGCCAAGCAAATAAGTAGTGCTCACCTCACCCTCTGCTGACAAGTGGCCAGATCATGCCCTGAACGAAATATTAAATATGTTTCTCTTCTTCTTTTTTGCTGGAATCATAATGTGGCTTGTACCCTTTACTTCCTATTTTGTATGCTACTGGAGAACTTCTCAAGCTTATTTTGTGCAGTTTGTCCTGTTCCAGTTTTGGCATCAGCCATGCGGTTTCTGGGTCTTCATGGAAAATATCCTTTGTTCTGACAAAGGTTATACATTGTTGGTCCTCTGCCTGAGCATTCTCTTGACATGGACATTTTTGATAACTTACTTATTGTTAAGCATATCCTGAACGTTAACTAGCAACCTTCAAGTTTGATGTTTAACTCATTTCAACATAACTTGATGTTGCTCATATTGAAACGCTTCTTTTGCAGCAAATTCAGAGGAATTGCTTTTGTTCTTTATCATACATTTTCTACATATACTATAGAACAATTTCTGGAGTCTATCTCCATGAATACAATAGTACCGGACCCTAGAAGTGCCACAATGGCAGCTAGTTGCAGTATCATAAAAAATGGAAGTAGCATTTAAATCCTAAGCCTGATCACTAGCTCTTACTTCAAGGGATCTCATTGTCAATGTCCAACAATCTGCTAGTTTGTTGGTTATTCGATGAGAGGTTTCCAGAACTATCACTTAAGATGGATTGTCTTGACAAGAATTTAGTGCATATAAGACCTTCTACATCTTCTGTTTCTTTGATGTACATTGGGCGCATATTGTCTGATGAATACTTTGAATGTACTTGTACTTTGGTTAGGTCCCAGGAACATGGCGTTGGATGCTGGGAGTGTCTGGTGTGCCAGCAGTCATTCAATTCTCCATAATGCTTTTTCTACCGGAGTCACCTCGATGGCTTTTTATGAAGGTAGAAGCATTGTTCTCCTCGGACACTTAAAGTCATCCAATTGCTTTTCCTTTCTGTTTCTGCAACTGTAATAGAAAACCTGACATTATCTTGCAGGATGATAAAACTACAGCTGTCGCTGTGCTTTCTAAGATTTATGCTCCTGATCGGTTAGAGGATGAGATTGATAGTCTTTCTGCGGCTTTAGAGGAAGAACGCCGGAGAAAGAGTAATGTCAGATACCAAGATGTTTTTAAGTCAAAGGAGATTAGAATTGCTTTTTTGGCTGGTGCTGGGCTTCAGGTCAGAATTATGAATCAGTTTCAGCATCAGGCTACAATGATATATCCACTGTTAGTCATTGTTACTTATTAGGCTCATTAATGCTGCTTCTAAATTAATGCAGGTGTACTTCATTTGATTGAACCTTTTCTCATTGCTAAATTTGCCATCAAAGGACGACTTCTTTTATTTGGGATAATGGCACAAGTGGTCCGTGAACTTTGATCCATGTGCAATGTCGTCCCTAAACTTTCCAAATGTGCAATATGGTCCATGAACAAATGAAAAGTACAGGAATGGCATTGCACATTACACCAATGCTCAAGGACCATTTGTGTCATTTTCCCTTTTTATTTTGGTACCTAATGTGTATCTTTGGGGATTACTAGTGCATTGGGAAAAACTATGATTACCAACTAAAAAAGCTTCATGCGGTCTATGAAACTATCACCATGTTCAATATTTTCTTCACAAGAGGCAGTGACCAATACTTCTTGGCTCTCTTCACTGATCTGCTTCATGTCTTTAGTGGAAGGACTCATTGAGCGGAAAAGATGTTCCTGTGAAACATATATAGCTGATTAATCCGGCTAACAATGAACTTTATTTTGCCAGGGCAATAGCCAAAAGTTTTTAGCTCTGAGGCAAGTTTTGAACCAAGAAGGGCTTGAGTTATGCAGTCCTATTGCATGAATATATTTTTACATTCTGCCAAAGTGTCATAATTTGTCCTTAGGTAGAATAGGAAGTACATATGCCTGCCTTCTCATGCTCTAGTTCATTAATTAATTACCGTGGGATAATGTGTTATATGCCAGGCGTGATTGCTGAAATTTTTTCTAGGTTTACCTGATATGAATAGTAGAACCAACCTGTCTGCTGCTCGATGAAACTGAAATAAAGAGTATCTCATTAGCTCTCTCAAAATGCTATGTGAGTAAATCAACTTCAGGGTTTGGAGACTGGGAAAAGATGAGGGGCTCTAACCTTGTGTTGTTGAACTGCCTAGACCAATTATATTAGCCAAATAGCACCAGAAAAAAAACTCCGTTTGGTGGTATTTATTCCCAATATAAGTGCAGAGCAGCATTTTTTTTGAGATGGGCTCATAGCTGTTTTGATATATTGCAGGTCACATGCACTGTCTGTGACTGATTGTAATTTTAGCTTACGACAATGCTCCTTTTTAACTGTTGGAATATGCCATGCTTTTTCCATTAGTCAGCGGAAAGCTGCTATATCAGGTCTAACCTCATTTTGGTCAATTCAACTATAAATAGATGCAATGTGATCTTGATAGCTGGCTGGCATCAACTGTATCTTTGTTTCAATTGTTCCCTCTCTTTAGTCTCTTAAAGCAAAATCAAGATACTGGGCTGCACTGCACTTGCTTGTCTATATTCTATTGTTAAATCTTTATTTGTTACAACTATCAAAATTGTTAAATTGGTGCACTTTTGCCAATCTGAAGATGTTTTTCCTTATTCAGGCATTTCAGCAGTTCACTGGTATCAATACAGTGATGTACTACAGCCCAACTATAGTCCAGATGGCTGGCTTCTCTTCCAACCAGCTAGCACTTCTTTTATCCCTGATCGTTGCTGCCGTGAATGCTGCGGGGACCATTGTTGGAATTTACTTAATTGACCATATGGGTCGGAAAAAACTAGCCCTTGCGAGTTTGTCTGGTGTATTAGCATCCTTGGCAATTCTTTCTGGTGCATTCTTTGCAGAATCCTCTGATTCCACAAATGGCGTATATGGGTGGCTTGCAGTCCTTGGTTTGGCCCTCTACATCGCTTGCTTCTCACCCGGGATGGGACCTGTACCATGGACAGTGAACTCAGAGATATACCCCGAGGCATATCGTGGAATATGTGGTGGCATGTCGGCCACCGTCAATTGGATTTCGAACTTGATTGTGGCACAGACATTTCTTAGCGTCGCTGATGCTGTGGGGACAGGTGCGACGTTCTTGATTCTTGCGTGTGTAGCCGTGTTGGCCATCGTGTTTGTGGTCGTCTTTGTGCCAGAGACGAAGGGGTTGACTTTTGAAGAGGTGGAGAAGATTTGGAAAGAGAAAGCTTGGGGAAGTAGCAAAGGCAAAGAGAGTACAGGCCTTCTGGAAGATGAAGCCTGAGTGGTACGAGCCCTTGTTTATCCATTAGATATAGTAGGTACAGCAATAGAATGAGCATCCAGCGGATCTGCCGCTATGCCTGGAGTGTTAGTTCAGGCTAAGGGGTCTATTGGCTGTGGACAGTTTCCAACTTAAGGAAATAAATGTGTATTCCGGATTATGCATTGCCCTAAAATGCCGACTGCAGTTTCTTAACTCTGTATTTTTAAATCATGTTGTCTGGTTGGTAAGTCAAGTGGAGAGCACAGATTTAGTTCATCCCTCCTTGTTACTCAATAGAAATACATGCTAGTGATGAGGGCAAAGAGGATGAGCCGATAGGTGGAAAAAGTCCATAGTGAAAAATCTTTTCTTTGTCAACATCTATATCGCTTGACAGGCTTCTTCTTCTTTGCATTGTACATCCACATGATATAACATCTAGACTAATGCATTTTCGGCCAAAATTTATCAGAATAACAATATTGAAATTTCGCTTAAAGGTTTAGGACAAAATTGACAAATCGTCAAAAAATATTAGAACTAAATTGACAAAATTGAAAAGTTTAGGACTAATAATATAATAGGTTTCGAATATTAGAACTAAATTGACAAAATTGAAAAGTTTAGGACTAATAATATAATAGGTTTCGGATTTTTTTGAACAATTGTGCGGTTGAATAAGTGTGGTCTTATGAAGCTACTCAAGATGGACTAGGAAAGGGGACTAATGAAATTGCATTTCCTAAGACTTGCAAGCATAATCCCACTTCTTAAGGCGCAATATTGTGATGAGCTATCCTATCTTTTCGGATGAACAAAGTCCAAGAATAAACTACGAAACGTACCTCTTTTTATTTCACTTGAATCAAGACAAGGCTGCATATGAGAATGTCTAGAAAAAGATGTGCGGAATACAGGGACTGAAATAATTTTGCTATGCCAAGAGAATACTCAAGTATTAAGACAAGTGTATCGCAAGCGACACAAATTTCTTTGCTTGAAAGTATTTAGAACAGCGAACGTGTTGTCTGATCAAGCCTTTGCTGCTCCCTATTCTGCAACCATGGTTAAAATAGAGGGAAAAGAAGAAATGAGTCTCATTTGCCTTTGAGGAATATAGAAAGCAGAAAGTTCAAAGATAGAACAAGAAGAATGGAAATTAATTCTCTGTTAAGTACATGATGTGAGGATGTCCCTTTTTTTATCCTTTTTTTTTTTTTATAACTCATTACCATGTAATCCAAACAAATATAAATCATCGGATATAGATTTGTTTGTTTTGTAATTAATTTGAGTAGTACGGTGAAATTAGTGACAAAATGATGAAATTACCATGATTTTCTCCCTCAAATTTAACTATAGAAACCTTATTGGCCAAGTTGGGACCATGCTACACAAATAAGTATGCAAGTAGTGTTGGTAGAGAGCACCAAGATTTTATTACTAATTCTTGCTACAAATAACAAATTAGGCATATGCATGCACCATGTTTGTAAAGATGAAATTTCATGGAGTATCATTAATCATGTGATGTGCAGGTGAAATCCAACATGTTACATGATTACGTGACAAGAGAACATATGATGAATTAAGATTGAAGGGCTTTTAAACGAGCGTAATACGATGTATAATGAATGATTCACACACATAAAAACCTTTCCAGAGGCGAATAACGTGACAGATAAGTTCGATAAGTGGAGTAAGAAAAGAGGACTCACTCCAATGTCCATCAGGAGCAAGAGGGCTTCCATACGCAAATGAAGGTGTAGGTGGAGGTGGACTTGGTTCACTCAAATATGTAGATGGTTCGCTCACGTATGATGGTGGAGCTGCACGTGTAAGACAATATTCATTGAAAATTGTTATGAAAGATCACTCTACCTAAAATTATTAAATGATTAGTGCAAAAATACAATCATAATACGATGTATAATGAATGATTCACACACATATAAACTTTTCTAAAGGCAAATAATGTGACGAAAAGTTTTGATAAGTGGAGTAAAAAAAGAGGACTCACTCCAATGTCCATGAGGAGCAGGATTGCTTCAATACATACCTGTAGGTGCAGGTGGAGCTGGTTCACTCTCATATGATGGTGGAGCTACATGTAAAAGACGATATTCAATGAAAATCGTTATGACAGATCGGACTCTACCCAAAATTATTGCATGATTATTCCCATAAGATTATCTACGGAATGATAAGAAAAACAAAATGATGTATGAAACTTTCTATATGTTGTTGGGTCATGTCATGTGAACTCTAGTTTCATGGAATCATGGTGCTCAATCCATGTCCTCCTCCACTATTGGAAGCTCGGAGCACTAAAAAGAAGAATCACTTAACAACTATCAGCTGAGGCCCATGGAAGGAACGGGGAGATTATAACCAAGAGCAAGTAGAATATGATGGATGACGATGTTGATGAAGGGAAGGGCAATTTTGCTGTCCTCTCTCTCTCTCTCTCTCTGGGCAGGTATTTTTAATCTCTGATGTGCGGATAAAACTCAATTAATCAGTTGTATGAAAGGTTTTTTTTTTTTTTTTTTTTTTGGGTAAAGGTAAGAATTTATGAATAGCTTAAACCAACTATACAAAAGATCGGCGCCAAAAACTTTCACTCAAAGTGACAACAGGTCAAATTGAGTGGAAGGGAGCTGATGTAAAAGAAATGACACCCGACGGGGGACAAAACAACAAACTAAAAGCCAGGCTAAAGATAGCCAACAGGAGCCAACACGGAGGAAGAAACAAAGGCCGACAATCTTCAAAACGGCCAACACAGCAACGGCAAGGAAAGATCAATCGGCAAAGGCTCACGGTTACAAATGAAAGTTGTTAATTCAGTTCTAAACTTTTTAATTTTGCCAATTGAATTATAAATCTTTTTACCTTTTGTCAATTAAGGATTCACTAATGTGAATGCCAACTGTCCTACATGACATGGTCAGTGCTGATATAAAGAAATTTTAATAATATTTTAATATTTTTGAAATTTCTATTTGTTTTTTATTTTTTATTTGTTTTATCTTTTTTTTCTCTCTTTTTGCCATGGCCTTCTGCGTGAGGGTCCTGGCCAGCCTCGCTCGGATCTGGGCGCATGGCTTTTCGGCTTTGGCTTCCTCTTCGCAACATGAACGATCCTCTGCTCGCCGTTCCGAATTTAGGGGGCAAACGAATTATGGCAAGAAAGTTCAACCGATTCCCATCAAGGAAAGTGTGATTTTCGAGCAAAGGAAGGTGAGATTTGAGGCGCTAATTTTTGCGAAATTGGGAAGCGAATAAGGGACACATATTCTGGAGATTCTCGGCCAGGGAACAACAGGGAAAGTAGAGAATCAAGCGGTTCAACGCGGCTGAAGAAATCGATTCAATGGGGACTCGAGGGGAAACCGTAGGTTGGCAGAATGAAAGAGATCGTCGGAGTCTTCTACAAGGGAAGTTTGAATATAAAAAAAGGGGAAGGGAAACAAGGGCTGAAGCTCATGGGAAATGGGCAAATTTTTCTGAAGGGAAAGCAATGACTTGTGGGAATCGAAGAAAACAAACGATGAAGAGAAAGAGCTGGTGAAACAGTTCGTGCGAGGACGCGAGGCTTACCAAATCAATGCAGCGTTTGAAACGATCTCTGTTTTGCACGTCACTGCTCTCTCGTCGAGTAGGGGATCGCTCATGTTGCTAAGAGGAAACATGAAAAGCTACGCACCCAGATTTGGACTAGGCTGGTCGTGACCCTCACCCAGTAGGCCATTGCCAGCCACAATTTAAAAAAACAAAACAAAAGGATAAAGAAAAAAAAAAAAAGAGAAGGAAAAAGGATATTAATAAAATTAATTAAAAAGTTCAAAAATATTATAACATTATTAAAATTATCTACATTAATGCCAACCATGCCACATAGGTCGGTTGGTGTTCACGTTAGCAAATTCCAATCAAAATTAATCAGATGAACTCAATTAACAAAAATGTGAAAAGAATTATGACTCAATTGGTAAATGTGTAATAAGTTTTGGACTTGTTGAACAATTTTTCTCACACTCGGGAAGATCCAGATCTATAGGCAAGAAGAAACTCGATGGAAATCGTTATGGAGGATTCAAACACTGCCCAAAATTATTAAATGATTCGTGCAACAAAATGTCCGAGAGAGAGAGGCTCGAGAGCAAGGTTCCACGACAGCCAATTATTCGGTTATGTTCATGTCAACGTCACAAAATATAGCAGATATCATGAAGGAAAATCAAATCAAGTTCTTGCAATGTCTTAAAGTTGCCAAAGGCTAAGATATCGATAATAAAAATGCAAGAGGTTGAAGAAGCAACTCTCAAAGAATATTATCATGAGAAAAAACTAGCAAGATTGTGAATGGTCTTCACCTTTGAATGTTCCACATGGAGTAAATGAATGGTAAGAAAAAACTAGAGAAATCTACTCAAGAAAGGAGACTTGAAAGTCTTCCACCTTTGGATTTTCTACATTGAGTAAACGAAGGGTAATAAAATACTTGAGCAGTCTAATTAAGGAAGGGGCCCAGTTAGTTTCAAAGTCCACATACCTTTTTGAATCTTATTCAATCTCTTTGTACACATCGTATCATTCCCATGGAGGAGAGAGTGTGCAATGTGGCAGGTTGAAATTAACCATGGAGGTACCTAACCTCGGTAAGCCTCAGCTCATAAGCACGCGATTGTCCAAAATTGCGCTCACGCTATGGATAGTAGTCTAAATTGATCCTCATTTAAGTCATCAATCATGTGGTTTTGATACTAATTGTGACTCATTTTATTCAAATCCTCGACTTTTTACCGGACTCGAAACTTCTACAAATAAAGATAAATTTTTTTATGTTTTGTAGGCAAGTGATTATGGTTGCAGGATCTATCGTGGCAAAACCTAAATAAGAGAAAGAGCGAGAGAGTAAAAAAAGCACAGTTGCCGACATAATTAATCTGCATATGTTAGAAAGATCAACTTTCTGACTAGCAAAGAGTAAAGCATAACTTGTGAATGAATGATAAATTCTAGCGATATGTGAAGAGATTTAAACAAGCTAACTTGAGGCTTGAGAGCAAAGTTCCATGGCAGCCAATTGTTAGGTTGTGTTTATGTCAACATTATGAAATATATGTTTATGTCAACATTATGAAATATAGCAGATATCATGAAGCCAAATTAGATCAAATTCTTACAAGGTCTCAAAGTTGCCAAAGATGAAGATATAAAAAAAAAAAAAAAAAAAAAAAATTCAAGAGGTTAGAGAAACAACTCTGGAAGAAGATTCTCATTACAAAAAACTAGCAAGATCATGAATTGTCTTCAGATCAGTTGAGGCACATTGATCCATCCTCTCTGTTGTCTTGCTTGTCTAGCATGTTTTTGTAGCATGAAAGTATTCATCTTTACATTGAAAGGAGGAAAGAGAAAAGCTAAATGTAGTGACTAGTTGAGGTGACTTCTGAACAGACGTTGTCTATGTGGCCATTGAGAGTACCGAACTGTTGAAGTTGCTGACCGAGGAGCTGACAATATACGAAAAATTACTCGCGAATTCTAGTTTCTTCCTTACTTGTCGCTAAATGAAAAACCGTGTGTTGCTCTTCAACTAATTTTACTGTATTCATACATCAAATATTAAAGGTGGGTTTGATCAAGATATCATAAATTCCACGAGAAATTAACTCTCAAGTTTTTTATTCTTCGTGGTTGGTCAACTTGAAACTCATCATGTTGACATCCAGCGTTAACAGAGTGAGTCTCCACCAAGGGGCATTTCTGGTTGGTCATCTTGTGGATATAGGCAGTGGGTTAATCTCTTTATATCTCTGGAACAGGTCATCTGCCCTCTTCTTCAACTAAATTGCCTGTTCTAAACTACAAACGGAGCGTGGCTCATTAGTTCACCCAATCTTCACGAGTCAACCATGCCATTGGATGTTTGGAGACATCTTTGCAACTTCAATGCTGACGATTAATTCGCATCCAGTGAAATCTCAAATCATCAATATTCACCACTCAGTAATGACAATTCGAAATTATATCTTTTTCAATTCTTATTCACTCTCTTTGTATGTTTCGTATCATCCACATGAAGAGAACGTGCAAAGTGGTGGGTTGAGAATAGTTGTGGAGGTACCTAAACTCTATAAGCCTCAGCTCATAAGTGCACGATTGTCCAAAATCGCACTCACACTATGAATAGTAGTCTAAAATGGTCCTAATTTAAGTCATCAGTCATGTGGTTTTGATTCTATTTTTGATTCATTTTATTCCGATCCTTGACTTTTATTGGACTCAAAACTTCTGCAAATAATTATAGAACTTCCTAAGTTTCGATGGTAAGTGATTATGGTTGCACGATCCATCGTGGTAAAGCTTGGATTAGAGAGAGAGAGAGAGAGAGAGAGAGAGAGAGAGAGAGAGAGAGAGAAGATAGTTCCGAATATAATCAATTTGCATATGTTAGAAAGATCATGAATGAATAAAGTAAGCTTAACTTGTTAACTAGCAAAGAGCAAGCAGGACTTGCAAATGAATGATAACTTCTAGCAATATGTGAAGAGAGTTAAACAAGCTGACTTGAGGCTTGAGAGCAAGGTTACATGGTAGCCAACTGTTTGGTTATATTCATGTCAAGTTACAAAATATATCAAATATCATGAAGGCAAATCAAATCAAGTTCTTGCAAGGTCTCAAAGTTGCCGAAGACACGAATATCAACAAGAAAAACGCAAGAGGTTAAAAAAACGATTCTCTAAGAAAACTCTAAGTAGGAAAAACTATTAAGATTGGGAATTGTCTTCGGATTAGTTGGAGCACATTGATCCATCAGCTCCATTGTCTTGCTTGGTCTAGCATGTTTTAGTACCATGAAAAGCCTTCATCTTTACATTGAAAAAAGGAGGAGAAATTTAGTGACTAGTTGAGGTAACTTAGACTTTCGTGCAGAAAAGTAATAAGACCTAAGTGTAGATGTTGCTTTTTCTGTGTGACCATTGCGAGTATAGAATTGTCGAAGTTGCCAACAGAGGAGTTGGCAATCATTGCATGAAAGTCTTCACCTTTGAATGTTCTACGTTGAGTAAATGAAGGGTAAGACAAAATCGGAGAAGTCTACTCAAGGAAGGAGACTTGAAAGTCTTCCATCTTTGGATTTTCTACATTGAGTAAAGGAACTGTAAGAAATTACTTGAGTTGTCTAATCAAGGAAGGGACCTAGTTAGTTTCAAAGTCCACATACATTTTCGATTCTTATTCGGTCTTTTTGTGGGCATCGTATCATCCACGGGAAGAGAGCATGTACTGTGGTGGGTTGCATGAAAGTCTTCACCTTTGAACGTTCTACATTGAGTAAATGAAGGGTAAGACACAACTCAAGAAGTCTACTCAAGGAAGGAGACTTGAAAGTCTTCCATCTTTGGATTTTCTACGTTGAGTAAACAAAGGATAAGAAAATACTTGAGTTGTCTAATCAAGAAAGGGGCCTTGTTAGTTTCAAAGTCCACACAAATTGTCGATTCTTATTCAATCTTTTTGTGGATATTGTGTCATCCACATGAAGAGAACATGTAATGTGGTGGGCTGAAAACAGCCGTGGAGGTACCTGACCTCAATAAACCTCAACTTATAAGCACCTGATTGTCCAAAATCGCACTTGCACTATCAATAATATTCTAAAATGGTCCTCAATCATGTGTTTTGATAATATTTTTCATTCATTTTATTCCGATCCTAGACTTTTATTGGACTCGAAACTTCAACAAATAAAGATAAACTTTCCGAGTCTTTAAGGAGAGTGATTATAATCGTAGGATCCGTCGTAGCAAAGCTTAGATGGGGTGGGGGGAGAGAGAGAGAGTAACAAAAAAAAAACATAGTTCCCGATATAATCAATTTATATATGTTGGAAAGATCATGAATGAACAAAGCAAGCATTTGACCAAAAAAAAAAAAAGAAGAACAAAGTGAGCTCAAGTTGCTGACTAGCAAAGAGTGAACATTATTTATGAATGAATGATAAATTCTAGCAATATGTGAAGAGAGTTAAACAAGCTAACTTAAGAGGCTTGAGAGCAAAGTTCCATGGCTGCCAATTGTTCGGTTATGTTCATGTCAACGTTATGAAATATAGCAGATATCATGAAGGGAAATTAGACCAAGTTCTTGCAATGCCTCAAAATTGCTGAAGACGAAGATGTCAAAAGTAAAAATTCAAGAGGTTAGAGAATCAACCCTCAAAGAAGATTCTCATTACAAAACACTAGCAAGATCGTGAATTGTCTTTGGATCAGTTGAAGCACATTGATCCATCATCTCCATTGTCTTGCTTGTCTAGCATGTTTTAGAAGCATGAAAGTCTTCATCTTTACATTGAGAAAAGGAGGGAAGAGAAAACCTAAATGTAGTGACCGGTTGAGGTGACTTAGAATTCTATACAAAAAATTATTAAGACCTAAATGCAGATGTTGTTCTGTCTGTGTGGCCAATGTGAGTGCTGAACTGTTGAAGTATCTGACAGAGGAGCTGGCAATATTAGATATGAAAAATTACTTGCGAATTCCGGTTTCTTCCTTATTTGTCACTTGATGAAAAACCGTGTGTTGCTCTTCAACTAATTTTATTGTATTCATACATCAAATAGTAAAGGTGGGTTTGATCAAGATATCATAAATTCCACAAGAAACTAACTCTTAAGTTTTTCATTCTTCGTGGTTGGTCAACCTGAAACTCATCATGTTGACGTCCTGCATTAACAGAGTGAGTCTCCACCAAGAGGCATTTCTGGTTGGTCATTTTGTGGCCACAGACAGTGGGCTAATCTCTCTATATCGTAGGAACAGGTCATTTGCCCTTCTTCAACTAAATTGCCCCCTTCTAAACTACAAACAGAGCGTAGCTCATTAGTTTATCCAATCTTCATGAGTCAACCATGCCATTGGAAGTCTTAGAATCATGTCAATTCCTCATGACTCAAGTTTCTTTATAGATGTTCGGAGACATCTTTGCAACTTCAATGCTGAGGATTAATTTGCATCTAGTGAAATCTAAAATCATCAATATTCACCGCTCAGTAATGACAATTCGAAATTATATCCTAGCATCTGCTTCTCCAGAAAAATATCCTCCTCACACCACGAAGAGGGATCCCATGTCTCAACATATCCGATGGAAAACCCAAGTCAGACATATGATGTGCATACTCCAAGAAGATTGATCATGTCCCAGCATCAAACAGCTGGAAGGTTACATAGAATGAGAGCATTTGCAGTATAATATTGTCCCATTACTAATTGTCAGTCAATCGTATATGATAACCGCAGCATTGTTTGGCACATAACCAATCTCTTTTGTCTGAAGAATTAAATAATTCAAAACTGAATAAATCAAATCAGCCTCATAATGAGTCTGGTCTCTAGCAACAAACACATGAGCCTCATTATTAACTTCTATCCAACTTCTTCCTGGTTCTTTTAGGACTCCAGTCTCGTCCATTCTCTGCCTCACCTTCTTTACATCAAACCACATTCCTTTTGATGCAAATATATTGGAGAGAAGGGTATAAGATCCACTATCCGTTGGGTCCAAAGAGATTGCCATCTCGGCAGCATACTTTCCTAATTCGCTGTTGCCAGCATTCCTGCATGCACTGAGCAAGCTCCTCCATACCAGCGCCATCGGTTGAATTGGCATTGTCTCAATGAAATCCACCGCATCCTTTAGTCTACCAGCTCGGCCAAAAAGGGAGACCACGCAAGCATAATGTTCCGTCCCCGGTTCAATTCCAAGCCCACGCATCGAGTTATAATGATGTAATCCATCTTCCACAAGCCCCGCATGGCTGCATGCGGAGAGGATGCCCACATATGTGATGTAATTCGGTTTCACTCCTGCGATTATCATTTCCTCAAATATCTGGAGAGCAGCCTGTGCTTCTCCATGTTGTGCATATGTTGTGATCATGGAGTTCCAGCATGCAACATCTTCACAAATAGCGAGGTCAAATGCTTTCCTGGCCTCCTGAATACTTCCGCATTTAGCATACATATCCACAAGAGCATTCGTGACAAATGGGTCAAAATCCAAACCGCGCTTTATAATCTGGCTATGGAACTGTTGACCATGTTGGAGACTTGCTAAATTGCTCGATGCTGTGATGAGGGAAGCGAATGTGAAATCGTTGGGTCGTTGCTCCGATAACTGTAACTCTAAGAACAATTTGAAGGTCTCCTCATTATCCATTTGCTGACTATATCCAAAGAACATTGCATTCCAAACTACGATATCTCTATCGTTCATTTCTTCAAATACTAGCCTCGCGTCTCGAACTAAAGAAGACTTGGAATAAACATCGATCAGTGAACTCCCTGCAAACAAGTCCATAGAAATTCCAGATTTACTTAAGAGGCCATGAACTTGCTTGCTCAATTCCAAGGCGAATAAAGCAGCTGATAATCCAAGGATACTGACGAATGTCAATGGACTTGGGGAGAACGACGCAAGCCTCATACTATGGAAGAGATCCAATGCTTCCTCCAGTTTCTCTAATCTTGAGTAGCCTTCGATCATTGCATTATAGGAGACAACATTTTTCCCATCCATAACATCGAAAAGTTTCCTAGCATCCTCTAGGGCATTGCATTTCGCATACATATCTATCAAGCCATTTTTGACGAAATCATCAAACTCTAAATTGGCCTTGATCGTGTAAGCATGAACTTGCTTTCCCTGAATTAAGGCCTCAAGCGAGCCACATGATGTGAGAACACTGGTGCAAGCAAATGCATCAGGATTCCAACCCAATCCAGTCATCTCTGCAAAAAGCTTCAATGCCTCCTTATCATACGAGTTCTGCATGTACCCAGAAATCATCGTGGTCCAAGAAATCATATTTCGAACTTCCATATGGTCGAATAGCCTTCGAGCCGTTCGTGCCATGCCAGATTTCGTATAACAATCGATCAGCACATTAATTACTGAAATGTCCATCTCTGCTGCTCTCCTCAGTATATGAGCATGAATTTGCTTGCCACCTTCAACAAACTCAAGTGCAGAGCAAGCACTTAACACACTGGAAATCACGTATTTGTCAGGGAGAAGGCTAGCGTTTACCATCTGGCTAAACAACTGCAGAGACACTTCACTTCTCCCACATTTCACATGCCCGCTTATGATTGCAGTCCAAGTAACATCAGTCTTATCCAATAAACTATCGAAAACCAATCTCGCCCCATCTATCCCACCGTTATTCGCATAGAGAAAAACCAGAGAAGTGTCAACATAGACATCCTGACCGAGACCGGCCTTGACAACCAAACCATGCACCTGAGCTCCTCCATCAAGGCCACCCGACTGCGCACAACCGCGGATCAGACTGGCCAAAATATACTCATTCGGCCTCTCGACGGAGCTTCTCTGAAACTCCACAAAGCTCAAGAGTGCTTCATCGCAACGCTTATGCCGGGCGTACATCGAGATCACCGTAGACCAAGTGATCAGGTTCCTCTCAGGAATATTATCGAACACCCTTCTTGCATCCCGCAAAGCCCCGGACCTCGAGTATGAATGCAGCAGAACGTTGGCAAGGAACACGTCGTGCTGAAACCCCCAGACGACGATTCGTCCGTGCAGCTTCTTGCGGTAGCGAACGGGGTCGTCGGCGTCGGAGGCGGAGGCGGAGGCGGGCGACAACTGCAAGAGCTTGGCGAATTCGCGCCGCTTGGCCCGCAAACCGGGAAGCCGGCGAGGCGGGGTCTCCAGCGGGAAGGTGGAGAAGGCGAAGGAGGAGGGTCTCGCGGCGTTGGAAATCCTGCGACATTGTCGTGCGAGGAGTGCTCGACCGACCATGGCAGTAGCTCGTCATCGTAGGTGGTGCATTTCGAAAGCGTCAGTTGTTCGGTTAACGGTCCTGAAAATAGAGGAGGGCGCTAACATGTCTGAAAATCCCATGTTAAAAATAATTTAGAGCTTACAATTTTGTATGAAAATTATGACCAAAGATAATAATTTTTTTAAAGAAAGGGCATAATATTTTATCTCGGAACGATTTTTCCAGAAATTTTCAAGAGTTTAAAAAAAAAAGAAAAAACTTAAATAACTTTGAAAATTAAATTTTCCTTATATAAGCAAACGCATTTTTCTTTGATATGTTTGAAAAGTCATTGTGAAAATTGCCTTTAGGGTAAAAGGTTTACACATTTTTGATATTTGTCTTGCGAATTATTAATAAAGATTTTCTAACTATGTTTGAAATACCTGTGTAAAAAGCTTAATTTGAGATGGGAAATTGTAAATGAGACCAATATGAATGTTTTTGCATCTTATAATACATGGAATTTGTTGGAACTTTTATCTTTAATCTTGAATAGTTACTGAATGAGCAATAAAATTATCTCTAAAATCTATACTATAATGATGTAGGAAATTAGTACAGTAGGTAGGTCAACACAAGAGATTCTTAGGTATTCTCGAAATTTCACTGAAAAAGTATCGTAATTTTAGAAGAAATCTAAACAACTGCTATTCAATAAAATTTGTGAATTTAACTGGGGGTGATTAAAAATTGTCAAAACTATTTTTTTCCCAACTAACGAAGTGTGAAAACAGCTCAATCATTGGCCTGCCAATTATTACAAGAAGAAGACTCTAGATTAGGGGTGTGCAACTAGACCGGGTCAACCCGGTTCCCGGTTCGGCCCACCCATAAAACAAGGTCGGGAACCGGTTCCGGTTGAAACCAGTCCGGGAACCGGTTACCAAAGTTCAGACCCTGTTTGAACCAGTCCGGGAACCGGTTCCGAGGGAATACCCACCTGGGAACCGGATCGACCGGACCGGTTTGGGAACCGGTTTGAGAACCGGTTTTTGGGCCCCAAAACAAAACCCTAGTCATTTCTAACTTTATATCTTTACTCTTAGGCAGCACGCTCGTCGCTCTTAGCCTCTCACGGTCTCACCTCCGCCGATCCATCCGAGCGGAAGCAGCATCGCCTTCCTCCAGATCAGTGCCCCCATCTTGGTCCCGCCATCCTCGCCACCCCGGCGTCGTCGGCCTCGCTGCTCGAGAAGGTTGGGTGCAAGACGTTCGCGGGCCTCCTCATCTCGACACCGGGGTCAACTCCTCACGGGTGGCCAGCATGGTGCTCAAGTCCACCCCCATCGCGATCTTCACCGTTGACAGCGTCCTCCTCCCCGCCGAGCTATTCGACAAGTCCCCGTCCCCCTCGCCGGCGCTGTCGCTGGTAAGCACGATTTTTACTCTTCGTCGTGAGCTGCCGGCTAATTAGTTCTACATACCCCCGCGCCGACGCCGTCAATGTTTGCTCTTTTGATTCATTCTGGTATTTTAAGAAGATATTGATCCGTTAGACCGTTCTTGTATTGCGAGCCTGGTGTTTTTTTTCTCGGTGGGACGAATCTTGAGAATTGGTCAGGAGTTGAGCGAACGAGCGAATGAGCATTTGAGGTTGAAGACTGATTGGCGATATGTGACTTCATTTTTCGTTTTTCTATTGGCTGGGAATAAGTTTTGGGGAAAATTGAGGTGCAGCTTCTGCAATTGCCCGTGTGATGGTGCCCAATTTACCAATCTGCAATCTGCCACTAGTGATTATTTTTTAGAAATGATCATATGAGTTAGGAGTGATCGGTCCCTGATTTTTTAAACTTAAATCTACTCATTTGCCTTGGAACCAACTTTGGAACCTACCATTTTTTCCTTCTCCACTTCCAATGTCTACTGAGAACCTGTTTTTCTGTTGTTTCTTTCATTTTTTCCAGCGAAATAATATAAGCAATAAAACGACTTAAAATAAAAGATGAACAAAAGCAGTCAAGTTAGGAGCGACTAAGGGTTGTGAGACTTGAACCAGAGAGGGCAACCTGCGTGCAAGCAAGGAAGAGGGCGACTTGCTTTCTTGAAGTTAATTTTTTTTTCCTACGTCCTGCTTTCTTAATCTCTTTTCTATTTTAGGAAGCCAACGTATGTCTAATGATATCGGACTATGTCTACTGGTACCACGTACGATGACTTGCTTTCTTGAACAATGTTGTTTGCATCCGCCCTAGTACAAGATGGATTCTTGTTCTTCAATCTTTATCACATGAACACATGTTATTCTTGTTCAGATCATCTTTCTTGGCTCTTCTATTCCAGCGACCCATCGCTCTCGAAATCCAGTGGAAGCTAGACCCCCCGCGCTCCAGGTCTATCATCTACAGCCACTTATATTACTCTACAATATCCACTGATGTCACCCTCTGTGGTTGGCATAGAAAATATGTTGGATGAATTTTTAACCATTATGTTTCTGGCCATGCAAAATTTATACCTTTGAAATCTTGTCACGGTTTGGCTGCAAGATGAGATGTTAAGATAGAGATTCATGGTTTATAATGGAGTTAGCTCAATTGATATGTCAGTAATAGCTACTAAGTACATGCCTGTGTGTAAATGGCTTCAACATAGACTCCAAGCTCATGAAGTGATGATGCTGAGCACTGAGATTGAAGATGGGATCAGTTTAGATGACCGAGAAGTGAAGAACAGAGTTCCTTGTATAGCATTAGGTTGAGTAAAATTTTGGAGTTTTCCTTTGTGTATTTCGTCATTTTCTTCTTCAAGGAAAGTTAGATTGTATGCGGAGCAAAACGGAAAGGGAAAATCAAATCGTAGGTCTTTGAAGTCTTTCTCGATCTTTACTAGTTATGAGCGAACTAAAATCCTTTCTTGAGCCATCTGTTAAACTTGATATAGCTGGGGAAGTTTGCTTACTGCAGTTTACTAGCAAGATGTGAAATGTGCACATTCAGAAAAATTTTGCAAAACAGGTTCCAATATAAACAGGGTTAACCATGTTCCCGAACCGGAAAAACAGGGTGGGTCGGGAACAGGGTCCAATGCAAACAGGGTAGGGAACAGGGTCCAAAAAAAGAGAACCGGTTATAACAGGATCGGGAACAGGGTCCAAGTCTAGACCCTATCCACCCTGGACCCGATCACCCCTACTCTAGATGATCTTCCAGATGAGCAGCAATCTCCTACAGGAAGCAACACAACAAGTGATGGACGCATTAGGCACCAGCCGTCGACATCAACATGATTTTGCTTATAACGCAAATGCACGGTTCATTCCATCTGAAATATAATCTCGTGCTTTACTCTTAACATATATGTGTGTGTGAGACAAAATAATATGATGGAGATTTGATTGAAATGTCTCATCTAATAGAAGAATTATTTGATTGTTTTTTGTTTCAAGTAAATTGGTGACAATGGTTATGGAGAATGAAAATTTATTTTAAAAAAAAAAAAAAGTCAATCAAATTATAAGGGTGTAGCTCAATCGACCTTGCATTATAAATATTTGATATGTGTTTTGATCGTTCATGATTGACACAACATCCGTATGTAATATCATCACCTATCTAAATGCATAGAAAAAAAAAATGATGTTTCTAAACTAAAAGGAGTTGTATATACCGATCCATTAAATTATTAATTTGGAGAGGGATGCATAGGCTCCGCGATTTCGAACTAAAGATCTTAGACCTTCTTTTCTTTCTTTTTATATGGTATAGAATACGACAAAGAAATTCGTATATCTAAGCAAGTGCATGGAAACTCTTGTGGACATGCGAATGTACGGTGATACGGTGGGAAGGCGATGCAGAGGATGGGGCCGGGTGGGGGACCGGGTGACCCCATTTTCGTCGTGAGCCGGGGGGGTGGTGGGTGACAGTCTGACAAAAGGGGGATGGGGGAACGAGGGGAGCCTTTTAAGGTCCTGCTCGGGACCAACCGGCTGCTATCATCCCAAGATGCGCGCCCACCCAACTGTGGGGAAGTAGAGCTTGGTCAAGCCCGGGGGTTGGTAGGTTAAACACCGTGAGGTTCCTCGGAGGTTTATTATTACTCCATTTTACGTTTGGGGGTTGACTCCGATAAACGGAGCAGTTTAAGAACTTGCTCGGGCCCAAACTCGTGTTTTTTGCGGGAGGCAATTATTGAGGCGATGGCGACGGGCCACGTGGGTTGTTGGGCAGTAAATGTTTCTGATTGCAGGAGAGACCGGGGCTCACGACCGTGGCCCTACGTGGCTCGTCCTGTATCACGTCAGTCCCCAACAACTGTAATAGAAAACCTGACATTATCTTGCAGGATAATAAAACTAAAGCTATCGCTGTGCTTTCTAAGATTTATGCTCCTGATCGGTTAGAGGATGAGATTAATAATCTTTCTGCGGCTTTAGAGGAAGAACGCCGGAGAAAGAGTAATGTCAGATACCAAGATGTTTTTAAGTCAAAGGAGATTAGAATTGCTTTTTTGGCTGGTGCTGGGCTTCAGGTCAGAATTATGAATCAGTTTCAGCATCAGGCTACAATGATATATCCACTGTTAGTCATTGTCACTTATTAGGCTCATTAATGCTACTTCTAAATTAATGCAGGTGTACTTCATTTGATTGAACCTTTTCTCATTGCTAAATTTGCCATCAAAGGACGACTTCTTTTATTTGGGATAATAGCACAAGTGGTACGTAAACTTTGATCCATGTGCAATATTATCCCTAAACTTTCCAAATGTGTAATATGGTCCATGAACAAATGAATAGTATAGGAACGGCATTGCACATTACACTAATCTCAAGGACCATTTGTGTCATTTTTCCTTTTTATTTTGGTACCTAATGTGTATCTTTGGGGATTTTGGGAAAAACTATGATTACCAACTAAAAAGCTTCATGCGGTCTATGAAACTATCACCATGTTCAATATTTTCTTCACAAGAGGCAGTAACCAAAACTTCTTGGCTCTCTTCACTGATCTGCTTCATGTCTTTAGTGGAAGGACTCACTGAGCAGAAAAGATGTTTCTGTGAAACATATATAGCTGATTAATCCGGCTAACAATGAACTTTCTTTTGCCAGGGCAATAGCCAAAAAATTTTAGCCCGGAGGCAAGTTTTGAACCAAGAAGAGCTTGAGTTATGCAGTCCTATTGCATGAATATATTTTTACATTCTGCCAAAGTGTCATAATTTGTCCTTAGGTAGAATAGGAAGTACATATGCCTGCCTTCTCATGCTCTAGGTCGTTAATTAATTATCGTGGGATAATGTGTTATATGCCAGGCGTGATTGCTGAAATTTTTTCTAGGTTTACCTGATATGAATAGTAGAACCAACCTGTCTGCTGCTCGATGTAACTGAAATAAACAGTATCTCATTAGCTCTCTCAAAATGCTATGTGAGTAAATCAACTTCAGGGTATGGAGACTGGGAAAAGATGAGGGGCTCTAACCTCGTGTTGTTGAACTGCCTAGACCAATTATATTAGCCAAATAGCACCAGAAGAAAAACTCTGTTTGGTGGTATCTATTCCCAATATAAGGGCAGAGCAGCATATTTTTTGAGATGGGCTCATAGCTGTTTTGATATATTGCAGGTCACATGCACTGTCTGTGACTCTGATTGTAATTTTAGCTTACGACAATGCTCCTTTTTAACCGTTGGAATATGCCATGCTTTTTCCATTAGTCAGTGGAAAGCTGCTATATCAGGTCTAACCTCAATTTTGGTCGATTCAACCATAAATAGATGCAATGTGATCTCGATAGCTGGCTGGCATCAACTGTATCTTTGTTTCAATCATTCCCTCTCTTTAGTCTCTTAAAGCAAAATCAAAATCTGGGCTGCGCTGCACTTGCTTGTCTATATTCTATTGTTAAATCTTTATTTGTTACAACTATCAAAATTGTTAAATTGGTGCACTTTCGCCAATCTGAAGATGTTTTTCCTTATTCAGGCATTTCAGCAGTTCACTGGTATCAATACAGTGATGTACTACAGCCCAACTATAGTCCAGATGGCTGGCTTCTCTTCCAACCAGCTAGCACTTCTCTTATCCCTGATCGTTGCTGCTGTGAATGCTGCGGGGACCATTGTTGGAATTTACTTAATTGACCATATGGGTCGGAAAAAACTAGCCCTTGCGAGTTTGTCCGGTGTAGTAGCATCCTTGGCAATTCTTTCTGGTGCATTCTTCGCAGAATCCTCTGATTCCACAAATGGGGTATACGGGTGGCTTGCAGTCCTTGGTTTGGCCCTCTACATCGCTTGCTTCTCACCCGGGATGGGACCTGTACCATGGACAGTGAACTCAGAGATATACCCCGAGGCATATCGTGGAATATGTGGTGGCATGTCGGCCACCGTCAATTGGATTTCGAACTTCAATGTGGCAGAGACATTTCTTAGCATCGCTGATGCTGTGGGGACAGGTGCGACATTCTTGATTCTTGCGTGTGTAGCTGTGTTGGCCATCGTGTTTGTGGTCATCTTTGTGCCAGAGACGAAGGGGTTGACTTTTGAAGAGGTGGAGAAGATTTGGAAAGAGAAAGCCTGGGGAAGTAGCAAAGGCAAAGAGAGTACAGGCCTTCTTGAAGATGAAGCCTGAGTGGTATGAGCCCTTGTTTATCCATTAGATATAGTAGGTACAGCAATAGAATGAGCATCGAGCGGATCTACCGCTATGCCTGGAGTGTTAGTTCAGGCTAAGGGGTCCATTAGCTGTGGACAGTTTCCAACTTAAGGAAATAAATGTGTATTCCGGATTTTGCATTGCCCTAAATGCCAACTGCAAGTTTCTTAACTCTGTCTGTTTAAATCATGTTGTCTGGTTGGTAAGTCAAGTGGAGAGCACAGATTTAGTTCATCCCTTCCTGTGACTAAATAGAAATACATGCTAGTGATGAGTGCTAAGAGGATGAGCCGACAGGTGGAAAAAGTCCATGAGTGAAAAATCTTTTCTTCGTCAACATCTATATCGATTGACAGGCTTCTTCTTCTTTGCATTGGACATCCGCATGATGTAACATCTAGACTAATGCATTTTTAGTCAAAATTTATCAGAATAACAATATTGAAATTTCACATAAAGGTTTAGGACAAAATTGACAAATTGTCAAAGTATTAGAATTAAATTGGCAACATTGAAAAGTTTAGGACTCATCATATGATAGGTTTAGGATTTTGTTCGAACAATTGTGATTTTGTTCGAACAATTGTGCGGTCGAACAAGTGTCGTGGTATGAGGCTACTCAGGATGGACTAATGAAATTGCCTTTCCTAAGAATTGTAAGCATGATCCCATTTCCTAAGGCGCAATATGGTGATGAGCTATCTGCTCCGATGAACAAATTCCAAGAATAAACTATGAAACGTATCTCTTTTTATTTCACTTGAATCAAGACAAGGCTGCATATGAGAATGTCTAGAAAAAGATGTGCGAAATACAGGAACTGAAATAATTTTGCTATGCCAAGAGAATACTCAAGTATTAAGACAAGTGTATCACAAGCGACACAAATTTCTTTGCTTGAAAGTATTTAGAACAGCGAACGCGTTGTCTGATCAAGCCTTTGCCGTTCCCTATTCTGCAACCAGGGTTAAAATAGAGGGAAAAGAAGAAATAAGTCTCATTTGCCTTTGAGGAATATAGAAAGTAGAAAGTTCAAAGATAGAACAAGAAGAATTGAAATTAATTCTTTGTTAAGTAGATCATGTGAGGATGTCCATTTTTTTATCCTTTTTTGTAATTGAGAATGAGAGAATAATTTTTTTATAACTCATTACCTTGTATTCCAGACAAATATCAATCATCAGATATAGATTTGTTTGTATTGTAATTAATTTGAGTAGTACGGTGAAATTATTGACAAAATGATGAAATTACCATGATTTTCTCCCTCAAATTTAACTATAGAAACCTTATTGGCCGAGTTGTGACCATGCTATGCAAATAAGTATGCAAGTAGTGTTGGTAGAGAGCACCGAGATTCTATTACTAATTCTTGCTACAAATAACAAATTAGGCATATGCATGTATGACGGTTGTAAAGATGAAATTTCATGGAGTATCATTAATCATGTGATGTGCAAGTGAAATCCAACATGTTACATGATTACGTGACAAGAGAACATATGATGAATTAAGGTTGAAGGGCTTTCGAGCGATTGTAATATGATGTATAATGAATGATTCACACACATATAAACCTTTCCAGAGGCAAATAATGTGACTGATGGGTTCGATAAGTGGAGTAAGAAAAGAGGACTCACTCCAATGTCCATCGGGAGCAAGATTGCTTCCATTCATAGCTGTAGGTGCAGGTGGAGGTGGTCCACTCAAATATGTAGATGGTTCACTCACATATGATGGTGGAGCTGCACGTGTAAGACGATATTCAATGAAAATCGTTATGAAAGATCAGACTATACTCAAAATTATTAAATGATTAGTGCAGTAATACGACAATAATACGATGTATAATGAATGATTCACAAACATATAAACCTTTCTGGAGGCAAATAACGTGACGGAAAGTTTTGATAAGTGGAGTTAAAAAAGAGGACTCACTCCGATGTCCATCAAGAGCAGGATTGCTTGAATAAAAAGCCGTAGGTGATGGTGGAGCTGCATGTAAAAGACGATATTCAATGAAAATCATTATGAAAGATTGGACTCTACCCAAAATTATTCAATGATTAGTACAGTAAGATTATTTGCAGAATGATAAGAAAAACAGAATAATGTATGAAACTTTCTGCATGTTATTGAGTCATGTCATGTGAACTCCAGTTTCATGGAATCGTGGTGCTCAATCCATGTCCTCCTCCATTATTGGAAGCTCGGAGCACTAAAAAGAAGAATCACTCAACAACCATCAGCTGAGGCCCATGGAAGGAACAGGGAGGTTATAACCAAGAGCAAGCAGAAAATCATGTTATTCTGATCCTGAACTTTTATCGGATTCGAAACTTCTACATATAATATTAAAACTTTCCAAGTCTTTAAGGAGAGATGGTGTCAAATTTGCCATGGCAAAACCTACATCAGAGGGAGGGAGGGAGGGAGAGACGAAAAAAAAAAAAAAAAAAAAAAACACAGTTCCTTATATAATTAATCTACATATGTTAGAAAGATCATAAATGAACAAAACGAGCATTTGACCAAAAATAAGAACAAAGCGAGCTCAACTTGCTGACTAGCAAAGAGTAAGCAGGACATGCGAATGAATGATAGATTCTAGCAATATGTGAAGAGAGTTAAACAAGTTGACTAGTGGCTTGAGAGCGAGGTTACATGATAGCAAGCACAAAATGGTGATAAGAGAATAATGAAGTTGATGGAGGGAAGTGCATTTTTGCAAGCACTGAGATTTTGTTAAATAAGAAATTAGGCATGTGCACGTACTAAGCTTGTGGAGATCAAATTTCATGGAGTATCATTAATCGTTTAACACACAAATGAAATTTGACATGTTACATGATTACATGACTAGAAAAAATTCGATTAATTAAGGTTGAAGTGCTTTCAAGCGAGCTTAATATGATGTATGATGAATGATTCATACATGTATGAACCATTCTAGAACCATTCTAGAGGCAGACAACGTGATGGAAAGATTCAAGATATGAAGTAAAAAGAGCACTCACCCCCCTGGCTCCTAGAGCCTTGTGAGGATAGCTTCCCCCCACAGTGCTAACTGCATGCGCGACGATATTCAATGAAAATTGTTATGAAATATCAAATACTATGTGATGAAAAGGGTCGAGATATGGAGTAAAAAGAGGACTCACGATTGTGGATAGAATGGTCCAAAAAGTCATAAATTTGTTGCACTTTTGTTAATTCACCTGAACTTTTTAATTTTGCCAATTGAATTATAAATCTTTTTACCTTTTGTTAATTGAGAATTCGCTAATGTGAATGTCAACTATCCTACATGGCACGGTTAGTGCTAATATGAACAAAGTTTAATAATATTTTAATATTTTTGGATTTTTTTTATTTTTTATTTGTTTTCCTTTTTTTTTCTCCTTTTTTTTCTCTTTTTACCATGGCCTTCTGCGTGAGGGTCCTGGCCAGCCTCTCTCGGATCTGGGTGCATGGCTTTTCGGCTTTGGCTTCCTCTTCGCAACATGAACGATCCTCTGCTCGCCGTTCCGAATTTAGGGGGCAAATGAAATATGGCAAGAAAGTTCAACCAATTCCCATCAAGGAAAGTGTGATTTTCGAGCAAAGGAAGGTGAGATTTGAGGCGCTAATTTTTGCGAAATTGGGAAGCGAATAAGGGACACATATTCTGGAGATTCTCGGCCAGGGAACAACAGGGAAAGTAGAGAATCAAGCGGTTCAACGCGGCTGAAGAAATCAATTCAATGGGGACTGGAGGGGAAACCGTAGGTTGGCAGAATGAAAGAGATTGTCGGAGTCGTCTACAGGGGAAGTCTGAATATAAAAAAAAGGGGAAGGGAAACAAGGGCTGAAGCTCATGGGAAATGGGTAAAATTTTCTAGAGGGAAAGCAATGGCTTGTGGGAACCGAAGAAAACAAACGATGAAGAGAAAGAGCCGGTGAAACAGTTCGTGCGAGGACGCGAGGCTCACCAAATCAATGCAGCGTTTGAAACGATCTCTGTTTCTCACGTCACTGCTCTCTCGTCGAGCAGAGGATCGCTCATGTTGCTAAGAGGAAACATGAAAAGCTACACACCCATTATTAAAATTATCTATGTTAATGCCAACCGTGCCACATAGGTTGGTTGGTGTTCACATTAACAAATTCCAATCAAAATTGGTTAGATAAACTCAATTAACAAGAATGTGAAAAGAATTATGACTCAATTGGTAAAAGTGTAATATGTTTTGGACTTGTTGAATAAATTTTCTCACACTCGGGAAGATCCAGATCTGTAGGCAAAAAGAAACTCGATGGAAATCGTTATGAAGGATTCAAATACTGCCCAAGATTATTAAATGATTCGTGCAACAAAATGTCCGCGAAACTTTAAGAAAAACACCACGATTTTTGGAACTTTCTGCATGTTCTTGCGTCATGCCTAACGAAATCCACGTCCCCCTCCCTTATTGAAAGCCCAAAGCCCAAAAAAGAAAAATCACTTACATAGAGTCCTGCCGGGCGATTTAATCCCAGTGAAGCCAGCCAAGACCCCTAGAAGGAACAGGGAGATCATAAGCAAGAGCAAGCAGAAAATCATGATCAATAACTAATAAAGAGGAAATGACACAAATGACTCATGAACTTTAATTCAATGTACTACGTCATCCATGAATTATTTAACTTCATCCTTGAACTTATATTTAATGTAGCAAAATTGTTTGAGCGATGATAAGAAAAACAGCATGATATATAAAAGTTTCTCTATATTCCCATGTCATGCCATGTCAACTACAGTGTTGTGGAATCATGATCCTCAATTTATGTCCTCCTCCGCTTGAAGCACCAAAAAGAAAAATCACTTACGGCCACAGCCCCCTGGAAGGAAGAGGGAGATCAGAACCAAGAGCAAGTAGAACATGGTTATAAGAGAAGATGATGATGATGATGTTGACGAAGGGAAGTGCATTTTTGCTGTCATCACTAGGTGTGTGGGTAAGTGGGTGGGCGGGCGGGTGGGTATATATAATCTCTGACATAGATAAAACTCAATAAATCAGTTGCATGATCTACATTGAGTCAATGAAGGGATAAAGAGATAAAGGGATAGAAAAAAACTTGAAAAGTCTAATATGAGGAAGAAGAAATGAAAGTCTTCCATCTTTGGATTTTTGTACATTGAGTAAATGAAGGGTAAGAAGAAACTCAAGAAGTCTAATCAAGGAAGAGGACTTGCTTGTTTCCAAGTCCACATTCCTTTTTTGATTCTTATTCAGTCTCTTTGTATATATTATATCAACCACATGAAGAGAGCATGCAATGTGGTGAGTTGAAAACAGTCGTGAAGGTTCTTGACCTCAGTAAGCCTCAGCTCATGAACACGCAATTGTCCAAAATCACACTCACACTACGAATAATAGTCTAAAATGGTCCTCATTTGATTCGTCAATCGTGTGGTTTTGATACTAGTTTTGATTTATTTTATTCCGGTCATAACTTTTGTCAAACTCAAAACTTCTATAAAAAAGGATAAACTTTCTAAGTCTTTAAGGACAGTAATTATGGTAGCAAGATCCATCATGGCAAAGCCTGGATCAGAGAGAGAGAGAGAGAGCAAAGAAAAACAATCCAATCAATTTGCATATGTTACAAAGATCATGAATGAATGAAGCAAGCTCAACTCACTAATCAACAAAGAGTAAGCATAACTTTTGAGTCAATGATAAATTCTGGCAATATGTGGAGAACTAAGCAAGCTGACTTGAGGCTTGAGAGCAAGGTTCCACGACAGCCAATTATTCGGTTATGTTCATGTCAACGTCACGAAATATAGAAGATATCATGAAGGAAAATCAAATCAAGTTCTTGCAATGTCTTAAAGTTGCCAAAGGCTAAGATATCGATAATAAAAATGCAAGAGGTTGAAGAAGCAACTCTCAAAGAATATTATCATGAGAAAAAACTAGCAAGATCGTGAATGGTCTTCACCTTTGAATGTTCCACATGGAGTAAATGAAGGGTAAGAAAAAACTAGAGAAGTCTAGTCAAGAAAGGAGACTTGAAAGTCTTCCACCTTTGGATTTTCTACATTGAGTAAACCAAGGGTAATAAAATACTTGAGCAATTAAGGAAGGGGCCCAGGTAGTTTCAAAGTCCACATACCTTTTTGAATCTTATTCAATCTCTTTGTACACATTGTATCATTCCCATGGAGGAGAGAGTGTGCAATGTGGCAGGTTGAAATTAACCATGGAGGTACCTAACCTCGGTAAGCCTCAGCTCATAAGCACGCGATTGTCCAAAATTGCGCTCACGCTATGGATAGTAGTCTAAATTGATCCTCATTTAAGTCATCAATCATGTGGTTTGGATACTAATTGTGACTCATTTTATTCAAATCCTCGACTTTTTACCAGACTCGAAACTTCTACAAATAAAGATAAAACTTTTTATGTTTTGAAGGCAAGTGATTATGGTTGCAGGATCTATCGTGGCAAAACCTAAATAAGAGAAAGAGCGAGAGAGTAAAAAAAGCACAGTTGCCGACATAATTAATCTGCATATGTTAGAAAGATCAACTTTTTGACTAGCAAAGAGTAAAGCATAACTTGTGAATAAATGATAAATTCTAGCGATATGTGAAGAGAGTTAAACAAGCTAACTTGAAGCTTGAGAGCAAAGTTCCATGGCAGCCAATTGTTTGGTTGTGTTTATGTCAACATTATGAAATATAGCAGATATCATGAAGCCAAATCAGATCAAATTCTTACAAGGTCTCAAAGTTGCCAAAGACGAAGATGTCAAAAAAAAAAAAATTCAAGAGGTTAGAGAAACAACTCTGGAAGAAGATTCTCATTACAAAAAACTAGCGAGATCATGAATTGTCTCCAGATCAATTGAGGCACATTGATCCATCCTCTCCATTGTCTTGCTTGTCTAGAATGTTTTTGTAGCATGAAAGTCTTCATCTTTACATTGAAAGGAGGGAAGAGAAAAGCTAAATGTAGTGACTAGTTGAGGTGACTTCTGAACAGACGTTGTTCTCTCTATGTGGCCATTGAGAGTACCGAACTGTTGAAGTTGCTGACCGAGGAGCTGACAATATACGAAAAATTACTCGCGAATTCTAGTTTCTTCCTTACTTGTCACTAAATGAAAAACTGTGTGTTGCTCTTCAACTAATTTTATTGTATTCATACATCAAATATTAAAGATGGGTTTGATCAAGATATCATAAATTCCACAAGAAATGAACTCTCAAGTTTTTCATTCTTCGTGGTCGGTCAACCTGAAACTCATCATGTTGACATCCTGCGTTAATAGAGTGAGTCTCCACCAATGGGCATTTCTAGTTGGTCATCTTGTGGATACTGGCAGTGGGTTAATCTCTTTATATCTCTGGAACAGGTCATCTGCCCTCTTCTTCAACTAAATTGCCTATTCTAAACTACAAACGAAGCGTGGCTCATTAGTTCACCCAATCTTCACGAGTCAACCATGCCATTGGATGTTTGGAGACATCTTTGCAACTTCAATGCTGACGATTAATTCGCATCCAGTGAAATCTCAAATCATCAATATTCACCACTCAGTAATGACAAGTCGAAATTATTTCTTTTTCAATTCTTATTCACTCTCTTTGTATGTTTCGTATCATCCACATGAAGAGAACGTGCAAAGTGGTGGGTTGAAAATAGTTGTGGAGGTACCTAAACTCCATAAGCCTCAGCTCATAAGCGCACGATTGTCCAAAATCGCACTCACACTATGAATAGTAGTCTAAAATGGTCCTAATTTAAGTCATCAGTCATGTGGTTTGATTTTATTTTTTATTCATTTTATTCCGATCCTCGAATTTTATTGGACTCAAAACTTATGCAAATAATTATAGAACTTCCAAAGTTTCGATGGTAAATGATTATGGTCGCACGATCCATCGTGGTAAAGCTTGGATTAGAGAGAGAGAGAGAGAGAGAGAGAGAGAGAGAGAGAGAGAGAGGATAGTTCCGAATATAATCAATTTGCATATGTTAGAAAGATCATGAATGAATAAAATAAGCTTAACTTGTTAACTAGCAAAGAGCAAGCAGGACTTGCAAATGAATGATAACTTCTAGCAATATGTGGAGAGTTAAACAAGCTGACTTGAGGCTTGAGAGCAAGGTTACATGGTAGCCAACTGTTTGGTTATATTCATGTCAAGTTACAAAATATATCAAATATCATGAAGGGAAATCAAATCAAGTTCTTGCAAGGTCTCAAAGTTGCCGAAGACACATATATCAACAAGAAAAACGCAAGAGGTTAAAAAAACAATTCTCTAAGAAAACTCTAAGTAGGAAAAACTATTAAGATTGGGAATTGTCTTCGGATTAGTTGGAGCACATTGATCCATCAGCTCAATTGTCTTGCTTGGTCTAGCATGTTTTAGTACCATGAAAAGCCTTCATCTTTACATTGAAAAAAGGAGGAGAAATTTAGTGACTAGTTGAGGTAACTTAGACTTTTGTGCAGAAAAGTAATAAGACCTAAGTGTAGATGTTGCTTTTTCTGTGTGACCATTGCGAGTACAGAACTGTCGAAGTTGCCAACAGTGGAGTTGGCAATCATTGCATGAAAGTCTTCACCTTTGAATGTTCTACGTTGAGTAAATGAAGGGTAAGACAAAATTGGAGAAGTCTACTCAAGGAAGGAGACTTGAAAGTCTTCCATCTTTGGATTTTCTACATTGAGTAAACGAACCATAAGAAAGTACTTGAGCTGTCTAATCAAGGAAGGGACCTAGTTAGTTTCAAAGTCCACATACATTTTCGATTCTTATTCGGTCTTTTTGTGGGCATCATATCATCCACAAGAAGAGAGCATGTACTGTGGTGGGTTGCATGAAAGTCTTCACCTTTGAATGTTCTACGTTGAGTAAATGAAGGGTAAGACAAAATTGGAGAAGTCTACTCAAGGAAGGAGACTTGAAAGTCTTCCATCTTTGGATTTTCTACATTGAGTAAAGGAACCGTAAGAAAGTACTTGAGTTGTCTAATCAAGGAAGGGGCCTAGTTAGTTTCAAAGTCCACATACATTTTCGATTCTTATTCAGTCTTTTTGTGGGCATCGTATCATCCACAGGAAGAGAGCATGTACTGTTGTGGGTTGCATGAAAGTCTTCACCTTTGAACGTTCTACATTGAGTAAATGAAGGGTAAGACGAAACTCAAGAAGTCTACTCAAGAAGGAGACTTGAAAGTCTTCCATCTTTGGATTTTCTACATTGAGTAAACGAAGGGTAAGAAAATACTTGAGTTGTCTAATCAAGGAAGGGGCCTCGTTAGTTTCAAAGTCCACACACATTGTCAATTCTTATTCAGTCTTTTTGTGGATATTGTATCATCCACATGAAGAGAACGTGTCATGTGGTGGGCTGAAAACAGCTGTGGAGGTACCTGACCTCAATAAACCTCAACTTATAAGCACCTGATTGTCCAAAATCGCACTTGCACTATCAATAGTATTCTAAAATGGTCCTCAACCATGTGTTTTGATAATACTTTTGATTCATTTTATTCCGATCCTAGACTTTTATTGGACTCGAAACTTCAGCAAATAAAGATAAACTTTCCGAGTCTTTAAGGAGAGTGATTATAATCGTAGGATCCGTCGTAGCAAAGCTTAGATGGGGTGGGGGGAGAGAGAGAGAGTAACAAAAAAAAACATAGTTCCTTATATAATCAATTTACATATGTTGGAAAGATCATGAATGAACAAAGCAAGCGTTTGACCAAAAAAAAAAGAAGAACAAAGTGAGCTCAAGTTGCTGACTAGCAAAGAGTGAACATTATTTATGAATGAATGATAAATTCTAGCAATATGTGAAGAGAGTTAAACAAGCTAACTTAAGAGGCTTGAGAGCAAAGTGCCATGGCTGCCAATTGTTCGGTTATGTTCATGTCAACGTTACGAAATATAGCAAATATCATGAAGGGAAATCAGATCAAGTTCTTGCAATGTCTCAAAATTGCTGAAGACGAAAATGTCAAAAGTAAAAATTCAAGAGGTTAGAGAATCAACCCTCAAAGAAGATTCTCACTAGCAAGATCGTGAATTGTCTTTGGATCAGTTGAAGCACATTGATCCATCATCTCCATTGTCTTGCTTGTCTAGCATGTTTTAGAAGCATGAAAGTCTTCATCTTTACATTGAGAAAAGGAGGGAAGAGAAAACCTAAATGTAGTGACCGGTTGAGGTGACTTAGAATTCTATACAAAAATTATTAAGACCTAAATGCAGATGTTGTTCTGTCTGTGTGGCCAATGTGAGTGCTGAACTGTTGAAGTATCCGACAGAGGAGCTGGCAATATTAGATATGAAAAATTACTTGCGAATTCTGGTTTCTTCCTTATTTGTCACTTGATGAAAAACCATGTGTTGCTCTTCAACTAATTTTATTGTATTCATACATCAAATAGTAAAGGTGGGTTTGATCAAGATATCATAAATTCCACAAGAAACTAACTCTTAAGTTTTTCATTCTTCGTGGTTGGTCAACCTAAAACTCATCATTTTGACGTCCTGCATTAACAGAGTGAGTCTCCACCAAGGGGCATTTTTGGTTGGTCATTTTGTGGCCATAGACAGTGGGCTAATCTCTCTATATCGTAGGAACAGGTCATTTGCCCTTCTTCAACTAAATTGCCCCCTTCTAAACTACAAATAGAGCGTAGCTCATTAGTTTATCCAATCTTCATGAGTCAACCATGCCATTGGAAGTCTTAGAATCATGTCAATTCCTCATGACTCAAGTTTCTTTATAGATGTTCGGAGACATCTTTGCAACTTCAATGCTAAGGATTAATTCGCATTTAGTGAAATCTAAAATCATCATATTCACCACTCAGTAATGACAATTCGAAATTATATCCTAGCATCTGCTTCTCCAGAAAAATATCCTCCTCACACCACGAAGAGGGATCCCATGTCTCAACATATCCGATGGAAAACCCAAGTCAGACATATGATGCGCATACTCCAAGAAGATTGATCATGTCCCAGCATCAAACAGCTGGAAGGTTACATAGAATGAGAGCATTTGCAGTATAATATTGTCCCATTACTAATTGTCAGTCAATCGTATATTATAACCACAGCATTGTTTGGCACATAACCAATCTCTTTTGTCTGAAGAATTAAATAATTCAAAACTGAATAAATCAAATCAGCCTCATAATGAGTCTGGTCTCTAGCAACAAACACATGAGCCTCATTATTAACTTCTATCCAACTTCTTCCTGGTTCTTTTAGGACTCCAGTCTCGTCCATTCTCTGCCTCACCTTCTTTACATCAAACCACATTCCTTTTGATGCAAATATATTGGAGAGAAGGGTATAAGATCCACTATCCGTTGGGTCCAAAGAGATTGCCATCTCGGCAGCATACTTTCCTAATTCGCTGTTGCCAGCATTCCTGCATGCACTGAGCAAGCTCCTCCATACCAGTGCCATCGGTTGAATTGGCATTGTCTCAATGAAATCCACCGCATCCTTTAGTCTACCAGCTCGGCCAAAAAGGGTGACCACGCAAGCATAATGTTCAGTCCCCGGTTCAATTCCAAGCCCACGCATCGAGTTATAATGATGTAATCCATCTTCCACAAGCCCCGCATGGCTGCATGCGGAGAGGATGCCCACATATGTGATGTAATTCGGTTTCACTCCTGCGATTATCATTTCCTCAAATATCTGGAGAGCAGCCTGTGCTTCTCCATGTTGTGCATATGTTGTGATCATGGAGTTCCAGCATGCAACATCTTCACAAATAGCAAGGTCAAATGCTTTCCTGGCCTCCTGAATACTTCCACATTTAGCATACATATCCACAAGAGCATTCGTGACAAATGGGTCAAAATCCAAACCGCGCTTTATAATCTGGCTATGGAACTGTTGACCATGTTGGAGACTTGCTAAATTGCTCGATGCTGTGATGAGGGAAGCGAATGTGAAATCGTTGGGTCGTTGCTCCGATAACTGTAACTCTAAGAACAATTTGAAGGTCTCCTCATTATCCATTTGCTGACTATATCCAAAGAACATTGCATTCCAAACTACGATATCTCTATTGTTCATCTCTTCAAATACTAGCCTCGCGTCTCGAACTAAAGAAGACTTGGAATAAACATCGATCAGTGAACTCCCTGCAAACAAGTCCATAGAAATTCCAGATTTACTTAAGAGGCCATGAACTTGCTTGCTCAATTCCAAGGTGAATAAAGCAGCTGATAATCCAAGGATGCTGACAAATGTCAATGGACTTGGGGAGAATGACGCAAGCCTCATACTATGGAAGAGATCCAATGCTTCCTCCAGTTTCTCTAATCTTGAGTAGCCTTCGATCATTGCATTATAGGAGACAACATTTTTCCCATCCATAACATTGAAAAGTTTCCTAGCATCCTCTAGGGCATTGCATTTCGCATACATATCTATCAAGCCATTTTTGACGAAATCATCAAACTCTAAATTGGCCTTGATCGTGTAAGCATGAACTTGCTTTCCCTGAATTAAGGCCTCGAGCGAGCCACATGATGTGAGAACACTGGTGCAAGCAAATGCATCAGGATTCCAACCCAATCCAGTCATCTCTGCAAAAAGCTTCAATGCTTCCTTATCATACGAGTTCTGCATGTACCCAGAAATCATCGTGGTCCAAGAAATCATATTTCGAACTTCCATATGGTTGAATAGCCTTCGAGCTGTTCGTGCCATGCCAGATTTCGTATAACAATCGATCAGCACATTAATTACTGAAATGTCCATCTCTGCTGCTCTCCTCAGTATATGAGCATGAATTTGCTTGCCACCTTCAACAAACTCAAGTGCAGAGCAAGCACTTAACACACTGGAAATCACGTATTTGTCAGGGAGAAGGCCAGCGTTTACCATCTGGCTAAACAACTGCAGAGACACTTCACTTCTCCCACATTTCACATGCCCGCTTATGATCGCAGTCCAAGTAACATCAGTCTTATCCAATAAACTATCGAAAACCAATCTCGCCCCATCTATCCCACCGTTATTCGCATAGATAAAAACCAGAGAAGTGCCAACATAGACATCCTGACCGAGACCGGCCTTAACAATGAAACCATGCACCTGAGCTCCTCCATCAAGGCCACCCGACTGCGCACAACCGCGGATCAGACTGGCCAAAATATACTCATTCGGCCTCTCGACGGAGCTTCTCTGAAACTCCACAAAGCTCAAGAGTGCTTCATCGCAACAACCATACCGGGCGTACATCGAGATCACCGTAGACCAAGTGATCAGGTTCCTCTCAGGGATATTATCGAACACCCTTCTTGCATCACGCAAAGCCCCGGACCTCGAGTATGAATGCAGCAGAACGTTGGCAAGGAACAGGTCGTGCTGAAACCCCCAGACGACGATTCGGCCGTGCAGCTTCTTGCGGTAGCGAACGGGGTCGTCGGCGTCGGAGGCGGAGGCGGAGGCGGGCGACAACTGCAAGAGCTCGGCGAATTTGCGCCGCTTGGCCCGCAAACCGGGAAGCCGACGAGGCGGGGTCTCCAGCGGGAAGGTGGAGAAGGCGAAGGAGGAGTGTCTCGCGGCGTTGGAAATCCTGCGACATTGTCCTGTGAGGAGTGCTCGACCGACCATGGCAGTAGCTCGTCATCGTAGGTGGTGCATTTCGAAAGCGTCAGTTGTTCGGTTAAAGGTCCTGAAAATAGAGGAGGGCGCTAACACGTCTGAAAATCCCATTTTAAAAATAATTTAGAGCTTACAATTTTATATGAAAATTATGACCAAAGATAATAATTTTTTTAAAAAGGGCATAATATTTTATCTTGGAACGATTTTGCCAGAAATTTTCAAGAGTTTAAAAAAAAAATTAAATAACTTTGAAAATTAAATTTTCCTTATATAAATAGACGCATTTTTCTTTGATGTGTTTGAAAAGTCATTGTAAAAATTGCCTTTAGGGTAAAAGGTTTACACATTTTTTATATTTATCTTGCGAATTATTAATAAAGATTTTCTCACCATGTTTGAAATACTGTGTAAAAAGCTTAATTTGAGATGAGAAATTGTAAAGGAGATCAATATGAATGTTTTTGCATCTTATAATACATCGAATTCGTCGGAATTTTATCTTTAATCTTGAATAGTTACTGAATGAGCAATATAATTATCCCTAAAATCTATATTATAATGATGCAGGAAATCAGTACAGTGGGTAGGTCAACACAAGAGATTCTCAGGTATTCTCGAAATTTCGCCGAAAAATTTCGTGATTTTAGAAGAAATCTAAAGAACTACTATTCAATAAAATCTGTGAATTTAATTGGGGGTGATTAAAAGAAGGGTTAATAATTGAAAAACCCCAAACCCAGACACCCGACAAATTTACCCAAACTATTTTTTTTGACCACCAAAAACCCCAAACCGGTATACCTTTGACAAATTTACCCTAAACCGGTACACTTGTGACAAATTTACCCTCTGTTAGTTTTAATTAAATTTTCTTGTTAAATTATAAAGTTAAATAACACGCGACAATCGATTGGCCAGGTATATCAATTTGGGATTTTACACTCTGTTTGTCACAGTTTATAATTTTTGTGATTTTTTTGTGGTATTAATCTAATTTTTCGAAGGGTATATTAGTCACAAATTTACCAATTTGGGGTTTTTTGTGGTCGAATAAATTAGTTTGGGGTAAATTTGTCATAAATATACCAGTTTATGATTTTTTATAGTTAGTTGGGGTAAATTTGTCACATGTGTACCAGGTTTGGGGTTTTCTCATGGTCAAAAAAATAGTTTTGGGTAAATTTATCACAAGTGTACCAGTTTAGAGTTTTTTAAGGTATTAACCCTTAAAAGAATTGTCAAAACTATTTTTTCCCCCAACTAACGAAGTGAAAACAGCTCAATCATTGGCCTGCCAATTATTACAAGAAGAAGACTCTAGATGGTCTTCCAAGTGAGCAGCAATCTCCTACAGGAAGCAACACAACAAGCGATGGACGCATTAGGCACCAGCCGTCAACATCAACATGATTTTGCTTATAACGCAAATGCACCGTTCATTCCATCTGAAATAAAATCTCGTGCTTTACTCTTAGGCTACGTTTGGTCGTTCGAATTTCTAATCATGATAGGATTAGATAGGATTAGATAGGATAGGATATGAAATCCTGGGATTTTTTATATCTTGTCTATTATTTGGTAAATCACAATATTAAAGTCGGATATATTCACATCATATCATGTACATTTTTTTGATATAAACGGATATTATTGTAAATGAACCTAAATGTTCATAAATAGAGATGGTGAAAATCTCTGATAACAATATTCCTTAATTTATTTTTATTTTATTTTTCCTTTGTTTTATATCATTTTCTTGATTATTTCTTTTTTCCCCTTTCATCATTAATTAATAAAATTTTATCAAATAGTAAATTGTACTAACATACATAAAATACAAAAATACCTAAAATATATAATAAATATAAATATTTAATTTATAGATTGAATATTTATTATAAGATATAATTAAAGTTGAATATATAAATTAAAATAAGATTAATTAAAAATAATTTTTTATTTGTTGTTTTTAATTTCTTAAATTATAATTCAAATATTATTTATTTTGAAATATAATTTCAATTTTGTTAATTTAAATAAGTTTATTATTCGAGAAAAATAACTTTCCTATTATGGACATTAGAAATCTTATCCACCTTTATCCCACCTCCCCCATGAGATAATTTTATCTTGTATATATCCCCCTTATATCCGACTTAATCCTGTCTTGAGCGAGTACCAAACGTAAGATAGGATAAATCATATCATATCCCAAATTTTATCCTGACTGCCAAACGCAACCTTAACATATATGTGTGTGTGAGACAAAATAATACGATGTAGATCTGATCAAAATGTCTCATCTAATAGAAGAATTATTTGATTGTTTTTTGTTTCAAGTAAAGTGGTGACAATTATTATAGAGAATGAAAATTCATTTTAAAAAAATCAATCAAATTATAAGGTTGTAACTCGATCGACCTTGCATTATAAATATTAGATATGTGTTTTGATCGCTCATGATTGGCACATCATCATGTAATATCATCGTCTATCTAAATGCATAGAAAAATATGATCCATTAAATTATTAATCTGGAGAGGTATACATAGGCTCCGCGATTTCGAACTAAAGATTTTAGACCTTCTTTTCTTTCTTTTTATATGGTATAAAATACGACAAAGAAATTCGTATATCTAAGCGAGTGCATGGAGACTCTTGTGGACATGCGAATGCACGGTGATACGGGGGGAAGACGATGCAGAGGATGGGGCCGGGTGGGGGACCAGGTGACCCCATTTTCGTCGTGAGCCGGGGGGGTGGTGGTGGGTGACCGAAGAGGGAAGGGGGGAACGACTCGTGTTTTTAGCGGGAGGCAATTATTAAGGCAATGGCGACGGGCCACGTGGGTGGTTGGGCAGTAATTGTTTCGGATTGCAGGAGAGACCGGGGAAGGAGGGGCCAATCCCGTGGCCCTACGTGGCTCGTCCTGTATCATGTCAGTCCCCCCCGGGTCCCACCTCCCAATTGATCATGATGATGATGATGTAGATTTGAACTAGGGGTGTGCAAAATACCCGGAAACCACCCGAACCGTCCGGAACCGGCGGTTCTTGAGGAACCCATCCAGGTCCCGATTCCATTTATGAACCCAGGTGAGCACTGGGTCCTGGTGCTCCCTAAGGTGTGGATCCGCCCGCCCACCCACCCTGGATCGGACGGAACTTTTTAATATTTTTTAAAAAAAAAATTACTAAAAGAACCCTAGATCTCATCTCACTCCCTTCTAGAGGTGAGAAAAATACCCGGAACCGCCAGACCATATTTGTAAATTCACTGCGTTTTCGCCGCCGTTCGCATCTCCACGTACTTAAATTTAGTTTTTCTTTCTTTGGCTTGCTTTGATGTCACGTAGTGGTTCATGTTGGCAAAACCAAAATTGTTTCGCGTCAAGATCGGTTCCATGGATCCACCCATGAACCGGACCGGACCGACGGTCCGGTCCCGGTGAATCCCGATTCCAATTTTTCGGAACTGGGCCCTTAGAGGCGGTTCTGGTTCTAGGTCGAGAACCGCCCGCCGGACCACGCACACCCCTAATTTGAACTAGATATCTTGATTAACAAAAGAATAATTTGATTTTTTTTTTCAAGTAAAGCAGTAACGGTCATGATAGAGAATGAAAATTTTTCCTTCAAAGAATTATTCAAATTATGGCGATGTATCTCAACTGATCTTCCTCTATAAAAGTACAATCTATTTTTTTTTATTCACAAACGACACATCATTCGTATACAATACCCGAATCTATCTAATTGCATTTTTTGATCGAAAAGCTATATATAATGATCTAGAGAAAGGTATATAAGAATAAAAAAATAAAAGTCGAAGAATTAATTAACTAATTCCACTGGCTCTGTGATTTAAAACTAAAGATCTTAGGCCTTCTTTTATTTCTTTTTATATAGTATAAAATACGAAAAAGAAATTCGTATATCTAGGCGAGTGCATGGTGATGCGGAGGGGTGACAATGTCGAGGATCTTTGCGACAACTTAAACACATAAGAAAGAAAATAAGCCTTTATCTATTTATCTTTGTGATTTTAAATTTACTTGCGATCAATTACATTATATTAGTAAATTTATGTTGGATGTTAATAAAGTCTTCGGATTATTTGAAGGACTTGATGACAAGTATGAGTCATTTTTGAAGGACGATGTTGGTATCAATACAGTGACGTACTACAGCCCAACTATAGTCCAGATGGCTGGCTTCTATTCCAACCAGCTGGCACTTCTCTTATCCCTGATCGTTGCTGCCGTGAATGCTGCGGGGACCATTGTTGGAATTTATTTAATTGACCATGCCGGTCGGAAAAAACTGGCCCTCACGAGTTTATCCGGTGTGTTGGCATCCTTGGCAATTCTCTCCGGTGCATTCTTTGCAGAATCCTCTGATTCCACAAACGGGGGTATACGGATGGCTCGCAGTCATCGATTTAGCCCTCTACATTGCTTGCTTCTCGCCCAGGATGGGACCCGTACCGTGGACGGTAAACTCAGAGACATACCCCGAGGCATATTGTGGAATATGTGGTGGCATGTCGGCCATCGTCATTTGGATTTCGAAATTGATTGTGGCACAGACATTTCTTAGCATCGCTGACGCTGTGGGGACGGGTGCGACGTTCTTGATTCTTGTGTGTGTAGCTGTGCTGGCCATCGTGTTTGTGGTCGTCTTTGTGCCAGAGACGAAGGGGTTGACTTTTGAAGAGGCGGAGAAGATATGGAAAGAGAGAGCTTGGGGAAGTAGCAAAGGCAAAGAGAGTACAGAAGACCTTCTTGAAGATGAAGCCTGAGTGGCACGAGCCCTTGTTTATCCATTAGATATGATGGGTACAGCAATAGTGTGAGCATCCTGCGGATCTGCCCCTATGCTTGGAGTGTTAGTTCAGGTGTAGGGGTCCATTGGCTGAGGACAGTTTCCAACTTAAAGAAATAAATGCGTACTCCGGATTTTGCATTGCCCTAAAATGCCAACTACGAGTTTCTTAACTCTATCTATCTGTTTAAATCATGTTGTCCGGTTGATAAGTCAAGTGGAGAGCACAGATTTAGGTCATCCCTCCCTCTAACTCAATAGAAATACTTGCTAATGATGAAGGCAAGAGGATGAGTCGATAGGTGGAAAAGCCCAGAGTGAAAAATCCTTTCTTTGTCAACACCCTTATTTGCTTGACAGGTATCATCTTCTTTGCATTGTACATCCAAATGATATAACACCTAGACTAAATGCATTTATATACTATGTACCTTTGCTTATAGAAATTTCTTTCACCTCATACATACATCTGCTTATAAAGGATAAAATAGGTAGGTGTTTACCAAAATTCAACAAACAAAAAGTTGATTGAATTTTGGTAAACACCTACCTATTTTATCCTTTATAAGCAGATGTATATATGAGGTGAAAGAAATTTCTATAAGCAAAGGTACATAATATAAAATAATAATAAAAAGTTGATTAAAGCCTGAATTCTTAGAATGACTTGGGCAGTGCTTAATTTCTAGAATAGCCCTCATTCATGGACTATGGGCAAGTATGACTTGTCTATAGATCTTTTTTCGAGCTAAAATTAATGGTTTGCCCCCCACAACTAGCCAATATCACAGTTGCACTATCCGCAGCATTGTTTTAGCTAGACGGCCTTGTTCATGCACCTTTTTTTTTGTGTGGCTAATTTTGAATATTTGGGTCTCTTAAGAGTCTCAGACCATTCTAATTATGCTAAGTAGCCCGCTTATTGCAATTGAATAAAAGAGAAATTATAAAAAAAAAAAATCTTAAATCAATTGTACAACGACCAACATAGTTTGAAACTTTTTAATTTTATCTATTTTATTTCTAAATATTGTCCTTCCAAACAGCACCTAGTCTAGGCGAGAGCTGCGACTCCCCTCGCCTGTGTCGTTGGCCATTAATCTGACGAAGGCAAAAAAGATTTAGAGAGAGAGAGAGAGAGAAAAGAACAAAAGAATATAAAGAAAAAAAGAAAAAGGATTTAAAAAAAAATTGCAAAAAACGTCTATGTTCACGCCGTCGTGACATATAGGATTGTCACTATTGAATAAACCCCTCATATCAACGATTTCGGCCAAAATTAACTTGAAGAACTATATTGAAATTTCACACAAATGTTTGGATTAAAATGGTAAGTTGTTAAAATGTTCAGAACTAAATTAACAAAACCGAAAAATAGTAGGGTTGAATAGGCTACTGTACAATAAATATAAGATTTTTTGGACAAGTATTCCACCTAGGTTGACTTTCCTAAGAATCGCAAGCAAGAATCCACTTCCTAAGGAGCAACATGGTGATGAGATGTCTCTACTCAAATAAACATTTTTCACGAGTAAAATGTGAAACGCGTCTTTTCTTTATTTCACTCTAATCAAGACAAGTTTGCATACGAGAATGTCCAGAAGATGATGTGTGGAATACAGGGAACTGAAATAAGAACATACCAAGTATCATGACATATTACATATATATTATAACTAATGACTCAAAGTTCTTTGCTCGATGGCATCTAGGACAACCAACATGTTGTCTGGTCAAGGCTTTGCCGCTACAGATTCTGCAACCATAGTTTAAAATAGAGGGGAAAAGAAATAATAAGTCTCACTTGCAAATAGTGATGAAATTACCATGATTTTTCCCCATATATTTTTATAGTGACCATGCCACGCAAATAAGTACATGAATATTGTCAGTGCATAGCACTGAGATTTTATTACTAATTCTTGCTATGAATAAGAAATTAGACATATGCATGTATTGTGTTTGAAAGATGAAAGTTCATGGAGTTTCATTAATCGTTGGACCCACAGGTAAAACCTAACATGTCACATGATTACATGGCTAGAGAATATCCAATGAATTAAAGTTGGAGTGCTTTCGAGTCAGTGTAGTTCAATGTATGGTTATATACACCATGGATAAACCGTTCTGTAGGTAGATAATGTGATGGAAAGCTTCGTGATATGAAGGGAAAGGTGGACTCACTCCAATGTCTATCTGGAACAGGAGCGCTTCCCTGCACAAGTATACTTGGACCTGCAAGATGATATTCAATGAAAATGTTATGAAATATCAGACACTGCCCAAATTATCACGTGATTCATGTAGCAAAATTGAATGAGTGATGAAAAGAAAAACAGCATGATGTATAAAAGTATGTTCTCATGTCATGCTATGTCAACTCCAGTTTTGTCGAATCATGATCCCCAATCCATGTCCTCCATTATTAGAAGCTCGGAGCACCAAGAAGAAAAATCACTTACGGCCATAGGCTCCTGGAAGGAACAGGGAGAATAGAACCAAGAGCAACCAGAAAATGATGATAAGAGGAGAAGATGGTGATGTTGATGAAGGGAAGTGCATTTTTGCTGTCATCTGTGTGTGTGTGGGTGGGTATATATAATCTCAAACGTGCAGATGAAACTCAATCAATCAGTTGCATGAAAGTCCTCGTCTTTGATTTTTCTACATTCAATAAATGATGGTCAAGAAAAAAACTTGAGAGAAGTCTAATCCAAGAAAGGAGACTTGAAAGTCTTCATCTCTGAACTTTCCACGAGGAAATGAATGGAGAGAAACAACTTGAGAAGTCTGATTACGGAAGGAGACCTGAAAGTATTCGTTTTTGAATTTTCTATGTTGAGCAAATGAAGGGAGAGAAGAACGCTAATCAAGGAAGGGGACTTCTTGATTTCAAAATGCACATAAAAGTCTAATCATGGTCGCAAAGAGAAAGTGTGTATGAAAAATAAAACGGTTCCTAACATAATCAATCTGCATATATTAGAAAGATTGAGAGTGAACAAAGTGAGCTCAACTTGCTGACTCGCAAAGAGTAAGCATTTTTTAGCAATATGTAAATAGAGTAAAACAAGCAGACTCGAGGCTTAAGAGCGAGGTTACTGGCAGCCAATTGTTTGGTTATGTTCATGTCGACATTACAAAATATAGCAGATATCATGATGGGAAATCAGATCAATTCTTGCAAGGTCTCAAAGTTGTTGAAGACGAAGATATCAAAAAGGAAAATGCAGAAAGTTAAAGAAACAACTCTCGAAGAAAATTCTCTTTAGAATAAACTAGCAAGATTGTAAATTGTCTTCGGATTAGTTGAAGCACATTGATCCATCCTCTCCATTGTCTTGCTTGTCTAGCATGTTTTAGTAGCATGAAAGTCTTCATCTTTACATTGAAAAAAGAACGGAGAGAAAAGCTAGATGTAATGACTAGTTGAGGTGACTTTAAGACTTTTGTCCAGTAAAGTAATAAGACCTAAGAGTAGATGTCGTTCTCTCTGTATGGCCATTGTGAGTATTGAATCGTCGAAGTTGCTGACAGAGGAGCTGGCAATCTCGGATCCGAAATATTACTTTGCGAATCCTGGTTTCTTCCTTATTTGTGACTCAATGAAAAACCGTGTGTTGCTCTTCAACTAATTTTATTGTATACATACATCAAATAGTAAAGGTGGGTTTGATCAAGAAATCATAAATCCCACAAGAAACTAACTCTCAAGTTTTTCATTCACGGTGGTGGGTCAACCTGAAACTCATCATGTTGACGTCCTGCATTAACAGAGTGAGTCTCCACCAAGGGGCATTTCTGGTTGGTCATCTTGTGGCTACAGGCAGTGGGTTAATCTCTCTGCATCTTAGGAACGGGTCATTTGCCCTCTTCTTCAATTAAATTGCCCCCTTCTAAACTACAAACGGAGCATAGCTCATTAGTTCATCCAATCTTCACGAGTCAACCATGCCAATGGAAATCTTAGAATCATGTCAATTCCTCATGACTCAAGTCTCTTTATAGATGTTTGGACACATCGTTGCAACTTCAAGGCCGAGGATCAATTTGCATTCAGTGTAACTCTGAAATCATCAATCTTCACCACTCAGTCATGACAATTCGAAATATGTCCTAGCAGCTGCTTCTCCAAAGAAATATCGTCCTCACACCACGAAGAGGATCTCATGTCTCAACATGTCCGACGGAAAACCCAAGTCAGAGATGATGTACATAGTTCAAGAAGACTGATCGTGTCCCAGCAACATACAGCTGGAAGGGTACATAGAATGAGAGCATTTGCAGTATAATATTGTCCCGTTACTAATTGTCAGTCAATCGTCCATGATAACCGCAGCATTGTTTGGCACATAACCGATCTATTTTATCTGAAGAATTAAATAGTCCAAAACTGAATAAATCAAATCAGCCTCATAATGAGTGCGGTCTCTAGCAACGAACACATGGACCTCATTATTAATTTCTATCCAACTTGTCCCTGGTTCTTTTAGGACTCCAGTCTCGTCCATTCTCTGGCTCACCTTCTTCACATCAAACCACATCCCTCTTGTTGCATATTTGAGAGTCGCGTATAAGATCCACCATCTGTCGGGTCCAAAGATATTGCCATCTCGGCAGCACGCTTTCCTAATTCACCATCGCCAGCACTCGTGCATGCACTGAGCGAGCTCCTCCATGCCAGCAACGTCGGTTGAATCGGCATTGTCTCAATGAAATCCACAGCAACCTTTAGTCTAACAGCTCGGCCAAAAAGGGAGACCATGCAAGCACAATGCTCGGTCCCGTTCAACTCCAAGCGCACGCATCGAGTTATGATGACACAATCCATCTTCCACAAGCCCCGCATGGATGCATGCAGAGAGGATGCCCACATAGGTGATGTAATTCGGTTTCAAAACTGCGATTATCATTTCCTCAAATATCCAGAGAGCAGCCTGTGCTTCACCATGTTGTGCATATGTTGTGATCATGGAGTTCCAACATGCAACATCTTCACAGATAGCAAGGTCAAATGCTTTACTGGCCTCTGATTACTTCCACATTTAGCGTACATATCCACAACAGCATTCGTGACAAATGGGTCAAAATCCAAGCCGCGCTTTATAATCTGGCTATGGAACTGTTGACCATGTTGGAGACTTGCTAAATTTCTTGCTGCTGTGATAAGGGAAGCGGACGTGAATTCGTTGGGTCGTTGTTCTGATAACTGTAACTCTAAGAACAATTTGAAGGTCTCCTCCTTTTCCAATTAGTAATGGGACAATACGATGTAAGAAATTAATAGAGTAAGTAAATCGACACAAGAGATTGTTAGATATTCTTGAAGTTCACGTGAAAAGGCATCGCCATCTTAAGAAAAATCTAGAGAATTACTATTTGAGTAAAATCTGTGAATTTAATGGGGGTGATTGAAAATTGTCAAAACCAATTTTTTTTTTTTTTTTCCAAACAATGAAGTGAAAACAAGCTCAATCATTAGAAGAAGAAGTCTCCAGATGGTCTTGCAGATGAGCAGCGATCCCCTACGGCAGGCAACACAGCAAGTGATGGAGGCATTAGGCAGCATCCGTCAACATCATCATAAATTTGGTTTTAAACCAAATGGACGGTTCGATCCATCTGGATTACAACCTCACGCTTTACTCTTATATATATATGACAAAATTATATGATGCAGATCTGAATGGAATATCCCGTCTAACAAAAACAATATAATTTTTTTGTTTCAAGTAAAGTGGTGACAATTATAATAGAGAATGAAAATTTATTTTTAAAAAAATTATTGAAATTATAAGGATGTGTCTCGATCGTCCTTTCATTATAAACATTAGATATGTGTTTTGATCACTCATGATCGGCACATCATCTATATATTATATCATCATCTATCTAAATGCGTAGAAAAAGGGATTTTTTTAAATTAAAATGAGCCGTATATACTAATCCATTAAAATATGGATCTAGAGAGGTATACATTAAAAAAATCAAAGAATTAAATAATTAGTTCCGCTGGCTCCGTAATTTCGAACTAAAGATCTTAAACCTTCTTTTATTTATTTTTATATAGTATGAAATATGAAAAAGGAATAATTCATAATCTAATTATTAAAAATTAAGAGGCGAGTGCATGGAGATTGTGTTAACGTGAGAGTGCACGGTGATACGGTGGGAAGATGATATAGAGGATCGGGCCGGGTGGGACGCGAGGGACCAGGTGACCCCATTTTCATCGTGACCGCAGGCGCCCCCGGGGGGTTGGTTTGGGGGCAGTAATTGATTTTTTTTCTATAAAAAATCGATGATTCGCAGACATTTTTTTCTAAAAGTAATTATTCGTGTTGGTTAGAATAACTAGATAATGGAATATATATTTGTCATCAATAATAATCTCTGCCTAAACGTTTTATTAATGATATATGTTTCTTTCATTAATTCATTTTTGCAAGTGATGGAAGTGAGTTATTTTTAAAAATATTTCAAATTAGCAATATTTCGTGAAACGAATGCATCTAAAAATTAAAGGATTTTATCTATTTCTTTTTTACTATTTCTTCTCCTTTTGCTGAGGACTTTTCTTTCATCACTCTCTCTCCAAAATATATTCTCTTCTTTCTCTCTCTCTCTCCAACTAAAGCATTTATAATTATGTATCAGTGCCATAACAGCGGCTTCGGTGCGCCATTTTGTGGCCGTGTGTGCGGACGACGAAAAACCGCTAACAACCGTGTCGAAAATGCTAATAAAATCCAGGAGCCATCAAGAACTTGAAAACCGAAATCAGCCTGATTCGGGCATAAATATCATGCACATTTGCTTGTAAAGGATAAAATAGGTAGGTGTTTACCGAAGCTCAGCAAACAAAAAGTCGAGTAAAGTGGCCCCGATTCTTAGAATGGAATGGACTGGGGCAGTGCTCAATTTCTAGAATAGCCCTCATTCAGGAATATGGACCACGTATGACTTGTCTATAGACCTTTTTCGATCTAAAGTTCGTGCTTTGCCCCCAACAACTAGCTAATATCAAAGTTGCACTATTAGCAGTCTTCTTAGCGGTCTTCTTTTAGCTAGAAGGCCTTGTTCGTTCATACTTTTGTTTGTGTGGCCAATTTTGAGTACTCGGGTCTCTTAAAGAGTTATGTCATTCTTATTGCGCTAAGTAACCCGCTTGTTGCAACTAAATAATGGAAAATTGTCCAACAAATCATAAAGCTGTTATATGCGATCAACACAATCTTAAACTTTTTAATTTTACCAATTTAATCATAAATCAAGGTAACCGTTCTAGTCCATTTTGGCCGGAAATCATTGATGCGGCAGTTCAGTCAACGTCTCCATCCTATATGGCACAACCGGCACTGGCATGAACAATTTTTGGGGAAAACGTATTGTCTATCCTTCCGGTAATCCGATGAAGGAAAAAAAAAAGAGAGAGAGAGAAATCAAATAAAAAGGAAAAGATATAATTTTTTTTCAAAAATTATCCATGTCGCCAACGTCGATCCCTACTACAAAGAACTGCGACATCGACTTGACCACAAGGTCAGCAATTTACAGCCAAAATTGGCCGAAAGTTTACATTGACAAATTCTCATAAGGTTAGGATTTAATTGACAAAATAAAAAAGTTCAAAACTAAATTGATCGTTGTATAATATATTTATGACTTTTTACATAATTATGCCACCAAATACCTTTTGAGATAGGAGGCTCCTCGAGTGAACCAATGAAATTGCCCCACTTCCTGAGGCGCAAGGCGATGATGAGATGTCTCTACTCGGGTGAACATTATCTAAGAGTAAACTGTGAAATTTATTTCTTTATATTTCACTATCATCAAAAGACAAGTCTGCACATGAGAATGTCTTGAAGATGATGTGAATACAGGGAACTGAAATAATTTTGCTACACCAAATACATACCAAGAGTATTATTACATATTACATATATATCACGATCACGAGAGACGCGAAATTCTTTGCTTGGTGGCATCGAGAACAACCAACATGCTGTCTGATCAACGCGGTGGCGGTGGCGGTGGCGGTGGCGGTGGCGGTGGCGATGGCGGTGGCGGTGGAGATGCTGCAACCTCGTCTAAAATAGAGGGAAATGAAGGAATGAGTCTCGCTAAAAGAAATGAAATTAATTCTCGGTTAAGTAGATGATGCGAGACTGTCCATTTTTTTCTTTTCTTTTTTCTTTTTCTAATGAGAATGCAAGACTATATTTTTAAAAGCTCATTATCACACCCCCCTCCTCAGTATGAGACTGTTAGTAATGGGATACAGACAAATATTAATCATGGGATACACATTGGTTTATTTTGTAATTAATTTGAACAGCAGGGAGAAATTATTGACATAATGATGAAATTACCATGATTTTTTCGCCACATTTTTTAACTGTAAAAAACCTTATTGACCAAGTTGTTGCGACCATGCTACCCAACCAAGTACACAAACAAGGTCGGCACAAAGCACCGAGATTTTGTTATTAATTTTTGCTATAAATAAGAAATTATGCATATGCACATACTATGTTTGTGAAGATGGAATTTCATGAAATATCATTAATCGTATGATGCATAAGTGAAATCAGACATGACTAGAGAATATCCGATGAATTGAGGTTGTAGTACTTTTAAGCAAGCATAATAAGATGTATGATGAGTGATTCGCAAATGTATAAACTATTACAGAGGCAGACAACGTGATGGTAATATTCGAGATATGGAGTTGAAAAAGGACTCACCCTCGTGTTCGTGAGGAGAATGGCTTTTCTTGGCTGCATATGCAAGACAATACTTAATGAAAATCAATATAAAAGATCAAATACTATGTGATGAAAAGGGTCAAGATATGGAGTAAAAAGAGGACTCACAAACGTGGAGAAATAGTCCACAAAGTTCTAAACATATTGCACTTTTGCTAATTTAGTCCTAAACCTTTTGATTTTGTCAATTAATCTTAAACATTTTCACATTTTGTTAATTGAGTCCATGCAACAAATTTTGGCCAGAATTTATTCACATTAACCCTGTCTATCGTTATTTTTTATTTTGTATTATTTTTCTGTTTTTTTCCTCTCTTTTTTCTCTCTTCCTTCTTTATTTATTTATTTATTTTTGGTAGCCGGCGAGGAGCACGGCCCTTGCCCCCAGCTGCGATGGCCTTCAGGGTGAGGGTCGTGGCCAGCCTCGCCCAGATTTGGATGCGTGGTTTTTCGACTTTGGCTTCCTCATCAAGACATGAACAATCCTCTATTCAGCCGTTCCGAATTTGGGAGGTAAACGAAATAGGGAAATAAAGTTCAATCAATTCCGATCAAGGCAAGTGTAATTTTCGAGCAAAGGAAAGGTGAGATATGAGGCGCTATATTTTATTTTATTTTTTTGGCGAAATTGGGAAGTGAATAAGGGACACATAGGGGCTGTTTGGTTCAGCATTCCCAAGGGGCTTTCAGCCCCGAAAGCCCCTTGGGAAAAATTTCAGCTGTTTGGTTCAGCATTTGGGGGTATACTTGGGGGAATGCTAGCATTTAAAATGCTCTGGAATGCTGAAAGCCCAAAGCAGGTGGGGACCTGCTTTGGGCATTCAGCATTTTCGGAATGCTGAAGGGGGTGTAATGAATTTTTTTTCTTCCACTTTTGCCCTCATTGATAATTTAGTTTTCTTCTTTTACCCTCAAAAATAACTGTTCATCGTCTTCCTCGTCTTCATTGTTTCTTCAAGATCGAAGCTTTAGCCGGCGGAGCTCAACCACCGGAGCTGGTCGCCCACGCACCGCCGTCGCCACGCACCGCCGTCGCGTGGGTCGCGGCCTCGGGCGGCGTCGCCCGGGTCGCGCGACCCACGCAACGAGCCGAGCAAAGTGCTCGGAGCACCCGACCAGATTCGGTCGCTGGTCTCGCGCGAGCCGGCGACGCCGCCCGAGGTCGCCCGACCTCGGCGGCGTCGCCCGGGTCTTGCGCGAGCCAGCGCCCAGCGAGGCCAGATCTCGGCCGTTCGGCGGCCGATCGGCCTCCGCGACCTCCGGCGGCCAGATCTCGGTGGTCGGCGACGGCCAGATCTGGCCGTCCGGCGGTGGCCGGCGGTTGGCGGCGGTGGCCGGCCGCCGGAATTTGATTTCAGATTTTAAAGAAATTAAAAAATACCAAAAGCTAATTCCAAATGCAAAGTTTGCCAAAAAAGTATTTATGCCAAGTTGCATTTCAATGCTAAAATTTACCAAACGGTCTAACATTTCCGAAAGCCTCTTTCTCTCAAAGATATTTGCATTCTCCAAATGGCATTCCCCCAAAGCCGAACCAAACGGGCCCATATTCTGGATATTCTCGGCAAAGGAACAACGGAGAAAGTAGAGAATCAAGTGGTTCAACGCGCTGAAGAAATTAATTCAAAGGAGATTCGAGGGGAAAACCGGGATTAGTGGGGTTGGCAGAATAAAATAGATTTTCGGAGTCTTTTACAGGGGAAGTTTCAAACAGAAAAGGGGAAGGGAAACAAGGGCTGAAGCTCATGGGAGATGGGAAAAATTTTCCAAAATGAAAGCAATGACTTGGGGGAATCATATCTGGCCGTGATCATGCTCATCCTTTTCTTTTTTTTTTTTAAAAAAAAAAGATTCGATCGAACCGAAGAAAACAAACGATGAAGAGAAAGAGCTAGCGAAACAGTTGGTGCGAGGAAGCGAGGCTCACCAGATCGACTAGAGCGGCCACCTTCTAGTAAGGAGAGCCACAAGTGTGGGCGTCAGAGCGGTGATTCCTTTGCATGTCACTATCCTCCCGTTGAGTAGAGGATCGTTCATGTCACGAAAAGGAAGCCGAAGTCGAAAAGCCACATGGCAAGGCTAGTTGCGACCCTCACCCAAAAGGTCCTCTCAACCCTCGATAGCCCGGGTAAAAAAAATAAAAAAAGGAAAAGAGAAAATAAAGAAAATAAATAAATAATCGAAAAATATTATGAAAAAAAATTTCATGTCCGCGTAAGTCATGCCATGTAGGATGGCCAGCTTCGTCGTCAGCGGATTCAGGCCAAAATTGGAAGGTTTAAAATTTAATTGACAAAATGTGAAAATGTTTATGACTGAATTGACAAAAAAAATAATATATTTATGACTTTTTGGACAATTTTCTCTGGAGGATCCAAATTTATAGTCAAGAAGAAATTCAATGGAATTTGTTATGAAAGATCAGATACTTCCCAAAATTATTGAACAATTCATGCAGCAAAATATCCGAGCAACTTTAAGAAAAACACCACGATGTATAGAACTTCTTGTACGTTCTCGTGTCATGCCATTTGAACTCGATGTCCCCCTCCATTACTAAAAAGCTCAAAGCACCCACAAGAAAAATCACTTACTCGGAGGTTTGTTGGGAGGTTTAGGGTGTGTAGCTGGAACTCGGAATATAGGGCGTGTAGCTGGAACCCCTGGATGGAACATAGGGCGTGTGGGTTGAACCCCTGGATGGAACATAGGGCGTGTAGCTGGAACCCCTGGATGGAACAGAGAGATTATAAGCAAGAGCAAGCAGAAAATGGGAATAAATAACTAATAATGGGAAAATAACACAAATGGTTCCTAAACTTTAGTCCCATATGTAATACCATTCATGAACTTTTAATTTATTCAATGCAGTCCTTAAACTTTAATTCAATGTTCAATATAGCAAAATTGTCCAAGCAATGATATAAAAAACAGTAGGATGTATAAAACTTTCTCTATGTTCTCGTATCATGCCATGTGAACTTCAGTTTCATGGAATCCTCAATCCATGTCCCCCTCCATTACTAAAAGCTCAAATCACCAAAAAGAAAATCACTTACGTCCCAGAGACATGGCAGCCGAGTCCCCAAGAAGGAACAGGGAGATTATAACCCAGAGCACGAAGAAAATGGTGATAAGGGAAGATGATGATGATGTCGATGAAGGGAAGTGCATTTTTGATGTCATCTCTGAGTGTGTGGGTAAGAGGATGGATGGGTGCGTGGGTATATATAATCTCTAGCTTAGAAAAAACTCAATTAATCAGTTGCACGATCTACATTGAGTAAATGAAGGGATAGAAAAAAACTTGAAAGGTCTAAGCTGAGGAAGAAGACATGAATCTTCCAGCTTTGAATTTTCATACATTGAGTAAAGGAAGGGTTAGAAAAAACTCAAGAAGCCTCTCCTACAATTTCACCTCAATTTCCTTGGTATTTAATGGAGATGGACTTGAAAAAGATAGAGGGACCATTTGATAGGGAAAAGAACTCCTATGATGGTGATATGTGGCCAAAATTTCCATGAAAAAATAGGCCAAATGCTTATTCCAAGTAATTTCCACTCTCCTTCCCACCCTTTACCCACGCATGAATGCCTGCTGAAAAACTCAAGAAGTCTCTCCTACAATTTCACCTCAATTTCCTTGGTATTTAATGGAGATGTACTTGGAAAAAATAGAGGGACCACTTGATAGGGAAAAGAACTCCTATGATGGTGATATGTGGCCAAAATTTCCATGAAAAAATAGGCCAAATGCTTATTCCAAGTAATTTCCACTCTCCTTCCCACCCTTTACCCACGCATGAATGCCTGCTGTATTTTACGATGGCAGCTTCCACCTTTTCCTTTCTTCCTCTTATTTTATTCTTCTTCCTTGTCTCTTTCAACGTACAAGCTGTTGTTTTCTCTTCTCTTGAACGTGCTACTTCCGTTTCTGCTCCCTCTTGAACGACAAACCGGAGACTAAGAAACAAAACAGAGCAAGGCGTGAACGTAACGTTACCAAAAATTCTTGGACTCACATAAACGTCGACAGCCTACCACCATGGTTTTTATATATAGGTCGTATAGTTTGAGTGAGGAAAAAACCCCCTCACCCGCACTGAGGAAACTACCCTGTACTGAGGAAAGACCTAGCAAATAGGCATTGAGGAGCGTGACCTTTCGCTTTCTCGTTTGCTTTGCCGGACTTTCCACATGAAGTGGAGACCACGCAGCAACTAAGGTAGCGAAGACTCTCGACGTTAACCTTGTCCGACCAGTCGAACGCACATGACTCGGCCATCGATCCGCCAGTCAAAGACACTCGTTACCTAGGGTCCCCAGTTTGAGTAGGACATCATGGAAACTACCCTGTACTGAGGAAAGACCTGGCAAACAGGCATTGAGGAGCGTGACCTTTCGCTTTCTCGTTTGCTTTGCCGGACTTTCCACATGAAGTGGAGACCACGCAGCAACTAAGGTAGCGAAGACTCTCGACGTTAACCTTGTCCGACCAGTCGAACGCACGTGACTCGACCATCGATCCGCCAGTCAAAGACACTCGTTACCTAGGGTCCCCAGTTTGGCCGGAAATCATTGATGTGGCAGTTCAGTCAACGTCACCATCCTACATGGCACAACCGGCACTGGCATGAACAATTTTTGGGGAAAACGTATTGTCTATCCTTCCGATAATCCGATTAAGGAAAAAAAAAAGAGAGAGAGAGAAATCAAATAAAAAGGAAAAGATATAATTTTTTTTCAAAAATTATCCATGTCAACGTCAGTCCTACTACAAAGAACTGCGACACTGACTTGACCACAATGTTAGCAATTTACAGCCAAAATTGGCCGAAAGTTTACATTGACAAATTCTCATAAGGTTAGGATTTAATTGACAAAATAAAAAAGTTCAAAACTAAATTGATCGTTGTATAATATATTTATGACTTTTTACATAATTATGCCACCAAATACCTTTTGAGATAGGAGGCTCCTCGAGTGAACCAATGAAATTGCCCCACTTCCTGAGGCGCAAGGCGATGATGAGATGTCTCTACTCGGGTGAACATTATCTAAGAGTAAACTGTGAAATTTATTTCTTTATATTTCACTATCATCAAAAGACAAGTCTGCACATGAGAATGTCTTGAAGATGATGTGAATACAGGGAACTGAAATAATTTTGCTCCACCAAATACATACCAAGAGTGTCATGACCCGATCTTGCCGCCCCTCTCGAAAAGGGTCCAAGGTGGGAAAAAGTCGGATTTAGGGGTACTTGATCTCAAGATCGCGGGCTCTCCCAAGCTCGTACCCCGCGTGACAGTAGGATTTATTTATACAATCTAGGTATTTAACAACCTAAAAATAGACAGGAGTCGCCACTAGCCTCATTTTGGAGGTCGGCTAGAAACCCAATCGAGGGTCGGGAGTGTTCCCTTGATTCCTACGTAACCAGATATCTAGGTTCGGGGACTCGGGTTACGCTAATATTGCTATTAGCGCCCTTTCGGTACCTAAACAGTATGTTGTGTTTTTCCTAACATGTTCATGCATTTCTTTTTATATTTTTAGGATCGTCAATTCTATACTAAATGATCATGCGTGGTGGATTACTTTCATTCTATTCTATTTCTAAAAGAGAAAGGAAAACAATCAATAAAATTGAAAGTGCAGGACATGAAGTAAACAATCAAGAAAAGCAGTTAAACCTAATCATGCAATTCTAAAAATATAAAAGAGAAGACAATTGGGAAAGAAAGAAATCCCGCAACTCGTCGGGTTTTATACAATGCATAGAACCCGAGACATATCGGGAAAATGAATATTACATAACAATGGTCGGAATGGACATCGACCTTCACCACACCATCTTCACGCCTTCTCCATCTTCGAGGTTCTACTCTAAATCTAATCTAAGAAAACCTAAAACTAGGTGCATACAAATAAAAGAAACAATCAAACACATCAAGCAACCAAAAACAATACATCATATCAAAATCAATTGTTTAAAAGAAGTACAATGCGAAGTCAAGTTTCGAGTGACATCCTAAAGTTCAGCATTAATATGCGTCGCACCAAAATCATTTCATCAAATGATCACATGCAAAGCATATAATATGACAGACATCCAAGTCATATAACCTTGGTTTTCAATTAACCCAACAAATGAATTAGCTGACAAAAGATCATTCACCAAACAATATGCATCATTGAACGTGTTCATGTTACATGTATGTCTATCCAATCAATGCTCAATCCACAAATTCCAGCATGCAATCAGAATTGTAAAAGAGCACATGAGACTATGAATTGTGATTGTTTGATGACGAATCGCCATGAAATTGAAGTCATTTCTTACCACAAGCACGTATGGGTCTTCTTGATCAAAATAACATCAACTCATGATCAAACTAATCGCAAGTCAGAATCAAATGCACACCCAATCATGGTAACAATTTTCATGGCAAAAGTCTTTTTTTTAACGTGAGAACACAGAAGTTAAAGAAAATTCAAGAATGCACAATATCACATCGGAATTGCAGCAAAATATCAAGATGTCATGACACATTAATAGTGATTTGACCTAAAAAGAAAATCTGAAGAATATGAAATTTTACCATAGCGCAAACAAAGGAGAGACAAACAACTTTTGTTAAGGATCCCACCTTAGAATTCCTTAACAAGAAAATCATAAAAAAAAAATGACGAGGTCAGCTTTAACAAGGAAAAACGGGGGTTATGAATTTCATTTTTATGACAGATTTCTATCATGCGAATCACAAGAAAAGTTGAGTTCAATTGATATGCAAATTATGTGAAATCAGCATCATAGGAACAAATTTCACGAGGAAGCTTTTCAAAAATTTTAACACGTGAGTTTCTTAAAATTCAAGAACATGAAGAAGTCAATCAAAAATAGAACATGGTAGCATATCACACCGTCATTCTACAACATATTGAAAGCAATTTGGACAAATCTACTATCTCATCTTAAGACTAACAGCAACTAGCCACAGAAAATACAGCATTGCAGGTCAAGACAAATTCAGACTTCAAAACTTGATCTAAAAAAAAAGAAAAGCAGGGCAAATGATGGGCAAATTGGACAAACTAGGCATCGTTAGAAAGCTCATGTCCTTTACGAATTCCTATTAGGTGACAATTGCAATTTAGGTCTTTTTCTAGCTCAAGCAAAGCCATTTGTATAAGTGGTCATATCAGATCATAACAAGCAGAACACATCAGCAGATTAGTGCTCTTTGCAAGAAGCATCAGGCAGGGCAAATGATGGCCAAATCGCACATATAATATGTCATTAGAAAGCTTGAGAAGTCTCCTATGAATCCTTAGAAGGTCACGAACACAATTGAAACCATTTTCTAGCTCAAACGAAGACATTTAGTAAAGAGGCCAGATCAGTAACAGAAACGCACAGACCAGAACAATTTTCCAGATTCTGGAGTAGACTTTTAAAGAAGATTTCATGTGGCTAATGATATCGGATCAGGGTGTATTATAGCTCGTTAGAAAGCTAATCAAACCATCTTCGACTTTCATGAAGACATCGAGCACAGAAAACCACAACAACCAGCTCATATCAAGTCATTTGCACAGAAGGCCAGATCAGCAAAAGAAACAGAATATCAGAGCAGAATCAACAGACTTTGTAGGATCCACTTCATCACGCAAACAATAGGAATCATGCTCAGTTTCAAAATTTGGTAAAATCCGACAGAGTTAAGCATCAAACTTAAGCTCATCCCCGTGAAGGACATATTGGCAATAATAGAGAACCACAGAAGATCCCACATGGGAACGTATTTAAATGCAGAATAACCAGCAGCATTTGACGCTAAACTAACCAAGGCAGAACAGCCAATTTGTTTGATTAACCATGGTATGATGAGACAAACATCAAATGTAGTCACTATAATCCGGAAAGCATAATGTTTAATCTTTGACAATATGTTGCGATCAAAAACTAAAATCTCTGTTTACATTTAACAGGAATCGAATGCAGAGACATACTTATGAGGTCTCGATGCAATGAACATTAATGAACGCTGCCTAAAAGCACAGGATTTGCCCTAAAAATATTAAAGCGTGCGTGACAGAGCAAACAAGAGAGAGAAATAGAGAGAGAACCTGATCCAGAGAGAGGAACACCGATCAAAAGTCGCTGTCGTCACTGCCAGTCCGCTTCGGATCTGGACCTCCTCCCACCAACGCGGTCTCCGTCGATGTCGCTGATATCACTGATCAGATCCGGCGAATCAAATCCGGAGAGTAGAGAATCAAGAGAGGGAAATCCGCCGAGAGAGACTCTGATCCGGTGGAACCAGAACCGCCGGCGTCGTCGTCGTCGCTGTCACCGCCGCCGTCTTCGCGGATGTCGCCGCGATTGAGCAAACCAGAGAGAGAATCAGAGCGAGAGGGAGTCTAAGAGAGAAAACCCCAGCGAATCCCCGACCGCCGGCCTCCGATCTTCGATCCCTCACCAATGGAGTAAAAACCCTAGCCGATCGAACCGTAGAGAGAGAGAGAACACTCCATCCAGAGAGAGTTCCCCGGAGAGAGTTTCCTTCGAGAAGAGAGAGCAAAAACCGATCACCCAGGCCTCCTTGGCTCCGTGCTATATCTATGGCGATCACCCAGCGGCAGCGACGGAGAGCGGGGCGACGGAGACGGAGATGAAGCCGCGGGTCCGGCCGTGGAGAAGCGGGGAGCTACCGGAAAAAACTCCTCCGACAACCACCTCCGTGAAACAGGAAAAAACCTTCCCCGAGCGTCTTCTGAGGAGAGAGAGCCCGAAGAGAGAGAGCGAGAGAGCCCGAAGAGACAGAGAGAGCGATCGTCCCCCCTTTTATATTTTTTTTATTTTTCTTTTTTTCCTCTCCTTTTTCTTTTTGTTTTCTTTATTTCTTATTTATTTCTTTCATTTTATTTCATTTTTTTGTTTTGTTTTGTTTTCTTTTTGTTTTCTTTCTTTCTTTTCTTCTTTTCTTCTTTTTTTCTTCTCTTTTTTTTTCTTTTTGTTTTCTTTTTTTATTATTTATTTTTGCAAAATGGAGGATTAAAATGTTGACGAAAATTTCGGGCGTCAACAAAGAGTATTATTACATATTACATATATATCACGATCACGAGAGACGCGAAATTCTTTGCTTGGTGGCATCGAGAACAATCAACATGCTGTCTGATCAACGCGGTGGCGGTGGCGGTGGAGATGCTGCAACCTCGTCTAAAATAGAGGGAAATAAAGGAATGAGTCTCGCTAAAAGAAATGAAATTAATTCTCGGTTAAGTAGATGATGCGAGACTGTCCATTTTTTTTCTTTTCTTTTTCTTTTCTAATGAGAATGCGAGACTATATTTTTAAAAGCTCATTATCACACCCCCTCCTCAGTTTGAGACTGTTAGTAATGGGATACAGACAAATATTAATCATGGGATACACATTGGTTTATTTTGTAATTAATTTGAACAGTAGGGAGAAATTATTGACATAATGATGAAATTACCAAGATTTTTTTGCCACATTTTTAACTGTAAAAAACCTTATTGACCAAGTTGTTGCGACCATGCTACGCAAACAAGTACACAAACAATGTCGGCACAAAGCACCGAGATTTTGTTATTAATTTTTGCTATAAATAAGAAATTATGCATATGCACATACTATGTTTGTGAAGATGGAATTTCATGAAATATCATTAATCGTATGATGCATAAGTGAAATCAGACATGACTAGAGAATATCCGATGAATTGAGGTTGTAGTGCTTTTAAGCAAGCATAATAAGATGTATGATGAGTGATTCGCAAATGTATAAACTATTACAGAGGCAGACAACATGATGGTAATATTCGAGATATGGAGTTGAAAAAGGACTCACCCTCGTGTGCGTGAGGAGAATGGCTTTTCTTGGCTGCATATGCAAGACAATACTTAATGAAAATCAATATAAAAGATCAAATACTATGTGATGAAAAGGGTCAAGATATGGAGTAAAAAGAAGACTCACAATCGTAGGGAAATTATCCACAAAATTCTAAATATATTGCACTTTTGCCAATTTAGTCCTAAACCTTTCAATTTTGTCAATTAATCTTAAATATTTTCATATTTTACAAATTAAATCCATTTAACTAATTTTGGTGAGAATTCACTGACATGAACCCTGTCTGTTGTTATTTTTTATTTCGTATTCTTTTTCTGTTTTTTTTTTTTCCTTTCTTTTCATTTTTTTGGTGGCCGGCGAGGGGCACTGCCCCTGCCCGCGGCTGCGATGACCTTCAGGGTGAGGGTTGGGACCAGCCTCGCCCAGATCTGGGCACGTGGTTTTTCGGCTTCGGCTTCCTCATCGAGACATGAACGATCCTCTATTCAGCCGTTCCGAATTTGGGAGGTAAACGAAATAGGGCAATAAAGTTCAATCAATTCCGATCAAGGCAAGTGTAATTTTCGAGCAAAGGAAAGTTGAGATATGAGGCGCTAATTTTTATTTTATTTTATTTTTTTGCGAAATTGGGAAGTGAAAAAGGGACACATATTCTGGATATTCTCGGCAAGGAACAACGGAGAAAGTAGAGAATCAAGTGGTTCAACGCGCTGAAGAAATTGATTTAATGGAGATTCGAGGGGAAAACCGCGATTAGTGGGGTTGGCAGAATAAAATAGATTTTCGGAGTCTTCTACAGGGGAAGTTTCAAACGAGGGCTGAAGCTCATGGGAGATGGGCAAAATTTTCCAAAAGGAAAGCAATGACTTGGGGGAATCATATCTGCCCATGATCGTGCTCATCCTTTTTTTTTTACAGGGGACGGTTGGCTTCTTTTTCAGCGGATTCAAGCCAAAATTGGAAGGTTTAAAACTTAACTGACAAAAGGTGAAAATGTTTATGACTGAATTGGCAAAAAAAAAACAATATATTTAGAACTTTTTGAACAATTTTCCTCAAAGAATCCAAATCTGTAGGCAAGAATAAATTCATTGAAATTTGTTATGAAAGATCATATACTTCCCAAAATTATTGAACGATTCATGCAGCAAACTATCTAAACAACTTTAAGAAAAACACCACAATGTATAGAACTTCTCGTATGTTCTCGTGACATGCCATTTGAACTCTATGTCCCCCTCCATTACTGAAAGATCAAAGCACCAACAAGAAAAATCACTTACGCAGAAATAAGGGGCTCAGTTTACGTTTAGGGTATCCAGCCGAGGCCCCTAGATGGAACACAGAGATTATAAGCAAGAGCAAGCCGAAAATGGCGATCAATAACTAATAAAGGGAAAATGACACAAACGGTTCCTAAACTTTAGTCCCATGTCTACTACCGTTCATGAACTTTTAATTTATTTAATACAGTCATTGAACTTTGATTCAATGTTCAATATAGCAAAATTGTTGATGATATAAAACATAGTAGGATGTATAAAACTTTCTCTATGTTCTCGTATCATGCCATGTGAACTTCAGTTTCATGGAATCCTCAATCCATGTCCCCCTCCATTACTAAAAGCTCAAATCACCAAAAAGAAAATCACTTACATTTCGTAGGCATGACAGCCGAGACCCCAGGAAGAAACAGGGAGATTATAACCAAGAGCAAGAAGAAAACGGTGATAAGGGAAGATGATGATGATGTCGATGAAGGGAAGTGCATTTTTGCTGTCATCTCTGAGTGTGTGGGTAAGTGGATGGATGGGTGCGTGGGTATATATAATCTCTGGCTTAGAAAAAACTCAATTAATCAGTTGCATGATCTACATTGAGTAAATGAAGGGATAGAAAAAAACTTGAAAAGTCTAATCCAAGGAAGAAGACATGAAGGGTAAGAAAAAAACTCAAAAAGTCTAAATAAGGAAGGGGAGTCGTTAGTTTTTGGGTCCACAAACCTTGTTCCATTCTTATTCAGTCTCTTTGTATGTATCGTATCATCCACATGAAGAGAGCGTGTAAAGTGGTGGGTTGAAAACAACCGTAGAAGCACCTAACCTCGGTAAGCCTTGGCTCACAAGCATGTGATTGTCCAAAATCGCACTCACACTACGAATAGTAGTCTAAAATGTTCCCCATTTATGTCGTCAGTCATGTGGTTTTGGTTCAATTTTTTATTCATTTTATGTCAGTCCTCAACTTTTATCGGACTCAAAACTTCTATAAATAAGGATAAAACTTCCTAAGTTTGGATGGTAAGTGATTATGGTCGTAGGATCCATCGTGGCAAAGCCTGGATCAGAGAGAGAGAAACAGTTCCTGATATAATCAATCTGCATGTGCTAGAAAAATCATGAATGAACAAAGTGAGCTCAACTTGTTGACTAGCAAGGAGTAAGTAGGACTTGCAAATGAATGATAACATCTAGCAATATGTGAAGAGAGTTAAAAAAGCTGACTTGAGGCTTGAGAGCAAGGTTACGTGGTAGCCAATTGTTTGGTTATATTCATGTCAACGTTACAAAATAGATCACATATCATGAAGGGAAATCAAATCAATTTCTTGCAAGGTCTCAAAGTTGCCGAAGACAAAAGATATCAACAAGAAAAACGCAAGAGGTTAAAAAAAACAACTCTCTAAGAAGATTCTAAGTAGGAAAAACCATAAAGATTGGGAATTGTCTTCGGATCAGTTGAAGCACATTGATCCATCAGCTTCATTGTCTTGCTTGGTCTAGCATGTTTTAGTGCCATGAAAAGCCTTCACCTTTACATTGAAAAAAGAAGGGGGAGAAATTTAGTGACTAGTTGAGGTAAGTTAGACTTTCGTACAGAAAAGTGATAAGACCTAAGTGTAGATATTGCTCTCTCTATGTAGCCATTGCCAATATAGAAGTTCAAAGTTGCAGATGGAGGAGTTGGCAATCATTGCATGAAAGCCTTCACCTCTAAACGTTCTACATTGAGTAAATGCGGGTAAGATGAAACTAGATAAGTCTACTCAAGGAAGGAGACTTGAAAGTCTTCCATCTTTGGATTTTCTACATTGAGTAAATGTAGGGTAAGAAAATACTTGAGCTGTCTAATCAAGGAAGGGGCATTGTTAGTTTCAAAGTCCACATGATTCTTATTCAGCCATTTTGTGGGCATCGTACCATCCACATGAAGAGAGCGTGTAATGTGGTGGGTTGCACGAAAGTCTTCACCTTTGAACGTTCTACATTGAGTAAATCAAAGGTAAGACGGAACTAAAGAAGTCTACACAAGGAAGGAGACTTGAAAGTCTTCCATCTTTGGATTTTCTACATTTAGTAAATGATTGGTGAGAAAATACTTGAGCTGTCTAATCAAGGAGGGGGCCTTGTTAGTTTCAAAGTCCACATACATTTTCGATTCTTGTTCAGTCTTTTTGTGGATGTCTTATCATCCACATGAAGAGAGCTTGTAATGTGGTGGGTGCACAAGAGTCTTCACCTTTGAACCTTCTACATTGAGTAAATCAAAGGCAAGAGGAAAGTGGAGAAGTCTACACAAGGAAGGAGAATTGAAAGTCTTCCATCTTTGGATTTTCTACATTGAGTAAACAAAGGGTAAGAAAATACTTGAGCTGTCTAATCAAGAAAGGGGCCTTGTTAGTTTCAAAGTCCACGTACATTTTCGATTCTTAATTCTTTCTTTTTGTGGATATCATATCATCCACATGAAGATAGAGTGTAATGTGATGGGTTAAAAACAGCCATGGAGGTACCTAGCCTTGGTAAGCCTCAGCTTATCAGCACCTGATTGTCCAAAATTGCACTTCCACAACCAATAGTATTCTAAAATGGTCCGCAATCATGTGGTTTTGATAATATTTTTTATTCATTGTATTTCGGTCCTAGACTATTATCGGACTTGAAGCATTAGCAAATAAAGATAAAACTTTCCAAGTCTTTAAGGAGAGTGATTATGGTCACAAGATCCATTGTAGTAAAGCTTAGATGAGAGAGAGGGAGAGAGCTAAAAAAAAAACACAGTTCCTAATATAATCAATTTGCATATGTTAAATCATGAATGAACAAACCAAGCATTCGACCAGATAAAAAAATAAAAAGAACAAAGCAAGCTCAACTTGCTGACTAGCAAGGCGTGAACATGACTTACGAATGATAAATTCTAGCAATATGTGAAGAAAGCGAAACAAGCTGACTTGAGGCTTGAGTCAACTTGTGAGCAAAGTTCCATGACAGCCAATTGTCCGGCTATGTTCATGTCAACGTTACGGAATACATAAGATATCATGAAGAAAAATCAAATCAAGTTCTTGCAATGTCTCGAAGTTGCCAAAGATGAAGATGTCAAAAGTAAAATTCAAGAGGTTAGAGAATCAACTCTCGAAGAAGATTCTCGTTAAAAAAACCTAGCAAGATCGTGAATTGTCTTTGGATCAGTTGAAGCACATTGATCCATCGTCTCCATTGTATTGCTTGTCTAGCATGCTTGAGAAGCATGAAAGTCTTCATCTTAACATTGAAAAACGGAGGGAAGAGTAAAGCTAAATGCAGTGACCAGTTGAGGTGACTTAGACTTCTGTACAGAAAAGTATTAAGACCTAAATGCAGATGTTGTTCTCTCTGTGTGGCCAGTGTAAGCACTGAACTGTTGAAGTTGCTGACAGAGGAGCTGGCAATATCAGATATGAAAAATTACTTGCAAATTCCGGTTTCTTCCTTATTTGTCACTAGATGAAAAACTGTTGTTAATAGATGAAAAACTGTGTTGCTCTTCAACTAATTTTATTGCATTCAGACATCAAATAGTAAAGGTGAATTTGATCAAGGTATCATAAATTCCACAAGAAACTGACTCTCAAGTTTTTCATCCTTCGTGGTTGGTCAACCTGAACGAAGTGAGTCTCCATCAAGGAGCATTTCTGGTTGGTCATCTCGTGGCTATAGGCAGTGGGTTAATCTCTCTGTATCTCAGGAACAGGTCATTTGCCCTCTTCTTCAACTATATTGCCCCCTTCTAAACTACAAACAGAGCGGAGCTCATTAGTTCATCCAATCTTCACGAGTCAACCATGCCATTGGAAGTCTTAGAGTCGCATCAATTCCTCATGACTCAAGTCTCTTAATAGATGATTGGAGACGTCTTTGCAACTTCAATGCTGAGGATTAATTCACATCCAGTGGAATCTAAAATCATCAATATTCACCACTCAGTAATGACAATTCGAAATTATATCCCAGCAGCTGCTTCTCCAGAGAAATATCCTCCTCACACCACGGAGAGAGCCTCAACATATCCGATGGAAAACCCATGTCAGACAGATGATGTGCATACTTCAAGAAGATGGATCATGTCCCAGCATCATACAGCTGGAAGGTTACACAGAAGGAGAGCATTTGCAGTATAATATTGTCCCATTACTAATTGTCAGTCAATCGTCTATGATAACGGCAGCATTGTTTGGCACATAACCGATCTCCTTTATCTGAAGAATTAAATAGTCCAAAACTGAATAAATCAAATCAGCCTCATAATGAGTCCGGTCTCTAGCAACAAACACATGAGCCTCATTATTAACTTCTATCCGACTTTTTCCTGGTTCTTTTAGGACTCCAGTCTCGTCCATCCTCTGCCTCACCTTCTTTACATCAAACCACATTCCTTTTGATGCAAATATATTCGAGAGTAGCGTATGAGATCCACTATCCGTCAGGTCCAAAGAGATTGCCATCTTGGCAGCATACTTTCCTAATTCACTGTCACCAGCATTCCTGCATGCACTGAGCAAGCTCCTCCACACCAGTGCCATCGGTTCAATTGGCATTGTCTCAATGAAATCCACAGCATCCTTTAGTCTACCAGCTCAGCCAAAAAGGGAGACCATGCAAGCATAATGTTCGGTCCCCAGTTCAATTCCAAGCCCGCGCATCGAGTTGTAATGATGCAATCCATCTTCCACTAGCCCCGCATGGCTGCATGCGGAGAGGATGCCCACATATGTGATGTAATTTGGTTTCACTCCTGCGATTATCATTTCCTCAAATATCTGGAGAGCAGCTTGTGCTTCTCCATGTTGTGCATATGTTGTGATCATGGAGTTCCAGCATGCCACATCTTCACAAATAGTGAGGTCAAATGCTTTCCTGGCCTCCTGAATACTTCTGCATTTAGTTCTGCATTTAGCATACATATCCACAAGAGCATTCGTGACCAATGGGTCAAAATCCAAACTGTGCTTTATAATCTGGCTATGGAACTGTTGACCATGTTGGAGACTTGCTAAATTGCTCGGTGCTGTGATAAGGGAAGCGAATGTGAATTCGTTGGGTCGTTGTTCGGATAACTGTAGCTCTAAGAACAATTTGAAGGTCTCCTCATTTTCCATTTGCTGACTATATCCAAAGAACATTGCATTCCAAACTACGATATCTCTATCGTTTGTCTCTTCAAATACTAGCCTCGCGTCTCAAACTAAAGAAGACTTGGAATAAACATCGATCAGTGAACTCCCTGCAAATAAGTCCACAGAAATTCCAGATTTACTTAAGAGGCCATGAACTTGCTTGCTCAATTCCAATGCGAATAAAGCAGTTGATAATCCAAGGATGCTGACAAATGTCAATGGACTTGGGGAGAACGATGCAAGCCTCATACTATGGAAGAGATCCAATGCTTCCTCCAGTTTCTCTAATCTTGAGTAGCCCTTCGATCATTGCATTATAGGAGACAACATTTTTCCCATCCATAACATCGAAAAGTTTCCTAGCATCCTCTAGGGCATCACATTTCGCATACATATCTATCAAGCCATTTTTGACGAAATCATCAAACTCTAAATTGGCCTTAGTCAAGTGAGCCACATGATGTGAGAACACTGGTGCAAGCAAATGCATCAGGATTCCAACCCAATCCAGTCATCTCTGCGAAAAGCTTCAATGCTTCCTTATCATACGAGTTCTGCATGTACCCAGAAATCATCATGGTCCAAGAAATCATATTTTGAACTTCCATATGGTCGAATAGCCTCCGAGCTGTTCGTGCCATGCCAGATTTTGTATAACAATCGATCAGCACATTAACCACCGAAATGTCCATCTCTGCTTCTCACCTCAGTATATGAGCATGAATTTGCTTGCCACCTTCAACAAACTCAAGGGCTGAGCAAGCACTTAGAACACTGGAAATCACGTATTTGTCAGGAAGAAGGCCAGCATCTATCATCTGGCTAAACAACTGCAGAGACACTTCACTTCTCCCACATTTCACATGCCCGCTTATGATCGCAGTCCAAGTAACATCAGTCGTATCCAATAAACTATCGAAAACCGATCTCGCCCCATCTATCCCACCATTATTCGCATACAGAAAAACCAGAGAAGTGCCAACATAGACATCCTGACCGAGACCGGCCTTAACAACCAAACCATGCACCTGAGCTCCTTCATCAAGGCCACCCAACTGCGCACAACCGCGGACCAGACTGGCCAAAATATACTCATTCGGCCTCTCGTCGGAGCTTCTCTGAAACTCCACAAAGCTCACGAGCGCTTCATCGCAACACCCATGCCGGGCGTACATCGAGATCGCCGTAGACCAAGTGATCAGGTTCCTCTCGGGGATATTATCGAACACCCTTCTTGCATCCCGTAAAGCCCCGGACCCCGAGTATGAATGCAGCAGAACGTTGGCGAGGAACAGGTAGTGCTGAAACCCCCAGACGACGATTCGGCCTTGGAGCATCTTGCAGTAACGAACGGGGTCGTCGGCGTCGGAGGCGGAGGCGGGCGGCGACTGCAAGAGCTCGGCGAATTCGCGCCGCTTGGCCCACGAACCGGGAACCCGGCGAGGCGGGTTCTCCGGCGGGAGGGTGGAGAAGGCGAAGGAGGAGGGTCTCGTGGCTTTGGAGATCCTGCGACATTGTCGTGCGAGGAGTGCTCGACCGACCATGGCAGTAGCTCGTCATCGGAGGTGGTGCACTTCGAAGTGTCTGTTGTTCCGTTAACGGTCCTGAAAGTGGAGGAGGGCGCTAACCTGTGTGAAAATCCCATTTTTTAAATTTTTTAGAGCTTACTGTTTTATATGAATATTATGTCCAAAGATAATAATTTTTTTTTTTTTTTAAAAGGGCATAATCTTTGTCTTGGAACGATTTTGCCAGAAATTTTCAAGAGTTTAAAAAAAAAAAGAAAAAACTTAAATAACTTTGAAAATTAAATTATCTCCTCATATGACTAGACACCTTTTTCTTAGATATGTTTGAAAAGTCATTGTGAAAATTGCCTTAGAGTAAAAGTTTTACACATTTTTGAAATTTGTCTTGCGAATTACTAACAAAGATTTTCTAATCATGTTCGAAATACCTATGGAAAAAGCTTAATTTGAGATGGGAAATTGTAACTCAAACCAATATAAATACTTTTAAATCTTATAACACATCAAGTTGGTTAGAACTTTTATCTTTAATTTTGAATAGTTGCTGAATGAGCAGTAAAATTATCCCTAAAATCTATATTGTAATGATGTGAAAAATTAGTAGAGTGGGTAGATAAACACAGGAAATTCTCAGGTATTCTCGAAGTTTCGCCGAAAAAGTGTTGTTATCTTAGAAGAAATCTAAACAATTACTGTTCAGTAAAATCTGTGAATTTAATTGGGGTGATTGAAAATTGTAAAAACTGTTTTTTTTTTCCAACTAACAAAGTGAAAACAGCTCAATCATTGGCCTGCCAATTATTACAAGAAGAAGACTCTAGATGGTCTTCCAGATGAGCAGCAATCTCCTATGGCAAGCAACACAACAAGTGATGGACGCATTAGACGACAGCCATCGACATCACCATGATTTTGCTCGTGATGCAACTGCACGGTTCGATCCATCTGGCATATAATCTCGCGCTTTACTCTTAAAATATGTGTGTGTGGGGCAAAATAATACGATGTAGATCTGACCAAAATGTCTCCTCTAATAGAAGAATTATTTGATTGTTTTTTGTTTCAAGTGAAATGGTGACAATTATTATAGAGAATGAAAAATCATTTAAAAAAATTCAATCAAATTATAAGAATGTAGCTCGATCGACCTTCCATTACAAACATTAGATATATATTTTGATCACTCACGATTAGCACATCATCCGTATATAATATCATCACCTATATAAATACATAGAAAAAATGATTTTTTAAACTAAAAGGAGCCGTGTATACCGATCCATTAAACTATTAATCTGGAGAGGTTTACATAGGCTCCGCAATTTCGAACTAAAGATCTTAGACCTTCTTTTTCTTTCTTTTTATATGGCATAAAATACGACAAAGAAATTCGTATATCTGAGCGGGTGCATGGAGACTCTTGTGGACATGCGAATGTACGGTGATAGGGTGGGAAGGCGATGCAGAGGATGGGGCCCGGTGGGCGACCGGGTGACCCCATTTTCGTCGTGAGCGGGGGGAGTGGTGGGTGACCGAAGACGGAAGCGGGGGACGACTCGTGTTTTTTAGCGGGAGGCAATTATTAAGGCGATGGCGACGGGCCACGTGGGTAGTTGGGCAGTAATTGTCTCCGATTGCAGGAGAGACCGCGGAAGAAAGGGCCAATCCCGTGGCCCTACGTGGCTCTTCCTGTATCACGTCAGTCACCCCCCCGGTCCCACCTCCCAATTGATCATTATGATGATGATGATGTGATGGTGATGCTGATGGTGATGGTGAACATATGCATGCATGCATGATGCATGGTTGGATACATTCTATACGCCCGTAATTATGTGGATGCATAAGGTATATAATTGTTTTCGGTCGGCATAAAAAGAAGGGTTGTTTTGATTATTCAAAATGATACGTGTGGCAAAGCAAATCAAAATAGGGCAAAGCCTGAAATACTGCAAAATAAATTTATTCGGTAATCAATCACTGGATCTCGTATCGTCGTCAGTGATGAGCATAGATCGGAAATTCTTCTTTCAATACAAATGACATTGCGACTAGGTTCAATTTCTTCTATACTATCGTCATAAGAAGATAATCAAACCATTGAAGCTAGAGATTGATGACTCATACACGAATTAAGTATAAAGGTATCAAATCTAAAGGCATATTTATTAAATTCTTGGATCTAGATGGAGAGATGATAACTCCCAAATCTATAACTAGAATTATAGAGTTCAAACTCTTGTATCTTTTGACAAAAAAAGCTCCCGAATCTAAAATTAAACTGGAAAATAGAACTCTCAGATCTAAATTAATAGAGAAGAATAAGCAACAAGATAACAATAAAACATAAGCAAAATCAAAGAGAGAGAGAGAGAGAGAGAGAGAGAGAGAGAAAAAAGGAGGGTACTACTAAAGTTTGAAGAAGAGGATGGAGAAAGACAAGAAAGGGAGAGAAAAAAAGTCTTTTTAACTTCTTGCAAACCAACTTCCAAAATCTTCGTGGGTAATGATCATATGATGAATCTTCTTTCCATTTGATTTTCAATTAGTTGAGTGATTTCGTCTTTTAATGTACATAGTTATTGTTTATCAACACCGAAATTTGAAATTAGGGCAAAACTGAATGAAAAAAATATAAAATACCATTCTTTTTATCGTGATGGTTAAAAATACTTCAACCATTGTTGTTGTCCGAGTTTATTCGAGCATTCAACTAATTCCACTGTATCTAGATAATTCCATGCCTTTATAAAAGCCAGTAATTGTCATATCAAATAGATGTCGTGAGATGATATTAAATCAATTCAGAGATGACTTTTTCTTATCATGCATATTCAATAGACCTCCAAAAGATTACGTGATGGTCATTGGGTAAATTGTTGCAAGATCGGGTTTTAATCTTAAAAGAAAGATTTCCCATTTGAGCTGGTATTTCTCATAACAAATATTTGTACTATGGTCATGCTGAATATTAGGGGGAAAGAAGGAAAAAGTAAAGAACCACTTGATAGCCGAAAAGAAAGTGTCCTGTGGAGCTCTGGTCTGGCTCATCAGGAGCCCGCAAATTTTATGGATCTCCTTGATCCGAGCTGGATGAGCTGTCCAGCTATTGTTGTCGGCTTGGCTTGGTTTGTCTGATTCGGATATTCCATTTCTTGAGTTGGAATATCTTTCAACATATCTATTGACAAGCACATTATTATTCTTTTCCTTTTGATAAGAAATAAGTCCGATAAACATCATCCAACCATTTTGCCACCACTACTACCATACAAAATAAACCTTATTAAAAGGCTTCTAAACGAAATAATCCAAAGAAAAGAAAAAAAAATATTACAAGATGGAGCCCCTCGCTCAAATGGTTATATTATAAGGCTTACGAGCCACGATATATTTGGTTCGAATCCCTCCTCACTCACAACCAGTTCAGAAGGGGAAGGATCTTTCCTCACCATAGTGAAATGGTGTATGATATAATGCTGGTGTTAAAATTTCCCCGAAATTGCCGAATTTTTTGGGGTGAATTCACGGGATCGTTGAGCTTCTCTCCCATTTCTTTTTTCTTTTTCATGCCAACTCAATTTCATGCTCTCTTTTTTATCAATTTGTTCGAAGTATATTTTTATCAATTTTTCCTTAAATTATGACCTTAGGGAACACTCTTCTCAATCTATTGCACGCAAATGGCAAACCTTGTGACCCATAGTTTATTGATAAAGGATAAATTAAGTAAGCCCTGGGCCAAACAGCTTAAGGCTGCCAAACGCAGACCCTTCTACATGCTAGCATGGAGAAAAAGTGCTTTCATGGACCCACCATTTAAAATTTGTTAATTTTAGCCATCACCCACCATATAATAAAAATATTTCGCGACAATTTTATATCATTTTGGCAGCCAATTCGGTGCTAAAAGTTACGTTTAGATCCGGCATCTCCGGAAATGATGCCTGGGAATTATCCCATCTCCAAAGACACAATCACATTGCCGTCCTCTAGCTTGGATCGAATCATCTAGTGAATATTGCGCATTAATTATATAATTTAGGAATCGTAAGCGGTCGTAAATTAAAAATTAAATTAAAATCTTTTCCTCGGGTCAACCGTAACATTATTATGTTCTTTTTTGTTTCTATCCTTGCCAACTTGCTCAGCCGCCACAAAAACCATCGAGTGACTACATTCGAGACACCTGTCGTTGTCTTTTGTATTAGTGTTTTAGTTGAATTTGTATTTGTCTTTCACACGTTAAACTTATCTTTACCTAAGCTTATCTCCAGCTAGCTCCACTAAATACTAATTTGTGCAAAATTTGCTTTGGAATAAGAATTTAATACGGGAGATTGAATATGGAATATATTTATTTCGTGAAAAATAAATAATTCAAAAAATATATTTTAAAAAATGATAACTTGGAGCAATTACAAAAATAAATAGACAGAAATTATTTTTATCACCCAAGAAAATATTTAGATATAATTTTTTACCCATAATGAAAATGTTTTACATCAACTAATCATTTCAAGCGAAAGAAACAACCATTTCTAGGAAATTTTCTTTAGATAATTCATTTTCGAGGGTAATATCTAACATCATTGTTTGCGTCACTTTTATGTTTATCAATTTGTTGACGTTTCTACTCTGCTGCTTTCGAGGGTAACATCAAAATTTGATCTTTATAGAAGCCATTCTACTTTGTAAGAAAAATAAAGAAACCCAACTTTATATAGATGTCTCGTAATCTTTTTAACCAATGAATTTTCGTCAAATGCACATGTTTGAATTAATAATTTATAGGACAATTAGGGTGTGCAGGAAACACTCCAAAAAAGTGTTTCCGGCACACTTCTGCATACGGAAAGTGTCGGGAGCAAAAAAAAACGAAACGCGTTTGGTTGCGTTTGGCCATTGTTCCTTTTTTTTTTGCTTTTAACGAAATATGAACAGAAAAAAGAAACAACAATTTGTTGTTTTAACAAAACAGAAATGAAGAAACGTTTCTTGGATTTTTGTTCTTTCTCTTCCTTCTTCTCCTCTTCTTTCTTCTTCTTTTTTTTCTTTTTTCTTTCACCGGTCGCCGGCCTCGGCCATGGCCGGCGGCCGGCGTCGAGGCTCGGTCTCGCCCAGATCCAGCCGAGGCCGAGCGTCGCCGGCCCCGGCGAGGCGAGGCGAGGCTTGGCGTCGCCGGCGCGGGCGAGGCCGAGCGTCGCCGGCCCTCGGTGAGGCTCGGCCTCGCCGGATCCGGGCGAGCTCGAGCTCGCCCGGCCATGGCGAGGCTCGGCCTCGGGGGCGGCGACACTCGGCCTCGCCGTGGCTAGGCGAGGTCGCCGCCCCGTCGGCCGATCGCGGAGGCGGGGGACCTAGAAAAAAAGAAAAATTAAAAAGAAAGGAAAAAGTGAAAAATAAAATAAAAATGTTTAAAAAATTAAAAGAAATAAAAAAGAATAAAATTTACCAAACGTGTTTTTATTCATTTTTTATTCCCGACCAAACGTTACCAAACGCGTGTTCTTTTGTTCAAAATCGTTCTCCCAAGTAAAACACTTTTTTTGTTTGCATTGCGAACAAAAAAAGAATGTAAACGTTACCATTCGCACTTAGGGACCTCGTTTAATTTTTCTTTTTGGAGTGTTGCAACTTGCATGAGATGATAAACGTGAGAGCCTTTTTTGACTGTAATAAAAAAAGTAAAAAATAATTCCGGGAGCCGTCGGGATTTATCCCTTCATTGACCACCCCTCTCTTGCCATTATCTTGCACGTGGGTTTTTCTTTTACGGCACTTCAAAAAATTGTTTAACTAGTTTCTGTATAATTTCTGTATAACTAGTTTCTTTGCATTCAAATGTTAAATTTGAACGCAAAGAGACGATTTTTATAGTTCTCCACGCTTCCAATTACAATACGAGCTAGGTTTCTTACAAAAATTATGCAAGGGACGACACTATCCAACATTTAAATTTCTCAAAGCTGAAATTTGCAGTGAAAAAGAGAAATTTATATTATTATGCACATCATAAGAAGAAGAGTACAAGACTTCCATATGTAGGGAGATAAAAGTAATTTAACTTAATTACAAAGTCAGGGTAAACCTCTATTAACCTAATTTTAAATCGTAACCCTAAATTTCTCTTTGACGCTCAGTATGTACAATTTTTCTTAGGGATGTAAGCATTAAAAGTCTTAAAACTTGTCAGAAAAGTGTAGTTTAATCCTAAACCTTTCAAAAAGTGCAATTAAGTCCGAAAATTCATGATAAAGTGTAATTGAGTCATAAAACTTTCAAAAGTGCAATCAAATCTTAAAACAAGAATTTCGACCCTATGAATTTTGATTTCCTTGAGCAAATTTTCCAATTTTATTGCACTACTTTCAAATATAATATTCTTTTTCAATCGACGTGGCAATTTTTCCAATCACCATATTGCACAAATCCTTACTTGTTTATCTTTTGTCTTATATGATGTTGGTGGGCGCGTGTGTCTACGTTTTGTTTTCTTCTCTTTTATGTCTCTTTTTGCTATAGCCATTTCCAATTCCACATGATCCTTGTTTCCTTTCTATGTGGTCCTTTTTGTACACACATCCCTTTCCCTTGAAGCAAATTTATTTTGGAAATATTCGTTTTAAATACCAACAAAATAGTAGAATAGTCTCTTCCAATTCTCTTGTTATTTTTTGTTATTTTTCCACCCTTTCTGGCCCACTTATTCTGGATTTTGTTTTAATTAAGCAGGACCACCCAATGTTGGTCCCAATCCATTCATGGCTTTTCTTCTCGTGTGTTTCAGTTGCACCTTCAACTTCACCCCCACCCTCCTCCTCCTCCAACCACCACCCGATTATCACAATCTAGTGGTCCGGGCTAATTTTTCGCAAATGTAAAGTCACGAGCTTGAAATCTTTTAGCCAAAAAAGTAGATTCATGTAACGAAGTTATTAATTGGAAAGAGGGTTTAGGCGCATATGAGGTCATGTATAAAATCTAAATCTCCACCGAATGTGGGGCCTCAGTAGTGATTTTCCCAACGTGACCTCTCGAAATTTAATGGCGCTTGCTTTTGGCTTTACAAATTGATCGAGAAATACTCACGTGACCTTGGTCCATCTTGTTCAACTCAATGACGCATTTTGATTTTTTGAGGGGTTACTTCACAGCAAATAAGAGGGCAAAAGGGTGCTTGATCCCGTAATTAGTTCTGCCTAACACGTTCAATTTGAGTAGATTTTGTGTATTTAGGCTTAAAGGATATTTCTTCTCTAACAAACAGATACTTCTTGGAAGGTCTGAAGAACAGAATTCAGACACCAGTCAACGATCTATATACTATATATAGCCAAACCCAAATGATGGGCCTATGCATGCTAACAATTAAGTAGGTCGTTCCCGAAAATGGAAAAGCTTATGTAAGCAAAAGAAAAAGCACACTAAGGATTTCTATGTGTAGGCAAGAAAATGAAACTCTCATATGTAAATTTTAGAGAAACGATCATAAGAAGCTCATAATTATGTTTACTGTGATATCTTTATTTTAAATTTTTTTGTGTCATCAAAAATCTAAAATTATGCCAATATCACACAATTACCCTACACTTTTTCTTATGCCGTCAAAAACTCTAAATTTGTACTTGTATGATATTTTTATCTTACATCGAAATTCCGTCAAATGATATTCCAGACAAAAAATACATTATTTTTATTTCACTTAAGCTATATGGGCACTATGTCAACACCGTTTGTCATTCATTGGTCATATGGGTATGTTTTTAACGATGCTCATTGATGAAACCTTGACGGAAGATAAATATACTATGTAAGTATAAGTTTGGGATTTTTTGCATTACAAAAAAATATTTTAGATATATGTGTTGCAATGGGCATAATTTGAGATGTTTGATGACTTCTTTTTTCCCCTAAATTCATTAACCATTAGGTTGATGGATCTTTCAAATAACACATGGAGCCAATTTGATCCAACCATACGAGCATACCAAACTCGCAAGCATGAGCACACATATAACGACATGTGTCTTCAATCGAAACGCTTAAATTTTTTTTCTTTTTGTACATATCTCTAAAATTATCCGAGTGTTAATGAGTCATCCAGATCGTGCCTGGTCATCTCATTCACGTTGATAAAGACAACCCCATGTGCCTTTAGTCTCGAGTCGACATCCTTTGGTACAATTCCAAAATGGACCGTGCAAGGTTGAACCTGAAGAGACCAGGCATGATCGGATGAGGATGGACGCTCGAGCTGTTGCCTTACCCAAGAATCGAAACACACAAAACGTGTTTTTCAAAAGCGTCGTTGTCAAAAAGGGGCACGAAAGGGTTGCAATTTATCAAATTTTGAAAATCTAAAAGATATGTTTCTTTCTTTCTTTTTTCTTTTTCTTTTTTTAACTTGCGATAGGGTTTGATCCGGGGCATGAGATAAAAACACAGCTATCACTATTAAGAAAGGGACTAATTTCCTGAAAAATTTCAAACGTTAAGTCTAATCCCAATTTTATCTCCAACTTTTTTGTCTTGTACAAACAAAAGTCCCCAATGTTCATTTTAATCCCAAATTCATCCATGAGTTCAAAAATATCCATCGACTTATTTAAAATTATCAACATCAAGAGGCTATTCTAGTTGCATGCGAAAGTAAGAGTGTTGATGAATATGCGAATTCTGATAATGAACCTCTGACTGACCCTAATATAAATAATTTTGAATAAACTAGTGATGATTTTTCGACGTAAGTTAACAGATTTGAAACTAAAGTGAAAGTTGTGGGTTTTTTTTTTTTTTTTTAGACTAAAAAATATTTGGGGCTTGGGATTGGACTTAAAGTTGAGGCTTCTAAGTCTCACATTAGAAACATGACAGTTTTCCCATCTCATAGATATTTGAACTTTGTTATTGTTATTGATTGCTTAGGCCCATATTTTAGAAAGTGACTCTTTTGGATTGTGCATATACGATGATTTGAAGGATCTCTCTCTATCCTTTTAATTTATGCAGTCGACTAATGTGATACGTAGAAGCAAAAACTTGTAAAGCGATATTGTCCTTTGATTCTGGTTGAAGAAAGCTCCTTGATCCAATCATACCTCGAATTGGTGAGTCATAAATTATGAATATCACTTTTATACAAACTTAATCAAAATTAAACATGGATAATATACATATTGATAATCCATCAATGAAGACATGGTTAGAAGATACTTCTTCCAACCTACATAAGCCCCCTGTAATCGATATCTTTCAATGTCGAACCTTGACTAATCGTAGGCATCGGTCAGTTTTTATTTCCTTTAGCATGACATTTTGAATAGATTTTGTACCCTAAAATATCATTGAAATTATATTCTTGAGAATATTCTCTTTGCCAGAGAGTAAATTTTCACTAGTCTATTAGTGACACAAACTGATCAAGAGAGGAGAGCCATATAATCTCGAAGAAGTTGTGGAGCCACGTCATGAACATCCTCCTTAATGGCTATTGACTGGGCAAGTCATCGAACTAGTCTCCAAGTTCACCCAAAATCAATTGTAGAAATTTATTTTACGCACAAACTCCTAAAATAGATCGGAAGAAAAAATAAAAGACAATCAAAGTAAAGAAAAAGAAGATTAAAGATTAAGTAGGCTCTTAATCCGGAGCCGAGAGACTATAGGAGAGCTTAAAAAAAGGAAGAGTTTTTGGGAGATGAGGGGGCTTGCCGACAGAGAGAGAAGAATGAACCTGAGTTTTACCTCGTTTTTGATATTATCTGATTTGACTCACCGACACCGTTCGATGGAGATAACGACAAAAATATACTTGCTATAATAAATAACTTACTGTAGTAATCAAATGATAAATCAATTATTTCACGCGATATCAGTACGTCTCAATAGTGAAAGAAGAAAAACAATCACCATCATTTTAGACCGTGGAAAAGTGCATGCCAAGTTAAAACATGTTACCGACCAAAAAAAAAAAAACTTTCATCAATTAATAGAAAGTTCTTTGTGTTAAATCATAAAAAAGCAAAAAGAAAAAAAAAAGAGTGATAAATTCCTGGGGTAAATTAGATTGAGATTGGCTATCAATGGGGGTGATTGGGTCCAGGGTGGGTAGGGTCTATACCTGAATCATGTACACGACTCTAACTCTGTTATAACCGGTTCCCATTTTTTGGATCATGTACCCGACCTTATACCAGATTCACCTTGTTTTTCTAGTCCGGTTCCAGGGTTAATCCTATTTTCACTGGAACCTATTTTGCAATTTCTTGATATCCTATACGACTTCGAATTTTATATTAATACGCGAGAAAATAATGTAATTCTCATAATTTATATCGAAATATTAAGCACTTATAATAAATAAATACATGAACTTTTTGAGTAAACAAAAAATTAAAGATTCACAGGGCTAATTATTATAAATAAAATCATAAGGTAAAAAATTAGTGACAAGCATGGATATAATATTAGTCTTATTCTCACAACTACTACACGAAGCTACTCATTTATGCAAGCATAACTCCTCTTACAAAAAAGAAATTAAGCGAGCTAATTTTTACTCAAGGAAATCAAAATTCATTGGTCATATGGGTATATTTTTAACGATGTTCATTGATGAGATCTTGACGGAAGATAAATGTACAATGTAAGTATAAGTTTGGGATTTTTTGCATTACAAAAAAATATTTTAGATATATGTGTTGCAATGGGCATAATTTGAGATGTTTGATGACTTCTTTTTTTCCCTAAATTCATTAACCATTAGGTTGATAGATCTTCTATATAACACATGAAGCCAATTTGATCCAACCATACGAGCATATTGAACTTGCAAGCATGAGCACACATATAACGACACGTGTCTTCAATCGAAACACATACATGAGCACGGTCCATTTTGGAAATGTTTTTTTTTTTTGTACATATCTCTAAAATTATCCGAGTGTTAATGAGTCATCCGGATCATGCATGGTCATCTCATTCACGTTAATAAAGACAACACCGTGTGCCTTTAGTCTCGACATCCTTTGATACAATTCCAAAATGGACCGTGCAAGGTTGAACCTAAAGAGACCAGGCATGATCGGATAAGGATGGACGCTCGAGCTGTTGCCTTACCTAAGAATCGAAACACACAAAACGTGTTTTCAAAAGCGTCATTGTCAAAAAGGGGCACGAAAGGGGTGCGATTTATCAAATTTCGAAAACCTAAAAGATATGTTTCTTTCTTTCTTTCTTTCTTTCTTTTAAACTCGCGATATGATCCAGGGCTTGAGATAAAAACACAGCTATCACTATTAAGAAATGGACTAATTTCCTGAAAATTTTCAAACATTAAGTCTAATCCCAATTTTACCTCTAACTTTTTTGTCTTGTGCAAACAAAAGTCTCCAACGTTCACTTCAATCCCAAATTCATCCGCGAGTCCAAAAATACCTATCGACTTCTTTAAAATTATCAACATTGAGAGGCCGTTCTAGTTGCATGTGAAAGTAAGGGTGTTAATGAATATGCAGATTCTGATAATGAACCTCTGATTGACCCTAATATAAATAATTTTGAATAAACTAGTGATGATTTTTCGACATAAGTTAACAGATTTGAAACTAAAGTGAAAGTTGTGGGTTTTTTTTTTTTAGACTAAAAAATATTTGGGGCTTGGGATTGGACTTAAAGTTGAGGCTTCTAAGTCTCACATTAGAAACATGACAGTTTTCCCATCTTGTAGATATTTGAACTTTGTTATTTTTATTGATCGCATAGGTCCATATTTTAGAAAGTGACTCTTTTGGATTGTTCATATATGATTGTTTGAAGGATCTCTCTATCCTCTTAACTTATGCAGTCGACTAATGTGATATGTAGAAGCATACCCTTGTAAAGCGATATTGTCCTTTGATTCTAGTCGAAGAAAGCTCCTTGATCCAATCATACCTCAAATTGGTGAGTCATAAATTATGAATATCACGTATATACAAACTTAATCAAAATTAAACATGGATAATATCCATATTGATAATCCATCAATGAAGACGTGATTAGAAGAAACTTCTTCCAACCTACATAAGCTCCTTGTAATTGATATCTTTCAACGTTGAACCTTGACTAATAGTAGGCATCGATCAGTTTTTTTTTTCTTTAGCATGCATGTTGAATAGATTTTGTACCCTAAAATATCATTAAAATGATATTCTTGAGAATATTCTCTTTGCCAAAGAGTAAATTTTCACTAGTCTATTAGTGACACAAATTGATCAAGAGAAGAGAGCCGTCTAATCTCGAAGAAGTTGTGGAGTCACATCACGAACATCCTTCTTAGTGGCTATCGATTGGGCAAGTCATCAAACTGGTCTCCTATTCACTCGAGATCAACTATAGAAATTTGTTTACGAACAAACTCCTAAAATAGATAGGGAGAAAAAATAAAAGACAATCAAAGTAAAGAAAAAGAAAATTAAAGAATAAGTAGGCTCTTAATTCGGAGCTGAGAGACTATAGGAGAGCTTCAAAAGAAGGAAGAGTTTTTGGGGATAAGGGGGCTTGCCGACAGAGAGAAGAACGAACCCGCGTTTTACCTCGTTTTTCATATTATTTGATTTGACTCGCCGACACGGTTCAATGGATATAACGACAAAAATGTACTTGCTATAATAAAAAAGTTACTGTAGTAATCAAACGATAAATCTATCATTTCACGCGATATTAGTACATCTTAATAGTGAAGAAGAAAAATAATCACTATCATCTTAGAACGCGGAAACGTGCATGCCAAGTTAAAACACGTTAAAGTTACACTTTAACTTTTATCAATTAATAAAAAGTTCTTTGTGCTCAATCATAGAAAAAACAAAAGATTGGTCAATTACCAGGGTAAATTAGATTGAGACTGGCTATCAAAATATGATTTATTTGTGCAGCAATTCACAAATATAAGACAAAAAAGAAAAAGAAAAACAGAAAAAAAAAGAGAGAAAGAGAAAAGCAATGACAACACGCGTCTCCTCTGCCCCTGTCACCTTCCATCACCCATCTCATTCACTGTAGTCACACCTGACAGCTGTCAGACACATCCGGACCACATCATCCGTCCATCCATCCATGGACATCATCATGTGTCGACCAAACCCACTCATCATGTCTTCACATACATAATCCCACGCACGATTTTTCTCTCTCCTTTTCTCGGAAAGAAATCGTGGGAAAATCGCAAGAAAAAAGCTCTCGCCTTTTCCCCCCTCTGGATCCACCTTTTATAAGCAGCCTCTGTCTCTCCGCCTCTCGCACATTCACCTCCGAGAGAGAGAGAGAGAGGTAGAGAGAGAAAATGGTAGTCGCTTCTCGCGAATCTGGATCTGGGTTTTCTTCGGCCAAGCCAATTGGCCAAGGAACCCCGTGCGACTCGGCGTCGGACTTCGATGCCCAGATCGAGGAATGGCCGTTCTTGACCTCCCCCACCTACGCAGACGCCCAAGCGATCGAGGGCACCGTGAAGAAGAAGAAGAAGGAGGAGGTGAAGAAGCTGCAGAAGAAGAAGAGCCAGGTGCTGCTCGAAGGGTACGTGGAGGCGGCGGACGAGGACGACCTGGTGCGGACCAAGAGCTTGACGGACGAGGACCTTGACGAGCTCAAAGGGTGCTTGGATCTCGGCTTCGGGTTCAGCTACGACGAGATTCCCGAGCTCTGCAACACCTTGCCCGCCCTCGAGCTGTGCTACTCGATGAGCCAGAAGTTCCAGCTCGACGACCACCAGAAGTCGCCGGAGAGATCCGCCCCGCCGTCGTCCGTGACGGAGTCCCCTCCGGCCGCCAGCCCCATCGCCAGCTGGAAGATCTCTAGCCCTGGTGAGCACTACGTCCAATCATTTTGATTATAGAGTAGCTTCCGAGATCACTTTGTGTGTGTGTGTGTGTGTGTGATTAGATCTGTTGACGTCGATCTGACTTTGAGATCTTGATCGAGTTGAGGCTACGGCGTCGACTGTTTAATATCCTCAAGATTTCATTTTGCCTTGCTTCTGCTTTGATACGCGGCGGTGCTTTAGGAGATGCAATTATAGCGAGCTGTGGCTTTGATGGTTTTGTTTTGTCTGCTCGAGTTAGGTCCTGAATTCCTGGTTTTTATTCGTGGTGGGGGGTTGTAGGATATTTCTTCTAGCAGTTTGTGAAAATTGGAATTGATTGGAGTTTGCAAATCGTAGTTGTTCTCCAGATGGTGTCTCGGTTGTCTTCATAAAACAGTTTACAGGGCTTCAACATTGAATGAATTCAAGTATTTCTATGGTCTATGGTTGTCAGATCTGTGATGTTTCCAAGCTAACTCATTGTGGGTGAAGTAGCAAATTTTGATGTGAATAATTGTCGAATTTTGTCCAATCGGTTCTCATTTTATTCTTTAGTTTCTTTATGTTTGATATGTATGTGGAGTGAAGGTTGAGAGTAAATGCATATCTAGCCCTCATCACCCAGCTCTAAAATCCATGTCACTGTGCCACGTGAAGACTCTGATTCTCTGGTGCTTAAATGGTCTTACGACTCGATGGTCTATGTCTTACCTTCTATTACCGGTCTATGTCTTACCTTCTATTACCGGCACTTGAACATTTCTTCACTTTCAGTTTTGGGGTGTTAGCGTTCTGATTTTCCATTGCTGTGATTCTATTGATCAGGTGATCATCCTGAAGATGTTAAAGCAAGACTCAAATTTTGGGCTCAAACCGTCGCTTGCACAGTTAGATTATGCAGCTAAAAAGCTCGCATGGTTAGCTCGCATGGAGACATGTGGCTTCATTCATTAAGGAGAAACGCATGGGTTGAATAGCCCAAATCTGCGAGACCCCACAGTACTCTTATCTGTTTCCGCAAAGTCTCGGGTTTCAGGAACTGGAAACCTCTCTGCGATTTTGGAGCCGGGGTGGACATCCACCAAACATCGAATTGTCCGGCTTTGAAGAAGTTGAAGAAGAGGGGACTGAACGTCTCAGGTTTGAAACCAACCAGCAATCCATCTGAGACTGATTTAAATGTGACCAGAGGCTTAATTTTATATTGTACTTGTAATTGCAAGACTTAGAATAAATTTCTCATTCATTGAATAATGCTTCTTGGTCATTCTTGTGCTATGTCTTTTGTGGCTGTCGGTTCCTCGACCTAAGCTGTTCATTTTCTATGCAGAGGCGAGAATTCTTCTTTATTACAAGTTTTCTCAGACTAACAGCAGACCTCTGTGTAGGCCGAGGTATACTAATCTAACTGGGTGAATTAACTTTGGTGCTCACTATTATGGTCCATTTTTTTAATTCTTTTTCGGTAACTCACCAAGTCTAAGATGTGCTGATTTCTCTTCATCCATCCAATGGATAGATGATGAAGAACACCCATTTGGGCAATAATGTGGTGCCGAGCAAAAGGAGGGAGTGAGAAGTAGAAAGATGCTGCTTTCGACACCTCCTAATAGGTCTCCACATCATCCATCTCTCTGACTTTGTTTCATTGATTCTCTTGTCCTTCCCATTGTATGAATTTTGGAGAACTGCTAACAACAATGTGCTGGATGACCCCCTGGTTTCGGTTTGGTTCTTGTGTGATGGTTTTACATGTTCTGGAAAATGATCCACTTGAAAGTAGTTGACCATAGATCTAGTTGATAAACGCGTGGCTATCATGTGGACTGGAAAAGACTCGCATGAATGGTGTTGTTATCCGTTAATTCATTGTAACAGTCTGTAGTATTATGCATCATCTATGGCCTCTTAGCAAGTGAGATCTCTGTATATCTGTAGCAACCAAGTGCTTGGAAATTTTGCTTACATAGTGTTTTCTGATGATTAATACTCATCAGAGAGGGGAATTTGCATCAACATTTTCTGGAACTGGAGGTCATGTCTTTTAAGGTCTAAGGTAATCTTAGAATATATAATTGCAAAAGCAATCCCAGTTTGCCAGCTTTTGTTTCCGCATCGCCGGGTTGGTCTAGAAGAGGAGGAGAAGAATGGAGTGTGGTTGAGAGTCTGGAGGTTCCCGGTCTGTTCTACGACTCCTATCACCACGACTCCTATTTCTTCCTTTTGAACATTTCATCTAACCAATTCGCCATATTTCTTTCTTGTCTTTCGACTGCTAGCACTCACATTCGTTATTTTGCGCAGCATGCTGCCGCTTAGCTTGAAGTTACTGAAGATAACTGCCTTGTTTTTCCGCATGTTTGTCTTTTGTTGTTGTGAATTAAATACTGGGTACTTAAGCTTGTGCGATGTCACGGACGAATGATCTCCATGACATCTTCAAGCATTTTTCGGCATGGCTCTCTCCAGAATGTGCCATGCACCATGGTTTAAGCGTGTGTGTTCGAGGCCGTTTAGACTGTGCTCTCCTTCTGTATCATTCAGATGCGTCCTTGTCTTGTTGAAAGCGTCGAATCGAATTCCGTTCTATCGCTACAACAAAGTAGGATTGTCCCTGCACTTTGGGAATTGATTGTCGCGTGTGAAAAGACGGTATGCTGTCTCATTGGACATGGTTAGGCTCTAGAATTTTCTGGTGCGACCGAACGAAGCGCTCTTGTGGTTGCAGTCAAATTGAGGTGTATGAGGAGTTCCTCCGGCGTGAATTCTCTATACCTAAGTAAATCTGAACTAATTTATAATGAGATGAATTTAGTGATGGACGAGATTAAATAAGTTTTTATCTGAGCTAATATAGAAATTTGTTAAAGGCGATAGAAACTAAACGTTAAATCAGATTTGACGATAAATCAAAGCACTCTTTTTATGTACAAAAAAACTGATTTTTGCGATTGGATTCCACAGAAAGCAATATTTGATCTATCAATCGATATGTATAGACCAAACCATGTTTTTATCCTCACTTTTTGTGTCGAAAATTACCCTTGCTTCACATAATAAAATTACTCATTACATTTTCTTCGTTCGGTAACCACCCAACTTACGTATCTTTATCCACTATATATTATAGTTGCACTCGATTAAATAATTGCTCGAATTCCTAATAAGATGATTCCCTTTTGCCCAGACGGTCACTTATATTTGATTATAGGTATTAATAGAAGAATATGAACACTAAAAAGATGAGAAAGGAAAGAAGAAGAAAACATTTAGAAATCAGTGAATTTTCTGGGAATCCCGGAGGAGAAATTAAAGTCTTGATGAAATAAACAAAACATTTTATTTGCTTGTGAGAAAATTTAAGAAAACAAAAAAGGAATATCGAATTTGGGGGCCTAGAGATCCGAATCTATGATGTTTCACTGAAATGTGAAGATACCTACCTTACCAATAAAGTTGTTTAGCTTGATCGTGTTGGAACAGCATTTTACTAAGGGTTACTAAGGGTTAATACCCTAAAAAACCCCAAATTGCTACACCTGTGATAAATCTACCCCAAACTATTTTTTTGACCACCAAAAACCCCAAACTGATATTCCTTTGACAAATTTACCCTAAACCGGTACACTCAGCGACAAATTTACCTCTGTTAGTTTTAGTTAAACTTTCTTGTTAAAGTATAAAGTTAAATGACACGTGACAATTGACCGGTATACCAATTTGAAATTTTACACTTTGTTTGTCACAGTTTACAATTTTTGTGATTTTTTTTTGTAGTATTAATCTAATTTAGCGGAGGGTATATTAATCACAAATTTACCAATTTGGGGTTTTTTACGGTCGAATAAATTAGTTTGGGGTAAATTTGTCATAAATGTACCAGTTTATAGTTTTTTATAGTTAGTCGGGGTAAATTTGTCAAAGGTGTCTGGGTTTGGGGTTTTCACAGTCGAAAAAAATAGTTTGGGGTAAATTTGTCGAAGTGTATGCAGGTTTTGGGTTTTTCAAGGTATTAACCCTTTTACTAATTTTATGCTGGTGAACACCTATCAACACGTGGCAATTTTAGTAGGTGTCTTGGGAGACCTAAATGTATCTAAATATATTGGAGAAGCTATACTGGTCATAATAAATGTGAGAAAGCATAATTAAGAAATATTACAGAAATATTGTATTTAATGGTCAGAAATTTAGTACTCAATGGTCAGAAATTTAGTACTTTTTAAATATAGGAGGCAATTTTTATTTATTTTTTATAATGAAACTCTACTGGTAATCCAAGAATACTAGCTTAACATGCTACAAGGCATAGCTCACATAGTGCACATTTTATATGTAAATTGGCTCCATGTAGAGAAGAGTGGGGCCACATGATTAGTTACGTATTATCGAGCTAGAGTCGTGAATAAAAATTGCATGGATGGTACCGCAATAACTCTTAGAATATGTTTGGTGGTCGGGATAAAAGTCAATATTGAATGAAATTTATTCTTTCCGGTATTTAATAAGAAGTGCATATTTACGTAAGTGAACTCGAAAATGCACAAACAATGATAGTAAGATCTTTTTGTTTATTAGGATTTAATTGCACTTTATGAAGGTTTTAGAACTTGATTGCGTTTGCAAGACAAGTTTTAAAGCTTGGTTGCAGCTTTCGATCATTTTAGAACTCGACTGCATTTTTGCAATGAAATTTTAGGATTTCTAGTACATTTATATTTTATAAGTTTCTTAAACCATTCACAAATAATTGAAAAGTAACCAATGTCCGATCTAGATTTTGACATAACAAAAGTGTTATTTTGTAATTTATAATATGTTGAATTCCTATCATTTTCAAATGCATAAATTTACAAATTTATAGGAGAAATAATAACCATTCACTTAAGAAAGCCTAGACCAACCTATCATGGACTCGAAGTCCCATCAATTAAATGAGAAGTGATATCAAAACGTAAGTAAAAAAACTGCCTTGTCTTAACTAGGCTATGCTAATTTGCAGTCAAAACGTTTTATGGGTCAACTCGGAAAAAGCACTTGCGTGACGAAGTTTCTTGCCCCCTATATCTCTCTACCCCACTCCATTTACCTGTAAAAGAAAGTCATTTCAAAGCACGAAAGGATCCCGAATTTTACTAATTCAAAAGATGGCCGAAGACGAGCGAAATGCATCGCTAGGAAATAGAAATTTGGAACAGAGCAACAACGCATACGAAACTTAAAAATTCATTCCCTCCAGGCTGAAATCGAGAATCGACTTTGGTAAAATTTTACGATTCTATGAAACCTTAATTTATAATTTATACATAATTTCACTGCCAAAGAACTTCTAAATTGGATTTAGAACCTCCAAATAGGCATGATCGGTTTCCGATCTGGTCCGATCCTATCCCACTCGAGAGCTGGAACTGGATTGACCGGACCAATTTAGTTCGACCCGATTTTCAATTACTCATCCTCTGCGTATAAATTTACCGAACATTGATGAAGTTACAGAACAAAAGAAGACATTGATGACTGTCGAGCCCAACATTCCCAAGGGCAATCCAGCAAAGACACGGCTCATACTTAAAAACCTAAGACGTGAACCTCAAATTTTAGGCACGCTCTTGACTAATTCCCCTCTCTCTCCAGCTCCCGTAACCCCAAATCCAAGTGCTTATTTTATCAACGTTCTTATGTGAATACTATAAGAATTAAAAGGACCTTTTGCTTTTAGGCAAACTCAATCTCTTTTTTTCCTTTCCAAAATGTGTTTAATTACTTATTTTACAATATTGAATCTAGAGGCAAATGGATAAGTTTGATCATTTCATAAAATCTCTAACGCTTTTTAATATTACAATCTGAATTTTGTCTATCCAAAGAATGACCTTACTAGAGCAAATTTCAAATCTTAAAATAGTCAAGGTGTTTCACAGCAAAATTCTTTTGTCATTTGATAATTTAAATATCTTGCTTAATTTTTTCAAGTAATAAATTCTTACATACAAGCAACGCATGTGCAACGTTTGATGGTATCAGGAAAATTAAAGCTGTCAATTAAAATTGAAAAAGAGAAAGAGAACGTAAGGTAGAATAGGGGTGTGTTCAGTAAGACATCTAAAATAGGAAATAATTTCTGTTCAAAAATAATTTTTTTCATTTCTATTAATAGAAACAGAAAAATAGATTTTTTATTTTTGTTCCAAATCGTCAAAATGTTGAAGAGGGAAAAAAAGGGAGAGTACATATTCGGACTATCCAAATCAGCCCGGATCCGATCCGGAATCCAATTCGGATCTCATTCTAAAACCTCATTTTCCCCTCAAAACCGCTTCTTCCCCACGCGCGCCGTCTCTCTCTCTCCCCTTCTCTCTCTAAAGCCGTCTTCCGCCGCAATTCTCCGGTCGCCGCCGCATTTTCTCTCTCTTCCTTCCTCCCGTCCGCCGCCATGGACGACGTCGCGGAGGGGAAGGACTTCTCGTTCCCCGGCCAGGAGGAGCGGATCCTCCAGTTCTGGTCCGACATCAAGGCCTTCGACACCCAGCTCGAGCGCACCAAGGACCTCCCCGAGTACGTCTTCTACGACGGCCCTCCCTTCGCCACGGGGCTCCCGCACTACGGCCACATCCTCGCCGGCACCATCAAGGACGTCGTGACCCGGTACCAGGCCATGCGCGGCCACCACGTGACGCGGCGCTTCGGCTGGGACTGCCACGGCCTCCCCGTGGAGAGGGAGATCGATAAGAAGCTGGGGATCAACAAGAAGGAGGACGTGCTTGCGCTCGGCATCGATAAGTACAACGAGGAGTGCCGGAGTGTTGTCACCAGGTGCCTTTTTTATTTATTTATTCTTCCGTTCATTTCTAGTAGTGCTTGTTGGGGATTATCTGGAGAAAAGAAAGTCTTTTGGTGGATATGGAAGCGGCAGTATTCATTAGTTCAAGTTCAGCTCAGGCATTGCTATAGATAGCGAAGGGAGTACACCAGGCAAAACCGAATTTATCTCCCTTTGGTGTTTGCTTTTCGTGGAAATTTGTGCAGGTGTTTGCGACTCGAGAGTTTGCTAATTAGGAATTTCGCGTCTGAGGGATGCTAGTGATATCATTCGTCGAGAAAGAATACGTTAATTAACCAGTTTTTAAGTTTTGTTCCCTTTGTCTGTATTTGGTTTGTGATTGCACGTATTTTGAGCTTCCGTTGTAGCTGCTCAAGAGCTGCATTCATTACCACAATATCCTGATTTGTTTGGGGCTGGTGGGATTCGACTGCTGTAGTGTGTTCTTTTTCTCCTGTAGTTAATTCATCTGGTAGACAATTCGGAGACTGCCTTCTGTATGAATTTCTACGCTTGAATACGTTTAATCATTCTTGTATTATGTGTCTTCTTATCTCATTATATTTTCTGAATTTATGGTGAAGGAATAGAGCAAATTAGTGTTAAAAATGGCAAAGCATGTATATGAAATTAAATCCTTTCTCAGGTATGTCGAGGAATGGGAGAAGATTATCACTCGAACGGGACGGTGGATTGACTTCCGGAACGATTATAAGACTATGGACTTGAACTTCATGGAGAGTGTCTGGTGGGTTTTTGCTAAGCTCTATGAGAAAGACCTCGTGTATAAAGGTTTCAAGGTTGGTTATTTGGAATTTTTCTTATTTGTGTTTGTGCTTTGTTAGAGTATTGGCGTTTAGATTACTGAATTTCTATCAGAAAAATGCACCAGCTCCATTATATCACATGCCGTCATTACTCTTATGAATACGGCGGTTTATGTAGCTTTACTGTAGAGCTCTTGGTGATGTTGTTGATGCATGGCTCATAATTTGACATCTGAACATCATTGCATAAACTTTTGAGTTCTTCTCAAGTTTTGAAATTTGAATTTCTTTTTCTTTGGATGAACTTTTAACTTCATTTCACATTGACAAAGAGAATAGTCTCTCAAGTCGAATTTGTATTTTTAGAATTTTTTTTCCCCTGATTAATGTACTAATCTTGTTATTAGATTGTAACATCCTTAATTTGTGGCTTTAAAATTCTTTTGGCAGGTCATGCCGTACAGCACTGGTCTGAAGACGCCCCTATCAAATTTTGAAGCTGCTGACAACTATAAGGTACCTGAGAGTCTTACTTTGTCTTCTGGTAATCTGTGTCCACCATTTTGTCATTTTCAGATGTCAGCCCTCAATCGATATGGTGCATTTTTTAGGCCCCTCTATGTATGATTGGTGAATTTCATCGGAATTTTGTTATATTAATTGCACATGCTTATTTCCTTTTTTCTTCCCTTTCATTTGTTTGTAAGAACAGGAGGTATCTGATCCTGAGATCATGGTGGCTTTCCCAATAGTGGGAGACCCACACGAGGCTGCTTTTGTTGCATGGACAACAACCCCATGGACTCTTCCCAGTAATCTTGCACTTTGTGTTAACTCAAACTTTACCTATGTCAAGGTTCGTGGTTTAACTTATGTGCTGAGCTCATTTGATATGTTAGAATTTCGAAATGGGAAGTGCAGATGGCTGCTTTTAAAATAAATTATCCATGGTTGATTAAGAAATCATCTGGTAGCTGATGATGACTTCTCATAAACTAATACTATTAGTCTATAGGTAATATTGTTGGTGAATTCGTCATTGGCAATAACAGCTTACTGCCTGCAAGGGCAAAGGAGAGAACCTGCACGGGTTCCTTTCTTTGTGAATTCTACCCCAATGTGTTGCTGATGTAGATGTTGAGTCCTGAAAATTGTGAGCCCCATTCTGATTGAAATTAAAATTGAAACTAGTCAATACCTTGAGGTGTCATGCATAAAAGTTCCAAAAAAGCATGCTTAGGCTTCTTAAGCTTCAGGTTAAGAGTTGTGGGGATATGAGGTAGCTATAGAAATGAGATTAAGGGAGCTAAATGTTATGATTGGAGTTGTCATCTTGTTTGTGACCCATCAAGCTGTTAGTTTTAACATTTTTTTCTCTTGTCCTTCTCTTGTTCTTTTATTTGGTTTGCCTATTGCTGTGAGCTATCTTTCTGTGGCCTCACTTTCCTTGCTTTGTAATTGACTATTGTTATTGGCTCTTGAAGGAAAAATTGTATCTAGATGTGATGATATTCTGGTAACAATCTCACTTTAACATGAGAATGCAGGTTCGAAACAAGTATTCAGGAAAGATATATGTGGTTGCTGAATCAAGGTTATCTGCCCTTCCCAGTGAATCTCAAAAACAAAAGACGACCAATGGGCCTATTGATGAATCAAAGAAGTCAAACCCTAAGAGTAAGGGGTCTGGAAATAAAAAGGCTGAAGATTTGGCCTATGAAATCTTAGAGAAGTTCTCAGGAGCTTCCCTCGTGGGAAAGAAGTGAGAACTCTTGTTTATCTTTCTTGCTCCACTGTTAGCTAGAGCTAGTTTCAAAATTTTTTGGCCACCTTTTGAAATCATTACCAGTATTGATGTCCTCTTGGACATGGCTGCTGCAGATATGAGCCATTGTTCAATTACTTCAAGGAGTTGGCAGATGCTGCTTTTAGAGTTATTGCAGACAACTATGTGACTGATGACAGTGGCACGGGAATTGTTCACAGTGCTCCTGCATTTGGAGAAGACGATTATCGTGTTTGCCTCGAAAATCAAATAATCAATAAGGTCCGAATAAGGTTTCTAACTGTAGTTTCTTAGTTGATTTGTTTGGTTTTTCATTGCATCCAGTGAGCTTGTGGACAATGTAGGCCTGGACCAGGTTACTAGCATTTTTTAATAGTTGCAAGGAATTGCTGTATTTATTAGATAAGGGCTAAATCTTCTTGTCTTGTTTCCATTTAAAGGTCAATAGTATAGTCTGGAACAGTTGGGCTACAATTGAGATAACAAGCATTTTGTAGATTTTCTGCTTATCCCTGATCTAATGCTGCAATTTAGTATTTCTTCACAATCTAAAAAAGTCAGATTCTTGTCAGCTAGCTCTCGTAAGGAGCGTAGTGAAAAGCTTCTAATTAGGCTCTCTTGTTATCTGATTGTTTATTCATTTGGGTAGTTTGTAGTAATAGAGCTTGGCAGCTGGTTATTTCATGGTAAACAATGTAGTCGATACTGCCTCAGGATTTAGAGTGTGAGAGGGGGTGGAATCGGTGTTCATTTTTCCTGTGTAGAAAGATGGAGCAGAGAGCTTGGTTTGTTTCAATGTTTTTAAAGGTTTTCCTTTTGGATTTCCTCTTACCTCAGACGACTCCTTTCTGAGATCTATTGGCTGGAACTTTTTTATGGTCATGTTCCTGGCACTGGAGACAGTTATAATCAGATTTAGCTGATTATTTCATGGTAAGCAATTTAGCAGTAAATGAAAAAAAAAAAAAAAAAAAACCAAAGAGGCAAGAACTTATGGTAAAATTTGAGTTATAAAGTACAATTTTGGACAATTATGAAATCTACATACAAATAGAGTAGTTATTCTAATTATTTTTGTTTGAACGCCACGATGCCTGTAATAGTGAAATTTTAGCATGTTTATGACATTCCCTTTGCTTGTGTAACTTGGTACTGCTGTTTGATTATGATAATTGATTGATTTGTACAGGCACTTTTCAGTATATTGCTATTTATCATTTCTTGTATTTTTTATGAAAGTGAATCTAGCTGCTCTCATCATGTTGAACAGCAGGTTGGACTGAAGATTAATTGCTTCACTGGTTTTTTGAATTGGCTCCTTTTTGGTACATTGATTGTGCCATTGATCATGTGCTCTGATTATTCTCTCACCCTTTCACTTGTCTTGTTTGTCATGCTATGATTTGCTTTCCTAATCTTCATTAGGATTGGTATAGATGAAGTATTTCTAGCCTTCCCTCTCTTCATATTGATAGTCTAGTCATTGCTTACGATGCTTGATGGCAGCTCCGAATTTCTTACTTTGGAGCTCAGATAGTTTTATTCCCCACCTATCCTTTTCTCATGTCACTATATATGCTTGTTATGTTTTTCTGTTCTATAGGGAGAGAACCTGATTGTAGCAGTTGATGATGATGGTTGCTTTACTAGTAAAATTACCGACTTTAGTGGGCGCTATGTCAAGGATGCAGATAAAGATATTATTCAAGCAGTGAAGGTAAAATTTGCTTTGACAATAATTGTTGTCCATTAAATATGCCTGAGGGATCTGTTTCGTTGAATTTTACCTTGAATTATAACTATAAGCTGATATGGCTTGTTCTCTTGCTACTACTTTTAAGTAGCACTTTCTTCCCTTAATTTGGGGTTTATAAAGTTGACATTCTACTATAGCTGTCCTTCGTGTCTGAAGTATCAAACCATAAGATAGGATTAAGGACCATAAAATCCTACAAATTGCGAAAAAGTACATGTGAGTCATAGATTGTTATTTTTCTGTTGAGATTGAGTGATTATGCTTTGGGTAGGTTTGCACTTCTCTAAGTACAATATTAAATTTCAAAATGGAAAAGTTAGCAGACTAAAATATACTAGATCTCTGTGGAAATTTACTAGGTCCATAACAATCCTGTGATTTTATCAATTTGGATCACATTCCTTTCTTACCACATAGATTCTACTTCAGAGCCGGATTGATTTTAAGGTTATGGAGCTGTGGAACCCCATTCTGTTGATTGTGATTTTAACAACCATACTTAAAATGTTTGCATGTTTTTGTCTTTTATTTTTGTTGCAGGCCATGGGCAGACTAGTCAAATCTGGAAGCTTCACTCATTCTTATCCTTATTGTTACAGATCTCAAACCCCTCTTATATATCGAGCAGTCCCAAGCTGGTAAGCCATACGTCTTAGCAGCCTTGTTTTTTCAACCACATTTCTTTCCTGGGCTGTCTAGTCATTCTAAGCTTTCCGTGGCTAAGGATGAGTACAATCCTTTATGGATTGTGTTTTGAGGCATGGATTCTTCATGGAACCTTTTGTGAAATTCTGAGGTTGAAGTTGCTATTCGGTTTGCCTTGTTAATAATAGGGATGAATTATAAATAGAAGGAAAATATTTGTTTTGTCATTTTTGTGTACTTCATGAAGTCGTATAATAGTTTAATGCTTTTTATCATTCTCCAAGTTGCATGTACGTTCCCATGAGCATGTTAGTTATTTTGCTCTGTCCTTTTTGAAATGTTTGAGGTGGAACTTGTTTTATGTTCACTTCTCTTGTCTGCATTTCATCATGAGGCTAGTTTGGGCTCGACACTTCACTCACATGTCAGATTATGCGTTTAGCTTCTCAGGTGCGAGTTGAAAAGTCCAAAATCAAAATTGTTGAGCCTTTTGGCTTCTTTAATTTCTTTTCGGAAGGAGAGGAGGAGGGAGAAGGAAAAGAAGGGGGAGGGGTTATTCTCTAGATTCCTCATTTGTTTTGTTAGGAGAAGGTTGTTAAGTGCATCTATACAATGCATACATATATAAAAACTTATTGTAATTGATTGTCTGCTTGATACCTGTCAAAATTGTGTCCATTTGAATTGAAGCCTTGATGTTTGCCATAATCATGAGTTGGAGCAAATCCATAGTTAGATGTGCTTCAAGGCTATAAACATTTTAACTATGCCATTCTTTCCCAGATGAGAAATTTCTTGTAGTCTCATTTTATACATTGGCTCTTTGTTTGTCCATCCTGCTGCTTGCAGTGCTTCTGGTTGTGGTCTGATTAGCTTTGCTGGCTCATTGGTTGAATGTTTTCGTTTAAGTACTTGAGTTGTAGATGTAAATTAGATCTTTGATGTGTATTTGGAGAATTTATGTTGCGCATTCAACTTTTGCTGCCCTTACTGGGTTTTGCTGCTTCATTTGCTCTAGGTTTGTCCGGGTTGAGAATGTGAAGGAGCAGCTTTTAGAGACTAACAAACAGACTTACTGGGTTCCCGATTATGTGAAGGTTTGACAGATTACATTTGGCATTTTGGGATTTCTTGTTACTGATAAAAGAAAAAAAATACATACTTGATTTTTTTCTTATTTTTTTGCGGATTTTAGCATGTATATGCGTTGATTATGTGGGTAGAGGTTTCAAGAAGTTGATTAAGGCTTTCTAAAAATGGGTATTGATCCTTTTGACATTTGAAATGGACATCTAGGGTTTCCAAATACGGGTATCGATCCTCTTGACATTTGAAAGGGACTTTGTGCCTATGGAACTAGCCTTACTGAAAAATGGTTGGTATGAGTTTCCCATTACCATTGAATTCCCTGACTACTAGCATTTGATGAGGGACACATGGCCTAAGTGACTTAGCTTTGATTTGAAGTCTAAAGTAGGAAAGTCTTATGAAAAGTTGGTTGCTTTTGATGTTTCTGGGGTTCCTTATGCTATCGATCTTAACTTTAATGAGCTAAGTATCCTAATATTTCATATTCATGGGCCGAACAGATTAAATACCTGGAATAGTAGATGCCTCTGATTTTTTTTTCCGAGTGCACGCATCACTGTGGATGTGTCTTAATTTTCTATTTTATTGCAGGAAAAGCGATTTCACAATTGGCTGGAAAATGCAAGGGATTGGGCTGTCAGTCGAAGCAGATTTTGGGGCACCCCTCTACCAATTTGGATTAGTGAGGATGGCCAGGAAATCATTGTCATGGACTCTATCGACAAACTTGAAAAGCTTTCTGGCGCCAAGGTTCTTTCTCTCTTGGTTTTACTGGTGACCTGATGGTTTGTTCTTGTAGTTAGGCTCCCTCAAAGGTCCTTTTTAGTATTCATGTATCAATTTATTTGCTTGATTTGAGTTTGACCTCCGATGAAATTTATCAAGATGATCTCTAGAAGCCTTAATGACAATATTGGTGAGGAATTGGACTTTCAACAGTATTTTAATTTAAGTGCTCATGAAATATTAGGACTTTGAAGACCCACATAACTCACTCACAAATGTAAAGCATATAGATGGTAGGATGTGATATGCCTTTTTGCTTACATTACTTGGTTTTGGCATCTGTATTTGTACATATAATGTATTCATAGACACGCCTGTGCAGTTAGCTTTGCTCTTCGCAAGGTTTGTGCATGTGATCTTTGTATATATACTGGACTCTTTGAGATGGAGAGAGAAAACTATTTGTCATTTATATCATTGTTCTCGCTCTATTTGCAGATTTTCGATCTGCACCGACATAATATTGATCATATAACAATCCCGTCCAGTCGAGGTCCAGAGTTTGGCGTGCTTCGACGTGTACCTGACGTGAGTTAGCCAATCCCAATCTGTATTAATAGATTAATATTTGTTTTTATTTCTGTAAATCCCTTATTTTACATTTTTGTTGTTGCATCTCTCTCTCTCTCTCTCTCTCTCTCTCTCTCTCTATTTTTTTTATATACATACATACATACATACATACATATAACAATATGTATGTATGTATGTTATGTTTAGAGTAATTAAATATTAAATCACGCCTTCATCTAACAACTTAAGCTTTTAGAATGGTTGGCAGTGGTCCTCCCATAAAATCTCACATGGTATGAGAGCAGGAGCTTCTTTAAATCTTTTCAGGCGCCTATTTGCCTCCTCAATTGTATGTTTCCACGCTTTTAGGCTAAGGCCAAAGTCCAACCTAGTGTTTAGAATAATTAAATATTAAACCATGCCTTCATCTAACAGCTCAAGCTTTAGAATAGTTGGCAGTGGTCCTATCACAAAATCTCATGGTTAATGAAGTGGCACTTGGAATGCCAACCCATTTGCAACATCACACATGGAAAAAAGAATCAGATAGGTCTAGAGTAGCATTTTCTTCGAATCTCATGATCTGCATATAGCAAAAGCTTAGAGATAGGCAAGAAAATTTAACTATTAAGGCACACTTTGATAGTGTCTTGGGGCACTCCCCAGGCTAATCGAACAATGATCACTGGCCAAAAGCCAAGAATCCATTAACTTTTACAAAAGGGCCCTCTGTTTTATCAATTTTTTTCCAGTTTCTTTCCCTCCAAATCAACTAAAAAGAGGCCAGAGGGATCAGCTTAAGTCTTTTTTGTCTACTCTTTGCTAATGCATATAGCTAACCAGGCTCTGACCTCCTTGTGCACAGTCTTCGCTCTTCCCAAGTGAACCCTCACAAACTGACCAAAGTAAAATCCAAAGTATGTCCTTGACCTTCATAATTGAACATCTTATAGGGAAAATTTTCATACTACTATAAGCCCCTGCGATAGCTTTTGTTGCATTCCTAGGTCTCTGAGAATTCGCTATTCTCTAGTGCGGGTTACTTCGGCTTCTCATGACTAATGCTTTGGTCGGAGCAAACCTTATTGGTGCTCTTTTTCCCTTTTGTGGACAAGATGCATATACGCTTAAGAAGAGTAAATAAGTGCAGCATTTGTAGCTGAGAAACATTTAGTTGATGAGTTTGTGTGGAAGTTCTGAAGACTCGGGCTTATAAAAGAAGTTTTGTCTCGATGAAGCATGTGAGGCAGTCCATCAATCGTTTTATGAAGATGATGAGTTGTTACCCTGGTGGAAAAATAGGAACAGATGAAAAAGGAATAAAGATTAATGTTCATTAATTGCTGGCATTTTGCAAGTAGTATTATTCCTATGCTAACAAATTCCTGTATTGGAGGAGCAACCTAAAGTTTAAATTTTAATTTTGAGATTTCACATTTCATTACGCTGGGTGTAAAAGATCTAGCTTTGATCATGACAGCGCCTTGAACGAAATCATCTAGAAGTTGGAGATTTGTGAGGCATGTGGTTCTGTCAAATATGCCACTGATGGTTTGGGTAGCTTGTGTGAGCAGATTCAAGAAGCTTATGGATCAAGATTGTGGAAATGAATCACAAAGTCTTGATCTGTATCTTAAAACATATCATCTCTTCTTTTGGGATATGGTAGTTCCATCTTTAGGCAAGATACTGAGGTTCTTGGCTTCTGTTGGACTTGGTTTTCATGCTTATCCAGACTAGGTAAAATTAAAGACGTGTATAAGCATTGGCGATTATTCTGCATGATCAATTTTTTTTTTCTTGGAATGATGAATGAAATTTAATCAATAAGTTGCCAAGGGGTACTGCCTCTATAATAGTGGCTTCAAAAGGGATGCTGCTCATACACAAAATCTATGCATGAAGAGACTGTTTCTAACATTTCCAGCAAACTAGATGTATGAAATTGAACTTATCCAATGTTATAGTGTAAAAGAATGTAAAGAAAGGGAACAGTAATCAAAAGGGAAATGCTTGGTAGTTTCCTTAATGCTGATGTTACACTACATGAATATAGTTGATTTGCCTTTTCTATGGTTAGGGAAGAATCGACTTTTGTTTTCTATGGCTAGGGAAGAATCAACTTTTGTGACAGCACAAGAACTTCATGAGTTGTTGTTGTTCTTGCATTGACCTGGGTTGTTTTTTCAGGTTTTCGATTGTTGGTTTGAGAGCGGATCCATGCCTTATGCTTACCTCCATTACCCATTTGAGAATGTTGAACTATTTGAGAAGAATTTTCCTGGGCATTTTGTGGCTGAAGGATTGGATCAAACCCGTGGATGGTGAGGTTCTTACTGTATATGCATTTCCTTATGAGAGACTCTTGAATTTTTGGTTGTATAGATTGTAGCAAAATTGTAACTTCGTTGTTTGGAAAGATTACTTTACACTCCCTCTTGGAGCTGTTAGAATGTGGTGATGTGAACAATGGAACTGATAAAACTGACTTGAAGGCATAATCTACCCAATTTATTCTATCAAATGGTTCCGGATGGATTTTTCAGAATAATATTCAAATTTAGGGGTTTATTTGCAATTTTTTCTGCTACATGGTTATGTTTGGTGGAGACTTTTGTGCTCAGGCTACATGATATGGCTCTATTTGTCAGGTTTTACACACTTATGGTGTTGGCTACTGCATTATTTGGAAAACCCGCATTTAGGAATCTCATCTGCAATGGACTAGTTCTTGCTGAGGATGGAAAAAAGATGAGCAAGAGCTTAAAAAACTATCCTTCTCCCTTGAATGTTATAAATGATTATGGGGCCGTAAGTTTTCTTTCTTTCTCTGAATTCTTTTTATAAGATTGAAATTTGCATCATGTGAAGGACACTATTTAAGTTGGGTTTTGTCTCATATCGTGTATACTCTGTCACAGGACGCATTGCGTTTATACTTAATCAATTCTCCAGTTGTGCGTGCAGAGGTTTTACGGTTCAAGAAGGACGGGGTCTATTGTGTCGTGAGTGCACTGGCTCCACTATGACTATACTTTTGATTTCTGAAGCATGTTTCCTTATCTTAATGATATTTCTAACTCGAGCTTTTTGCCTAATCCTTTTATGCATTCTATATTTGTTATATCAGGTCAAGGATGTATTTCTTCCATGGTACAATGCGTATAGATTTCTTGTCCAAAACGCAAAGAGACTTGAGGTTGAGGGGTCTGGACCATTCTTTCCATTTGACCAAGCTGCTCTTCAGAAATCTTCTAATGTACTTGACCAATGGATATACTCAGCCACGCAGAGTCTTGTTCATTTTGTCCGTCAAGAAATGGATGGATATCGACTTTATACGGTCAGTCCTGCTGCTATATTGTGAAATTGCTTATAAATATACATTTGTATAATTGCATTTCTGACTATATTGTGCTGATCAGGGAACTTTTAGAAGCTTATCACTTTAGTTAATCACTACCATTCAAATACAAGATTTGGTTTGGGTGAATGTCGCTTGACTTAAGTGCAGTTAATTCTGTAATGGTTTTTAGTGTTGGTGTTTATAAGCAATTAGTGCCGTGGACATAATGCCATCTGTCAATTCTTTAGTAGCATTTAAGTCATGTTGATGTTGTTAATCCGCATGTACTGCCTGTGGAGGAGTTCGTTTTACTCAAGCACTCGCTATATGCTCCCACACAAAGCTCAGAATCATATCTAAATTTTTGTTAGTCATCTCTTATTAAAAATAAAATAAAAATATTTCATGGTATAGTCAAGTTCTCTTGGTTCTAACAAAAAACTCAGTGTGCCATATATTGATGTTCAACACAATTGATGCTGCCTTTTCCCTCTTATGCTCTTTTTGAATTAGACGCATCTTGATTAAGATACTGTCTTGATGTGTTAGGTATATCTGATACCTTGCCTGGAAAATGACTTATTATAGGGGTGGGTTCCCCTTTGCTACTAGTTCAATAAGAGTTCACTTTTTGCCTATCAAAAGGGAAAAATGTATCCCATCAACATATACTATTCTCTTACTCTTTGTCAAAGTTTCTTTAAGTCAACTCGCGAGTCTCACGGGGAAAAAATAGAAGATATAACACCATTCAACACAGTTTTCTCCTGGTTTTGTATTTTCTGTTTTGATTCAAGTAGTTGCATTTTAATTAATGGGCCCATGCTTGGCAATAATAGATTGTGCCTCATTAAAAATTAGCAAGAACGTTTGTGTGCTATGAGTGCATGTTGGTGGCACATCATTATATTGATGACTGACATATTTGTAAAAATGTAAAAAGATAAGTAAACAATTGAAAGGTAACAGTTTACAATAAAGTGAAACTTACAGAAGTTATCCCAAAGGGTAAAATGGTCAATAGTGTGAGAGACCGCTTCTCGAAGCTTTCCCTTAATGGGTAGCATAGACATAAATCATTCTTTCGATGGTTTTTTTCCTGAAAATGGGTTACTTTATTAGTGGTTATTTGTGAATTTTCCTATTAATAAAGAATAAAGCAATTAAGCTCCCTTGAGTTGTGCTAAGTAACTCATAATGGTCACGACTTATCACAGTTAATGTTAGCTAATATTCTAGCTAATTTTTAGGAAACTTATAGAGAAGTGGAAAAGAAAAACCATTTGCCAATTCATTCAACTATTAGGGTGAAATCTGAAAACTCAATGGGCTAAATTGATTAAATATACCTTGTCTTTTTTATAGGTATGTGCCACTCATAGTTGCATGCTTTCTTTCTCACCTTCTGCCTTTTGACTTTCCTATGCGATAATTAACCTTTTTAACAAACTTCAAAGCTGCAGAAGAGATGATTTCATCAGCTTGAATATAAAACTTGATTAGTACATGTAAGTAAGGTGAGGAATTCAGATTCTACATTTAGTAGGCTTGTTTACTAGTGTTGGTGAACTTGGTGAGGTTTCTTAGTAACTGTAGATTACATAGTTTTTTGTTTTTTTGGGTAAGAACATGATTTCATTACTAGCAAAAGACAAATACCGTCTAACATGCTACAAATCCATTGAGCCAGATAATATATTTAAATCCCAAACAGAGACACACATAACTTCAATAAGAATCCAATAAAAAAAACACTGGCTGTAGAGACCCATTGATCCCCGGCTTTGCCATTTGATCTGCAAATCGTTTCGCTTTTCTGAAGATGTGGGTGATTTTACACTGAGCTTACAAGTTCCTGTTGGAATTACTTTCATTGCATAGTGCATTAGCAACACATATAGCTTTTGTTTCTACTCCAAGTAATTGCACTCCCTTATAACAGCCAACTGAAGGCCCTCTTTTTAAGGCCCAAACTTTCAGCAGCTACTGCTGAAGTGTGGCCTACATAGCAAGAAAAGCCCACTACTCATGTTCCTTGATTATCATGCAATACACCTCCAGCCCCTGCTGCACCTGTCAATCTTTCAACTGCATCGTTAGTGTCGAGCTTGTGCTAGGCCTTTCGTATGCTTCTTTTGTCCCCTATTCTTTTGTGCATCAAAGAATTCAGAAGCTCCAGATAAATAAAAAGAAATGATATCTTTTAAAAGGTAAGTTGATATAAAAAACCATAGCATTACGCCTAAGCCGAAATGATATCTTTTAAAAGGTAAGTTGATATAAAAAACCATAGCATTACGCCTAAGCCAAAGTGCTCATGGGTTCTTCCACAGAATCCGAGCATTAGCATACCCAACCTGTGTCTTGACATTGCCATGGATCCAATCCTAAAACTAAGATCAAAACCATTCTGAAGGGGAGAAAGAGCACTGATGTCAACCCAAAATTTTTTCACACTGTCACATGCTCAGGCATCTCCTCCCACCTATTACACACAGGCCAATAATGCTAACATTCTTACCTCTTCTTGCCAGAGTGGATCATGTGGCAATGCTATCATGTAGCAATAACAAAATAAAAAATTGAATGCAAGTAACTTCCACTTTCTGCACGCAGTTCCAATCTTCATCCTGCTTTCTCCCAGGATCCATGTGTCCAGCCAATTAGTAAGCGTCGTTCAAACTAAGCGCCTGTGACTAGATAAACTCCAACTAAATTTGAGTGTGTCCCCCTTCTTACTGGGACTGCTGATATCACATTCTGAAGCTTGTTAGAATGGGATAAGAGAGTCGGGAAAAGTCCCAAAACTCCCGTAGAAATATCCATCAGTCCCTCACCTTCAACTCCAGATTGTTGACATGCCTATGCCCAGTTACTGGTCCGCCTAAAGGACCCACGCACTGTCCAGTTGTCAAGTAGCAGGCTAGTTCCCCCTTCCTCGGTCAACAAATGTTTTAACCCCTTCCTAGAAATGATATCCACTAACTCTAAAGCTCTCCTGACAATGGATCGTTTCTTGCCTTTCTCATAATGTACTTTTTCCTAACAATGTTGGTCCACTTGGCTTTCTTTTCCAAATGCACTCGCCACCTAAACTTACCTAGAAGGACTATGTGTTGGCTCCTGCCTTTGCATGGCCCCAATCCCCCTTCCATCTTACTCTTGGTTATCTTATCCCACCCTCCAAGACATAACTTCCTCTTGCCTTCATCCAACCAGTGAGTTTTTTTCTGAGCCTTCTGAATAACAAACTTGAAATGACGAGCGCCAACACGATTTGTATTGAGAGAAAGGCCTAGGTATTTGCCAAGATATTTACAAGCAGCAATACCGAGAATTCCAGCCATCCACATGCTTAGCACATATTTTTTCATGTGATACATTCCTCCGAAATCAAGTCTCATTTGTCTTACCAAGCCACTGGCCTTTTCTTGTTAGTTGGGTTAGATGATGCTCTTTCAAGTAGAAAATGTACAAAAGTTATTAAAAGTCCTCATGCTTCAGCAAATTCTTAAATTTTCTTCAATCTCATGTACTGGCTAGTTCAGTTCGGGCGAAAGAGTAGTACAGACAGTGTAGTTGACAAGTTACTATAATAATGAGTCTCTTTATCTTTTGACCTTATGTCCACTTGTGCAATGCTGCTGATGATAGCATTTGTATGCATGGATGTATAGCCTACGGAGATCTCATTTTCGCTTTACTGAGATCTATTGGAAGCAGTCACAATAATCAAATTGTACTGAGATGTAGTCTTCTGAGCAACTTATTAATTGACCAAATTTTCTCCTTTGAATGATGATATTCACCACTGTTCAGGGGAATCAGAAGCTTGCAATTATTTTATTTAGCCTTCCTAATTTTATATTCAGAGGATATTTGTGTATTCTTGGTCATTGTGATGATTGATGCAGTTGCTCATCCACTTGTTGCAGGTTGTACCGTATCTCTTGAAGTTTCTTGACAACCTGACGAACATTTATGTTCGCTTCAACCGCAAGAGATTAAAAGGTCGTACTGAAGATGAAGACTGCCGCACAGCTCTTTCAATGCTTTACAATGTATGTCCACTATAGTTTCTGTTCTTTTCTTCATCATTTATTTCTTTTAAACCAACACTAGGATGATATGCCACTTGTGTGACTGAAAAAGTGTAGTTGGACTGGCTGCTTTTCTATTTTAGAGAGCTTTGACAAAAAAACTTCTCAATACAAATTTAGTCTCCAGGGATGTAATTGAGCTGAGCCCAGTCGACACAGTTCACTAAAACTTGACTTGATCATGCATGGCTTGATACTCAACTTGAGCTCGATGGATCTTGATTACTAGAGCTAGACTTGATTAAGTCATTACTTCACACTTAATTTAATCAGTTGGGGAATGCCTCGACTTGATTTACTTTTAAAATTTTGGTTTAAATTCAAGTCAAACTCAAACTTGAGCTTGAGTTCAATTTATCAAAGTAGCATAAAGAAGGTTGGACAAAGTCGCAATATAGGAAATAATCCAAGTCTCATTAAAAAGGGGCTCAAAATGTCCCATCAATAAAGTGAGGGCTTTCCGGACTTTAGAATATTGCAGATTATAAAACTGCAACTGCTCGATCAGGCTTAGGAGCTACTTGAGTTCGAGTATGGTATTTTTAATTTCAATTAAATAGTAAATCTACTCAAACTCGAGAAGAAGCAGGCAGAGTTCAATTAATCTATTCGCCGAGCTCGAGTACCTTGACTTGTTACCCACCTCATGTAGACTCTCAGACCATCAACTATGGGATGGCAAACAGCTGCACAAATTGCATGCAATCAGATGCTCTTTAGTCTGTATTATGTGACACACTCATGTTTACTTCCATTTGATGGATGTCTCAGTGGCTTGATAGTCGGTCTATTTTTTCCCTTTTGATGAGGTGTAGTTAGTTTGTGTTTGTATGTAGCTATAACCTATATCAAAGTTTTGCTGTTCTCTAACTTTCATTTTTCACATATCAGGTCCTTTTAACTTCATGCAAAGTAATGGCTCCATTCACACCTTTCTTTACTGAGGTTCTTTACCAAAACATGCGAAAAGTTTGCAAAGGAGCAGAAGAAAGTATCCATTTTTGCAAATTTCCTCAGGAGGAAGGGAAGGTAATGGAGATAGCACTGTCATATGCATATCTTGGATATGCTATTTTTTTTTTCGTTTTTCTTAGCTTAGCCAATCTACTATTAAAAGTAATAAAGGGTGAAGTAACCTTGTACTGGTTGTTCTCTATATGTGAGTTAGCTTCCTCTGCAGGTAGAAAACGAATAGATAAATCAATTTAAGCTGGTTTATGTAGGGTTTTCCCTTGCTTATTTCTTTTATCCTGCATGGAGCTGCATAGACATGTCTGTTATTTTTTTTTACAGGAATTTAATCAGAATACTGATGTAGTAGAAGCTGTACTTCCAAATTGATTGGGACTTCAAATATCACATGAGAGAATTGCAATTATTTGTTCTAATATTTCTATAATCCTTGCACTGAGCTTTACGATGTTTCAAAGTATCCTCTCTCTTTCCGTAAAATTCTTCTTTTTATTATTCAAAAAAGCAAAGTATGTGCACATTTGTCCTCGAATATCACTAGGAGTTAAAGTAAACATATATGCTTGATCTTTCATCCCTTTCTGGTGATCTGCCTTTGACATATAATGTAATCGTTCTCTTTTAAATTCTTACCCAATCCCTTTATCTCAGCGTGGTGAGCGAATAGAACAAAGTGTCGCAAGAATGAAGACTATAATTGATCTTGCTCGTAATATTCGTGAGCGTCATGGCAAGCCTCTAAAAATGCCACTGAGGTTGGTTTATCACATCATCTCATAAATGATTCTAAGGCTTCTGAACTTTCTCTCACCTTGTTCTACCATATATATTTTAGTTTATTTGACGTTTGCTGTGTTCCTGAGGACATGCAGGGAGATGACAGTGGTCCATTCAGATGCAGACTTTCTTGATGACATAGCAGGAAAACTGAAAGAGGTGAGGAACTGGGCAATGTGATGATCATTTTTTGTCATTGCAAGTAAAATAACAGATCATGCTAATACGCATTTGCCTGGCTAACCTTCATAGTCTTTTCTCTCTGTTATTTGGATTTGTTTTTCGACATTTGTGAAGTTATAGCCGTTCTTGAGAGGTGCTTGAATGTTCCCCACCCTTGTTAGTCATTAGCAATCTCTTCTAAAGGTCTTGGAATGTTCCCCATCCTTGTTTAATTTGGTTGGTTACAGATTTTGGTTTTAAAATGAGTCAAATTTTCAGGAATGACCTTGTCATGATGTTTCCTTGCTACATTTATCTTTGTGCTTATTTTTGACTTTCTATGTAGCCTTCTTATGAGAGTAAATAAGGAAAATTCTCTTGGAGTGGGATTTTCCCTGTGCCTGTAGGTTTATATGATTGTGAAGATTTAGAGTATTTGCAGAAGTGGCTAATATAGGGTCGCTTGGCTTTAAAACAGTTGGTGAGTTTATCACTGCAATGGCTGGTTTCCATAATGGTTATTCGGTTAACTCTAAGAATAACCTTCATAGTTTTGTGTCATTTTATGATAGACCACTTTACCTGTCTTTGGTTTACTTGGTAACGATATGCTTGCTTGCTCTAATACAGTCGATTTGGAATTGTCTTTTGCTTTAATTCCTGGGTCATGTTTTGCTTCTTAGGGTCTTTATTTTGTTGCTCGGTTAATTGATCCCCTTATTTTGACTGGCAGTATTTGCTGGAAGAACTAAATGTACGGTCTCTTGTCACATCAAAAGATATTTTGACATATGCCACTCTTCGTGCTGAGCCTGATTTCAGGTATGTTGGTAGATATTTTCCTCTAAAGAATGTTAGTCATTTGTGGTTCTGAATGAGCATCTTCTTATTCATCCTCCACAGTGGATTAGGAAAGAGGCTTGGAAAGGCTATGGGAATAGTTGCTAAGGAAGTCAAAGCAATGTCGCAGGATGACATTTTGGCTTTTGAGGAATCAGGAGAAGTTACCATTGCTTCACATCGTTTGAAGCAGGAGGATATTAAGGTACACACTTTTATTCCTTGACTCCATTTTTCTCTATTTAATTATTGTAAATTACATTTCTGGCAGTATTGTAGAGGTGGAGATGGATGTAAAGTGGATTTCCTGCATAGATTTGCTTGCCTCAAAGCTAATGTTTGCAGTCATTTGCTGGGGGTTCTGAGATGGGAGATGATGTAAAGTGGACTTATATGAGTTTCTATGGGAATGGGAATACGTTGGGTTTGCGAAATTTGCTTAGTTGTATGGTTAGCGGAAGGGAGGAATAGGAAAGTAATCTTGATTTGGTGGCAATGAAAGGGTAAAATCATGTTTGTCACTTGTTGACTCACCGAACTGTAGCTTTGGCGGCAATAAACCCATGGAGGTGCACTTGGACTTTGCTTGTACCGACAAAAGTTGCCTTCTGTGCTTGGTGAAGCTTTATTGTGGTTGACATTTTTCAGAAGAAAGGAATTCTTTAATAGATACTTCTTGTAGGACTGGTGAAGAGATTAGCCATTACTCTTTTCATACAGTCAAGACAAGCCTTTGTTGAATACAGCCTCATTCTTGAAAGTAGCTACTTTGGCCAAGGTGGGAATGGGAATGGGGCAATGTTTTTTTTTTTTTTTTTTTTTAAATTTTTGGGGCAGAGGAATGGGGCAATGTCAATATCTTCAAATAGAGGGAATTGGGTTTACAATTCGTCATTTGCACGATTATTCCATGAATGGGTCTACACGCCTTGGTGATCCTTAATCACTTCTTTGTCTGTCAAAAAAAATGGGGCAGTTATTTATCGTTTTGATTGACATTGGATATGAGAATGAAAAATGCATATTGTTTACTGGTGCTTGTTTGTTTAGATTCTGGTGGTGAGGATTTGTTTTTGGTGTTTATTATGGTTTGGAACACTAATAACTGATTGCATTTACTAACATTAATCTTGTACTTTAGGTTGTTCGAGTTTTTAAATGTCCTGCCGGCAGGACCGAGAAGGAGATTGATGCGGCTGGGGACGGTATACATCAGTCATGTCCTGATACTTGATCTACTAATTTTGCTGTAGATCTTATCCTTTTGTCGTTTTCACTCTCTTATTCAGGTGATGTTCTGGTCATTCTGGACTTGCGTGCGGATGAGTCATTGTTTGAGGCTGGGGTAGCTCGTGAGGTAAGAAACTATTTTCTCCCTTCATCTGCTCTGCTGTTGATTGGATAGCTTTAGATTGGAACTAGACTTTAATTAGATGGCCGAACAAATATGGACTTGTAGCTTAGCAAGTTAGAAATGGTTTCCACCACATCAGTTAGGGACCTATTAAGTGGACATTGCCTGTCTTCTCTGACCAGCTAAATGGAGAGGGAATATCTGAGGACTGAAACTTTTCCCCTTTTACAGGTGGTTAACAGAATTCAAAAGCTCCGGAAAAAGGTTGGACTCGAGCCAACTGATGTGGTGGAGGTTTACTTTAAGTCATCTGATGAAAATGAATCAGTTCTGCAGCAAGTTCTAAATTCACAGGTATCACTGCTTCCGTAGTTGTCTGATCTGTGCAAGTACTGCTATTATACCAAATCAGGAAACCTGAATAACATCTTGGATAAATGATAAAGTCCATTGAATTTTGCTTTCAAATTTAAGAAGCAGAAAGATCTGGTTAATCCATTTGATGGTGGTTGGGTGTGGATTCATAATTTAATTCTCCAGATACACTTTGTGAAGTTCTCTGAATCAAATATCACATTTATGCTGGCCTGGTCAGTACATTTTCGTTCTCAATTTTTTGACTTTTGAGACAAATATGTCAGCCAAGTGCTAATATTTTATTTTGTTCTGGGTCCCGATGGATTTTTGTCGACTGAGTATTCTGTCCATTTTTCCGTAATTGCATGGAAGTTTATTATTTCTTGCGTTTAGATTCTCATTTTGTTAAATAATCAAGTAAAACTTAGTATTCTCTTAGCAGTAGCAGAGGTTCCCTTTACTTGAATTATTTGTTATGTGAAACTTGATAGTTGATCCTAGGAGCGCCAGATGAACTGAGCATTGTTTGTTTTTTTTTCGTTTTAATTGTGAAGGAATCTTACATCAGGGAGGCAATCGGTTCTCCATTGCTACCTTCTTCTCTGATGCCATCTGATGCTGTAAGTTGATGCTCTTTTACTTGTTTGACTCTGTTAATTTTTGTAGGTTTGTACTTTTACTTGTCAAACACTTGAAAGAATCAAATGGATTATCTGGAATTTGATAATGGAACTGTAGCAGCACTATGTAGAAACCACTCTGGACAAAGCTCTCAATTACCTTTCTTTGGTGGAGCATAATTGTTGTGAAATCATTGTACTCAGAAGCTGTGCAATTTTATTAAAAATCTTGAGTCAGATGGGAATAAAGTCTACAAGGCTGAGTCTTCGCAGTCCAACCAGGCACAAAACTGAAATAATTTTGGGAAAAAGATTAGGGTGGTTGGGTGATTGCACGTCTTACTCTTACGGTCTTTTAGTCAGTGTGCTATGGTATTACGTTAAAAATTTTCATTCTATATTATCACTGTTTATTTTCCAGCTGTAGAACATCATTATTTGCTTAAGTTAGATTGGTCATTAGGTTCTCACCAGTGGCCTGCTGAGTGCCTGACTTTGTTGGTAAATTCAGCTTTCTAGATCATCACATTCACAAGATATGCCCACTTGGCAAATTCTATGAGTTACCTGTTCATGGATATTTTGAAAGAGATCTAGTGGAGAAATAACTTGTGGACCATAATTGATTGCAAGAACTATGGTCAATTGATTATGTATCTTTTTTTTTTTTCTTTTTTTTTTTTTTTTTTTTTTTTGGTGGGGGGGGGTGGCGGCAATGCAATTGATTATATATCTTATTATTGCTTATCCATGACTATTCTTGTGCAAATAACAGGTCGTCATAGGTGAAGATAGTTTCCGCACTACTGCTAATTTATACATTGCCATCAGTTTGGCCAGACCCATGCTGGTGTGCAAGTCTAATTCTGTACTTGCATTATATGGAGGTACTCTCTCTCTCTCTCTCTTTCTCTCTCTCTCTCTCATGTACATGTGTGTGAACTCCCAAAAAAGAAAGAAGAAACCACGCATCGACACAAATGCACCCACCAAACATCTGCGAGCCACATATGGCATACTTACATGAAAGTGTCACGGAAGGAGCCACATACTTCTGCTTTCTCCCAAGCCAGCCATGGACGTATAAACTCAAAAGAACATAGAAATCAAGCAGACTTATGAATTGAACCTCCCTGGAATGAGTGAAGGTGACACGTAGAGAGCCACATACTTCGCTTCCCTCTGAGCCAACCATGCATGCATAAACTCATGAAGACTTAGAAATCAAGCAGATTTATCAACGATGAATTGAAGCTCTCTGGAAAATTTTTACTCCCTCCACACCCCCGCCACGCCCCCCCTTTCTTCCCTCTTCTCTTCTCCCTCCCTCCCTCCCTCTGAGATTAACATTCAACAATAACAGGTGACAGAAAAGCTGCCCAAGGTTTGGTGACATATTTGAGGTCAAGGGACAACTTTAATCTAAAAGCTGAGTTTCAACTTGGAAATGGGGAGGTTAGTTCTATCCTAACGTGGTGAACCCATATTGGCACTTTTTCCCTTTTACTGGGATGACGTTTTTTTCTTCTTTAAACGAAGATTATCCTTATCCAGGTTTAGATTTCTCACATTCAAAAGAAGCTAATGCAGAGTCAATTACTGTTCCTCTTGTTTTCCATTTTGGGGAATGATGTGTGTGCGTGTCTATGTGTGTGCGCGCATGCTTGCAGACTTTTTTGGTTGAAGTCAGAATAGTAATTTGCTAGCCCAACAGGATCACCGTGGTTCCGAGTTCCATCTTATTACCTGCTTAGCATAGTTCTTTGAGAGCTCCAGACTTGTGCTGCTTTTATCAATTCTTTGTACCTAAACTCGTCTTGCCTTTGTATTTGGAATTTCTACTTTCTCACTTCTCTGTGGTAATTTTGCAATCATTGATGCAAACTCTTTCCCTGAGAACATCTTCCTTTTGGTTGTTTGCCTTAAAGAGCTGCTTCCATTGTGCTGTGATAGGCGTCATCCTTAATTCTAAAGAGGTACTTCCATAGGTCTTGAGAAATCCACGCACCAAAAGTTGCAAAGTCACGCGGTTTGGATTCTTGAGCACTTATATTTAACCTATGCATGACTAGTCTCAAGTATTAGACCTATGCATGACTAGTCTCAAGTATTAGAACACAAATCGGATGGAGTTGAAGTTTTATTTGGGGTGACATGCTTTTGCTAAAATTTTGGCGTTTGCTTAATTATTTTGACCCACCAGTCACGGTTATTGACTCTGGGGTGAAAAGTATATATTCACTTTGATTTCTCTTTCCTAATTTTGTGCAGATTTTGGTCGACTGCATCGAGAATCAGCCTGCTGTGAGGGTGGTATTGGGAGATCATGTATTTTTGACGGTTGGCGACGAATATTTGAGTAATAAATCTTAATTTGATATACCCTCCATAGCTACGATACGGATTTTTGCCAGCATGAGCATTTCTTGCCGGCTGTTATAGTCAAAATATACCTGACCAACGAGCATTAATTTTGTTAAAAAACATTTGAAGTGTCTCAGTGATGTTGCCTTCTAATTTTTGCAATTTCCTGTTTGTAAGGTCTCCCTCGCTCTCTCTATCCTCTTGAATCTTCACCTCACTTCAATAACATCGTACGAAGAGAGTGACTGGTTTAATAGCAGAAGAAACAGCTTTAAAGAACTGAAAGTAAAATGGATAAATCTTCAGAGATCACTCTTTGGACCCGATTTGGATGATGTGACATTGATTTACGTTGAGTTTTGCACGATGGAAAGGAATGGAATGTAAAAGGTTTTCAATTTCTTTGTTTGGTAATTATAAACAAACGGTTCGAAATCAAGAGAGGAAGGGTGATTCATTTATGTTCAATTTATCTCTTTCAATTTGGATGCTATGAGGTAGGCCTTAAGAAGTTCTCGTATAGGAAGGAGGGATTCTTAATTGTTACAAGGATGGAACGGAATGTCATTTCTGCAAATTAAATTTTCATTTCATTAATAGACTTGTGTTCAATTAAATAAAGGAAAAATTTCAAATAAGGGTATGGAGTGTATTCATTTTTTCAAAAAATGGTCGGAAGTGGATATTGTTCCAAGTAAATGTCTGAAGTACTTTTATTTTCTTAAATAAGGATTTGAGGTGGAATTTGTTTTAAATAAAGACGAGTTTCTAGTGGGTTAAGGGTATTTTTGTCCTTCTATCTTTTTTGATTTTTTATTTTTTTGGTGGTTTTCTCTTCGTCTCGGCCATTAGCAATGCTTAAAGAGGGTTGGGCAAGCTCGGCTTGCCTCACCTTGGCTGAGGCCACTCTCACTAGTAGTCGGCGAGCGATGGCCTTGCCTCGATGAGGCCGCCCTCGAAAGTTACAAGTGAGGCTAGCCCTCGCTAGATTTGGGAGAGGTTCGCCTCGCTAACGTTGAGCGAGTTTGGCCCTCACCAAATTTAGGCAAGAAAACGAAGGTACTTCACACTGATGTCTGGAATTTTCCCTCAAATACATACCGGGTATATTTAAATTAATAACCATCAAGTATTTAGTTGAAAATAATAAATGTCCTTTAACCTTTTGATATTATAAATAACTTAATTGTTGAGGACATTTAACGATCAAGTATTTTATGAGATTTGTTTAGTTAATATCACTATAATTGTAAATAAGCGGTAATGTTATAAGTGGTCGAACCTATTATATTATTAATGATCTCTCAATTTCGTAGATCGTGTGATTGTTGTTACTATTAGGTTAACTCATTTTCTAAAAGATTAATAAACATAATTTACGGTACCAATTGTTCGTCTAGTTATGCAAATCAGCTGTCCTTTTTTCTTTCTTGCTTAAATTTTATTTTGAGGGTGTTTGGGGGTATAAAATTGGAAACTTTATGTATTTAACTGAGAAGAGACGTGAGATTTATTATGTGCAGACTCATTATGGGCAAAACTTCTGTTAATGCAATGACCTTCCTGGACTTGGTCCTCCACCACCAGATGTTGGGAGGCATAAAAATTGGAGCAGGGGAAGAGTAGTAAGAGGTTCAACCCCAAAGGAAAAATGGAGGGGACTTCATATTTGTGAAACAAACCAACATGAAGTCACCAGATATCCTGACATCCAACTCAATTGCCCAGGTTTTTATGCACAAGAATCGGCCTCTCAACATGTAGGAGTCTCGGTAACTCTTGGTTGGAATTTCAAAGTCTTCCTTCGAAAATCCAAAGATGGAAGACTTCCAAGTCTCAGTAACCCTCGGTTGGAATATCGAAGTCTTCCTTCAAAAATCCAAGGATGAAAGACTTCCAAGTCTCCTTCCTTGAGTAGACTTCTACAGTTTTTTTCGTCCTTCAATGACTCAATGTAGAACATCCAAAGATAAAGACTTTCTTGTAATGATTGCTAGGTCCTCTGTCAGATAGTTTAGAACTCACACTGAGAAACACTTCGATTACAATAGTGATGTAAATCTTGTAAACTCTACACCTTGACATATCTAAGATTATATGTGCTCCACATAGATTCTTTAAATCGATTAAGATTTTTTCAATGATCATATCAACGTTCTTTTTCAGCGGGAGTGTAACTTGAAATACAATAACTTTTGCAATTATCAAGATTGATATAATTTATGAATATTTTGCCAAACTTAAAAACAAAAAATAGAGTTTTCATGCTTAAAAACAAAAAATAGAGTTTTCTCAACACCATGAAGCCTTGCTCTCAACCCTCATGTTTTGCAGTCTTCACATACAGCTAAAGTTTGTCATTGATTCGCAATTTATGCTATACTCTTTGCTAGCCAACAAGCTCAGCTTGTCCATTCATGATCTTTCTAACATATGTAGATTGATCATGTTAGGAACTTTTATTATTTTTAAGTCTCTCTCTCTCTCTCTCTCTAATCCAAGCTTTGCCACCATGGATCTTGTGACCATAATCACTTGCAATCCAAACTTAGGAACTTTTATTCTTATTTGTAGAAGTTTTGGGTCCACTAAAAGTTGAGGACCAGAATAAAATGACTCCAAATCACATGATTGACATCTCAAATGAGGACCATTTTAGACTACAATTTGTGGTGTGAGTGCACTTTTGGACAATCCCGCGCTTATGAATTAGAGGTTTATCGAGGTTAGGTACCTTCACGGCTGTTTTCAACCCACCACATTACACGCTCTCTTCATGGATGATATGACGCATGCAAAGAGACCAAAAAAGAACCAAAAAGGTATATGGACTTTGAAACTAACAAGTCCCCTTCCTTGATTAGACTTCTTGAGTTTTTTCTTACCCTTTGTTTACTCAATGCACAGAAAATCCAAAGATAGAGGACTTTCAAGTCTACTTCCTTGAGTAGACTTCTCCAGTTTTTCTTGCCCTTGAATTACTCAATGCGGAACATTCAAAGGTATAGGCAATTCATGATCTTGCTAGTTTTTTTCCAATGAGAATCTTCTCTGAGAGTTGTTTCTTTAACCTCTTGCATTTTTATTATTGATATCTTCATCTTCAGCAACTTTGAGACCTCGCAAGAACTTGATCTGATTTCCCTTTGTGATATTTGCTATATTTCGTAATGTTGACATAAACATAACTAAACAATTGGCTGCCATTTAACCTCACTCTCAAGCCTCAAATCTTGCTCAGCCCTCTTCACATATTGCTAGAATTTGTCATTCACTCAAAAGTTACGCGTACTCTTTGCCAATTCATGATCTTTACTAGAAAGTTTTATCCTTATCTGCAGAAGTTTTGAGTCCGATAAAAGTTATGACCGGAATAATATGACTCGAAACTAGTATCAAAACCACATGATTGACGACTAAAATGACACATGATTGACAACTAAAATGAGAACCATTTTAGACTATTATTCATAGCGTGAGTGCGATTTTGGACAATCGTGCGCTTATGAGCTGAGGCTTAACGAGGTCAGCAACTCCCATGGCCGTTTTGAACCCACCACATTGCACGCTCTCTTCATGTGGATGATACGATGCACACAAAAAGAGACTGAATAAGAATCGAAAAGGCATGTGGAGTTTGAAAATAACAAGTCCCCTTCCTTGATTAGACTTCTTGAGTTTTTTCTAACTCTTCGTTTACTCAATGTAGAAAATCCAAATATGGAAGACTTTCATGTCTCCTTCCTTGGACTAGACTTCTCAAGTTTTTTTCTCCCTCCATTTACTCAGTGTAGATCATGCAACTGATTAATTTGTTTTATGTGCAGGTCAGGGATTATAAATACCCACCCACCCACACATCCACACACACAGATAGCAAAAATGCACTTCCCTTCATCAACATCATCATCTTCTCTTATCACCGCCATTTTTCTGCTTGCTCTTGGTTATAGCCTCCCTGTTCCTTCCAGGAGCCTATGGCCGTAAGTGATATTTATATATTTGGTGCTTCAAGCTTCTAATAATGGAGGAGGACATAAATTGAGCATCATGATTCCGTGAAACCATAGCTGACATAGCATGATGCGAGAACATAGAGAAAATTTTATATATCTTGCTGTTTTTCTTATCATCACTTGGACAATTTTGTTTTATTGAATATCGAACTAAAGTTCAGGATGAAGTTGAATAATTCATGGATGACGTTGTACATTGAGTTATAAAGTTCAGAGATCATTTATGTCATTTATCCTTTTATTAATTATTGATCACATTTTTTTGCTTGCTCTTGATTATAATCTTCTCGTTTCTTCCAGGTGCCTCGGCTATTCCAACTCACATTAAAGTGGTGGTGAAGGAAGGATGTAAGTGATTTTTCTTCTTGGTGCTTTGAGCTTTCGATAATGGAGAGGGACATGGATTTCCCAAGGCATGATGCGAGAACATGCAGAAAGTTCTATATATCGTGGTGTTTTTCTTAAAGTTGCCCTGATATTTTGCTGCACGAATCATTTAATAATTTTGGGCGGTGTTTGATTTTTCATAACGATTTCCATTGAGTTTCTTCTTGCCTACAGATTTGGATCTTCTAGATTGTGGGGAAAATTGTCCGACAAGTCCTAAACCTATTGTATCTATGCCAATTGAGTATTAAACTTTTTTTTCATTTTTTATCAATTGAATCCAGTCAATTTTGACTGGAATTTGCCAACATAGATGTTAATCGTCACGCATAACGCGCATGGCATTCACCAAAAAAAAAAAAAAAAATATTAATCGTCCTACATGACATGACCGGCACTACTGTTGATAATATTTTAATGTTTTTCAGATTTTTTAATTAATTTAATTATTATTTTTTATTTTTTATTTTTAAATTGTGGTTGGCATGGCCTACTGGGTGAGGGTTGCGATCAGTCTCGTCCAGGTCTGGGTGCATGGCTTTTCAAGTTTCCTCTTTGCGACATGAGCGATCCTCCACTCGATGGGAGTGTAGTGACGTGCGGCGGAGAGATCGTTTCGATCACCGCTTTTTAACACCCTTGCTCATGGCTCTCCTCATCATAAGGCAGCCGCTTTGGTCGATGTGGTGAACTGTTTCACCACCTCTTTCTCTCCTTCGTTTGTTTTCTTCGGTTCGATCGAAATTTATTTTAGAAAAGGATGAGCAATGATCATGGGCAGATATTGATTCCCACAGGTCATTGCTTTCCTTTTAGAAAATTTTGCCCATCTCCCACGAGTTTCAACCCTCGTTTTGCCTTCCCCTTTTTTTCATTGAAACTTCCCTCGTAGAAGACTCCGAAAATCTCTTTTTATTCTGCCAACCTACGGTTTCCCCTCGAATATGCGTTGAACCACTAATTAATTCTCTACTTTCCTTCTTGTTCCTAGGCCGAGAATCTCCAGAATATGCGTCCCCTGTTCACTTCCCAATTTCGCAAAAATTAGCGCCTCAAATCTCACCTTCCTTCGCTCGATGGGAATTTGGTTGAACTTTCTTGCCCTTTGTTCCTGTTGCGAAGAGGAAGCTGAAGCCTAAAAGCCACTTGCCCAGATCTGGGCAAGGCTGGCCGCGACCCTCACCTTATCGCGGAAAGAGAAAATAGAAAATGAGGAAAAATAAAATAATGAATAAAAAATTCGAAAAATATTAAATATTTTAAAAATTGTTCACATGAGTGCTGGTCTAGTCACGTAAAACGCCTGATGTCCAAGTCAGCAAATTCTGGCCATAATTGGCCGAATATGAAAATATTTAGAATTCAATTGGTAAAATTAAAAGGGTTATGATTAAATTGGCAATAGTTCAATAGGTTTATAACTTTTTTTGACAATTTTTTCCTTGATCATGAGTCCTCCTTTCACTCCATATCTCGGCCCTTTTCATCACATAGTATATGATATTTCATAACAATTTTCATTGTATTGTCTTGCACATGCAGCTATCCCTGCGGTGGGAAGCCATCCTCGTCATGCCGGAGTTGCTGCCGTCACAAATTCTCGTCCTCGCACATCTACTTGTGAGTCATTTTTTTTTACTCCATATCTTGAACCTTTCTATCACGTTGTCTGCCTCTAGAATGGTTCATACATACATGAATCATTCATCATACATTGTATTACACTCGTTTGAAAGTACTGTAGCCTTAATTCATAAGATATTCTCTAGTCATATAATCATGTAACATGTTCAATTTCACTTTTGCGTCAAACGAGCATTGATACTCCATAAAATTTCATCTTTACAAATGTAGTATGTGCATATGCCTAATTTCTTATTTTTAGCAAGAATTAGTAGCAAAATCTCGATGTACTGACACTTATTTGCATAGCATTGTCACAACTTGGTCAATAAGATTTTCTACTGCAAAATATGTTGGGGGGGAATCATGGTAATTTTGTCATTATGTCAATAATTTCTCTGTACTGTTCAAATTAATTACAAAAAAAAAAAACCAATGTATATCCCATGACTAATATTTGTCTGGAGTATATTACTAACAGAGTCTCAAGCTGAGGAGGGAGTGTGGCAATGAGCTATAAAAAAAAAAAAAAATATAGTCTCGCATTCTCAAAAGAAAAAGAAAAAGTAAAAAAAGGACAGTCTCTCATCATCTACTTTCCGAGAATTAATTTCGTTTCTTCTAGTGAGACTCATTCCTTCATTTCCTCTATATTAAACATGGCTGCAGACCGCCGGCGACCTCCTTGAAAAGAAAACATGTCGGTTGTTCCGGATGCCATCAAGCCAAGAACTTGGTGTTTCTCATGATCGTGATATATATGTAATATGTCATAATACTCTTGTTATGTTCAAGATGTAGTAGAATTACTTCAGTTCCCTGTATTCCGCAAATCATCTTCCATACATTCTCATGTGTGGACTCGTCTTAACAATATTAAAATATAAAGAGATAAGTTTCACAGTTTAATCTTGAATAATGTTCACCCGAAGTAGAGACATCTCATCACTGTCTTGCACATTAGGAAGTGGGGCAAATTCATTGGTCCACTCAAGGAGCCTTCTATCTCGATAGCTATTCGGTGGCATAATTATTCAAAAAGTCTTAAATATATTATACGATAGTCAATTCACTTATAAAAATTTTCTAATATAAACTTTTGTCAATTTTGCCCGTAAAATGCTAACGTGGTGGTCAAGTCAAAGTCTTTATTTTTTGTAATATGATCGACAATGACGTGGATGATTTCTGAAAAAATTATATTCTTTTTCTTTTTCTTTTCTTTTAATTTTTTTCCTTCGTCGTATTTTTAGTAGGAAAAACAATACATTTTTTTCCAAAATTCGTCCACGCCAGACCGATTGTGTCACGTAAGACGGCGATGCTAACTGAATTGTCACTTCAGTGATTTTCGGCCAAAATTATACGATGATTTTGGATTAAATTGGTAAATTTAAAAAAATTAAAGATTGTATTGGCCATGACTTGTTGGGTAATTTTCCATTATTCGGCTGCGACAAGCGGGCTACCTAGTGCAATAAGAATGGCCTGACGCTCTAACAGTTCCATATACTCAAAATCAGCACCCCCCTCCAAAAAAAAAAAAAAAAAAAAAACCAAGGTGCATGAACAAGGCTTCGAAGCTAAAACAATGCTAAAAGGTGCAACTGTGATATGGGTTATATTGCAGTTTTTGGGGGGCAAACCATGAATTTTATCTCGGAAAAGATCTATGGACGAGTCGTCCTTGCCCCATAGTCCATGAATGACGGCTATTCTAGAAATTAAGCACTACCCGAGTCCATTCCAAGAATTCAGGGCTACTTTACTCATCTTTTTGTTTGCTGAGCTTCGGCAAACACCTACTATATTTTGTCCTTGATAAGCAAATGTACATAATATATATGAGGTGAAAGACAATTCTATGAGAAATTGTACATATATATATAAATGCAATAGTCTAGATGTAATATCATTTGGATGTACAATGCCAAGAAGAAGATTCCTATCGAGCAATATAGGTGTTGACAAAGAAAGGATTTTTCACTCTGGACTTTTCCGCCTATCAGCTCGTCCTATTGACCTCATCATTAGCATGTTTTTCTATTGAGTCACAGGGAGGGATGACCAAAATCTGTGCTATCCGCTTGGCTTACCAACCAGAGAAGGTGATTGGCATTTTATGGCAATGCAAAATCCGAAACACGCATTTATTTCCTTATTCGGTCTCGCAACCCCAGCCCTGGCGGTCCCTTAATAATAAAAAAAAGAAAAAATAAATAATTAATAAAAATTAGAAAAAAAAAAGTATCGAAAATATAAGATGATAAGTATTCAGGCTGTCAATTTCCAACTAATATTGACGAAATAGGTTACACTGAAAAATTGTAAAAATGTTTACAATTATATTAACCAAATTGAGAAGTTTAGAATTAAATGAATAAGTTCATAGCTTCCTAAGTAAAAGGAAGGAGCAATCAAGAATCAAAGTCAGAAATACATTTTGGTTGAGAATCGCGAAGGATTCAGAGCAGCGAGCGAGAATGAAATCATCACCTTGTCTCCCTCCCTCTCTCCCTCTCTAGACTTTGAGCAAGTTGTTCGTTTCTAGCTGCAGAGTTCAGAAGATGCTCGGTTGCTTCTGCTGCCGAATTTCGAACCCTGTCATCGTCTACATCGTGCCTGAGAAATGCGGGGGTCGATTTGGTCAGGCCGATTTCGATTTTCAAGTTCTTGATGGCTCCTGAATTTTGTTAACATTTTCGACCCTTTTCGTTAGTGGCTTTTCGTCGCCCGCACCCAAGCCGTTGACGTGGCGTTAATACAATTATAAACCCTTTAGTTAGAGGGAGAAAAAAAAGAATATATTTTGGAGAGAGAGTGATGGAAGGAAAAACCCTCATTGAAAAAATACATAAAATCTTCCAATTTTTAGATGCATTTGCTTCATGAAATATCGCCAATTTGAAATACATCTAAAAATACTCACTTCTATTACTTGTAACAATGAATTAATGAGAGAAACATGTTATCATCAATAAGATGTTTAGGCAAAGATTATTATTGATGACGGAAATATATTCTACTAACTAGTTTTTCTAATCAATACAAATAACTATATTTAGAAAAATTGTTCATAAATCATTGATTTTTCATGGGAAAAAATCAATAATAACTTTCGGAACTCAACCTCTTTCATTTTTATTACTAATATCACTGTTAGCTTCGTTATCTCATTTTGGCCATCAAAAACCTTTACTCTTATAACTAAAATTAAAGGATTTTAGTCACTAATGAGGACAATTACAGAATATTGCTAGATTAATAAGGCATTATGTAGTTTAGCATCCATAAAAATTTATCTAATAGCCATCTTCACGATGGATTCAATAAGTTACTCTGGTTTCTATTTTTCAAAGTAATAAAAAGCGTAATAACAATTATGATTAGTAAAATTTCATAAATAAATAGACGTTGTATCTTCATAATTAATGCTAATTGTTATATTCTAATGGAAATTGTATGAATAATTAAAAATAAATAGACGTTGTATTATCGACATTTAGTAACCTAATAATTAATATCATATTATATGAATAGAAGGACAAAAATGAAATGGACATTGCATAGGTCTTCCTTATGAATCCCCGTTCCTTTAGGAAAATCCCCATATTTAGTGGTAAAGTCAAACGATGAGACATCCATTTTTGATTACTAAATAAACTTTCATCTCTCCATGACATATAAAATCAAAATGCGATACTCATTTAGAAAATTAAGTTGCAAAGTTTTTCACGTTCATTAATTAATTTCGCCAGATGAAAAATAAGTTTTCTCTTTATCACAAGTGGCTCTATTATTTCTACAAAATTAACTCCATAAACATGTCAAAATGATTTTTAACTTTTTTTTTGGGATAAATACATTAAAAATCTTAAAATTTATCATGAAAATGTAATTTAATCCTAAACTTTAGAAAATTACAATTAAGCCTAAAATTTGTCATAAAAATGTAATCAAGTTTTAAAATTTTTAAAAAGTGTTATTACTGGAAAGATTTGATTTGATCAAATTTTAGACTATACTTTTTAAAAGTTTTAGGATTTCGTTATACTTTTGTAATAAGTTTTAAAAGTTAATTGTTATTTGAAAATTTTAAAATTGAAAGTTTCAGGACTTCGTTATCCTATTTTTTTTTTTTTCTATACAGAAAATTAAGATTTAGCACATCATGGAATTAAATTTCTAGTGCTGTTTGTGAACTTCTTCTTCGTCAAGAGACAGCATCCTCCCATCTTCCTCTGTTTCGCTGCGCTTTCGTCTTCCTCGGAGACTCTGTTCATAGAGAGAGAAAGTAGAGAGAGAGAGAGAGGGAGATGAGCAGGAACAGCAGCAGGCTGAACTCGGTGTTCTACGCGGAGTCGTACCACCCGATCCAGGCGGGCAGCATCGACGGCACCGACGTCCTCCCCCACGACAACGCCGTCTACCGCGCCCACCTCTGCTCCTCCGCCGGCCTCTGTAAAATCCCCTCTCCCTCTTCTCTTTCCCTTTTTCTTTGCTTTACTTCCTGGGTTTCTGACTCCGTTCTCGATTCCCCCCAGATGACTCGTTTGGCGATCCCAAGGCCGTCGGCGACCCCTACTGCACCCTCTTCGTCGGGCGCCTCTCCCACTTCACCTCCGAGGACACTCTCCGCAAGGTCTGGCCTTTGTCTTGATTTTTGAGGTTTTCTTTCATTCCCATTTCTCTCTTCTCTCTCCTTTTGAGGAAGAGTAGTTCTTTTTTTTTGTTCTTTTTCTTTGGGGTGTGTGGGTGTTTCAGCTGTTGAGCTCGTTTGAGGTGACAATGGCTGGCTGGCTGCCTGCCTGCCTGCCTGCTTGGGAGATATATAAATGATTCGACTTGGCGTCGTTCTCGTGATTTATGAGGGGAGTGTTGGGAGATGGAACTTTGTTTTGTTTTCGAGGATGGGAATGGAAATGCTTGCCGAAATATGGCAGTTTTGGTGTTAAAAAACGTATTTTTGTCGGTTCCGACTGCTAAATTGAGCATTTTACCTTGAATTACCACTTTTTCTATCTGTCTTTTGATTGATTTAGGCTTTATTGACCTACAATATGGGTTCCCTTGTGCAGGCTATGAGCAAGTATGGTCATGTGAAAAACTTGCGCTTGGTCAGGCACATTGGTAACCATCTTATTAGCTCTTGTAATTTCTATGATTTTCAGTTTGCGGAGAGATCATGATAAGTGCTTTGGGTTGATAATAATTCAAACTTCACTTAATATGAAACAAATCTTGGTAGCTTGCACTTTATTCACTGTTTTGACAGAGCAGCAATGCTCGATCTCTAACTTATTATATGCTTAGTTTTTTGATACCCTATTTTTTGTGGAGATGTTTTAGTGGCGGTAGTGTATATAACTTTTTAACATTACTGATAGCCAATTTGAAGCTAGTAAGGATCACTGGCTTTATCATATTCTTTATCCTGTGCATATGAGCCGATTGCATTTTGGATGGCATAGCTGTTTCTGCCTCCTTTTAAATTCAAGGCATTGGCTCTACAAATTTCTTACCCTGTCAGTGCCTGTTTGCAGTGACTGGTGCCTCAAGAGGTTATGCTTTTGTTGAATATGAAACTGAAAGAGAAATGAGACGTGCATATAAGGTACTTTTATTTTGTTCTAGGCATGTCATTGTGCTTGATACTGGGTAGAAGCCTAATGTTAAGTCTTCTGAATTGGTCCTCATGTCTTTGAGATAGTCCATGACATGCTGCTGATGAGGCTTTTATTGTTGATTCATTGTTGACGCTTTGCCATGCACCTTCTTAAGAGCTTTTTAGGTGCCTTTCTCATCATATCTAATAGCTAGATACATTGCGTAAGTCAACCTAGAGATCTAACTATGGGTGCCTTTGGATTCAGAACGAAGGAGATAGGAAGACATGCAAAATTAAGATAAAAATCTGTATAGAGAACTCGTTTGAGAGCTTCTTCATGTGGTTGCTGCTTATAGTCACCATTTTATTTAGGTTGAAAATTAATGTGAATAGGATATGAACTTGATGTATATTGGGTATGAGACACTGATGCCATGTTTTGTTGAAAACCTACTGCAATGTTCTTAGTGAAAAACGACTGGAAGAAATGTGTAACCAATAAAAAATAAAGAAAAGCTACTAGAAAATCACACATTTTCAACAATATATTTGGTCTTAATACTGAAACTTGTGATTTTATAATTTTTCCCTCATCTAGATGCATAGATTATTGAGCCACTAGGATACATGCTCACATCGGACACACTTATCAGGGTCTGATTAATGTAAACAGACTTTTGTTGAGTTGTTGCTAGAAAGCTGAATTTTAGAGCATGGAAGGAGCATAAAGCATGAATATTTGTGCTTGTTTAGGTCAACCTAAAAGCTTAAAAATTAGTGGAAATTTTTCTGCACAAAGATTGCATATGAAAGCTTGCAGAATGAGAGATTACTTTAGTTGAACTGAGGTAATTCAGAACTTGTTTTGTGGGTGCCACTTTTAGTCAACTTTCGTCATAAAGGTGCCTAGAATCTGAAATTATGTAATATGGTGAGATTCTACATTTAAATGTAAAGACAAGCATATCTATTTGACTGATCGGAAAGGCACCTAGAATCTGAAATAATGTAGTATGGTGAGATTCTGCATTTAAGTGTAAAGATAGCATATCTATTTGACTGAGACTAGCTTGTCTTTTAAAGTGCTTATACATAACTGGGTTTTTCCCCTTAAAACAGGAAAATGCAAGTAAAGTATTATCATATCTCTTCTTCTGTGAAAGGACAGAACGATAGCAAAACACGTGCTTTGAAGCTAGTTGGAAACTAACCTAGATTGTTATGCATAGCTTATCGAATATTTGTCTGTGAAACTTAAAATTACATTTAATTTGCAGGATGCACACCATTCTTTCATTGATGATTCTGAAATTATAGTTGACTATAACAGACAGCAATTGATGCCAGGATGGATCCCGAGAAGGTTAGGTTAGTTCAGCAACCTCTTTCTTTCCTTGCTGCCAAGATAAGCTAATAAATTCTAGTAATTCCTGCCAGGAGGAGGCCTTGGTGGTAGGAAAGAGTCAGGACAGCTTAGGTTTGGAGGACGAGAAAGACCATTTCGAGCTCCTCTGTAAGCATTCTCTATTTTTATATGGGTTTATGCATTTCACGTGAATTTTATTAGTTTATTGGTCTTTTGTTTTGCTTTTGCATGTATGATGTGAGATCTATCTGTACTTTTTTTACATATTATTTGCATGGACTCAGGAATCGTAGTCATTGTGTGTGGAATAAAATATGTTTTATCTTATTCAGCATTTTAGTCACATCCTATGTGGTTCATGATTATGAAGGGTCTTTCAAGGAAAATGCACACTGGGAAACAAGGGTAAAGTAAATGAAATTTTATATGTTTCCTTTCCCGTGTTCAACTCAAGGATAAGAATTTTGCTGCTGACGGTCATATGTCATATCTTCCTTTTTCTGGATCCTTACAGTCAGTAGTCTTCATTGTTTAGCTTGAATAATAATTATCAACTTGTCATCAATATTGGATGTGAGTATTTAGTCTTCATCTGGGAGGAGACAAATATGCAAGAAAGAGTTCTAATTCCTACCATTAATTTAAGGTGGTTACAGGGACAACTGTTGCTGTTTTGTACTTGTTTCATGAAAAAAAAAATTAGCATAGCAAAAATAAGTCTATGCAGTACCCATATCATGAGTATTTAATATGGATTGGTGACTAGGAACTATATTATCCTGTGTTTGCTTATAATTTATGTGGGAGAACTTTACTTGGCCTGAGTAAGCTGATTGTGGAATTTTTTTTTTTTTTTTTTTCATATTTATTAGAGTTTTCATTGAAAATGCATGCATATTAAATTGAATAGTGCAGTGTGAATTTTTGTTGGGCTTAGGATATTTGTGTTTAGAATGAATAATATGGGATCTTTTAGCGTGCTAGAATAGTTTGTTCAAAGATGTTGGATAAATTATAGGGTCTTAAATAATGGAGAAGTGGCATGTTATGAATTACTTTCACCAACCGAAATTCGAAGGAGTAGGTGTGATCCTTTTGGACACTTCAAAAATCCTAGTATTTTGTTGCAAAGTTGAAGCTGGGCCACATTTGATGATTCTAACTCTTTCTATATTGTCATTATATGATCAGTCGCCCAATCCCATTGGATGACTTGAAGAGGCTGGGCATTCCACCTCCTCCAGAGGGACGGTACATGTCTCGCTTTGAGGTATTGTCTCTGCTGTATCTAAATGCTGCATATAGCTCCATCAAAATGCATGTTTTAGCCCTCCTGAGTTAGTTATGAAATTTCATTTGCCATTAAACTTCTATACCAGAGTGTCATGATATTTCTTATGTTAAGTCTGACTATAATTCAAAACTAAGACCTGGACCAGCTAAATGAACAATGGTGTTGATGGAGGTACTAACCCTCACTAATTGAGCTCACTTCCTTATTCATTCCATCCAATAACCACTGCTCAAATGTTTTATATTCTTGTTGTGCAAGAAGAGATTTTCCATGAAAAGGGTGCTCGCCTTTTTACTTATGAAAATATAATTTCCACTGTTGAGAATTCCTTTTCACCTTTTTTCCATAAGTAAGCTTGGCCTAATCAGCCTCTTTATAGATCTGCCTAGATCCTTGTTCCCCTCCCCTTCTAAGATACTCTTCCTTTTCTGGCATTTGTGGAAACCATCATCCTTGAGGACTTAATTTGTGGGCATGTATGAGCATGAAGGTTAAGTGGCATTCCCGAGGTTGCTGTAAATTTGGTGGGAGGTTACCCAGCAGGAATTTTTCAGTTTTGAACTTAATCCACTTTTTGTGGCTTTATTTGGGATAAAGGCTTGTGGAGACTTTAACTCTTAGCTTTACTTTCTTCTATACTAAGATTTTACTGAAATTCTTTACCTGAATGTACCATCAGAAATGGAACTGTTAATACTTTTACTTGGTATAGGTTTCCATGCTATTGTTTGCCTTTTGCCCGTCAACAGGCATGATGCTTCCAACTCCATTAGGGGGAGGAGGCTACAATTAGCTTTCTGTACTCCATAGCACCTATCTGGATGAATTTGGGTTTGTTAAGTCCTGTGGAGTGACTGGCCTTGGAGACACAGTTTACGCAAATTTGGTGAATGGGCTGCATGACGTTTCCAACTCCATAAGGGGAGGAGGCTATAATAGCTTTCTGTACTGCACCTTAATGGACGAATTTGGGTTTGTTAAGTGCCGTGGAGTGACTGGCCTTGGAGACAAAGTTTACGCACTTTTGGTGAATGGGCTTGACCTTCTTTTCCCCTTGTTAACTTTTCTGTGATAATTCTATGGCAACCTGCACTGCCTTATGTTGAGTTCATTCTCCTTTAGGAAATTTGCAAGAGAAGTATAAGAGCGGTAGCCTTTTTGAGTTTTTCATGAGTCGTGACATTTATTACGAATCTTGTATATCAGAATGTCATGATCTTATATCTTTTTCAGGTTCCTTCACCCCCTAGAAGAGGACAGGGTTTGTTAGATAAGGAAGAAGGATCTTACAGAAGCTCTGGGAACAGAGAAGAGCATACTCACAAAAGAAACTCTGAGGACAGGGAAGATTGCGTGCATGGGAGGAGCCCTGATGATACATTAGATCACTCTTACGACAAAAGTTCCAAGGAAGAACATCGCCATGACAAGAGGCGCCGTAAGGATCGGGAGTTTTCCAATAGGAAGAGCTCAGTGGAATTAGAAGAGAAGCACCATTACAGAAGCTCTGTGGAGAAGGAAGAAACTGTAAGAAGCTCTTTGGATGGGGAAGAGCGCTCTTGCAAACGGAGCTCCATTGATGACGACGGACGTGTCAAGAAAAGGAGCAGAAGAAGTTCATCGGAGAGAGAGGATCATAAAGAGAGAGACTCTTCTGATAGAGAGGAGCGCCATCACAAAAGCAGGTCTCGAGATGAGAAAGAATGCTCTTATGAGCGTCACAAACATCGTGAGAGATCCCATCAGCGCGAGGGGAAAAGATCAATCAGTCAAGACTATCCATCCGATTATTGATTTTTAGGCCGTTCTTATTTGGTTTGATTCCCGAGAAAGATGCACGTAGGAACTGCTTTTTGCTTGCCTTCTACAGAGTGTAATTCCCCACCATGCATCCGTTCATGATGAAGTTTGCTTTGCGTTTTAGGAGAATGATGTGTATAGAGATTTTAAGTAATTTTACCTCTCATGCTGACGCTTCCTCGACATTACTACAACAAAGCCTCAGAGAGTGACCAGCGGAGACTTTTGCAGAGGACGGTTTGCCGGTCTTGAGGAACTAGAGGTGTTAGAAACTCGGTTATTGATTTGCACGAGAGATGGTCGTCTTGTTTCTGTGATTGAGTTTAACCAGAGGTGTGAATACGAAGGGCATACTGAGGGAGACTTCACCATCCGGAACACTTAATTCCTTCTCGGGGTAGTCCATCTGCGTCCCAACTTTTAGATGCCAACAATTGTCATTCAAAGTAACTCTTCAATTGGATATATGGCGGGTCGTGCTCCAGATTGGCGAGGAAAATTGAATTGTTGTCGCATAAGCGCAGTCTAAAGCACCTTTTCATCTTTTTAGGCACTCTAGTGCTACCGTCTTTTTAATTCGTAACATAATTTCCTTCTCAAGAAGCTGCTTCACTCCCCGCTGAAGAAAAGACTAAGCTCTGGATCCTTTCGGTCTGTTTAAGGCCCACTTTTCTAAATTCCTCTGCCTAAAAAATCATCTTACAGTTCATCTACTCATCCGGAGGGAGGACGGGGTCCTCATAGTCATTTTTGAGTATTAGGCGTCATACCGATCCTGATTAAATTCACAAATTAGCGTGACCGGGTCTCTGGAAATGAGTTCATCCATCTTATACAAATGACGAGAAGCTGATTTATCCAAAAGTGAACCGACACGTCCATTTCATCCTGTTATATCCTCTGAGTCCCTCAAAATGAATAAACATAATGACAAAGGTGACACGGACAAAAATTTATCAGGGGAAAGAGCATAAAGGTGTGGCAAGAATGTCTACAAGAAGTCTAAAAAAGCGCTTGGCCACGCCCAGAGATAGAAGGATGTTCACATATTCTGTGGCTGTACAGCAGACAATGAAGAAGGAAGACCCGACTTAAAATTGCAAACTAGTCATTGTTGGACATTTAACATCAAGACAAGATTGCATGGGACGCTTGTAAAGCAAATACATATGGACTAGCCAAGAAGACATCTCAACAAGCTCTTGCACTGAGGAAAGTGCCTCAAGACTGCAACATGTACAACTTCCGTCTGGTTTCAGTTCCCACAAACCACCTGGCTTGGGGGCACAAAAAGATGCAAACAAATTTGATCAGAACACATGGATCTCTTTAAAAAAGAGAGGCAGAGATGAGGGAGTAATCAGGCTATCTCCTTCTTAGTGAGGTCCAGGTCCCAAATGTCACGTGCATGAGTGACTACAGTGGATGATGACATAGCTACAATCTAAAAATAAGAAGAAACAGGAAAAGACGTATCCTCCTTCAACACATGCTCTCTTTGTACTCTTTGTTCCAGCTGTGTAAAGCAAATTTGGTTACACATGACGGCCGCATTTCCTATTCCAGCAACCGAGTTCAGAAATAAAAAATTGATAACAGAACATACACAACAGAACCAGTCTTTTGAGTATGCAGGCACAAATAATGACCTAAATAACTCTCAAGTCTGTACAGTGTCGAAATATCTACTTTGCACCATCTTACCTCAGATTTGTTTTGCAGCTACAACACTTCCACTCATGCAACAATTTCTGATTTGCAGTTACTGGCAATAGGGACTCAGCTCATGGTTTCTTCCTTAACCACAACAGCTTCACTAGTATTGGCCCTCTGTGCAGCCCTTCTTTTGGCTTGAATTTGCCGCACATATTCTGCCACTATAACATGGAATTTTGGAGCAAGTTTACTTGATGAAGTAACATTAAGCCCTGCCTTCTTCAAGGCCCGGGTGACATGCTTTTGAGCTTTCTGGAAGTGGACACTACAAAGAGAAGGAACGGTGGATCTCAATATTGGCTTCCCACATGTTATTGATCCCGCCGGAGCACTATAAACAAATGGATGATCAGTCAGTCACAGATAGCATGAAAGGGAATCGTGTTCGAATACACAGAACAAAAATCACACGTCTAATAAAAGTTTTGCAATCTAAAAGACATGATTTAATCACCGTAGAAAATTAATTAAGCCGCAGAGAAAAAGAAAGTATAGAAACCAAGCAATAAAAGTGATACAACACAGGGAAGGATGTGATATATTTAACCCTTCACATGAATATTTCTCTAGAGCCAAAACTTCAGAGCAGGGAACTGGAACTCCATAGAAGACCGCTTAAAAAGAACTAAATAATTCTCCATTTTGTCCATTGGGAAACTATTGCCAGGAGTTAATCTACTAGACCAGATGAATCAGATTCTCCGACCAGTCAGTGTACCTCTATATTGGAATTCCACAAAACAATAACAGAGACACGGTCATCACCATTATTTAATGAGACTTTGTTGCCAGGAGAGTGAATCATCCCTCTCTTCCTTTCCTGTCCCCAACAACACCCCTCATGGGGAAGAAGGAAGAAAAAGTGCCTACCCTCTTTACTCAGCCCCAACCCAAAAAGAAAAAGTAAAAGCATTTAAAGGAGTGATGGAGAACCTGCCATTGTACATATACCTGATAGTCTGATTACTTCACATATAAAATTTACAGGTGAAAATGCTTAACTAGTGACCTAGTGCAAAGCTAAACTTCAAATTCGACAGCAATTAATCTGAGCTTACACATGTCCTGCCCCAGTCTCTCACCCTAAGAACTCATTGAGTCTGCGAAACATCACATAAATCTTTTCCAGCACTCCGAGTCCCCTTCGCTAGGGTTCAATGCACCTAATATCTGAGATCCATCCAACTCAACAAAAGAAACAGCTCATCTTCTCACCTCATGTAGAAAGCAGGGCTCTTTTCCATGTTTTTCTCCCGCTGAATAAGCACTAGTAGAAACAGGGCTGAGGTATTAAAGCATCATACTAGAAGATACATCAAGGAATTGGAATCCTAAACTCCTCGAGCATAGAAGATAATTGCATCACTTTCCAAAGTAAACTACATGCCCAGTGCATTCTCTAAATAATCATTTTTCCATGTCCAACTTGACGAGGTAGAGTTTCATTCCTCTCCTGCTCTCACATAAACATTTCTTTCTAGCGAATTTCTGAATTGCAAATTTTCCTCCATATGGGTCACACCCACAAAAACAATCCTCCATTTTCTATACAATGCCATGATTTTTATATCAGAAATGACTATGGTTCAACAAATTTCGATGCATCCTCAAATGGCCAGTATCCACATCATTCTATTGGCTCTATTTGTGATTGCAACCGCGCTAACTAATCCGACAAAGGCGAGACAGTAATAGGGCAAGGAAATTGCCCAGCAAATGATCCGCACAATTTTCAACATACACTAATCAAAGAGGTAGAGGGCAGAGTAAAAGAATCACCTTTTGATGACATAGCTGCAAGCCTTGTAGAGCTTTTGCCTCGGATCAGACAATATGTGCAAATGGCAAAAGCTCGTCAGCGCCATGGCCTTCAACTTACACCCTTGGAACGAGCACCCCTTATTGTTGCCCTTAGCCTCGAACTCGCTCCTACTCAGGACGACGCTGCTCCCGACGTTCTCCCCGATACCCTCCCCGTTCGGCCCGTCCGGCTCCGCTGACCCGTCCACCTCCATCCGCTGGCTCTCTTCCTTGAAGGGGCTCATCCCGTACTTCCAGTAGTAATCCCGGTACTGGACCTTGAGCTCCTCCATGAGCGCCCAGTAGTGGTCCCGGTAGCATCTGGAGAGCTGCTTGAGGCGGCGGGACCGGCGCCGCAGGACCTCGGGGCGGGCGAGGTGGGAGGCGCGGGAGAGGACCGAATCCTCGTGGGTCGGGGCGAGGGGGTTGCCGCCGCCGCCGCCGCAGCCGCCGGCGGCGCTGGTGGAGGCGGCGGCGGCGGCGTGGGGGAGGGGTTGTGGGGTCCGGCTGGGGGAAATTAGGGTTTTTGAGGGGTTTTGGGGGCTGATTGTGCTTCGCGGCGGAAGCCATGGAGAGAGAATGTAGAGAGAGAGAGAGAACCAACGACGCGAGGCGGTTGCTGATTGGGCAGATTGGCGATCCTAGAGAGAGAAACAGAAGAGAGAGAGAGAGAGATAGAGGGGAATCTGCAGAGGGAAGAAGAGAAGATGCTGACGGGAGGTTGAAGAAGAAGATGGTGGAGACGGAGTTTGACCGTCCCGCTTTGTCGCCATGCGGAGATTCGGTTTTTCCATAAGATTTGACTGCAAATTCACTCGACCCTTTTTTTTTTTTTTTTTTTTTGCTTTTTCTTCGTCTTTTTTTTTTTTTTTAATAAAAAAAAACACCAAAAATCTCAAACTTTACTCAAAGTGACAAATTTACCATAAATATTTTTTTGTGACATGAAATACTCCAAAGTTTGTTAACCGTAATACATTTACCTTAAATTTTTTTTGTGATACAAAAAATCATGAATTTTCATTCGTGTGATAAATCTACCCTAAATTATATGGATTTTTGGTCTTTTTACTTTTTAAATTTTTTTTTTTTTTCTTCTTCTTCTTCTTTCTTCTCTCCACCGGCGTCGAGCCGCCCTAGCCAGCCCATGCGAGGGCAACCCTCGCCCGATGCCGGCGGGGGCAGCCCTCACTAGATGCCGGCTTCCCTCCACTAGCTCCGCCATAGCCGGTAGAGGAAAGAAAGAAAAAAAAAAAAATAGAAAAAATAAGACGAAAATGCCCTTAATGCAATAAATATGTCACAATTTGAAAAGTTGAGCGTTTTTCATATCACCAAAAAAAAAAAGTTTGAGATAAATTTGTCATTTTGACAAAGTTTGGGATTTTTTGGTGGTCTTTTCCCTTTTAAATAAAAAGTTTGTAAGTGTGGAAATCTAACAATAATATAAATGAAAAAATTCCAAATAAGAGTACGAAAAACTACAATTTTCTCAAATAAGAATTGAAAGTAGATTTTTTATTTCAAATAAAGACCTGAAATAATCAAATCATCTCAAATAAAAATATGAAGTGATTTTGTTTTTAAAAATGGTGCTTTGGTAAAAAAATTATAAAATATTATTAACTCTTTTTTTTTATTAGTATTCACATCTTTTCGTGGGATAAACGTGGATAATTATTCTTCTATATAAAGATATACTACTGTCGTTTCCGATTGGTCGGATACTTTTCTTCCATGTCCGATGGAAAAGAATTTCTCCCCAAGCAAACTTGAGAACTGGACGAGGCATATAAATTTTTAAATTTCAACGTCTCCATTTATTCAATGGATGTTCCCTTTTTTTTACCATATCCAAAGAAGGATAGTTTACGCTCTCGATATTTTTAATAAAAGTCTTGCAATAGTCATTTTATACGGGAGTCTTGTTGTGCGCACGCTATCACTTTCTACCTAAAACTTCTCGAGTTGTAACCAAATTTCTACTTGAACTAATTCTCTTGCATGCATACAAAATATCCTATCCACACATATGAAGCTCGGCTCGGCTCGTGAGGTGATAAACATGGAGCCTCCTAGGATCCTTTGGATTGAAGAACGCCATAATGTAATTACTAAATCTATCTTACTCGATCGAGCGTTTTCACCACCTTACCGATTCCAAAGGGTTCACATTATTTTCAGGTCCTAGAGCTTGAAGTGATGTTGTCCAAAGCATGAAACTTCATAAATACATCCATCCCATCTACAACTCCAACTAGCCCCAAACTTGTTTGTTCACCACCACATCCCTACTAGAGGAACCAAATAGCATGGGATCGGACGATGGACCACAAGCCCTTGGGTAGGTTTTAAAGACCCAAGTTCATGTGCCTAGAACGACACGAGGACGTGCGGGTTTTCTTATTTAGGACTCATATAATTTTATGAATGAGTCAAGATCCTAATAAAATAATGTCGTTAATAATGCACAAAGGAGGTACGTCGAGTTTGGTGCATTTTGGCCTTGTTTGATTTGAAAAAGAAGGCATTCGGGGGCCTTACGAAATGTTTACTTGATTTCTTACCAATTGAACGAGATGAGAATTGGGAATGTACCCAAAAAGGAAATTTAACTACCAACGTGTTAATTTTCTATACCCGAGCTATACTGCTTGGTTACTCATAAAATGGTCAAGAAGAAAACAGGGCCCAAGTTTGAAGTGTTGGGTCGATTCCTAACGCACCTAAACTGAAATATATATCCTAATGCGACATTCTTAATTTTGCCGAAATTAACACCTCTACTTATTAATATGTCCGAAACGAATCTACTATGCACATCTTTTTTTGTGGTGAACCTTTGCGTGGCTATCGCGAGAACCAGTCGGCCGTTGCTCGATGGCTGTGACCTGCGCAGCACCGTTCCTACTCCACTTAAAAAAGAAACAAATTTGCCCGATGTGATTGCTGATTACAATCATCGAATTGGTTCGATTGTTAAACCAAATCAATATTGGCCGAGAGTAGACGGGAAAATCAGGGTCAATGTTTTCCCTTTTCAGCTTTCTTGCTCGGTTATTCGGAGAAAGTTAACGAGCTTTTGGACCCTTCGGAAAGATGGTTACAGTTCGAAAAAATCCTAACCAAAAGTTTGGCAGACCTATATTTTGTATTAAATATTTCGCCTCCTGATCTACCTGTTGTAGATAATTTGTATAATCCAAATAAATTTCCCAAAACTTTGATATATATGGCAAAAACTATTATAATTGACCTAGGTAACTAAAATCCTCACTATGTATGCGCATAACATTCAAATGCAATATTGATATTCTTTACTGACGGATACCAGAAAGCTAGAACTCATATTGAAGTGAAAGAAACGTGATCTTAGTTTTTGATACACAACATATGCCATGCATCTAAAAGATGAGTCTGCGAATTCCTCTCTCCATACAGATCATGTACTGAAGAAGATCACGAAATAAAATATGACCAGCAAACCGAGCTTTTCTAAGAAGGCGACAGGTTCATACTGCACCAGAACGACCATCAGAACCACAAAGGCAGCAACGCCTAGAGGCAAGGTTCCCTCCGCCGGCCGGTGCTGCAGTGGCGCGGTGAACGACAACCAGTGGACTATGATGACCAAGACCACCGGCGTGGCCAAAAGAACCCAATCCATCAGAGCCCCAAGTGCCAAGAGGTGGGTGATGAGCCTAGGAGAAGATGGAAAGATGAGTGAAGCAGAGAAATGGCAGAAGAAGCTGATGGAACGTGGAGCATGTGTTGAATTTATAGGAAGAGAAAGGGTCATTCTTTCTTTCTTGGCTTGTATAATAGGTCACCAACTTCTTGATAAAAATTATCCCACTTTGGCTCCCCTGATCTAACGCCTAAAGGGCTAGGGTGTTTGTAACCACTCATCCTATTGATCCAACCAAAGAAAACAAAAATTATTGTTGGTAAGCTCTCTTAATTTTATGAAGAGAAAGTTCACCTTAGTTAAACTGAAGTCAAGAAGTTACGGATTTATTATGCGAGTTCATGTTGTTTGAGATAATAAGGAGATTTTATTCGATATTGGAGGGGCTGAGTTTTTTTCTTCTTCTTCATTGTTGTTGTTAGCATGGACAAATTTTACAATTTTTACCTTTACCCAAAAAAAAAAAAAAATCTTTACCAAAAAAAAAAAATTTACAATTTTTACTCAATTGTTTCTCTTTAACAGGAGGGGGAAGTCCTTAGCTCGGAAATTATATTAAGGGGCAGAGAGAGCAGCTAATATGCAACTAGGCCCTAGTTGCGTTGCCCTTGCATTAAGTGGAAGCTGTTTTTTCCCCCTTTGTATAGTATAGCCATGAAAAATTAGATCGAAGATGGGAAAGCACTTACTATGCATCTCAAATGTTAATCTTTGTGTGTATTTTGAACAGTTGCCTAATGCATTTGGCTCTCGATATCATCAATGAAGTAAGAGCAGTGACCGAAGAAGTCAACAAACCCTAGCCCCTCTTGCCCTTGAGTCAGCACCCTCATTACCTTAGCTTGTGCTGGAAAGGCAAGAGATTTGGTATCGACATAGCATCCGATGCAAGCTCGAGCACTGTAGCGACTGTCCTTGCTGCTTCTTCCGGTGTCTGGTTTCATCAGAAAGCTATCTGTAGAGGCTGTCGTCAGTCTTGTTTTCGTTACAGGTTTGTTCAAGTCGTTTAATTTCCCTTCTCTCGCAGAATGTGTGCTCACCGTTTTCGTTACTTTCGTCACGTATAACATTTTGGACTCAACATTACACGAGCCAAACATTTTCGGCACAGATTAATGACGCTAGCACATGCAGAAACACGTTCCGCAACAAGGGTCACCTTTTCTCTACAGTAATTTTTCCTTCGCTAAACTCGAACTGAGTTGGGAGCGTTCTACACACGTTTGTACAAACACCAAGCGGGTTGGGTATTCGTTCATTGTGCGAAATAGTACACTGTCTTCTGTCTTCTATTTTGGCTGGTATGCTGCTTGACCGGAAATTGATGTGAGTGAGAGAGATTCCTGGTTTGAATGTAGCCAAGGAAATATGTAGCTAGGAACTATCAATGTCCTCACCCTTACTCTTCATTATATTGCTAGTGTGGGGAAGCCATGGCATCACTTCTTGGCGCATCTGTAGTCACTCTCTACCATGGTCCACCGATTCTCCTCTTACCTTCGTCTGCGTCTTCTGTCGCCTTCTTTGTCTTCTCTAGCAACAATAGATGCGGATTCTTGGCAGGTTCATCCTCACAGCTGAAGCTTTCTTGATGTCATCATGTTACATAATACAAGTTGATACCCACGTCCTTAGTGTTAAAATATTCATATATTAAATCACACAACCATCTAATAGTTTAAATTTTTGGAACGGTCGATAGTGATCCCATAAAAAAATCGATCTTTAACCATGCCTTCCACTAATGCCTCTAATATGCTAAAATATCCGTACCCGTCATCTTTAAACATAAGCAATTTTGTATCATTGAAACTGACACAAACAAACTATTCTTGTTTGCATTTGCATTGATTGAAAGTCAAGATCTAATGGGATTTATTGATGGCAAGTGCCAGATGCGGAGTCCAACAATAATGACATCTTGAAAAGAAGTCAGAGTCCGTGTGGAAGTGACAAATCTACAATTCTTACAACGAAGAAGGTCAAATCACCTTCTACAGGGATGGATTCTTGCAACACTTTGTGAAGACATCCTTGCGGAAATAGTAAATTTGAAGACATCTATTGAGGTGTAGAACATTTTGGCCAAGGTATTTGAGGAACGTGAAGTTTCAATTTTTTTTACAACTCCAAAATATGGTAGGTATAATTTTCATCTCTTTATGAGTATCTCGGTGCATTTTGAAATAATTTTAATGAGCTATTTGCTAGTGAATGTCTCCTTGAGGATGAAAAAAAGGGTGTCTTTGTTTTCGTTGACTTAGGTGACTTAGGTGATCAATATGATTCATTCACTATCTCCATGTTGAAGGCTTCCTATGCCAACCTTCTTTAATCTGATTTCACAATTGCAAAGTTTTGAGAGTCGAATGACAAATAAAATTTCCCTTGCAATTTAATAAGGGACGGCTTTTTTTGGTCAAAGAAATAATTTCAAGAGTAACAAGAAGGGAAAACAATTATAGCATTTTGGTAATAATCGTTTTTCTTCTCAAGAAAGAGTGTTTCCTCACAATGGTCTAGGAATGAAATATTCTCGAGCTGATTTTATTCGTTGGCAGGGTCAAAAGCCACAATTCAATCAAAGCATGACTGGGAAGCTTGAAAAAGGAACGGTCAAAATGATTTCCTATCAAACACATAACAAACAATGACATACTGCTTTAGATTGTTTTAATCGGTTTATAGGTCTTTCCTTCTATCAGATGTGCAAAAGGCATTTGCTGTGCTTACTGTTGGAAATAGTCAAGATTTGGAATCGTTCATTGCCACTAGATCTTCAAATCACATGATTGGGGATGCAGGTAGCCTTTTCAATTCCATTGTTGTATTGTTTCCTTACAAAGTAATAGTTTGTAATATCTTTATATAGTAGAAATCATCTCAACAAATTGTACATAAAGATCAACAATCAAACATTGTTGTTCTTTTCTAGTATTAAATAGGAGGTCTTCAGTTCGAATCTTTCCGAACCCATATTTGCCTCTCCAATTACATATTTCCACACCTATGCCAAAAGGCCAACCTAGAAATACCAAACGTCATCTTGCCAGTGCTGCCTCTCGTCCTTCCTAATAGGACCTATATCATTTTGGTGGGGCCAGGGCCATATCGCAACTCCGAAATCCATGTCTAATTATTAGTCCTAAAATGAGTGGATCAACAATTCGTAGGTCTACAGGATGTAATCGACAATCACTAGGTCAATCTCTCCTAGTCACACAGTTGGGATGACTACGTTTAGTTGTTTTTGAGTAGTGAATGTGACAACAATTGAATACTAGGAATATAAGGCCTCCTTCATGTTCACCTCAAGGAAGTGGCTTTGATTTTTCCGAGAAAGTGTTAAAATATTTAAATATTAAACAATATTTTTATCTAAGCTTAAACTTTTTATAAGAGTGATCCCACAAAATTTCATGGACAATGGTTCTACAAAATCTCACATTTATCCATTTTTAAGATATGAATGACACTAAAACGAAGTGAAAGAATACTTGACACGTCCTAAAAATCTCAAACCTTGCTGGCATTGATCCTCAAAGATTACCCCATGATGTTGAGCACAACGTTTTAGGTGATGTTCTTCGAGACACTATTCAAAGGATGAATTCCTATGGATCTCGGATAAGGATCTCCTCTCCCTCGCTCTTATCTGCACAACTCGTTTGGGTAAAGTTTCAAAAGGTCCCCATCGATTGAAATAACAACTCAAAGATTGATTTTGGAGGACTCTTTACAGACATGCATCCTCTTACACGTGGATTCTTACTATAACGTTGGACTTAAGCTACGAGTTAAGCTACGAGGCTTGCGATGATAAGTACCAATCGTTAGGCTCCCTATAATTAAAACCCTCAATGACCCCAAACGAAAGAATGGTCCCCGGGGAAAATTTCGTGCTTCTACATGCTTCTTCTTCTTCTTCCTCCATGTCTTGTCCATTTTGCTGACTTGGCAATCTATCAATTGCTTTTGAAAAGTCAAATTGTACTTTTAATTGCTATTTTTAATCAGTTTTAAAAGATTAAATCCCTTACTATGCTGTCGGTTCCACGTTTCATTCCCTCTATTTAAATAATCACTTTCAGAAAATTCATTCTCCTTTTCTCTAAGTTTAGCGTCTTTTTATTCCATCAAACAACAAATTTGGTACTTATTTAATCATTCGCTTAACGATAAAATATTCTTCCAAATATGATTTCATTTATTTCGCAAAAACAGAATAATTTAAAACATATTTTATTTGAAAAAGATCTCTTGTATTACTTTCGTTATGGAGAACAACTCAATATAAATATTTTCTTATATGATGAAAACATTTTCTATCCATTCATTTTTATAAGTGATATAGACAATAGTTCTTAAAAAAATATTTTTTGAATTATTCCTTTTTTGCTGTCTTATTTGTTAGCAATGCATAAGTTTTACGTAATTGTATGGTTTATGCTTAGGTGTTGTTGTTTTTTTTTTTAATTTATTAATTAGATGGTCCGACCGATTCATTCATTTGTTGGTGCGACCAATTCAAGCGAAAGAAACAGCTGACCTCACCAAAAAAAGAAACCCAAAAAAAAAAAGGAAAAAAACCAGAAAAAACGATGGAAAGCGCCACGAAAAGGAGACCGACACCAACTTCCAGATTCGACGCTCGCGTCACCCCGCGGCAACCGTCACCCTTTGCGCTGGCGAAATCCCATTGGTCCGGCCTCGCATCCCTCGCGTCCTGATTGGTCCGTCACGGTTCCCCGGGCCGCGACCCGCGGGGCCCCTCGAGCGCGCGCGAGGCGCACGAGCACCCCTCCATTGCTGTTGAGTTCAAAGCAGCAGCCAGCAGCCAGCAGCAGAAGCAGAAGAAGAGAGAGAAAGAAGAGAGAGAAGAGAGAGAGAGTCCAACCTTCTCTCCGATCTCTGCAGATTCCTCTCCTCGAAAGCGCATTCGCTCGGGTGGATTGGAGCCTCGCGGGAGCGGAATTCGAAGTCGCCGGCTCGAGGGAAGCTCCGGATTCCGGCGGGTCGGGGCGCCGCGATCTGGCCGGTGTGTGAATTCGCCGCCGGCGGCGGGAGGACAATCCCGAGGCATGCGCGTTCTGGTGAGTCTTCGTTTCGCAGCTCGCTCCCATTGATCCAGGGGCGACGTTTTCACTCCCGTTCGCAATTCGGTTACGACTGTCTCGTCGGGCGAATGCTTGAATTTGATTTCCCGCTGGTGAGATCTGCGGTCCGCGATCTGGGTATCATTGGGATCGCATCAATTTTGGATTTTTTGAAGTTGTATTCGTGAAAAATGAGGTGGGTTGGCGTCGTGTTGTGTTAAAGGCGAGATCTGGTGGGAGTCTGGTCGTAACGGTGACATTCGGATTTGAGTTTCTGATATCGATGGAGAATTGGATCGAGTTGCTGATCATAATGAATGAGAGAAGTCTTAAATTGTGTCGTCTCTGTTGATTTTCGTTGCACTTGGGCGATGAGTCCAGATTTTTGTCTTGCGAGCTTCTAGCATTGATTAAGGCAATGAAGATCATGTTTTTGACCTGAAATGCAAGTCTCGTAGAAATGCTTCTATCCTGATGAAGATTGAATCAATCCTCTACTTCGTTTTGTGCTGATTTTGGAGTTTATCTGTAGATACATCTGGCGAGATCGTGAGATTTTAGGGGCAGATCAATGAAGAACGGGATTTTAGAATGCAGTGTTTGCCACTCAAAGCTTTTGTCACCGAGCGCCAAAACTGTATCGAGGGCCTATGACCGGCACAGAAGCAGAGTATCGTCCAAGCAGCGTGCCCTCAACACCCTCTTGGTGGTCGGTGATTGTATCTTAGTTGGCTTTCAGGTAATTACTTGCATTTATATCAATTTTTGCTTTTCTTCCCAGGATTGATTGGTTCATTAGGAAAACCTTTTTCTTCATTATTACAAATTAGTAGCAAAAGGCGCAGTGCATGTTCTTAAATTAATGCACGAGGTAATAGTAAAAGCATTTTGTTCTCTTCTCCATCTGTTCTCAAAGGAAGAAGTATTCACGGTCATCTGACTAGCTTATATATCCTATTGTGCTCCCAGAAACATGAAATGCTTAAATATCATCATGGTTCTGGTTTAATTTTAGAAACATGACGTTTTACTGGATGTATTAATCGATCATACATTACAGTTGATCGTTGACTTCGCTTAGTAGTTGTCATTGACTTTGTATGGTTTTAAAAAAAAACAACAAGCATTATATTCTTTAAGATTTCTATTGAGTCATTGGCTTTTCTAAACGGTTGACTATTTTTACCATTTTGTGTTCTTGTTGACTACAGAATTAGATTTTTGATGGTCTACTTGTAGGATCTTAGTCCATGCTTTCAGAAGGTGCAAAGATCATCTAACTTATTTATGACTTCTGTTCTGCCAGCCTGTTTTGGTATATATGTGCAAGGTGGATGGAAAGTTCAAATTTAGCCCAATCAGCGTTAATTTTCTGACTGAGCTTGCAAAGGTCACTTTTGCAATTGTTATGCTTTTGTTCGAGGTACTTTTCTTTTTCTTCTCTTTCCTGACTCAATATACGTCATAAGTTTCCTGCTGTCCAGCTTTTCATATATAATATTACAATTGATTTGAGACTCTGGAAGGAAGATTGTCTTTTGTGTTGATAATGTTGAATGATTGTCTTTTTCTAAGCATGTGATGTACATTTATTTTGTTGCATAAATAAAGACCTGCTAGTCGGGAATTGAGTTGTTGGGTGGGTGGGTTTGGGGTGTTCGGGGAGGGGGCAGGGAGTTTAGAAGATAGAGGTACTGTCTGAAAGACTTTATAATTGCATTTTATTTCTATATCTCATGCTAAGTTCTTGCCGTATTGATTTACTCTGTAGGCAAGGCATCAAAAAGTTGGAGAGAAGCCATTGTTATCAATATCGACTTTAGTGCAGGTATCACTTCGATACTTTGATCCATCTTAGTTTTTATCTATTCTTAGTTTAAAGTTAAGACTTTTGCTCAATTGGAGGATCACGTGGGAAAATAAATTCACATTGTTAAAATTATCATGTCAGTTTTTTGCACCATGATCTGGCATTTGCCTTTACAAAATTGTCAATGAGTACATTTGCAAGTGAACAAAGAATACGTGCTCACATGATCAAGATTCTACTTGTTGTGGCTACTTCTATAAACCTAGGCTGTTGTGCTTCGAGATTCTGGTATTTTTAATCAGGGAATGAACAAAAGGATGAATAAAAGTTGTGAGATGGTTAGCTAGCACCACATTGAGACTGCTAGAGAGGCGGGACAAAGACTCAAATGACTACTGCCCAAAGAGCTGGCATTAAGTAGGCCCGGTTCCACTATAATAGACTTTGCATAGTGTAGCCACTGCAGAGTATGGAACTGGAAGAAATGGGGATGTGGGGATCGTCATGGGTGACTATTGTGCCCATGGGATGAAGGATGGGGTCTTTGCAGTTTCCATTTGGGTATAACACTGACCCACTGATGATCTGTGGCAGCAAAACTAGTTTTACGGTCACCTGCCGCCAGTGTACTTGCAGGTTAACGTTAGGTCTACCTGCTAGGTGATGGACTGGTGTCAGCGACAAGATAAATACTCTTGCTTGAAAGATATCAGTCTAGAAGGCTGAAGACTGTTTTGAAAGAAGGATTATCTTCTACTTGTTTTTTTCTCAGCAACCAAGCATTTGCTCGTGATCTGTTGAATTCAGATCAATACACCTCAATGAAACACAGCCTTAGCTGTCCTTTCAATTGGCCTAGCTTTTCAGCCTTGATTTTTGTTTACAATTTTCATCTATTTGTAGGCAGCACGCAACAATGTGCTTCTTGCTGTTCCAGCCCTTCTCTATGCCATCAATAACTATTTGAAGTTCATCATGCAGGTATTTCTGCTTCATTGACGTATCTATGTGCTGCTTGACCTAGTGATGTTCTGCCCTTATCATGATCTAAGAGATCTTTGCCTTGACTCCTACATTCTCTCTCCCTCATCATACATATTAAGACGGCCTTGAGTACCGACTTACCTAATTCTCTTTATAATCATGGGTTTGACAATATCCCGAAATAGTTGATGCTGGAAATGAGGACATGATTTGATACCAAAAGGCATTTTTTATGAACATGACCAAGAAATTCGTGAAAGTTTTGATGTAGCTTTACAACTTAAACTTGGTCAGAGGGGAGTTTTAAGTATGGAATGGATCACCATGTGCGCAGAATAAGAGACTCTACCACACAGTTATGATGGCAATAAAATCCATTTGGCTTGTGTTATGATATGCTGTTCTTTTTACAAATGTTTTGACACTAGTTATTAAAATCAAGTGTAGTGAACAAGTTTGCTCAAACATCATAATATGACTGATTGGGCTTTATGATTGACATTTTTATAGATTTTTAATCGTCGGTAATATATGTTTGATAATGAATTAGATGTGTATTTTCCTATGTACGATCTTAATATATAAGGAATGTTAAATGAATGCTTAGTGTGTTTGTATGATTGCACTTGACCTTTTAAATAGAATAGCATTTAATGACACACCTTGCTTACAACTAGAAAATTTGTGCAGCTTTCAAGCAATAGTGTTCGCCTTATTCATTCTTTTTGGGACTTGGTTTGTTGTTAATGTTGGAGTTGCTGCAGCTTCTACATAGATTGGCAACTAATAATTGTGATAACTTTTTTCTGCAGTTATACTTTCAACCTGCAACGGTGAAAATGCTAAGCAACTTGAAGGTACCCTGATTCATAATTTGTTTCTCTTGTTTTTCTATTTTATAGTAGTTTTAGCTGTCAGAGTTCACTTAATGCGCTATTCCTAATTTAATGTTTTTATCACAAATCCTGCAGGTTCTGGTTATTGCAGTTTTGTTGAAAATAATAATGAAGCGTAGATTCTCCATCATCCAGGTCATTCTGGGCTTTGATATTCCTTTTCCTTAACTTTGCAATTCTGATGAAGTTTTGGGTTTTGGTTGGGAGGGGGATTCTGTTGATGCCATAATGTCAATAAAGGTTCTATTTGTAGGCATAATACACCATCTTTACTATTGAACATGTAATGAATATTCGTCTATTGGCAGTGGGAAGCTCTAGCTCTCTTGCTCATTGGGATTAGCATTAATCAGCTACGCTCGCTACCCGAAGGACCTGCTTTGGGTCTTCCTGTTGGAATGGGTGCATACATCTATACATTTATTTTTGTAAGTAATTTCTTTTTGCTTTTTCATCTTATTCCTTGTTAGCTTCTCTTTTGGACTATTTTCTCCGGTACCTAGATTTATTTCATCATGAGGGGTGCCCGTGTTTTATTTTGCAGATCACAGTTCCTTCTCTCGCCTCTGTATATAATGAATATGCTCTGAAGAGTCAATATGAGACAAGTATATACCTTCAGGTAATATTTGCAACATGTATAATTCTGTGGCACTCCTATATCTTGTTATTTTGGCAGACAACACTCCATTTTGCAATATATGCAGATGGATATCGCTAGAGATCTACTATCCTAATAGTTTAGGCTGTCGAGAAAAAGACATAATATGTCTATAGCATATTTCTTGTCCTGCCTCGTCCTCAACATGTCCAAGTCCATCTACCAACACAAACAGAAAAACCCTTTAAAAAGAGAGCTAGTGATTGGATTGTAATTATTGTTCTGTACTGCGGTACCAACATTTGTTGGAAAAGATTGACATGTCAGGAAACGGACTCGCGATGAATATATGGTGTATTTCTTGTTTTGTGGAAACATCTCCAGTAGCTATTATGGTAGATTTTTTATGGGCTATTTTCTTGACACATCCCCTTATGTATAAGTTAAATTTTTATACATCAAACATTGGATGGGTGTGACCATGTCAAATTGACAATAGCAAGCCCAAATCTAAAAAAGCAAGAAAAAGAAAAGAAAAGATGAGTGATAGGATCAGAATTCTTGATGTGCATTCTGGTACCATGTGGACACATTTATCCAAAAATTTTAAGTTAGGAATGAGTGCACATTGAATATTTAGGGATTTTCTTGCTTATTTTGGAGAAACATCTCCAATCAAATAGTTCACATCGTGCTATATTTGTGCTATCCCTTTCGTAGTACATTTGTTACTTTTTCTATCTTTTTCTTGCTTGGTGAGTCTCATCTTATGCCCTTTTTCTAATTCTTCTTTCTCTTGCAGAATTTATTTTTATATGGATATGGTGCTATATTTAACTTTCTGGGAATTCTTGGAACTGTCATTTTTCAAGGTATTGGCATGCTTTTAAGAAGCTGTTTAGTATATAAACTTTGTATTATGTAAGTTTTTTGTTTTATTTGATTGTGAGGTGCTCTCTGCGCTTTATCGGATGACATTCTTGAGTGCATTAATTTGATGGGAATCAATTTTTAATGTATTGTAAAATACTTACAGTAATTACTTTTTCTTTGCAGGTCCTGGCAGCTTTCACATCCTGGAAGGACATTCAAAAGCTACCGTGTTTCTAATCTTTAATAATGCAGCCCAAGGAATTTTATCTTCCTTTTTTTTCAAATACGCAGGTTTGACTTTGTTTCGCTTGTTCTGCATATTATATTTTACACATCTTAAGTTAGAACTCTCTAACTTCTGAAGTGATTGTATCATGTTTAATGGATCTGTCTGTCACATCCAAGTTTTTTTACTAAATTTTGCCTGACTTGCGTCCTCAGCTTTTTAAGATCTTTTATAGAATTAGTCTCTTTCCCCTAATTTTTGCATTGGTTGCAAATAGATACAATTTTGAAGAAGTACTCATCAACCGTTGCCACAATCTTCACCGGCATAGCTTCAGCCGCACTCTTTGGTCATACTTTAACTGCCAACTTCGTCTTAGGAATTTCTGTTGTGTTTATATCAATGCATCAGGTAAATTGTGGATGAAACTGGCTTCTTTGTACAGATTTGAGTTTTATCAAATTTCATAAATTTAATCATACAGCTAAGAGAATGCTTCTGCATCTTTCCCTCAGTTCTTTTCACCCCTTTCAAAGGTCAAAGATCCACCACAAAATGGGACTCTGGAATTGGTTGATCATCAGGACAGCCACAGGTAATTGCAATATCTATTCATCTTTCTACATTCCTTTACCTCTTGCAAAAGGGGTGATAAAGATTTGGTTCTAGTGCCCGTATTAGGACTTATCTCTTGCTAGTGCAGATTTAATTGTTCCTGATGCTGTTGGTACCTTGTGTTTATGTATTACTGTTGATGAATCTTATATAGATGGAAATGATCTAAGAAATTATTTGCCATTACTGACCATAAGTCTACAATATTTCATGCAGAAATGAGTTTTAAGCACAAACATACCAGTTTCTTTCCCTTGCAATATAAGTTTAATGTTCTCCAGTTTCTTTCCCTTGCAATATAAGTTAAATGTTCTTTCTTCCTTTCCAGATCTAAGGAGTCTTTTATAAATATGGCAGCAGGAGCAAATGAAGAGGTATGAGATTTATCTTATTGAACTAATAGCTTTTAATCCTTCTTAAATTCATCCATCTGTTAATCTTTCTCTATATTTATTTGCCTACTCCAGGCTAGTCATCTAGTAGGATCTGATGAGAAACAGCCTCTGCTACCCAGATAGGTTAAATCAGGTCTGATACTCCCTTTTCCATTTTCCAAATTCACTTTGTACTTCTCGTGTTTACTGTCAGACTTTGCTTGCTGGGATACTTAAGATTTTCATCTCTCAAGATCCAAAATGGGTTTGGTTAAGTGGATGTTTGGGGTAAAGCTAGCCAGAGAGCTTTAAGAACGAGACTAACAGTTGGTCTTACTGCTAGTAGATTTTCACCAAGGGTCTGTTTGTTTGAAAGAAAACTATGTTCCGGAAATTGTTTTGCAACTTTCCAGTGTTTGAACGATAGAAAACTAATCGATCTACGAAATTTTTTTCCATCGACTGAAAACGACAAATGACAGGCTTAAATTGGGGGAAAATGACTTTCCCTTTTTGCAAGGAAAAAGAAATCACTTCTTAAATCACCAAACAAATGAAAACTTGAAAAATATTTTCTTGTATCATGAAGTTTTCAGTAAAACAAATGCACCCTAAGTATACCACGAAGGTATGGGTTTTCCCAAGTGGAAAACTTGGGTACACTGGGTCGATGTGGACTAAATAGTTCTTGACTGTCGCATCTGGTAGTCACGTACAATGCACTGGTCTGATGGTCCAAATCTCGTCCATCCACCTCAACTTGGTGCAGGAAACAGATAACTCTTCTTTTGTTTCTTTTAGAGAGTCTCTTGTGTATCTCATCCACCACAGGTGACATTATAACTTGCACATGCATGTATAGTCATTAGTCCAACACTCCCAACTCTTTTGTTTCTTTTAGAGAATCTTTTGTGTATCTCATCCACCACAGGTGACATTATAACTTGCACATGCAGGTATAGGCATTAGTTCAACACTCCAACCGGCCTATTCTATTTATTCAATTTCTTCAATTTCTTCAATTTCTTCACTTCACCTTACCCCCCTCTCTCTCTCTCTCTCTCTCTCTCACTTAGTGAATTTCAAAGGCTGTACCTGATGCGTTGACTTTTGCAGTTCCTTTAAGTCATTACGTGTTGGTAGTTTCTAGTTAGATTTCTGGCCAAATGTTGATGCATGTACTTAAGAGATGGTGTTTTTTATTTTTTGTTAGCTTGGCCTTCCATGGTGTTAATGTGGTGTCGCATAGAGAGAGAGAGAGAGAGAGAGAGAGAGAGAGAGAGAGAGAGAGAGACCCTGGGCTCCATACACATGACTGGATATTTCGCTTCCTGGTTCTGAGTAAACTGCTTTGCCTTTGCAGGAACTTTAAAGGCATTGTCCAGGAAGAAAATGGTACAGAGATGGCCATTTATCACAGATTAGATATGGAATATTGAGCGATACGTGCTGCTCCTGTGGGACCCTCGAGTGTCACTGAGTCTGATTAGTTCCAATATTGAAGCTTTTTTGTTCGGGAGAGCTCAAAGCATTCTTCTTATGGATAGAAGATACCAGTGCATAAGGTGCCACTCCAGTTTTTGACATTCTTCGATTTCTGTTGCAGACAATGTAAAGCCAATCATTCTTAAATGTATTCTTTAAGACAATGTGAGAAATGTTCTTGCTTCTACTTTTCATAGGTTTCTCAAAATATGTATTCTTTCCATTTCTTTTTTCTTTTTTCATTGGTTGTGAAAACAGAAGTTCTCATTTCAATTTCATTCTTCCAAAGGAATAGAAATCAAATTCTTTTATAGTCGTTGAACAAACTTTTAGCTTTCCTCTCTTCCAAGGCAGCGATGCTCTTAACCATACAAGTGCTAAGTTATACTCCGTGTCCCATATATGCACCAGATGAGTAGATCGTCCAAGAGTGGTGAATCAAGAACTTGGAGCAGAAGGCAACAGAGTTTGCTCAGAAACAATGAAAAAAGCACTATCTTTTTATGTTGTTTCTCTTGAATGTAGCTGGCCAATCTAGCAAAGCTTCATATTTACCTAGATATACAATGATGGCCAACATTCTTGATAATCCGGGTTTATCCATCATTTTGCACCATTTAGAAAGCCCCTTTTTTTCTAAACCAGAAGTTAATGTCCGGTAAACAATAAACATGGTATGCTTCAGAAAACCTGAGTCTTCTGGGCCGAACGACACCATTGGCCAGGAAAGAATGAAGTATCGACCAATATCAAAACATCCTATCAACAAAAGCATCTGACACTTCTCATTCTAATTATATTGCTCTGAAGCCTGAGAATTGCCACCGATTAGAATTATATTAGCCGAATTATACCTCAACTACAGGAGATTCAGTTAGGTGCAAAATTATACAACACGGCTTACAATTGTCATACCCAAAATGCCAGCTTAGAATTATACAACATTGCATGGTCGACGTGGTAGGCAGAGAAAACGCATAAAAGAAGAAAAAAAAGTTTTACAGAACATGACACTCTCAACTTCCCCCCAAAAGTCCTTGCCTGCCTAGGAATACTAAAATCAGAGGACAAAACTGAGCTGTTATCAATCAATCGGCAAGGATCAGCCCAAACATGAAAGGCTTCGCTGGTGCATGCCTCCGCAAAAAAAAACCTATCTGGCACTCATAACAATGCAACCCAAAAAGAACTGCATCAAGACCCGTTTCCATTTTCACGACCTTCCTCCACTTCAACTTTCCTGCATTGTTATTTAACAAGATAGAAAAGAGGGGTGGTGAGGAGAAAAGGAGCAAAATTCTACCGGTAGAGGAATAGAAAGAAGAAAGAACCTAGTGAACGATTCAGTCGAAAAACAGAAGTTGAAACCGCCCTAATGGACATGAGATAATTACAAAATATACAAAAAAGGAATAGAATAGGTGGCAGATTGGCATCACACACTGCCCATAATACAAATTTAGTGAATGATTCAGTCGAAAGATCGAAAGACAGAAGTTGAAACCGCCCTAATGGACATGAGATCATTAGAAAATATACAAAAAAAAAAAAAAAAAGAGAATAGAATAGGTCACAGGTTGGCATCACATACTGCCAATCCTACCATCAAGTCGGTCACAAAACACATATATAGTGGAACGCAAGACTTTTGACAGTTTCATCTATGAATAAATTTCATAAAAAGTGAATTTCACAAGTAATTCTCCTGATTTTTCATGGTAATTTTCTTTGTTTTTGTCAATTGTAGGAAAATTAAAACAGTAGAGAAACTATCTCCCTAGAAGAGTATGAAATCGAAAAATAGAACTATAAAAACTGTTAAAAGCAGCCAATACCCAGGTACATCTTCACTAAGTCAAACAATGCTCTGATCATTTCAGCCTAGTGCTTTCTTTTAAAGCCAGTCGCTAATGTCACGTGCAATCTTTAATTTATTAGGTAAAATGCATTGATCCAGTAAGTTTACAGTGACTTTTCCTCTGCAAATGTTCATCAAGGAAAACCCATTTAAATGTATTGCCAAGTCTCTTATCAAAGGAGTTTGGAAGTCTAATAGCTCTCATTTTCTAGTACGAGCTTCACAAACCCTACAAAAAGCACTTGATCTTGCTGAGTTGGTGCTTTGACGTGTAGAGTAAGCTTATAGCTTAACAGAGCATGCTCTTCACGGTAACAAACATATTATATTCTTTGAATCATCAATTCAGTAAATTATTTTTCTACATCTAGTACTCAACTGCAGCAAAACAAAAGAAGCTGGAATTGGTAATCAATCAATCAGAAGCAAGTACACGGATAGTCTTCAATTTTTATAGGCTTGAGATCAATGCATCAAGTCCCCAAAAAGATTCACCATTAGAGAATAAAAAAGAAACTAATTGGAGAATAAAAAGAAACTAAGGACTAGAAAAGCAGGTTTTCCAGTCAGATGTATCCACTTACCTGGAAAGTGCTTCCAGATCTTTCACAACCCTTTGCAATCCATAAACAGCCATTTTCTTCACCTATACATGGGAAACAAATTTTGCAAAAATGTTAAATTGCAATCTAAGGACTCAATTCAGAAAAGCGAGAGATTTACTTCATCTCCTATATTTAACGGCATCATGTACAAAGACGATTTACACATGATTGTTAAATAGCTCAGAAACTATGATTAGTAATGGTAGATGGAGGGACACTATCTCAGAATAAATGTCATTCATTCATAGAAGGTGCCCAGAGGGAGTACTAATTGTACTTGAAACTAACTGAGGTGATGAACCAGGGAAAAAAATTAGGAGGACTATGCGCAGCCAAAACAAGGGAAAAAAGCAAGTGCCCATAAATGTTTTTATCACAATGCTCCGTAAAAAAGCAATTAATACTTGAGATTGTGTGTGCTCATGCGCGCGCGCAATTGCTTAGAATCAATACCTCCAAATTTTGTACACGCACGCCCAAATGTGTACGAATGCACAGAATAAACAAAGTCAACAGAATTAATACCTCCAACTTATCTTCCTTGGCCCGGTGATTTGCAGGAAGTACACGAAACTCTTCTGTTAGTCGAAGGCACTCCTTTACATTTTCAGGTGAGACAAAGTCGAGCGCAACTTTGATGCATGACTACAAAAAGACGTTAGAATGCAATCAGCAGACTAAAAAACGAGGGAAAAAAGTATGATCAATGCATGAGATGCATCTGACAGAAACTATAAATAGAAAACAAATTGTTGTAGTTTCAGAGATAGTACACACTGAATTGCACCTAAGAAATAAAGGCCATAGGTCACTAATAATAAAAAAGAGGCACAAAAGCCAAAAAGCACCAAACAGAGTTTATAGAGGAGGTAAAGAAAACTAAACATGAGCATACACTATCATACAGAATTGGAAGACCGTACTGGGAAACCAACACCAGAAGGGTGATCAGTTCGTGTCTTACCAGCTGCTCCTGCTTCCCATTCCTATTTAAGAAGCAACAGCCGAACAAGCCGATTTAAAAACCAATTGTTCTAAACCTGCTAATTCCAGGACTAGTAGGCCAAGTTCATTTTTATTTACAAGAGTTGTAAATTTATCGTATAACATAAAACTAAGTCATTTAAACACGAGAACTTCCCTTAGTTAAGTGGTACCATGTTTCATATTGAATTTATCAAGTAAATTATGTATATAGAACTTATCAAAGCTGGTTTACCCAAGAATCAGCCCAATTTGGATGGTTGCTGAGTATGACCAGCAGTTGCTACCTAGAAAGCAGGAATGAAACCAGTAATACTCAATTTTGCATCTTGAGAAGGGGAAACCAAGCAGGTTCTCCTAAAACCAGCCTAGAACAATACTGACAAAGACAGTCCAAATTAATTTTTAAGTCAAACCAGCCCACTTGCACAAACAGCAATGAGGACAACACATCCCTAGTCGAAGAAGAGGACAAACACAATTCCAATGTTGTGGTAAATGTTAGCATATGCTTGATGTGGGAGCATTGAACAAGCTGAAAACTTTAATAAGGCAATTGTTATTATTTATTTTTAATTTATATTATAGATTTTTTTATCTCTTTATTGAACTCCAATATTCTGGATATGCTTTTTTGCCCCATTTGGGAAACTAAAAAAAAATTTTGGGGGGAGGGGGGGCGAATTTAGACACTCAACTTCTCATTTTCACAACAAAATTTCAAAAACATCTCAAAATTTCCATCCAAATCTTGATTCCTTCCACTTTCTCTCCTCTCCCAAAGGGAGCATTAGAATCATGTGGCTGACATGTGATGATTAATGATGTTCATAGCATTGATTAAGAGATCATTAATAAAGTTAAGGGCTGAGATTTCAAGATTGCTCTGTTGTTATAATTGGCCCTTAACCTCATTATTAGCAATCTTTAGTTCTATTAATTACTGCAAATTATTCATTCAATTTAACCTGGATTTCTAAACCCTGGACATGGAGTTCTCTGCATTCCAACTTCATCGCTTCAATCCGATAATCACCTTATTGGCCCATGGCGCTGAACCATCTTCTCCACCATTAGAGCATATTCTCAAGCCTCATGAAGACTATGCACACGAACCACTTCCATCTCATCTCGGATAGACTTGTTCAAACCACACAAATAAAGAGAGGTCATCTGGTTGTCGGTCTCACCTAACCCAACTTGAATGGACAGGTTATTATATTCAAAAGCGCATTCCTCATCTATAATGTTTCTGTGTCAAATAATGAAACTTCTTTTATAATGCCATGGTATAATCAGCCAGTAAGAATTGCTTACATGGTCGGTCTCCATGGCCTCCCATGAACTGATCTCAGCTTTTCTCAAAGGGGTTGCTGCTCCTCAACTCTTCCACGAGGGAAGCGCAACCACTTTCAAGTTTTCAACTTCAGCTTAACAAACACCTCTCCATCTTTGGCCATAGATTTTTATTCAAAATGGGTCTCAACAGTCGCTCACCAATCTAAATAGTCATCAACATGCTTTATGCAAGGCAATTCGCAGCTTCATTTTGGAATCCTTCATTATTAAGATTGAGATATACTTCAATTAATTAAAAAAAAAAAAAAAAAAGGTATGCCAAGTGATGTGGCAATCTTTTAGTAAGTGTAAAATATGACCTACTTGATAAAATAATCACAATATAAGCACAACCACTTTCAAGTTTTCAACGTAGCTTAACAAACACCTTTCTATCTTTGGCCATAGATGTTTACTCAAATAAGTTTCAATAGCTGCTTACCAATTTAAATAATCATAGACATGCCTTTTACTCAAGAAGTTTGCAACTTCAATCTGGATTCCTCCATTATTAAGATTGAGATATACTTTAATTAATAAAAATAAAAAAGTATGCTAACTAATGTAGCAAACTTTTATTAACTATTGAATATGAGCTACTTGTTAAAACATCCATCTGCAATTTGCCATATCATATTACTATACTAATATTATAAACAAGTCTTAGTATGCACACTATTAGCCATAAGACCAGCACCAACACATCTGTCAATCCACCTATTCCTGCATTATGATCAAACCCATGATCATGGAAATGACTTTCATCCACATAAAATCTTCACCCTCATAACTATCTTTTGGCAAGTCCAAGGGTGTGTGCTTGCCTTCAGAATCTCCATAAAGGCTTTCATAATTTCTTGCAATTGTAGTGTGTGCACTACTTGCAACCAATCTTCTACTACTTGCCGCAATTCAGCAATCAATTATACATTTTCAAAGTCCCAAGATAATGTGAATTCCATATGTGCAATAAAAGTAAGATATATGCCATCTCTCAAAATCAGTGACACCAGTCCGCAGTAAAAACTAATGAAAAGGGATAGGTGACAAGTCAACCAACCCAGTTTATGGAACTGACTAGTCAACAGGAATGATACCTATCTATGCAGTACTTTGAGGGAGGAATCAGGCGTGCATAAGCCACTCATGAAGCAAGCAATTGATCAGTGTACACTTAGTTGGTATTAAATCCAAGAAGGGGTAGTGAGATGTTACAAACTAAACTGCAACGAACCAACAAGTTTGCTTATACCCTCACTTACAAGTGGATCATATTCTCATGATAGTTGAGACAAATCAAAATCAAGTTGAAATGGGTTAGATTAGATCCCATTAATAATATAAGATTGAAGTCAAGATTAATTTTTGGTTCTAAACATCGTACTCATCTTTAAGGTCCTACACATCATCTAGATGCACTTTAAAAATGAAATCCACTAACATGCATTACCTTTAGATTAGTAACATTAATCTTCCCAACTCATTTATTTTGAAAATAAATTGCAAACTTTAAATATAGAAATCTCCATTTCGATGCATTATTTACCTTCAAATTTCTAACTTGATGGGGGCAGCCAGCAGGAATGAAAACAGCATCTCCAAGTTTTTGAATGAATGTCCAGGGCTCAATTCCTGCGTTATTTATACAGGAATAAAGTCAAGAGCAATGAAAATCATAGCTGCTGGATCAATAAAATGAATGGAGTGAGCCAGGAATGATGGGGAGGAGGATATGGACAAATGCAACATTGGAAGGGTTCTGAGATAGGTAGTGATCTACTAATTAATAACCCTTTCCAACTTTAAAAGTTGGATCATATAAATGGGGCAGTGTTCTTAACAACCCTTTTTAGCTCTAAATATTGTATTGGATACATGGGGGTTTTGAAAGATCATTGGCAGACTCATCACGGGGCTAATGATAGCCCAGCCCATCATGGGTATGGACAGTAGAATCAAATAGTCTCCCCCCGCGCACACATTTCTCGTTATCTCTGTTTCAGTTTCCATTCTTGATTAATGATTACACTATATGAAGTTGCCATGCATGTTGCACCTCCTTCAGATGAAACACACGACCAACTAACCATATTCTTCCTTGAGCTTCCTCTTGTGCTGCGAAGTCAAGTACATTGTCTGATCATGAATTGGATGGATAACCTGCAGTAAAGAAACATGGTTATATATCACACATTACAGCCCGTTCTGACGAAATGAGATCGGAGTGAGATCCAATCTCACAAAATTAGACAACTCCAATCAACTCAACTTTAATTTATTTTCTGATCCATAGTACAACAGGAACATACAAAAGCAAATCAGATGATATTTTGCGAAAATTACACAAACTGCTGACTAGTTACTTGTCTTCAAATTTTCTAGCTATTTTCTTGCACTTATAACATCGAAACAAATTATTTCAGATCACATTCTTTTAGAAAAACAGAGGGAGGATTCTCAACATCTCAAAGAATGGCATCTAGTTAATTCAAACAACTTTAAGTCAGAAAAGACTCAAAGACTGTTGATCCAATGTTAAAATTCAGATGTCGATAGAGGACAGAAGCACTCATGTGCACCAATACTTTAATACTTTCAGTAGCCAAAACACGTGGGCTTCTGTTTCCAATTCAAGCATTACCTGGCTCAGAGGGTTGCAATGGATGTGTCTAAACTCCTTAAAATGCTTCATAAGATATTCCTGCAACTTTGGAACATCTTGTCGCCTAAAAATATCCCAAAGTGCACCTCCCTCTGTTTGTTTTATCCCCTCCAATGCTGAATCCAGGTTAATTTCATTACTCTCGCTCATGGTATCTGCAGAACCCAGTAATTCCTCATCAGTCAGATCTTCCTGGTCATCCATCTCCACTTTGAGTTTTCTCGACTTTACTCCACCAGAATGCTTTCTCCTCTTCCTTTTTCTGCCTGGATTACCTCTTTTCCCTGTGCCATTTGTCTCACCCGCTTCAGTGGGATTGCAAACAGATTTCTCTTCTAACGTTGAAGTGGACTCACTTTTTCCTTCCAGGTCCACTGATAAATCCATCTTATTGTCATTTGAATCACTCTTTAGACCATTAACGTCACAAACAAGCTGGTCAGTATCTCCAGGCAATGTACAAACGCAGCCATTCTTTAACATTACATCCGCTTCTTCAGTCTCACATGTTGATGAAAGCTTTCTCTCCTCACCCTGTTTCCCCATATTAGAATCAGAGTACAGCTCTCTTTCATCCTGTGCAAGATGCTTTTGCTTCAACTTGTTAACACAACGAAGCTGATCAGGAGTGAGAACCACCTCTGCCGTATGTGTAAGGATATTTACCTGAAAATTGACATCCCAATTATTCAATCTAACACAAGAATATCAAAATAGAAGAGTAAACAACACAAAAGCGGAAACACAATAAATCTTCAATGAATGACAATAAAACGTTGATCAAGAATTTTCCCCTGTTCCAAGGCAGTCGATAATTGATATGAAGGCGAAGACTCTAGTTGTGGCTGCGACAATAAAGTGAAGCTGAGAAAAGGTAAAGTTGTGATATTGGAAAATATGGTGAGAACAAAAGAAAGACCGAAAAGTTTAACAAGCATGAAACACCACGATGCTTCACTCCACAACTAAGAGACGCATTCAGATGCAGGATCCTCGCAAAATTAGCATCACCCAGAGAAACATACAATTAATGCAAATGAATAATGACACTAGAGGCAAAGTAACTACAGTCAAAGCAGTGTGTGAACAAGAGAGCCAAAAATTGTCATCTAAAACCCAAAAAAAAAAGACAAAAAAAACAGCTAAGACATAAAATGTTTCATCTAGAGAAATGCTGATGAATTGAGAATGTGACTTTCTATGGCGACAGAATGCACAATTGACGATTCTAGGTCATGGATACTAAACTTAGATTCACTTTAGAATAATTTAACTAGAAAAGCTTAGACATTGCATGTATAAAGAAGAGAAACCCATCAATTTCTTTTTTACAGCCTGGCAGGAAGCAATACACCAAGCAAGAGCAGAAGGAGAAAAATAAAGAAATCCTGAACTGAACAAAGCAAACCAGACTGAAGAGGCATGTTTTGCTCAGCTTCCTTATTCATGTTTAGTCTAGTACTTGGTTTCAGGCAGTAAAATATCCTAACCAAATTGTAGCGGGACTGGTCCGTTTATACTAAAAATTGTCAATGAGTAATGTCCATAAGACCAAACCTGAATCAGACACAAGCACAACTAAGCTCTGTCAGCTAATTCTTGTACCCTCGGGAACTCAATAAAAAGCTCAGTTGGGAACACATGGTGTCTCCCATCTCCCCAAGTAATGCCATAAAGAGGAAAATGATTGCATCGATTTAAGAGTATCGTTAGAATAGTGAACATACAGCATCAGACATGTCGCAATGAAGCTTTGTAACCGAATCTCCACGCCCCAACTCTGGGTGAACTCCATAAGCAATGTATGTCTTCGGTCCAAGGTCTGGCTTCAAGATGTTACTGGGCAACTTCACAGCAACATTAAGAATTCCATGGCGAGGATGCGTATATTCTTTGAAAGGCAACGCAGTCATAAACTCGGCCCCATGGCGTGGCAATCGGTCCTCAAATGCATTTTTTGGTGGCCAGTCCTTCAACTTTAGTATCTGAGGCCATGATTTAATGTCAAATCGGCCCTCTGAATATCCCTTGAAAAATTGGTGAATGTTTATATCCACCTGCAGGATCATCAACCCGAGAAATATGACCACCATGAGGAAGCTAATATAAAAAATCACCAGATTATCCAAGAAATTTCATTCCAAAGGTAATTTGAGTCGCACCCACTATCATGCCTTCTATCAACCCCTATATGTATGTATGTATGTAAGTATGTATGTGTGTGTGTGTGTGTGTGTGTGTATCAAAGGGAAACAAATGCAGAAAGTATAGTACTAATTACATAGCATTACTCCAGAGGGGGATGGGAAGTCTAAACGCGGTTTCATTTTCAGGCTATTAACTGAAAAATTACTCAGTGTTATTATTCATAACCTAACATTACAAATCATAACTGCCTATAATAAACAATCTAAAATCATAAACGATCACATGATCAAATAAAGTTTCAATTAGTCTAATCAGCCGAAACCTCTTGGATCTTGGTAAGGGAGGACCACCATGGACCAATCCCCTGTTCCCAATTTTCTGATTTTTCACCAGAGTTTCTTAAAAATTTCAAGAAACTGCATGAGCAGAGAAGCAGCTTGTAGGCACATGAAATTGAGCAGAAGATCAAGAAATATCAGATTCAGATTACTACAAGTACAAGAGAGATAGACCAATGGCATGTTTAGTTTCACCGTGATAAAGCAACCTAAGGTCGTACAGTGAACTAACCAGACTCCAGTCTAAGCAATCAATTGCAGTAACATCCAAGTGTTGACCATGTCTCGCATTGTTAATCTGACGAAATGCACGCCACATGACCATTGGCTCCCAACTCAAACCAGATGCAGTTTCAAGAACATTGCCTACGATAATAGGTTCGCCTTTGGTCCAGTGGGACTGGAAATGCTTTAAATCTTCAGATTGGATGTCCTTAGCTGTTGGGCAAAACAAATAATTATCATGGGAATCCTCACGAGAAGCTGCTTTTCTCAACTTATCACTGGCGAGGTCAATAATGCCATCTGATGTGAAACAAGAGCATCGACATCCAGGATCCTCTTGAATCTCCAAGTAATCATATCCTTGGACTAATTTCTCAGCTTTTTCAACCAAATCTGAGAGCGGATTTTCAAGAAATAAGCACCTCAATTCGAGCAAGCCATTTCCACAACCACACATAATTTCTGGGGGGCAAGGTATGCTTCCATCATCTTTTGCTTTCCACTCCGATGCTGACTTCGCATTGTCATCTGAGGTAGCTACATCGACATTAACCTCTACCTTTTCTTCTAGACTTTGACGGCGAGGCTTACCACCATGCAAATAGCCAAATCCATAATTAATGTATTCTGTGACCACTTCCTTTTCACCTCCCTGGAGGTGACCCTCGCGGATTTCACGGCAACAAATGAGACAGAGGTCATACGAACAGTTTGGACAGCTCCGGTGAAAATCAAATATAGAGGTTCTGCAGTTGTTGCTGCAGGCATTGTGATAAAGTCAACTCTGCTGTATACTTAGCTAACTGAAATACAAAAGAATGGCGAACTCCCCATACCAGTATACACGTTCATCTTCGTCAACATCTGCTTTCTGAACCTTTAGCTCTGATAAGGATAAACCTGTCACAAAACAAAGCCAATCACTATCCATGACACAGTACTCTTCACAAAACAAAGTACTATTAACAGGCATCCTTCTGTTAACTACACACATGACAAATAAAAAAATTTCATACTTACGAGACAAATAATTAAGTAGTTCATGACTATTTCTTTTATGGAATTTGTACATCGAGCCCCCAAAAATCAATCACCAAAAAACAATTCCAAGATGAACAGCCTCATCCAGCATTGACGCTTGACATCAGGAGTAAGTTACTTTGTGCTGACAAATAAAAAGCTGACCTTGAAGTTTTGCCTCCAATTTTTTCTCCAATGTTTGCTCTTGATTCTCATGCTGCAGGACTGGAAGAAGCAGTCGCAAAATATATGCATTGTGTCGCAACTTTTCGTCATCGCCATAGGTTAGCTCAGCATCAAGCATTTTCTGATAGAAAGCACAGAAAGCACAGAGGACCTAAGTCAAAGCCAGCAAGAGATATACTTATCGATGAAGAGGAAAACATCGGGTGACTGACTTTCAGTGACCCATCCAGGCGCAAGCATGCTTTACAATTGCAGTTGCCACAACAAAACGGGCACCCCTCAGCAATGTTCTCCTCTGTTAATTGAGGATACCTGCATTTGAATACCAGGTAGTGAGTCAAGGGATCATGACTGCAAAAAAATATTGCTAAAAAGTAGATTACATATGACCATGAAAATTTCTCAGCATGCCTGAGCACTGACCACGCAACAAAACAACGAGGATCGTGACAAACAGATCCTCCAGCAATTTAAAAGACTCTTTGATGTTCTGATGAAAAATAAAAAGAAGAGGGGTGGGAGCACCTTCCTACTCGAGCAAAGAACAATTTAACCAGTAGACTTTCTTTGATATTGCGCTTTATGCATTGTTTAGCATCAAAACTAGTTACTAGCATCAATCAAGGTTTATAAGTGATACTAATCTGCAGCGCAACAAGACGTCCTCTGTGCATGCACTTGTGTGCACCAGGGATGTAATTCGTCTCAAATCACTCAACATGAACAGAAAGGGCTTATTGACAAACAGTAGCAATTGGTCCAACAAACAGAACCCATCAGCATAAAAAACAAAGGCGTCACAGACATATAATGCAGCCAGCCCATTAAAAAAACACAAGAAAAGGTATAACGCGTGCATTCTTATGAAATGTTTCATTAAGCATTCTTGCTGTATCCTATAAACCGCTTATTATCAGATGATTCAGGACTCAGTAGTACACATCAACAGCAATTGGAAACGTAAATGACATCATACTCCCTTCGACTTTTTCCAATCCAGTTAAAAATTCTTGAACAAACAGAGGGTGAACAAGAAACCTAGCAACAACCTAAACTCTAATCAACCATACACACAGAGAATAAAAGCTAAAGGAGAAGTTACCAAGTTTTTACGCAGGGGATGCAATATCTCTTGGTCCTGCATTTCATACAGCGAGCTACCCTTCCCTTATCGTTCCGCTGGCACTGATGACACATTGTCGATTCCACCGCATTCCCCTAAAATAAAGCCCAAACCACAGAAAACATGATCTTCAAACTACTACATTCTGAGGTAGCTAACAACCACACTTATTCAGCAAAAGTTCGACGCCACTGAAAACCAACTTGAGAATTAATTCATCCTCCAGTAACCAAGATGGCAAGGATCAGCCCGCACCTTTTACCTTCTAAAACAAACCATTTCGAAGGTAATAATCCAGAAAACTAGCAGAAAGTTCAGATATCGTCCAAGAAACTCATGTAATGTGGAGACATTGATGAAGCAATACCTAAAACGACTCAGTCAAGAACCTTTCATTCAAAAAAAAACCACCCAAGAAAACACTAATTCAACCCAAGAACAAGTGCAGCTTCCAAATATACATTCTTGAAACCGAGGCCCCGCAAATAGAAGATCCCACCCAAGCAAAGAGAGAACAAGAACATCATCAACACTCAAAACCCACGACCCAAAAAACGTACATTCTCATCCCGATGCCTCGCGCGGCACTGCTTGGGGAACCTGAGCTCCACGCCCTGGCCATCGGCGGGAGATTTCACTCTCGCTTCGGTGGCCACCGATCTCCGGCCCCCGCTCCGGGTCCTCGAGGACACCCCGCGATCCTCGCCGACCTCCGACGCAATCCCGTTCTGCTGCTTCGCTCTCCGGAGCTTCTTCCCCATTGCTCTATCGGAAGGGAACCCAAAAAACACTCGTCCTCCAAGAACGGAACTTTGCTCGCGGGGGTTCTTATACGTCCCGAGAACTGAACAGGGTCGCGATTATTGGCGCAAACACGAAAGAATTAAAATAAAGAATCGGGCATTATGGGTTACAGTGGGCGGGGCGGGAGAATTTTGGAGGGATTTTTGACAGGCGCAGAGAGAGAGAGAGAGAGAGGAAATTGGAAATTTGAGTTTGGTTTCATCGATGCCCGTGCGGGTGGCGCTGGAGTGCTGGCGATCTTATAGTGGGAAGCACACAGGATCAAAACCGGTGGTCGTGCGTGGGCGGGTGTTTGCTTCGAGGCTTTGCACAACAGAGGACAGGAGAGAGAGAGAGAGAGAGGGGAAGGGACACGACAGGGGCTTTCGTACGATGTTTCGAACACGCACGCGCGTGCGCGGTGGAGAGACAGAGAGGACTAGCGTTTCCCGCAGACGCGATCGGAATCCAAAAAGGGGAAGTTTCTTCCTTCATTTATTTATTCGAAGTTTAAAACTGGAAACCCCCCACCCCCAAAAGCATATATACGATTTTCTCAGGGCGAAAGGACGCCTGAAGTAGCGATGGGCTGGGCCAGGCCAGGCCGCATGATTCTAGGCGGTTTCGAAAAGCATTAAAAGCGATAATTTTCAATCTGATCCTCAATTTATATCATAGGTCGATTTCTACTATCGTAAAATTTTCGATGATATGAGTCGAAAATTGGAAAGGATTTGATGGTTAATAAGCAGTTTCTATTATGAGGTCAGAAGAGTCGTATGCATGCGGGATAAATATACTTGCTAGAAATTTTATTTTGGTTCTCCCTGGTTCATATGATAAGTCAATTTTTTGGTACCAACCGGACCGATGATATCTAATTTTTTCTCTTCCTTACTCATGTATCCCGCTCTTCTCTCTCTCTCTCTCCTGTCTTACCTCACAAGTCTATCTTTCCTCTCTCTCCCTTCTCACATGTCCTATATCCGTTAGCTCACTTAGAAACCGAACCAATCTGGTCCCTGATTCAAATCCTAGTCCGGTGTCCAGTTCTTGAGTGGGATCCAATCATCCCTAGTCAAAAAGTGTCGCATTTACTTTAGTATTAATTTTTCAAAATATCACTTGAGTGAAAAGACGATCACTTTTGGGTGATTTCTGAAATTTCAATTCTACGTGACTTTCTCGAGAAAAATTAATTTCCAATGTGGGTAAAGAACAAGATGGGCGGGCCCGATGAAAACGACCCCGCTTCATCTTGTGGGGAGGGGGGGAATGTTGTCGTGTTGCTAATTTCCCAGCAGAGCCAATACTTGCTTCCATGGCGTGGGACATGGACGTGTTGCTATGTACAGATTGGTCTCGTTCCTGAGCAGAGCAAGAAGAAACAAAGAAAAAGCGCAGAAAGCCAGAAAGAGAAGACATTGGGCGGAGGCTTCCACCATCCACCCATGTCCAATGCATCTCCAAATTCCATTGAGGTTTGACAAATTTCTTTCCCTGGCTTTCATCACCCGAGTCGCGACCATAGCGAAAATCTTCACCAAGGTCCCTCTTTCGTGCCGCATCTTCATCTTCATCTTATCCGCCTGCGTCTTCATCTCCGTCCGAAGAAGCATAGTTAATTGGTTCTGGTAACGATGTTTTCCTTCGCAGCTTCTTGTTCGCCTGATTTTTTAACTGAAACATGCTTTAATTTGGCGATGTTCGTCTTGCTCCGCTCTCCATTGCAAATTTCAGCACTTAATTTTGCCCCAGTTGAAGATCGCAAGGAAATTTAGGGTTTAAAGAAGGAAAAGAATTGAGCCCCAATTCGCAAGTTTGGGGCAAATGACATACGTAGACTTTGTCCTTAAAATAATTCATGTTGACTCAATTTGCAGCAAGCCACGTCAATTGTAAAAACATTAAATTAGTGGTCACTTTTTTCACGAAAGCGATATCCAATGATTATTCAAAAAGTTTTGGTATCCCAGATATAAAAGTTTTGACACTTTTACGGTCATTTTCTCCTTTTTTATTTGCATTAATCCAAATACAGTATTCGAGTTGACAATTCTTTCTTCTTTAACAGCTCCCGAGCTTCGACCATTGAATCTCCCTTGTCCGCTCTCGATTTCGATCTCTTAGTCCTTCCACCAACTTTGCCCCGTGATCCTAAACCAGATGTGAGAATATGCGGGTCAACGAAATGACTATGCTTATGAAACAAATGCAAAACTTAAAAGTTTGACTCACGTGACTTTTTCAACTCCATGGAATAGGTAGCGGTCAAAGAGAAACCAAGATAAGGGGATGACACCCACACACCTGCTATTGGAACCAAAAGAATAATATGAACTTTGTAAATTTGGAATAAGAGCACAAATAGAAATTAGAGGGAGAACTTATTGAGAATGTTTTTTTATTTATTAGTTTCATGCTTATAGCTTAATTTATGACTCATTACTTCTTTCCTTTACATAGGAACTGAAGTTGACAAAGGCTAATGATAACCTTTAATAAAAAAGACATAACAACCTATACATCCTTAAGAAAGAAAACAAAACAAATTCATTTGGTGAAGAAAAAAGAAACCATTTGGGAAACCTTTATGGCTCTTCTTTAGACCTGTTTAGTTCAGCTTTGGGCAAATGTCATTGGAAAAATATAAATACCTTTGAGCTAAAAGAGTTTGTGAAAATGCAAATAGCGTTTGGTAAATTGTAGTTTTAGAGTGCATTATGAAACGACTTTTGGCAAAATATTGTTTGGTAAAAATTGCACTTAGAATAGACTTTTGTTAAATTAAAAAACAATTTTTTTTTTTTAAGTCTGGCTTCCAGACCAGCCAGATATGGCTGTCGAACCGTCGGATCTGGCCGATAGATGACCCAATCGCCCCCAGTTGCCGTTGCCTGAGGTCGCCCCCCTCAGGCACGCGACCCCAGGCGTCGGTCGCGCGCCTTAGGCAACGGGTCACGCAACCCCAAGCGTCACGACCTCAAGCGGCCGATGCCTGGGGTCGCTTGACCTAAGTGACGCACGACCTCAGGCGGCCTTCCCCTGGGGTTGGGCACCCAGGCAACTGTCACCTAAGGTCGCGTGACCCCAGGTGACCGTTGCCTGGGGTAGCCCTACCCCGACGACCGCCGCTTGGGGTCGCGCGATTCAGGCAGCCGACGCCTGGGTCACGCAATTCGGGCGTTGCCTGAGATCCGGCGACTGTTGCTAGGGTCAGGCAACCCTCAAGCGGCGGTTGCCGGCGTGCGCCACCCCTTGGCCAGAGGTCATCGGCCTCCGATTAGCAACGGTCAGTTAGAGAAGTTGGAGAAGATGAACAGTAACCGAGCTATTTGCATTCCCAAAATACAACTTCCCAAAGCACCTCAAGCCATGCATTTAGCTAAAGTCCCTTAGAGCCATTTGGAGATGCAATTGCATCTTGCCAAAGTCGCTCAAAAAATCAAACCAAACGCGTTTGCATTTGACCAATGAACTTTAGAGTCCCAAAACCCCTTCTAAAAGTCGAATCAAACAAGGAATGCTTGCAACTTTCTCATCCAACAATTGACTTGCTTAATCTCATTAATAATCAATTACATCTTTCTAACACCTACAACATTGCCCAACAAAAGCCCTCGTCTGATTGGTACAAGCTCGACGCAGATTGGTATAAGCAAAGCTTTGTGACGTTGCCCAACAAAAGCCGTCGTTTAATTGGTACAGGCTCAACGCATATTGGAATCAACAAAGCTTCTGTTACCATGGTGAAAGCTTTTGCCTTTAGAGTTGCTCTAGATCTAAACATTCAAAACCTTCAGATGAAATCTGATTCTTTAGCATCAATTAAATCTGATTCTTTTGTATCAATTGACTGACCTCTTATTCAATGTGGCTGGAATTGTGCAACATGAGGAATGTGCTATACCAAATCGAATTTTGAGTCGACTAGCTTGCAAAGATGGCAGTTCCAATGACACATTTCATTATATTCTCAATTGCTCGTGGTGTTGCTTTGTCGTGTCAAAAGCCGAACAAGACAACACTCAGGAAAACAACCATTGATGTATTACTGAATCCCATACGTCTATTACAATAATTTCAAAATAATAATAATAATAATAATAATAATAATAATAATAATAATAATAATGATGATGATGATGATGATGATGATGATGATATATACCCATCATTATCCTCAATTGTATACTCTTCATCCCATACATTAGTAATACGGACAATTAAGGACCTAATATTGCCCGAAATCTAGATTGCATCGACAAACATCGTTGCAGTTGTACATATGATTCTTAACGTGGAAGGTCTGATTTTGTCATCTACTTGTATGGTACAGCTAGATTTTTACGCTTGAATATAGTACATGTCGAATGTAGTCCATCGTCCTTGGCTGGCGAATTTCACGTTTTGTATTCCGAATTCCATCCGCTGTGATAAAATCTAGCATATTATCCCAAGAAAAATGAAGGAAAACCATTGGATGGTACAACGATGTGTCGATCGGCGTCCTCCTCTTGACGGGTGCTTCGAAATCTTGGATAATTCAATATTCATTATTCAGTAGACAATCAAGAATACCGGAGTGGCGGCCTAGGTCGTTCCCTTGCTTCGTTGTCATAGCCTCCATCTCCGATCAGATTTTAACGAATTTACCTTCAACAACATATATCAAGCACATTTGTCTCCACTCACACGATAACAAGAAACGGACAAAAAAAATGTGCGATGACCAAGACATCCACATTTGACATAATCGAGCCAAGTATGAAGAAATAGGATACTGATGTTTGAAAGGACAAGCAAAGGAGAGGGTTTATATAGTTTCAAACACAAAATGAAAAAGGAAAATTAATTTAAAAAATAAATCTTGCTAGATCCTATTAACCTTAATAGCTGATCCTTCAATTGCAAAAAATCTCGTGGAAAATCTAAAAGAGTCCAATATCATTATTGCAAGATTCTCGTGGAGCGAGATTGATTATGCATATATATATCACATGCCGCATTATATACGAATAAATACACTTCAATTCAATCTTAATTGTATTTCATATGTAGTCAAATAACAATGCAGTGTGTCCCTTTTTCAGTTAGTTACCTTAGAAAGTGTTTATGTAAATGATGTGATTTTCTCTAGGTTTCTCGTTAGATAACTTGAAAAGGTGATGGAATTTAATTATTAGATATGGGGCTTCCATATGATGAAATTCCATTATTAGGTGATTACAACGTATATCAGGCATAATTGTCTACATTTATACGATGACAAGATGCAGATGAACTATGTGCGATAACCAAGATGATTGCATTGACATATTCGACCCAAAGATGAAGAAATAAGATCTTGATGTTCGAAAGGACAAGCAAAGGAAAGGGTTTATAATCTTTATATAATTCAAAACACAAAGCGAAAAAGGGAATTTTTTTTTTTTTTTTAAAAACTTGCCATATTCTATTGACCTTACTATATGATCCTTCAATTGCAAAAAATCTCATGAAAAATCCAAAAAACTCCAATGCAAGATTCTCGATAAAACTACAATATGCATTTATCGGAATTACCAAAAATATACTCCATTCTCAAAAGCAAAATAGATCATACGTGTATATGTCACACGCCACATTATATCCAAATAATTACACCTTGATTCTAATTATATTTCATATCTTTTTACTAGTCAAATAACAATGTAGTATGCCCCTTTTTCATTCGATTACCCAAAAACTACAAATCAGTCTTTTCGGTCCAATTCTCGATTCTTTGGTGGAATCAAATCGAATTGACAATTGATCATTCCTAGTCAAAAGTGCTGCAACTTTCATATGACATTCACTTTAGTACCAATTCTTCAAGAGACACTTAAAGTGTCGTTGCTGAAAATATGATCACCTAATACCTTCAATAATTTGTGGAATTTCAATTCCACGTGGCCTTTTTAAGAAAAATTAATTTCCAACATGGGCAAAGAACAAGATGGCCTAACTCTTTTCGATAAAAACCACCCGCTTCATCTAGGGAAAGATGTTGTGTCACGTCCCGATCCTCCAAGCACATGCCCATCCCTCACCTTAGTCGATTAATAGCGATGTTCCAAGACGCATCGCTGACCCTTTTATTTTAATACGCATGCGGAAACATATAAAATTCCCAGATAAAATAATAGAATAGGAAAGTATGGCCAATTTTTCAAACCAAAACAATACATTTTCCAGGTTTGTTTACAAGACTAGACTATTTACAAAAAGTCAGCTCATTCCAAAAAGGAACGGTCCTATGACCTACTAGTCAGACCTATTCGCCGATTCTAGTCTATCCACCTTTTCAAACTCCGGGGCTTCCAGTCCTCCACCAACATTATCTAAGGACCTGAAAATTATTATACAATAACTAGTGAGACAACGTCTCAGCAAGTTCAACCCCCTAAGACCCGATTAGTAAGCTAATATGCCTTAAGGGCTGCCTAAGCACAACACGAGTCAGATGACTTACCTTAGCCTCAATTCCATCCTGCAAATCAACGTTATTTACATATGCCTTATATCACATCAATCAATCAATTCACAATATCAGATCAAATCATTAATCAATCAACCTAGTCGATTACATGTCGTCTCGACTCTTTCTTGGTCGGCTCATCTCATACTATCTATAAAATCTGTTCATGTCAGGATTGCTCATTGCTAAGCTGATAAATAGATAATATAGTTCGCTTTTGAGATGATCTGGTATACCGCTCTTTACTAAGCTGCCATATCACCCCTGGGCTGATATAGTATAATGACAATGCTCAATCTAAGCTGATAAGGTATACTGTTCTCTGCTAAGCTGCCATATCACTCGTAGGCTGATATAGTATACCAGTATACTACTCTTTGCTAAGCTGATATATCGCCCGTAGACTGATATAGTATAACATCCTAATCATACAACCAATTCCATTCTTTTTTTTATCATTCTTGATAAAATAGTTGTGTGTGGGTACACGGTTGATTTTAGTCAAAATATAATAGTTTCACTTCCATAAACCCCACCATTTTCTGTAATTCACCAAAACATTTTTGGCGCCGTCAACCGACACCCGATAATTTTCCTATTAATTACCAAAATTAATTAATTTAGGAATAAAATCCTAAAATCATAATTAAACAATTCAACATAAATTAACACTCAGATAAATAAACAGACCGCACCACAATAATCAGAATAAAATTTCGGTCGTCAGCTATCCAGCCTAATTTCCAGAAAATAAATAAATAATTACATAAATTATTAAATAAATGCAATAAATCCAACTTAAGCTCGTAATGCCTAATTGGATGCCGAAATGGATCCGGAAAATTTTCGAGATTCGTTCAATAAATACTAGAGATTATTCACTAGCTAATAGCACTAACCATTTGCCTAATACGCATTGATAATGCACTAATTTAATTGCTCTACTCTAATCTATTCACATAATCACACTTAATTAAATATAATCAACCCATTTGCATAATTAGTCTACTAAGTGGGGTTTAGTGAGTAAAACTCACTTGTGCAAAGTGAAGACCGGAACACCGTGACGGCGATGCGACGGCGGCCAAATTTGTGCTCACGACGACATCAACGGGCTTGGACTGGGCCTTAAACCGACCCAACAAATCTCAACCCAAGCTGAGACTTATTGTTGAAATGGGCTGGGCTTGAAGTAGGCTGACCTCGCGAGCCCAAGATGAGCTGAACTACTAAACTCTTGGGCTTCAAATGAGCTGGGAATGGGCTAAGGATGGGCTATACATCTGGGCTGGGTTGCTGAACTTGATGGAGTTACTAGGCCGAACTGCTAGGCTAGAACAAAACTGAACTAGGCCTATCTTCGATGGAGCTGGGTCGTGAACTCCGCTGGCTTCGTGGACTCGATGGAACGAAGGGCACGGCAACTGATTGGGCTGAACTGGTTGAACGCACGTGTGGCTGAGCTGCTTCGGTCGAATTGATGCTAGACGACGGAGCAGCGAAGGAGAGGAGCTCGGTGGACGCATGGGGCTTCGCTTGCTGAAGATTGACCAAAGAAAATGGAGAAAACGAACATGTGGCATGCAGCTTCGGTGGATGTTGCTTCAATCAACAAAACTGGAAGTCTTCGAAGGAATTTTGGGTTGTTGACTCATGCGTGGCACCAAAGAAGACCACTTGGTGGAGAAGCTTTGCTGGGCTTGAGAAAGATGGGCTTCGATTGAAGAGGATGGGGGCTCTCACGTGTGGAGAGAAGAAGATGCATGGAGAGAAGGTGCGAACACGGAGCTGCTTCGGTGGACAGTGATGCCGCTTCACTGGGGTCTTCAATCATTACTAGATGTGGCTGCGTGGAGGAAGAAATTTGGTGGGGGGCGTGAGCTGCTTCTCTCGGTTGAACCTCTATCATTACTTGGCTTCAATCGAAAAAAGAAAAGTAGAGAGTAGAGGCGGTGAAGGAGGGATAGCGACAGGAGGGAAGCAGCTGGCAAGGTGTGCTCAGCAAGCTTGGAAAAATGGGGTCCAAAGTCAGCAATTCTATCCTCTTAATTAAACACATGTCCCCTAATTCTTTCTAATAAATCAAGTCACAATTGAGCCAAGTTAAATGTCAAAATTGTAGTCTCTTGCCAAAATTTCGAATTTCACTCAATTAGTTCCAAATTTTCTCACTCGATTCTCCAAATCGAGATACAATTTCAATAAAGAAAAATCCCGTACAATTTTCTATAAGTCCCTGACACTCAAAAGTTCTGGCTGGAAGTTCCAATTTCATTTAATTTGGCCCATCTGAATTTCTGTCAATTTTCCACGACGTTTAAATCCATTTTCCGTAAAAATCTTGGAATCTTCAAAAAAATTTCGGAGAGTAAGTCGACGTTCCTAAAATAGATCGTGACACCACAGAACCTTCAATTTCTGAAATCAGGTTCAAATTCACAGTTACTTTCACTCCGACACGATTTTAGCGTGACCTAATCTATTGGTAACTTTTAGAAATTTTTTATGCAATTGACCCGTGATCGATTTATCTCGAGTCACAACGTACATCTTCGAGACATTGGCGACTCTCGGTTATCGTGAAAATCTCAAGGTTTCAATTACCGACACATGGTACCCAAAATGACAAAAAAATTAATTTAGTGTTGATCGATGAGAATTTTGCAATCAGATGGAATCACCCACATTTTGATCACATATCTCAGTTGAATCGACCTATTTTTGATCTCTGATCGATTTTGATAATGCCGTAATGACCCTTGTAGATCGACACGGTCGAGCAATCGATTCCTGGTCAAATTCTCAAGTCCATTACATTTAGATTCCTTAATTGCTTCCCCAGATAGTTTAGTTATCTCATAAGTGATCAGCTCAAAGAATAATACTATAGGCGTGTCAACAAAAGGCTCAATTTATTTAATCGAAAACGAAATTTGAAAATTCAAGCTGTCACATGTTGTACTGTTGAATTCTCGATAAGCCAATATTGCTTCCATGGCGTTTGGACATGATGGACATGTTGCTATATACAGGTTGGTCTCGTTCTTGAGCAACGCAAGAAAAAACGAGGAAAAAATGCAAAAGGCCAGAAAGAGCAAACATTCGGTGGAGGCTTCCACCATCCACCGATGTCCAATGCATCTCCAAATTCCAATCGAGGGTTTGACAATATCTTTGTGCTGGCTTTCATCAGCACAGTCACCACCAAAGCAAAAATCTTCACCAAAGTCCCTCTTCCGTCTTGGTCTTCATCTTCATCTTCTTCGCCTGCATCTTCATCTCCATCCGACGAAACCCAGTTAATTTGTTTGGGCAACTATGTTTTCCTTCGCAACTCTTATTCATCCAATTTTCATATGATCTTTTACTGGAACATTCTTAATTTGGCGATGTTCGTCCTGCTCCACTCTCCATTGCAAATTTAAGTACCTAATATTGCCCCAATTGAAGAACGTGAGGAAATTAGGGTTTAAAAAAATAGAAGAATTTATCCCCAAATCGCAAATTTGAGGGAAAGTACAAAAAAAAGTCATAAACCTATTGTATTGATACCAATTCAGTTCTAAACTTTTTAATTGGACTAATTCAATCCTAAACCTTTTAATATTGGTACCAATTCAGTCCATCTGGCCAACTTTGGCTGACCGGCGCTAACATGGACGTCGGCCGGTGGCCGCATGCCGACGTGGCAATTTTTATGAATTTTTTAATTATTTTTTTCGATTTTTAATTAATTTTATTATTATTTTTTCTTTTTCCTTTTCTTTTCTACTTTCTTCATGGCGGTGGCCGACGAGCCTCCGATCGGCTCGCGAGCCACTAGGTGAGGGTCGCAGCCCTCGCCCGACCTCTCCCAGGGCCATCGGCGAGGCGGCTTTGCCCGGATCTGGGTGAGGCCAGCCTCGCCCTGGCCTTACCGTGGGAGGAGGGAGAGGAGGAGGGACGGGGAGCGAGCGAGAGACGGGTTGTGGGACTGGCACCATCGGAAGAAGGAGAGGAGGGTGTTGGGGCAGCGAGCTAGGGTTTCGAAGGCGAAGATCGAGCGGAAGAGCGGTGGCGTGAGGCGCAGGAGGTGGGGGACCAGGGCCTCGAATTGGGATTTCGTGGAGGTGAGGGTGGCGGTGACGAGGTCGAGAAGGTTCGAGGTCGACGTTGAGGAGGCACACTGGGACTTAGCGGCAAGGCCGGGTGAGGCTGGCCTTGCCCAGATCTGGGCTAAGCCGCGTCGCCCTCGGCCCTGGGTGAGGCCGAGCAAGGGTCACGACCCTCGCCGGTGGTTGGCAAGGGCTTCGCAGCCCTCGCCTCTGCCATGGCGATGGCCGCCATGCCCTCGCCAACTGCAGGTGAGGCTGGCCTCGCTCAGATCCGGGTGAAACCACCTCGCCGGCGGCCCTGGGAGAGGCCGGGCGAGGGCCGCGATCCTCGTCGGCGGCAGGCAAGGGCTTTGCGGCCCTCGCCCAGTGGCCAGCGAGCCTCACTAGAGGGTCGAGGCTCGCCGGCCACTGCTAGGAAGAAGGCAAAAAATAAAAGGAAAAAGAAAAAAACTTAATAAAAATTAATAAAAAATTGGAAAAAATAAAAAAAAATCATAAAAATTGCCACGTTAGTGTCCGGTCACCGGCCGACATCCACGTTAGCACCAGTTGGCCAAAATTGGCCAAATGAACTAAATTGGTACAAATATTAAAAGGTTTAGGACTGAATTGGTCCAATTAAAAAGTTTAGGACTAAATTGGTACCAATGCAATAGGTTTATGACTTTTTTGGTATTTTTTCCCAAATTTGAGGCAAATGACACATCCAAACAATTGTGTTTAGACAATTTATGCTGACTCGATATACCGTGAACTACGTTAGTAGTAAAAACATTAAATTTATGGAAATTAGTGGTCACTTTTTTCATCGAAATGACACCCAATGATTATTCAAAAAGTTAGTTTTAGTACTTTAAGGGTCATTTTGCGCTTTTCTGCATTCGTCGATCCAAATACGATTTTGGATTCAATTTTCAAAATAGTTGACACTTATCTCTTGTCCAATGGCTCTCGAGCTTCGATCACTGCTTTGGAAACCTGGTAGTCCACTCTCGATTTTGATTTTTAGCTGTGCCGCCTCCACCAACTTTGCCCTATGGTCCTAAAATAGATTCGAGAATATGCGATTTGAAGGAACAACTATGTTTTTGAGCCAAATGTAGAACTTAAAAGTTTGACTCATTTGATTTGTTTAGCACTATGGAATACGTTGCTGTCAAAGAGAAACCAAGACGAGGGGACAACATCCTGACGTGCTCTTGGAGCCAAAATAATAATATAAACTTTGGAAACTTGGAATAAGAGAACAGATAGAAGTTGGAGGAAGAACTTTCTTATTGAGAATGTTTTCTCCTTTTTGGCTTCATGCTTGTAACTTGATTTGCAACTCATGACTTTCCTTTACATTGGAATTGAAACTCGCAAAGGCCAATGATAACCTTTAATAAAAAAAAATATAACGACCTAAACATAATTAAGAAAGAAAACAAAACAATTTAATCTGTTTAAATCTTGAAGTCTTTATGGCTCTTCTTTAATGCTTGCACATTTTTCATTCAGAAACTGACATACTCAAACTCACCTATAATCAATTTCATATTATTCCAACAACCGCAACATTGCCCGGCAAAATCCGCCATCTGATCGGCGCAAGCTCAACACAGATCGGATAGGTGAATGAACTTGAGGGAACAAGAATTGAAGGGCTCCTTTTTGCAAGAAATATCGGCAAAACTTATGTTATCATGGCAGAAGCTTGTGCCCTTGATCTAAACATTTAAAACCTTCGGATGAAATTTGATTCTCTCGTATCAATCGACTGTCCTCTTATTCAAGGTGTTCTCGATGAATGTAGGAACTTAGCAGAGAGGCTGGAAGCAGTGCAGCTTCAGGAATGTGCTCTGCGAAACCGACTTTCAAGTCGGTTAGCTCGCAAAGATGGTAGTTCTGACGACGCGTTTCATTGTATCTTCTCGAGTGCTCATTGTGTTGCTTGTCGTGCCGAAAACCATACAAGACAACTCCCCGGAAAATGACCAATGTAGGTCTGTCGATCTATTAGTGAAACCTAGATGTCTATTGCAATAATATTAAAAAAAAAAAAAAAATGATACATACCCATATGTATCCTCAACTGTATAATCTACATCCCGAACGTTAATAATATAGACAATTAAAGACATAATATTCCTAGTTTGTTAAAGGGCCCAAAGTCTATATATAATGAGAAATGTCTTATCTCATCATCTACTTTTATGGTACAGCCAGATTTTCATCTTCTGCTTACATATAATTGATGTCGAATTTGACCCGTCATCCTTGGCCAGTGAATTTCACGTTCTCTAAATCCCGAAATCCATTAATAAAAGCTGGCACATTATCTTGTGTGAAATGAAGGCAATCAATGTGTCAATTGGTGTCTTCCTCAGTATGGAATCTTCAAATTTCTGAATAATTCTATACCTCATTATTTAGTAGGCGATCAAGAACACTAGCAACAACGGCCCGGATCATTCTGAAATCTTGAGGAATTTACCTTCAACAATGTATATCAAGCACATTTGTCTACACTCATACAATAAAGAGATGCATATGAAAAAAGTGTGATAACCAAGACGATTGCATCGATTTATTGATCCGAGGATGAAGAAATAGGATCTTCGATGTTTGAAAGGACAAGGAAAGGAGAGAGTTTATATAGTTCCAAACACGAAATGAACAAGGAAAATTAATTTTAAAAAGCAAATCTTGCCCAATCCTATCTACCATAATATCGAATCCTTCAATTGCAAAAAATCTCATGGAAAATCTGAAAGAATCCAACATCATTATTGCAAGATTCTCAATAAAATCACAATACATGTTTATCGGAATTATGAAAAATATACTTGTTCTCATATGGTGAAACATATTATAACATGTATGTAACACACCCTGCATTATATCCGAATAAATACACCTTAATTCTAATTTCATATCTTTTTACCAATCAAATAACAATGCAATATGTCCTCTTTCATTCAGTTACCCTAAAAATGTTTATATTAATAATGTGATTTTCTTTTAGGTTTTGTTCGTTTTGTGAAAAATGTGGCATTTCTAAAAAGGATTTTGAGGAAGTTATTTTCCAAGAAAATGACAATATTTTTAGATATTTGGTTGAAATTTGAAAATAAAGTGGAATATATTTTCCGTCATTTGGTAAGGAAAATCTTTTCCTTCATTTCAATATTTTTTTCTTTTTTTAATCAATTTTTTAATTATTTTTATTTTATATTTTAATTTCTTTTTTTTTTTTTTTTTCTTCTTGTTTCTCAGCCAAAGCCAATCACTAGTGACAGGTGAGGTCGAGTCTTAATGACTAGTGGCGAGGCTCCAACTTGCCTGATTAGGCAAGGTCGAGCTCACCTAAGACTGGTGAGTTGGGCGAGGCTTGAGCCTCACTTGAGGTTGCTAGAGGCTCATCAATCTCTAACGAGTTGGGCAGGGCTTAAGCCTCGCCCGAGGTCGCAAAGGTCAACGGACTTATGGCAACGTCGGGTGAGGCTCAAGCCCCGCCTAGCTCGCCGCTCTAGCAAGGCTTGAGCTCGCCGGATGGCCTCAAAGCAAGCTTGGGCAAGGTAAGGCATTGCCTTGCTACAAGTTGATGAGGCTCGAGGCTCTAGCTCTCCTGTGGTCGGTCCTTAGCCATTGTCGTGACCAATGATCGGTCGAAGAAGAAGGAAAGAAAAAAAGAAAAGAAAATTTACAAATAAAAATTTCAAATTATTAAATTTTTTTAAAAAAAAAATAAAATAAAAGGAAAAAAATGTTTGGAGAAAAAAGTGCTGGACTTTTTTCCATTGACGAAAAATGTTTTCTTCGACCAGTTCATTTTCTAGGAAATTTTTTTCTGCGAAACAAATGAAGCCTTAGTTTCTCATTAGATATCTTGAAAAGGTAACAAAGCTTTTGTTACCGTGCCGAAAGCTTTTGCCCTAAGAGTTGCTCTAGATCTAAACATTCAAAACCTTCAGATGAAATCTGATTCTTTTGTTCAATTGACTGAGTGTGTTCTTGATGAATATAGTATCATAGCAAAGAGGCTGGAATAGTGCAACTTGAGGAATGTGCTATACAAAATCGACTTTTGAGTCGACTGGCTTGCGAAGATGGCAGTTCCAATTACACATTTCATTATATTCTCGAGTGCTCGTGGTGTTGCTTTGTCGTGCCAAAAGCCGAACAAGACAACACTCAGGAAAACAACCATTGATGTATCACTGAATCCCATACGTCTATTACAATAATTTCAAAATAATAATAATAATAATGATGACGATGATATATACCCATCAGTATCCTCAATTGCATACTCTTCATCCCATACATTAGTAGTACAGACAATTAAGGACCTAATATTGCCCGAAATCTAGATTGCATTCACAAACATCGTTGCAGTTGTACGTATGATTCCTAACGTGGAAGGTCTGATTTTGTCATCTACTTTATGGTACAGCTAGATTTTCATGCTTGAATATAGTACATGTCGAATGCAGTCCATCGTCCTTGGCTGGTGAATTTCACGTTTTGTACTCCGAATTCCATCCGCTGTGATAAAATCTAGCATATTATCTCAAGAAAAATAAAGGAAAACTATTAGATGGTACAACAACGTGTCAACTGGCGTCCTCCTCGTAACGGGTGCTTCGAAATCTTGGATAATACAATATTCATTATTCAGTAGACAATCAAGAACATCGGAGTGGCGGCCTAGGTCGTTCCCTTGCTTCGTTGTCATAGCCTCCATCTCCGACCAGATTTTAACGAATTTACCTTCAACAACATATATCAAGCACATTTGTCTCCCCTCACACGATAACAAGAAACGGACAAAAGAAATGTGCGATAACCAAGACATCCATATTGACATAATCGAGCCAAGTATGAAGAAATAGGATATTGATGTTTGAAAGGACAAGCAAAGGAGAGGGTTTATATAGTTTCAAACACAAAATGAAAAAGGAAAATTAATTTAAAAAATAAATCTCGCTAGATCCTATTAACCTTAATAGCTGATCCTTCAATTGCAAAAAATCTTGCGGAAAATCTAAAAGAGTCCAATATCATTATTGCAAGATTCTCGTGGAGCGAGATTGATTATGCACATATATATCACATGCCGCATTATATACGAATAAATACACTTCAATTCAATCCTAATCGTATTTCATATGTAGTCAAATAACAACGCAATGTGTCCCTTTTCAGTTAGTTACCTTAGAAAGTGTTTATGTAAATGATGCGATCTTCTCTAGGTTTCTTGTTAGATAACTTGAAAAGGTGATGGAATTTAATTATTAGATATGGAGCTTCCATATGACGAAATTCCATTATTAGGTGATTTAGAATGTATATCAAGCATAATTGTGTACATTTATACGATGACAAGATGCAGATGAACTATGTGTGATAATCAAGATGATTGCATTGACATATTCGACCCAAAGATGAAGAAATAGGATCTTGATGTTCGAAAGGACAAGCAAAGGAAAGGGTTTATAATCTTTATATAATTCAAAACACAAAGCGAAAAGGAAAATTAATTAACAAAAAAGAAGAAGAAAACTTGCCATATTCTATTGACCTTATTATATGATCCTTCAATTGCAAAAAATCTCATGAAAAATCCAAAAAAACTCCAATGCAAGATTCTCGATAGAACTATGATATGCGTTTATCGGAATTACCAAAAATATACTTCGTTCTCAAAAGCAAAACATATCATACGTGTATATGTCACACGCCACATTATATCCGTATAATTACACTTTAATTCTAATTGTATTCCATACCTTTTTACTAGTCAAATAACAATGTAGTATGTCCCTTTTCATTCGATTACCCAAAAATTGTGAATCAGTCCTTTCGGTCCAGTTCTTGGTTCTTTGGTGGGACCAAATCGAATCGAGAACTGATCATTCCTAGTCAAAAGTGCCGCAACTTTCGTATGACATTTACTTTAGTACAAATTCTCTGAGAGATCACTTAAAGTGCCATTGCTGAAAAGACAATCACTTAACACCTTCAATAATTTGTGGAATTTCAATTCCACATGGCTTTCTTAAGAAAAAATAATTTCCAACACGGGCAAAGAACAAGATGACCTGACTCTTTTTGATAAAAATCACCTGCTTCATCTAGGGAAAGATGTTGTACTGCTGAATTTCCGGCAAGCCAATACTGCTTCCATGGCGTTTGGACATGATGGACATGTTGCTATATACAGATTGGTCTCGTTCTTAAGTAGAGCAAGAAAAAAACAAGGAAAAAGTGCAGAAAGCCAAAAAGAGCAGACATTCTATTAAATTACTGTCTCGAGTTTGAATTCGGATAACGATTTGTTAAACCGAATTTTATTGAGAAAGATTTTCCCAAGCGAATTAGAAATCGAATGAAGAAAGAAGAAACAATTTTCTTCTTGGATTTTTTTTTTTCTTTTTGGACGTGCAAAACAAGACAAAAGAGGAAATAAAAGATAAAATAAGAATCTTATTTCTTTTGCAAAAGTTTGTTCGCGTTGAAGATAAAGTGGTGGGCCTAGGTCAAATTGTTGACCTTTGGGGCAAACACACATATAAAAGACGTGCAGTCCTACGAGAGAAAAAGTGACATGAAGCCTACGAAGAGGAAGGTGCAGCACGTCCCCAGAGCACATCCACGATCAGTTTGAGAGAGGAGCCGCAAGATTTTAAAGCCACGTGAAGCCTTGAAAAAGAATGCAAATCCATACGTATGCAGACCAAAGACGAACGCTGGAGTTCCCGAGTTTCGCGTACGTAGAGCATTTTTGTTTTAAACTTGAACACGTGGTGATTTGTGCAATGAGTTTATGTCCAAGTGAATTGTTTATTTATAAACACTTTGGGTTTTTGGTTAAATTTAGGTGTGGGAAACACTCGATCGTGTAAGCGATTATAAATTCTGATTATTCGATTATAGTGAATTATTTGTTGCTAGCTTTCCCCGTAGATATAGGTATCGATACTCGGACCGAACCACATAAATTTCTAGTGTCCTTATTATTTCTCATTTATTTCTCTGGTGATTTCACGTTGACGTAAATTGCAAGATCCTATTGTTTCTGCGTATTATATTCCAACAACTAGTATCAGATTTCTTGATTGTAATTTGGAGCTTTTACTTGTCTGATTATTATTTGGAAATTTTGTTATTACAATTATGTCTGAAAGGAAATTTGAAATTGAGAAGTTTAACGGGAGTAACGATTTTGTGTTATGGAGCATCAAGATGCGAGCATTATTGACAACTCAAGGTTTGGCCAAGGCATTGGATGGTGAAAATGAGTTGACGATTATAATGAAAGCCTTTAAGAAGGTAGAGTTAATGGAAATAGCAAAGAGCACAATCTTATTAAATTTGTCAGATGAGGTTTTAGTAGAGGTTGCTGAGGAAAAGGATGCCGCAACATTATGGGCAAAACTTCAAGCACTCTATATGAAGAAAGGTTTGGATAATCACTTATATATGTAGATATACTGAAGGTACGTCTATCAGAATCCACCTAGATGAATTTAATAAACTCATGATGAATATGAAAAACGTCGATAAGATACTTGACGATGAAGAATAGGGCATGATGTTGTTAGTCTCTTTACCAGAGTCATGAGAGCACTTTACTGATTTACTGTTGCAGGGGCGTACTATAATTACTTCAAAAGAGGTAAAGTCCGCTTTATTCTCTAAGGAGTGGCAGAAAAAGTTGCGAGATGATGGTCAAGCGCAAGGAGTAGCGCAAACACTGACGATTTAGGATAGAGAACATCGAAGGCCTAGTAGCAGCAGAGGTAAAAGTAGATTGAAATCACACCATAAAAAGTCCAAGAGACGCGTGAAGTGCTTTGAGTGTCACGAGGAGGGGCACATCATGAGAGATTGTCCAAAGCGAATGAATAAAGCCGATAGGTAGAATGCCACAAGCAATGTGGCAAACATTGCCGAGGAGAGCAATAGTGATGCAGAAGCTATTTTATGTATGACTACTACTTCGTCAGGAAACGAATGGGTGCTAGATTCAGGGTGTTTTTCTCATATGACGCTTCATAAGAACTGATTTACTACTTACCAGACTGTAGATAATGGTAGAGTTTTTTTTGGGATAACGTAGTCTGTAAGGCTGTGAGGATATGGATAATTCGAATCCAGATGCACGATGGGATGGTGCGCACATTGACAGATGTGAGGCATGTACTAAGAAGAATCTTATTTCTCTGAAGACACTCGATGACATGGAGTGTAGGTACACCGCTGAAGGTGGGAATGGGAAGAAAATGAATACTCTCTATCATCTACTGGGAGAGACCGTGACCAGAATCACTACAGTTTCATTAGGTGAGTCAAGCTTTAACTTGACTCAATTATGGCATACGCGTTTAGGGCACATGAGTGAGGCAAGTACGATGATGCTGAGTGAAAGGGGTTGTTGAAAGGTCAAAAGACAGGGAAGCTAAATTTATGTGAGCACTGTATCTTTAAAAGGAGCACCGGGTTAAGTTTTACTATAGCTATTCATTCGACTAAGCGACCAGTTGAATATATTCATTCAGACGTCTAGGGCTCATCTTCAATTCCTTCAAAAGGAGGTGCCTGATATATGCTGACATCAATCGACGATTATTCAAGGAATATATGGGTATACTTTCTGAAACACAAATATGATGTGTTTGATTAGTCCAAGAAATTTAAGGCATTGATTGAGAAGTAGTTTATGTATCACCGACATGGACACGTAGTACGCGACACGTCATTTTAAAAAAAGTAGAGAATTCCGACACGTTCCAACACGTTATATATTAAATAAATATTTTTATATATAAATGCATAAATAACTAAATAATAATAATAAAAAGAGCCTAGAATTTTTATACTAAAAACATTAATCCTACATTTGTTAATATCATTCTTTAATTTGATAAATTCAATTACATTTCATTATAATAATCCATAAAACTTGAAGAAAAAAATAAGTAATCCACATTCCACTATTAAATTTAAAATTTAACAATAAACAAAAAAACAATCAACATTTCATTATCTAATATAACAAAAAGTCATTCATTTACATTATTCACTTCTTTTGAAAAAAAAAAAAAAAAATAGACTCCATTTCCGGCTCATCAAGTGAAAGATTTGCAACTCCAAGCACCTTAACATCTTTCAAACGAGTCAAATGCATCTTCGCCAATATCCCACATCTTGGTCTCTCCTTCTGCGTATCGTGGGCTTTTTCTCGATAGAAGATGAAGATTGCTATGAATAAAAACCAAAATTTTTGCATATTTTTGGGTCATCTTATTTCTTTTCACCGAGTACATAAATTAGTAAGTACTCTAATTTCTCTTAGCACATGATGAAGAAGAAGGTTGTGCAAGAAGTTTTAAAGCTATACTTTGAAGTATCGGTGCACATGCACTATGATTAACCTACCAAGCCTTAGGATCTATAAAATATCGATTTTGAATGGAATCAAAATCTCTAAAATCCCCATTTTTACTCGCAAAATCTACATACTCCAAATTCACCTTGTTGTGCTCATCCAAGTTAGGAAAGTATTTTTTGAAGCATTTCAGTTTTTCTTGGTTGATTTCCTTATTCTTGTATAAAGAAATTCGAGTAGGATCTTTATCAAGCCATTAATCACTATAATACCTTTATTTAATAAAATAAAATAAAATTAGAATACAATAATAAATAAAGGAGTATTATATTATCATGTTAAAGAAAGAATAAATACTAAAGTAATAATCTCATACAATTTTAGAACTTACTTGGGATCTAAGGCATGTGCCAAGCAATGAAGTGGAATGTTGTTCTTTGTCCAACGATCTACAATAATTGTATGAACCACCTCATAAAATATGGACTTCTCATCTAGCATCTTCACTTCATGTGCATATATAGCTTTCTTCACTTTTTCGATCATTGAACCCCACATATCATAAACTAAGTGAAGACAAGTCTTATCGATATCACAAATTCTAAGCATATCATAAATATGAGACGTGAAGGAAAGTATATAATCAATCAAATCCCACCAAAAATCATCAAACACCTTCTCCTTGACAAACTTAGCTTTCATTTGATTATCATCTCGATAAATATTCCATTTGTCACAAATCACCATGTTTTGAAGACAACTTTTTATTAACTTGAATCTCCTAAGTATCACAATCATCGAAACAAAACATGTATCCGCTACAGAAAGTAACTTCAAGTTAACAAACTCATTGTATATTGCTAATCTCATAGAATAGTTCATGATGAAATGTTTGATTTGTATAACTTTCTTAATAATATATGAAATCCAATTACATTCCTCATAAATTATTTGATTGCTCTCCATATTTTTTGTGGCACAAATGTTTTTCAAAGCTAGATTAAGGGTGTGCACCACACAAGGCCTTCATATAATTGATGAAAATTCTTACTCAATGAGTTGTCCCGCGCTCTTACAATTTGAAGCATTATCCGTAATTACTTAGAGCACATTCTCATACCCAATTTCAATGATAACTCATTTCATCAAGTTAAAAATGAAATGCATATCTTTTATTTCTCTCGAGCAACCAACCGATTTTATAAACATTAGTTCTCCATCCGATACAGCGATAAAATTAATAAGCGGTTTTCTTTGTGAGTCACTCCATCCATCACTCACAATACTTACACCATTCCCCTTCCACATGATTTTGATAGGTACACACAGCCTATTAATATTTGCCTTCTCTTTTTGCGAAATGTCTTATCTCATCATCTATGATACAACAAGATTTTCATCTTCAGCTTACATTTAATTGATGTCGAATTTGACCCGTCGTCCTTGGCTAGTGAATTTCACATAAACTGGCACATTATCTTGAGTGAAATGAAGGCAATCAATGTGTCGATTGGTGTCTTCTTTAGTACGGAATCTTCGAATTTTTGAATAATTCTATACCTCATTATTTAGTAGACGATCAAGAACACTAGCAACAACGGCCTAGATCATTCTGAGATCTTGAGGAATTTACCTTCAACAATGTATATCAAGCACATTTGTCTACATTCATACAATTGATAAGCAAGACGATCACATCGATTTATTGACCCAAGGATGAAGAAATAGGATCTTCGATGTTTGAAAGGACAAGGAAAGGAGAGAGTTTATATAGTTCCAAACACGAAATGAACAAGGAAAATTAATTTTAAAAAGCAAATCTTGCCCAATCCTATCTACCATAATATCGAATCATTCAATTGCAAAAAATCTCATGGAAAATCTGAAAGAATCCAACATCATTATTACAAGATTCTCAATAAAATCACAAAACATGTTTATCAGAATTATGAAAAATATACTTAGTTCTCATATGGTGAAACATATTATAACGTGTATGTAACACACCCTGCGTTATATTTGAATAAATACACCTTAATTCTAATTTCATATCTTTTTACCAATCAAATAACAATGCAATATGTCCTCTTTCATTCAGTTACCCTAAAAAATGTTTATATTAATAATGTGATTTTCTTTTAGGTTTTGTTCGTTTTGTGGAAAATGTGGCATTTTCTAAAAAAGGATTTTGAGGAAGTTATTTTCCAAGAAAATGACAATATTTTTAGATGTTTGGCTGAAATTTGAAAATAAAGTGGAATATATTTTCCGTCATTTGGTAAGGAAAATCTTTTCCTCCATTTCAATAAATTTTTATTTTTTTAAATCAATTTTTTAAATTATTTATTTATTTATTTTAATTTATTTTTTTCTTCTTGTTTCTCAGCCAAAGCCAATCACTAGTGACAGGTGAGGTCGAGTCTTGATGACTAGTGGCGAGGCTCCGGCCTTGCCTGATTAGGCAAGGTCGAGCTTGCTTGAGACTCGGTAAGTTAGGCGAGGCTTGAGCCTCGCCTGAGGTTGCTAGAGGCTCATCAATCTCTAACGAGCTGGGCAAGGCTTAAGCCTCGCCTGAGGTCGCAAAGGTCGACGGACTTATGGCAACGTTAGGTGAGGCTCAAGCCCCGCCTAGCTCGCCGCTCTAGCAAGGCTTGAGCTCGCCCGATGGCCTCAAAGCAAGCTTGGGCAAGGTAAGGCATCGCCTTGCCACAAGTTGATGAGGCTCGAGCTCTCCTTTGGTCGGTCCTTGGCCGTCATTGTGACCAGTGACCGGTCGAAGAAGAAGGAAAGAAAAAAAGAAAAGAAAATTTACAAATAAAAATTTCAAATGATTAAATTTTTTTATTTTTTAAAAATAAAAATAGAAGGAAAAAAATGTTGGGAGAAAAAAGTGCTTGACTTTTTTCCATTGACGAAAAATGTTTTCTTCGACCAATTCATTTTTTAGGAAATTTTTTTCCGCGAAACGAATGAAGTCTTAGTTTCTCATTTGATATCTTGAAGGGGTAACAAAAATCAATTATTATATACGAGGCTTTCAAAAGATGACATTCAATTTTTAGGTGATTTATATGGACAAAAATTAGAATTTTAGTAGAATTTTTCCCTTCTTCTACATCGAAAGAGGACCTAATAAAAATCGAGATACCTACCTAGAGCAATCGTATGATGAACCAAGAAGCATTGTTTGTCACTAAAGTGCAATTGAGCTTTCTAGAACTTTCAAAATGTGCTATTGAGTCCTAAATCTTGTGACAAAAGTACAATCGAATCCTAAAATTTACAAAAGTGTAATAAAGTTTTAAAATTTGTTATGAAACTATAATCGAATTTTAAAATTTTTTGAAAGTACAATTAATAGAAGGACTTTGATTAGATCATTAAATAAATTGTATGATTTTATTGCACTTTCATGATAAATTTTAGGATTCAATTGCACTTTTTTAACAAGTTTTATGACTTCTAATACACTAATCCTAATAAAAACATTCATTAAGAAATATGGTAAATACTATAAAAAATCATAAACTAGTATATTTGTGACAAATTTATCCCAAATTAATTTTTTGACCATAAAAAAATTCAAATTGATACACCGGTGACAAATTTACCCTTAGTTAATTTTTGTTAAATTTTATAGTCAAATTACTAAAAACACATGACATTTAATGGGATACCAATTAGGTTTCATCATCCGTTTGTCGTTCTTTGTAGTATTAATCCAATTTAATGAAAACTAACGGATGATAAATTTGTTACTAGTATATCGGTTTGAGGTTTTTATAATAAAATATAATTTATAGTAAATTTGTCATAAGTATACTATTTTGGAGTTTTTGTGATATTAACCTAAGTAATAACAATATATTTACAACAAATTAAAATCAATGGGTTGGGCTTTGATCAGAGCCCACTACAAGAAGTGCCACTTATGTGTTGGGTTTTTGAGAGATAGATTAAAAGTCACTAGTGAAAAAGACGATCACTTAATATCTCCAACAATTCGTGAAATTTCAGTTCCACGTGTCTTTCTTAAGAAAAATTAGTTTTTAATGTGGGCAAAGAGCTAGATGACCGGGCTCTTCTCGGTAAAAACGACCCGCTTCATCTTGGGGCCCGCCCCGGGGGAGGGCGGGGGTTGGTAATGTTGTTGTGTTGCTTAATTTCCCAGCAAAGCCAATTCTTGCCTCCATGGCTTTGGACACGGCCGTGTTGCTATATACAGATTGGTCTCGTTCTTGAGCAGAGCAAGAAGAAACAAAGAAAAAGCGTGGAAAGCCGGGAAATAGAAGACATTCAGTGGAGGCTCCCACCATCCACCAATGTCCAATGCATCTCCAAATTCTAATTGAGATATTGATAAAAAAAATTTAACTAGCTTTCATGTTTGGTATGGCATGTTCAATCATCTAATTTTGCCCCAAATCTTCAATTGTGGGGTTAGCGTTCGAAGAAGACAACCACCAATTTACCTTCTCTTCTTCTTCATGTTCTTCGTCTTCATCTTCTTCCCTGCATCTTCATCTCCGTCCAAAGAAACCCAGTTAATCCGTTCTGATAACCATGTTTTCCTCCGCAGCTCTTGTCAATATGGTTTTGCCCCCAATTGAAGAACACAAGGAAATTAGGGTTTAAAGAAGAAAAATAAGTGAGCCCCAATTCGCAAATTTGGGCTAATGACATACATAGATGACTTCATTTAGACAAATCATGTTGACTCGATTTGTGATAAGTCACCTCAATCGTAAAAACATTTAGTCATTTGAAATTAGTGGTCACTTTTTTTTGCGACAATGACACCTAATGATTATTCGAAAAGTTTTGGTACCGAAGTTATGAAAGTTTCAATACCCTTAAGGTCATTTTCTCCTTTGAATATACACCATCCATTCGATTTAAAAATCAAGGTTTGACCATTGAATTTTGCTTATATATAGGAAACCTAGTTGTCCACTCTCAATTCCAATCTTTAGTCACACTGCCTCCACCAACTTTGCCCCATGTGTTGGAGAAAACTCATATGATATTTTGAAGCTGACAAAATTTATCTAAGTTCTATTTTGAAGAATGCTAGACTTATGTGTCAAAGTCTATCTTACATCAGAAGTCTGCCCACTTCGACAAGTTTCAAACTAAACACAAAAATGAAGACTTAATCAGATTCATGATTATTTTTTTTTCCTTTAAAGCTTCAATACATACAAGATATATCAAGCTTTCTGGTTGGAAATATTATCTACCATATTGGTTATCTTTATTGGAATCAATTTGGAAACAACAAATCATTTTGGAAGGCAAGCTTATTTGGAAAGAATCTACTTATGGAAACCAAGATCTTGATTGTATGGGCGAACAAAATTGATGGGCTTTCATCTTGATCTTCAAACAGCTCGAGATCTCCTTGATTGATTCTGTCCAACGGGTAGATTGGAATAATTTATTTGGAAAGTGCCAACGGTCGAAAAGGCATAGAGGAGTATTTAAGGAGATTGTTCAAGTCATTCGAAGGAGAGTATGAAAGAAGAATTCCAAAGTCTGAAATTTCTGAATCACTTGTCCTTCATCTCTTAGTGCTTAAATTTGTATTCGAAAGAGAAAAACTCTAGATAGTGATTTTGTGAGTGTAGTAGAATCACCTCACTGAAAAGTCGAGATCACAAGGTTGTTACATTCTCTTTCTATTCATAGTGGAATCCAGTCAGAAGGCTGTCAGCGTGGGAGAGTACATGTAGGCTTTATCCAAGCCGAACCACTATAAATCTTGTGTTTTATTTTTCTCTTCCCTGAACTCTTTTACTTTATTTGCTATGATATACTTCTGTGTTTTGAAATAGTTGTTAAAGTCGGAATCTTTCTGCAAAGTCTGTAGTCAATTAGACTCAGTTTTAAAGTAAAGCATTTTTACTGCATTTTATAAAAATTTGTTTACACACCTATTCACCCCCTCTAGATATTCTACTATCCCTTTCACCATGGTCCTAAAATAGATTCGAGTGTATGTGATTCAAAGGAACAACTATGTTTCTAAACCAAATGCAAAACTAGGTCCAACTAGTTTGATCTATTTAGTATTACGAATACGTTGGAATAAGAGCACAAATAGAAATTGGAGGGAAGACTTCTTGTTGAGATTTTTTTTTTTTTTTTTTTTTTGGCTTTGTGCTTTTAACTTGATTTACGACTCAGTATTTCATTCCTTTACATAGGAATTGAAGCTCATAAATGCTAATGTAACCTCTAACAAAGAAGATGTAACAATCTACACACATTTGTTTTTATTTTTATTTTTATTTTTTGGTTGATAACCTACACATGGTTGAGAAAGAAAACAAAACAGATTAAGGGCGTGTTTGGTAACGTGTCTGTTCCCGGGAAGAATTTCTGATAAGAAATAATTCTTTTTGATTGTGTTCTCATGAACAATTTCTAAGCATTTTAAGTCGTTTGGTAAATCACAAAATTTTCAGCTTCGGGATAGAATTGCGTTTGACACTGTCTTTAAAATTCCTACTTCAAATCATTTTCTTTTAATTTTTAAATAATTTTATTACTTTCTTTCCTCTTTTTTTTGTTCTTCTTTTCTTTTTTTCCTTTCTTTCTCCTTTTCTTCTTCTTCAAGGTTGCCAATTGCCGGCTTTGGGATGACTAGTGACTCGGCCGACGAGGATCGGCAACCTCACCGAAGTGTCGCCGACCCTCGGCGAGGCCGTGCCTTGTTGACTAAGCCATGGCTGGGCGAGCAGCTCGACCTAGATTTGGCGAGGCCGAGCTCACTCGCCCAACTAGGCGAGGCTCCCTAGTGCCTAAGGGAGGCTCGTGTGAGGTCCGCTTGGCCACCGGCAAGCTCGTCGGACTCGCCTTGGCTTGGCGAGCCTTCGATAAGCTCGCTGGACCTCATCTAATCAGTCGCCAGCGACCGGCGGCGATGGGCAGCAATGGGTGGCAACAGCGACAGCGACAGCAGTTGAAGAATAACAAAGAGAGAAGAAGAACAAGAAAAAAGAAAAGAAAATAGAGAAAATAGGTTGGTTGATCCTAGAATTGTTCCCGGGAACAAAGAATCAATTTTTTTTTACTTCTCGATTCTATTACAAATCTACTTCCGAGAACAAAAATAGAAATTTGTTCCCGAGAACAAAATTTTACCGTATGAATTTCTATTCCAAATTTACTTCCGGAAATAAAAAGGATAGAAATTATTACTGTTTGGCAACTAGAGCCTAATTTGTTGAAGAAAAAAGAAGTCATCTTGAAGTCTTTATGTCACTTCTCTAATGCTTGCAGCTTTGTCATCCCCATCTCGAAGTCTTCATGGCTCCATTAATTCTTGCTGCTTTCCCATCCAACAACGAATGTGCTCAATTTCACCAATAATCAATTTTACATTATTCCGACACTTGTAACGTTTCTCGGCAAAAGCCTCCGTCTGATCGACGCAAGCTTGACGCAAATCGGGGCAATGGATGAAGATATAGACAGAGCAGGAATTGAAGGGCTCATTTGAGTGATGATTCTTGCAAGAAATATCGCCAAAGCTTCTGCAATCGTGGCGGAAGCTTGTGCCCAGTAGCTCTAGATCTAAACATTCAAAACCTTTAATTCTCTCGTATCAATCAACTGTCCTCTTATTCAATGTGCTCTCGATGAATGTAGGATCATAGCAAAGACCCTGGAGTAGTGCAACTTTAGGATTGTGCTCTGCGAAACCGACTTTCGAGTTGGTTGGCTTGCAAAGATGGCAGTTCCGATGAGGCGTTTCATTACATCTTCTCAAGTGCTCGTGGTGTTGCTTGGTAATGCCAAAACCCAAACGAGACAGCACCCCAAAAAAACGACTGATGTATGTCCGTCGATGTATTAGCGAATCCCAAATTTCTATTACAATAGTTTCAAAGAAAATAATGATACATACCTAGCCGTATCCTCAACCGTATAATCTTCATCAGTACGTTAGTAATATGGACAATGAAGGACCTAATATTCCTATTTTGCTAAAGGGTCCATAGTCTAGATTGCATTGATAGATCTAATGTGAAAGGTCTGATTTCATCATCAACTTGTACGGTAGAGCAAGATTTTCATCTTCCGCTTACATATAATTGACATTGAATTCAATCCACCATCTTTGGCTAGTGAATTTACATTCTGTAAGATCCAAAATCCATTCGCTATAATAAAATCTAGCGCATTCTGAGAAAAATGAAGGTAATCAAAGGGCCGATTGGCATCCTCTTCAATAGTGGTTCTTCAAATTCCTAGATAATTTAATACCTCATTATTCAAGAGACAATCAATAACACTAACAACAACAGCCTAGATCGTTCTCACTGAAATCGAATCCATATTTTTATAATCAAAGTCTCCATCCTCGATGAGATCATAAGGAACTTAACTTCAACAATGTATATCAAGCATATTTGTCTATGCGATAACGAGATACGAACGAAAAATATGTGATAACTAAGACGACCACATGATATATCGACTTAGGGGTGAAGAAATAGGACCTCAATGTTTGAAAGGACAAGCAAAGGGGAGAGGGTTTATATATTTCGAAACACAAAAAGAAAAAGGAAAATTAATTTTAAAATGAAAAATCTTACCAAATCCTACCGATCTCAATACTTAATCCTTCAATTGCAAAAAATCTCATGGAAAATCCAAAAGAATCCAACATCATTATTGCAAGATTCTCGATAAAACTACGATACCCATTTGTCGGAATTAAGGAAAATATATTCGTTCCCATTGAGCGAAACGGATTATACACGTATATAACACACGTTGCATTATATCCAAATAAATGCACTTTGATTCTAATTGTATTTCATATCTTTTTACCAGTCAATTAACAATGCAGCATGTCCCCTTTCATTCAGTCACCCTAGGAAAATGTTTACCGAAATAATGTAATTTTCTCTCAGTTTCTCATTACATAACTTGAAAAGGTAACGCGAAAATGGACCAAATAAAAATCCTTATTAATAAAATACATTTAGAACTACTTACAGAAAAAAGTCAGGATAATCAATGAGTTGGGCTTTGATCTGGAGAGCCCAATACGAGAAGCGCGGCCCATTTATTAGGTTTTCTTTCTATCTTCAAGTAAAAGAAGTCGCAGAGAAGCACTCAGAGCAGAATCAACCGGAACCAACTCCGATCAATTAGACTTTTAAGTGCCTCTTTGGTAACTACCAAACAGTGTCTAATTCTGATTTTTTTATTCTCAAGAGTAGTTTGGAAACAGAATTGCGTTTAATAAAATTTTTGTTCCCTAACAGATTTGGAATAGAATTAAGAATAAAAAAACTTGATTCTTGTTCCGGGAACAAAAAAAAAAAAAGAATAAAAACAAGCGGAACTCTTCTTCCTCTCTCCCCTCCTTTGTTGCTGTCCGCTACCATCCGTTGCCGTTTGCCGGTCGCCGGAGGCTCGCTAGGCCAGGGCGAGGTTTGACGAGCTCACTGGAGGTTAGCCCAACCACCAGCGAGGCTCGCCTAGCTGCTGGCGAGGCTCGGCCGACAAGAGCCGAGATTTGCCGAGGGCCGTGACGCCCGGTGAGGTCACTAGCCCTCTCGGTCGGCCGCCGGTCCGGCGACCGGCCACTTGTTAAAGGAGAAGAAGAATAGGAGAAAAAAAAAAAAAAAAAAAAAAAAAAAAAAAAAGGAAAAAATGATAAAAGAAAAGAAAAAAAGGATAAAAGGATAAAAATTATTTTAAAATTAAAAGAAATGGATTTGGAACATAATCAATGAAGACGGTATCAAACGGCTTAAAATGGTTTGAAATTGTCCCAGGAACAGAATAATTTTTTTTTTTTTTATCAGAATCTGTTTTCGGGAACAGAATCGTTACTAAACACGCCCTAATCTAACACATTTTCCCCAATTCGCTTTCCTCCTCCCGCTCGGAGCTCGTTGGTTGATCGCAATGGCGGACGATGACTACAATGATGTCGACATGGGGTTCTCTCTCGTCCTCTCTCTATCTCTCAACTTTTGTGCGTCGTCGTCTAAACATGTCTTGTGAGATGCATGTCGCGCACCCTCTTTCGGTTTAAGCTCGATATGATCATCATTCGCATTTCAAAGGACCATCCTTTAGTTGGCCGAGCTGGTTTCGTACCTTCGTTGGACATCTGCTGCTGATTTACGTTGGTCATAGCATGTTTGGTCGGCGCAACATGCACAAGCAAGAGTATGGATAGACCATTGAGTCCATTGAATGTTGTAGATTAGAATTCTGTTTGGTTTCTTGCTTGTACGTAAAGTAGAATTCGCTTTTGCACGTGGAATTATGCGCCGGATGAACAATTGGAATATAGATCGTCCGGAGTTATCAACATTCGATTCCCATCTCTAATTGCACCGCCTCCGCCAACTTTGTCCCCTAATCCTATAACAGATCCAAGAATAAGCGGTTTGAAGGAACGAACATATTTCCGAACCAAATGCAAAACTTAAAGGATCGACTCATTTGATCTGTTTAGCGTTATCCTATTTGTTGTTGGAACCAAAAGAATAATATAAACTTTGGAATCTCGGAATCAGAGTACAAGTAAAAATTGAAAGGGAGAACTTCTTATTGAGAACGCTTTTGCATTCTTGATTTCGTGTTTATAATTGGATTTACTACTCATGACTTCATTTCGTTACATGAGAATTGAAGCTCGCAAATGCCGATAATAACCTTTAATAAAGAAGACATGACAACCTACACATCAGTGAGAAAGAGAACAAAATAGTCTATTGAAGAAAAAAGAACCCATCTTAAAGCCCTTATGGGTTCTTTTTTAACGCTTGCAGCTTTCTCATTCCCGTCTTGAAGTCTTGATGGCTCTTCTATGGCTCTTTAAGGCTTGTAGCTTTCTCGTCCGGCAACTGACTTGGAAACTCGAAAAAACCACAGCACCTCGAAAAAACCACTGCCATATGCCCATCGATGTATTAATGAATCCCAAACATCTATTACAATAATTTCAAATAAAATAATGCTACATAATCGTATCCTCGATTGTATAATCTTCATCTTTCTTGTATGCACAAATAAGGACCTCATATTCCTATTTCGCTAAAGGGCCCAAACGTCTGGATCGCTTTAGATCTTGGTGCAGTCATATGTACCATTTTTAATGCAAAAGGTCTGATTTTCTCGTCTACTTGTATGGTGTAGCAAGATTTTCATCTTGTGCTTGCATATAATTGGCCTCAGATTCGATTACAAATTCTTGATTGGTGAATTTCACATTCTATAAATTCCAAAATCCACCTGCTATAATAAAATTTGACACATTATCCTGAGAAAAATGAAGGCAAATTGTTAGATAATGAAACGATGCGTTGATTGGCGTCCCCCTCAAGCCGGGTTCTTTGAATTCCTCATTAGAGGATCAAGAACAGTGGCAACGCAGCTCAGATCATTCCCTTCCTCAGGAATCAAAGTCTTCATTTAATAATCAAAGTCTCCATCCTCGACGGCATCCTTAGGAATTTATCTTCAACAATGTATATCAAGCACATTTGTCTATACTCATACGATAAGAGACATGGATGAAAAATGCGTGATAACTAAGATGACCGTGTGGACATATCTACCCGAATATGATGGATAGGATCTTGATGTTTAAAAGGACAAGCAAAGGAGAGGGTTTATATAGCTCAAAATACAAAATGAAAAGGGAAAAATAATTAAAAAAAAATTATATCTTGCTAGATCCTATTGACGTTAATATATGATCCTTCAATTGCAAAAAATCTCGTGGAAAATCTGAAAGAATCCAACATCATTATTGCAAGATTATCAATAAAATCACGATGCATATTTATTGGAATTATGACAAATATACTCGTTCTCGTAGAGTGAAACATATTATAACATGTATAAATGCATGGTGTGTCATATTCAAATAAATACTCTTCAAATCTAATTGTATTTAATATCTTTTTACCAATCAAATAGCAATGTAGTATGTCCTCCTTCATTCAGTTATCCCAAAAAATATTCACATAAATAATGTGATTTTCTCTTAGTTCTTGTTAGATAACTTGAAAACGTAACAGAATTCAATTATTAGACATAAGGCTTTCATACGACAACATTCACTATTAGGTGATTTATATGGATAAAAAATAGAATTTTAGTAGAAATTTTCCCTTATTTTACATCGAAAGCAGATCTAATAAAAATCGGTATAACTATATTATTTGTCTTGAAAAGTATAATTGAGTTGTAAAATTTAAAAGATATGCAATCAAATCTTAAAACTTATCATGAAAGTGCAATTGAGTTTTAAAATTTCAAAAGGTGCAATCAACAAAATGATTTGATTAGATCAATTTGACAAGTTTTCATGATTTGATTGCATTTTTGTGATTAGTTTTATGACTTTTTGTACACTTATCCCAATAAATATTCTTATTCAAAAAAAAAAAGGGTATATGCCACAAAGAACCTCAAACTAGTACATTTATGATAAATTTACCTAAAATTAAATTTTGACCTAAAAAAAGGAAACTTACCGAAAGATAAAATTGTCATCGGTGTATTAGTTTAGGGTTTTTTTTTTTTTGTGGTCAAAAAATTACTTTTGAGGTAAATTTGTGATGGATGCACCAGTTTAAGTTTTTTTGGTGGTATCAACCTAAGAAATAATAGTACAGGTGGTGATGGAGGATGGCTGTCGACAAATGGAGGATGACGGATGGTGACCGACGATCGGTAGACGGTGATTGGTGATGGCGGTGGATGGCATATGGTGATCGATGGAGGGCAACTGGGTGTACAATGGATGGCAGCCAATTAGTAAAAAGACGAATAATAAAAAGAGTTTTTATTTCTTATTTTTTTTCAGAAATAGATAAGTGAATTTTATTCCAAACTTATTTTAAAGTAAAAATCTATTCTATAAATAAAAAAATAAAATAATTTTATCAAACGGATTTATGTTAGAAATAGTTTTAGAATAGAAAAATAGTTTTGGAACATAATGAAAATCAATGGGTTGGGCTTTGATCCGGAGCCCAATACGAGAAGCGCGGCCCATTTATTGGGTTTTCTTTCTGACTTCAAGTGAAATAAATTGCCGAGAAGCGGTCGGTTTTCCAGAATCAATCGGAACCGAAACTCCGATCAAATTAGGGTTTTAGCTCTAGCCCCTTTCCCCCCGATTCGCCCATCCTCCTCCCGCTCGGAGCTCGCCGGCTGATCGCAATGGCGGACGACGACTACAATGAAGTCGACATGGGGTTCTCTCTCTCTCTCTCTCTCAATTTCTGTGGGTCGTGGTCCAAACGTGTGTTAGGGTCGATGTGATGGTCATTCGCGTCTTAAAGGACCGACAGAGCTGGCTTTCTTACCTCCTCCGGGCACCTGCTGCTGATTTTCGTTGGCCGTAGCATGTCGGTCGGTGCGACGTGTCGCGGAATGTTGTGGATTATAAATTTGTTTGGTTTTCTTGCTTGTTTGAGCAGTAGGATTCGCTTTTGGGCGTGGAGTTATGAGCTGGATGAACCGAGAGCAGATACGTGTAATTCTTAGTTCCAGTAGTCGCTCGAGAGTTTTTTAGAGCTCCTTGTAGGGTTTACTGGATTTTCTCTTTTGGTCTGTGATCAATGGGTAGGGAAAACTGGCGTTGAATGCTAATTCACCTGAATTATGCTTTTACTGTGGTTTCGGTCCTGTTATATGATTTGCAAGTTGCCATGCTTAATTTCGTAGTCTCTGTGCTGTATCTCTCGTTCCCATGTTGGCACGGCTTCATTGGAGTCTGGCGATTTCTCAATCTGTTATTTTCTTCAGATTTCTTTTCTTGGTTTTTTTGGGGACATGAGCATTTGTAGTTTGGTAACTACAGCCATTTTGTAGTTGCATAAGTTTTCCAGAGGAAGCAGAATGCCGATTTGGGCATTTTGTAGTTCTTTTTAGATGCTCATGAATTTTGTTGTGCAGGTACGAGGATGAACCGCCAGAGCCTGAGCTTGAAGTAAGGGTCCAACCTTTCACCTTCTTTCCTTAAATGTTTGATCATTGACAAATTGACTGACAGTTTTGATGAATTCTCCACACACAGGAAGGTGTCGAGGAGGATGTAGAAAATGCTAACAATGAGGATGTTCCAGATGCTCTTGATGGTGAAGAAAAGGAAGAAGAACCTGTAGAGCGACCTCGTAAGACATCAAAGTTTATGACGAAATACGAGCGTGCTAGAATTCTGGGTACTCGTGCTCTGCAGATCAGGTTTGTGTTAGAAACCTTGGCATTATAAGCCACTTGTTAGTTCTGGGTTTACCAAAATTTATTTTGATTGAACAGCATGAATGCGCCTGTCATGGTTGAGTTAGAGGGCGAAACTGATCCACTGGAGGTATTGACCGTACCCCAAGTTTTCTCCTAGTTTGTGGAACATTTAAAGTGCCTTATTCAGTGATTACTTAACTAAGGATATTTTACTATTTGCAGATTGCCATGAAAGAGCTCCGAGAGAGGAAAATACCATTCACCATCCGTCGCTATCTCCCCGATGGAAGGTCAGCACTTTCAATCCTCCTCCATTGCAGCAAATATGATGTGTTTGAGTTTGCCAATGCAATATACCTCCTGCTTATTTCCATTATATCTATTCTATGGTTTTACAGTTATGAGGATTGGGGAGTAGATGAATTGATCGTGGAAGATTCCTGGAAGAGGCAAGTGGGGGTGATTGATACTTTCGTCGTGTGTGAAGATTGGATGTGTTCTGTAAATGCTAGTGGTTTAGGGCATGAACCACTCAACAAGCAAAATTAATGACAATGCCAGTGTCAAGGTCACGGACATTTTGTTGTGCATTCGCACCTGGAAGCTCTGAGATGGTGTGTTTGATAAAGATCCGGCGACTTTTAAATGATCTACTTCATACATGTATTTTGTCAGGGAGTCGTTGCTTTAAATATATCATACCTCAAGAAAGGATTTCCTATTAGATCAAGACGTTCTTCCTTAATTCTTATATCGATTAGGGAATTGCTAGTCGAGTCTTGCCCGCCTGCCCGTCATCATTGCGATCTTAAGATGACAAATGGAAACGGTACTGTCCATTCTTAGTTATTTCTGCATAAATCATAAAATAATACTTTATGAAGCATACGTACGACCAATCTCTAGGTAATAAGGGTATCTGTAGGTAAATTTGAAATGTTGTGATGGTAAATAATACATTGCCTCATCAATTGAAAAGGAGTAATTTGGGTTCATTTCGGTTTGTGGGGACTAGCAAGATGTTCAGTAGTAAAGACGATGGTAGCAATGTTGGAGCTTGTTTCGGTAATAAGTAACAACGAGATCTTGCATCATGAGATACGCAACGCAGATGACGTGATATAGATCAACTTGAAGTTTGACGAGTAGATGCGCCTAAGGGCACGTTTAGTAATGTTCCTGGGAACATGTGTTTTTGTTTTTTTGTTCCCTACAGTAAAAATAGAGTTTTTATGTTTTCGAAAGTAGAAATGTAACAAAAACACGTTTAAAAGTTTTGTTTTGTTTTTGTTTTTTTCGGAAGTAAAAGAACGGAAATGTGTTTGGTAAGTTTTTTTCTTGAATAATTCAAAAAAAAAAAAAAAAAATCAAGAATCAAGAATCAAGAATCAAGTTTTTTTTTTTTTCATCTTTTTTTTTCTCTTCCTCTCTTCCTCCTTAACCCGTCGCGACGCTGGTGATTGACTAGACAAGACTTGGCAACCTCGCCTAGATTTGGCGAGGCTTAGCCTCGCCGATGGCCAAAGAAGGTCCTCTTGAGCTTTGGCGTGGCTAGGTGAGCTTGGCCTCGCCTTGGCCGAGTGAGGCCAAGACTTGCCCAGCCACGGCCATGACAAGGCTTCGACCTCGCTAGTGGTTGGGTGAGTACCCAGCCAGGTGAGACTGGCCTGAGCCTCGCCTAGTCAAGGTGAGGTTTGGGGTGACCTCGCCGGTGGTCGACGAATCTCCCCGAGGTCGAACTTGTCGGCCCTTCTTGGTCAATCGTCTTGGTTGGCGGCCGTTGGGAAGAGGAAGGAGAAGAAAAAGAAAAAAAGAAAAGAAATTTAAAAAAATAATAGAAATAAAATTATCAATAAATTATAAAAATATATCAAGTTGTACTAAACGCATTTTTTATCTTAATAAAAAAAAAAATATTTAAAAAAAAATTATTTTCTATAATGAAACGTTATCAAACACACCATAAACATTCTATCGAGTACTCAACAAAAGGGTTCTACTATTCCATAAAGGTAAAATGTTGCGACAATGTGAAAAAGGTCGTTAATTGTCAAATCTAATCGGTAATAAAATTTTGACCGACAACTTGTTTGGTTGGTAGCATGCTTGTAACTTGACAAAAAGTATCGGAAGTTGTTCAATTGTTTTATGTTGGGAACTATTTTAATAAGTTATTGACATTTACTTGAGTAACTTACTAATGCGTTAATTTTTTTTTTGTTTTATAGAAAATCATGTACTCATATCCAAGTCCACCGACCACTTTTTATTTGATTGTTCAGAGATTTACCAAATATTTTTAAGAGTTCACCACCATCAATTTGTTAAAATTATGAATGCGTTAATCTCTAAAAATATATATTCGTGGTGATTTTAGAAAAGCCAGTGCATATGGTTAATTCAACCAGATAATGACTTATCAAGACAGTATTAGATGGTTACTCAATCAGAGTTAATGGTTGATAATTTGCTATAAGAGAGTAGCAAATAAATATTGGTAGATTTTCGAAACAACTGATAATCTTTAAAAAAAATAAAATAAAATTGATAAATAGGTTCAAATAATAGTTGATAATTTCTTATAAAAATTAGTAATTTGACAATTGATAAGTCAAGTATATATTAGCAATTTATAGAACTAGATGGCAATTGAAAAGAATCGAAATAGCCATTGGTAGTTTCAAAAAAATATAACAATAAATAACCGGCATGTTACATATTAAATAACCATTGAAACTTTCCTAAAATTATCAGTAACTTACCAATATATTACATGCTAAAAGAATTGCCAGTCAAAATTTAATTATCAATCTGTTTTGAATTCGACCAAATTTACAAGCATGAAAATATTGGGTTATTTTCACTCCCTGAATCTGCTGAAAAAACCGCCGAGCGGGAGCAGACAAAAAACCACTATTGACAGACAGTCTGCTAGCTGCGAACGGACACGTTCTTGATTCGGAGGAAGAAGATGCGGGCCTTATCCTTCGCGCCTGCCGCTTGCGCTCTGCACCCACCAAGCAACACGGTCGCAGCTCGTTCGAGCTCTCATGTCTCGATTCCCATTCACCACCACCCATTCGTCCCCGAGGTAACGCGCCGAGAAATTCGACCCAAAGGTTCCATCTTTTTCGCCTGTTGGTGCTGCTGTGATCCATCGTTTCGTGCCGGTTCGTGGCGCGTTCTGTTTGCCATCGAGGTTGGGGGTGGAAAGTGGGTGTTGGGTCTTCGCCAATTTCGTTTCTTGTGAATTCTAGGACTAGTTGGTGTCGAGGGATGGAGGAATTGAGTGCTTGGCTCCAGAGTTCGAGCTCAAAGTGTTGGAGCATCTGATCTTTTAGACGTGTCGCGGTTGGTCGTGTGATCTTTACGCAGGCTCGAGTTCGGGGCGTAACTCGGGCTTATGTCTGTAGACTTGATGTTTCATAATAGAGCTGAGTCGGTTCAAGCTCGAGGTTGGTGGATCGTGCCTTGCGGCGAATATTGGGCCTTGGCATTTTACGGCGGGTCGAGTTCGAGTGTTAAACTGTGTTGGTCAGAACTTGACTTTGATTACATTGCTGTAAAGCACTGCACTTACGGCTTATTGATCTCTGGCTGTTAAATCGAATGATGACTTGTCAGATCCTAGAGGAGGACAAAAACCAAGTCGGGAACTAAGTGAAAATTGTATTGTATCACACTGAGAGGTTAGGAATAGAATTCGGCTCAAAATCTTTTTAAGTTGCTGAGGCATAGAGACAAATGATGAAAAAACAAGAGATGCTTTGTCCATTCATAAATCCATGATGGTAGCCCAGGTCAGCTGTGAAAAATGAGAGTGGGGTCTCAGTGCTTGGAAGGAGCCCGATTTATTTGCAGCTTGAAATCTTCATTTGGAATGCCAAATGCCTAAATTTGTCTTCTTTTCCCCCTTTTATTAACCTCTTGGGCAACACAGGTTTCAAAAGCAGTGGATTCATTGTACTCCGAATTCAGATCCGTAGATGTGATGGTGGCGCATAACACAGCTCGTGTACTAAAAGCCTTTCAGAATGCTCGAATTGGATCCCATGTAAGGAAGTGATTTTCTTTTTTTTTTTTTTTTGTTAGCTACAGATGTGGAGTTAAGGTCGGTAATTTAATAATGATCAAACTTAACACAGTGAAAGTGGACTTTTTCCATGGTTTTTGGGGTGGACTGTAGATTAAGTCACATAGCCATGCTCACAGCTGAGCTTCTTTGCATGAACATTATGTCAACTTGAACATATTAAATGTCCGGTTGGGAATCACAAATAAGTATTCAATGGACTTAGGAATTAACTTTTGATGGCTGTTTTAGGAATTAACCTTTGATGTCTAGTTTAGAGATAATCAGCAGTTTTCTATTTGAGGCTATGCATAAAAAGGAAATACTACTGTATCTTTACACTGGCACTTGTTGAGGAATATTCTAGTACAATGGAATTCTTAGTTGTTTCCTTTATTTTCTCTCTATACATAATACTTAGACAACTGATGCAAGAAGATGAATAGCATTCTCGATCATCTCTTATAGTCTTGTACCTCCTGACTTTCATGTTTGTCATCAGCACTTTGGTGGTTGCACTGGCTATGGTCATGAGGAAGCAGGTGGACGTGAAGCACTTGACCAGGCTTTTGCAGAAATCTTTGGGGCTGAATCAGCAATAGTACGCTCTCAGGTTGACGAAAAACTGTTTATACTTACGTGGAAGTATAATTGCTTCACTTGGTTAACTGCCTAAGCATGTGCCTTTTGATACAGTTCTTCTCAGGCACTCATGCTATTACTTGTGCTCTCTTTGCCATTCTGAGGCCGGGGATGAGGTTAGCTCTACATCATATCATTGACAATTGTGTTTGACTTGATTGAGTATCCTTCGTTGTGAGTGCGGAGTAAATTTGAGAAAGTAAGGTCTGCACTTACTTGATTGTCAGCTTTTGGCAGTTGCTGGGGCTCCATATGATACTCTAGAGGAAGTTATTGGCAAGAGGGATTCTCATGGCCTGGGTTCGTTGAAAGATTTTGGAGTGAAGTATCGGGAAGTTCCAGTATGTTACAACAATTTAGGACTTCAGCTTAAGCTATTCCTACTTTTGGTAATGACTCCCTTTATTGGCATAAACCAGCTTGCTGAGGACGGTGGACTTGACTGGAATTCACTTTCCAGAGCTGTGGAATCTCATACAAAATGTGCATTGATACAGAGGTCTTGTGGTTATTCATGGCGTAGGAGCTTAAGTGTCGAGGACATAGGCAGGGCGATAAGGATGATAAAGGTAGGATTGATGGGTGCATGAGATGCTGAAGAGAAAAATTTATAAATTTGAGCATGGATTGAGCTGGGTTTGGAATCTTGATTTAGTAGGTTGCATCATGATTGACCTTATTTGCCATTGTTTGTCAGTGTGAAGTAACTTAGGCCAGGTGTTGCATATTAGACTAAATTGATGTGTAGGTGCACTTAAATAGTTGAGCTTTGAAAGGAGAAAGAGGATAAATGCTAATGGAAAGAGCCTAAATTTCTCAATGACAACATTACACTTTATGTTGTGGGATCACTTTCTCATGGGAGGTACTGTAAAAAGAATTATAAAATGGATTGCTGTCTATGCCTGGATCAACATTGACACAGTCTTATTGTTTGAGCATGAAGTAGAACTTTTCTTGCAACTCTGGACCCATTTTGAGTCTTATTTTGTTGACATTACATGACATTTACAGGACCAAAATCCTAACTGCTTGGTGATGGTGGATAATTGCTATGGTGAATTCGTTGAAGGAATTGAACCTCCAATGGTGGTATGTGACTTGGTTCTTTTCTAAGTTGTCTGTGTTGCCCTCCCTAGAGACAAGTGAAGAACATGCCGTTGAGTTGGGTTGCAGGGTGCCGATTTAATTGCAGGTAGTTTAATAAAAAACCCAGGGGGAACCATTGCACCATGTGGTGGATATGTTGCTGGCACAAACAAATTGGTGACCGCTGCAGCTGCTCGTCTCTCTGCACCTGGGCTTGGAGTTGATTGTGGGTCAACTCCTGGTGATATTATGCGTGCCTTTTTCCAGGGATTGTTCCTTTCACCTCAAATGGTTGGTGAGGCAATCAAGGTATTTGATTTTGTTTGGACATTCTTTGCTTCACCATTGATCACAATTTTTGGTTGAATGAATAAAATTTGAGTCCTCATCTCCACGCCATTTACTGGCTCTGTTCTTTTTTAAAAGGGAACTTATCTTGTAGCTGAAGTCATGGCATCAAGAGGTTATCAGGTGCAGCCACTTCCTCGTGCTACTCGCCATGATGTTGTGCAGGTTTGTCAGGTCTAGGCTGATAATAGCTGGAAACTTGAGTGTTCATTTTTGTATCTCTCTGAATCACTTTTGTTTGGTTTATAATCATGGTGTATGTGCCGTGCCACATACACCTTCATACCCTTTTCGTGGGTGTAGTTCTAGGAATTATGGGGTTGTAGAGTTTGGTTTAAGAATTATCGTTTTGTTGAGTTCCTCACAGCCCTGTTGGGCATTACAGGAAAATCACTTTTCCACTATTGAATCTTCAACGTGGTAGCACAAAATAATCATGTTTTTGCAGACTGAATATAACATGTGGATTTGGCTTTTGATCCTCTATTCATTTCAGGCAGTGCAGCTTGGTACACGGGAACGACTTCTTGCTTTCTGCGAAGCTGTCCAGAGAAGTTCTCCAGTAGCTTCATTCACTAAACCGGTGGCAGGAGTCACTCCGGGTTATGCTTCTGAGGTCTGAACTCTTTAATTATGAACAAATAGTTATCATCAGTGGTTATCCAGAAATTTACCGTACCTTTCCTTGTCAATCAGTGGGTGCCATCTAATCTGCTCAGCAAATTTAATTTTTGGACTACATCATCATTGCAATCAACAATTCATCATTCAATTCTGAATTGTTGCTACACTTAAGCTTAAGCTTTCTTTGGTTGCAACAGCACCTGTCTTTAACAAAAGAAGGTGACCCTAACTATTACCTAGGATGACGGTCATTTTGGATGTCTGTATCATGTCATCTGCAAGCATCCCGTGGCACCCATGTTATAGTTCTATCAAACTATGAAGCTTTTTTGGATAAGTTTTTTTGGAGTTGATATCTTATACATTCAATTGGTAGTGAATTGATTTTTCCATGAAAGTATGATAACTACATTATCTAGACAAAATAAAGAATTCGATTTGTACACCAGAGTATTCTTAGAAAGCTCTCATCTTGAAAGTCCCTTGCACTTTGTTAGGTAATCTTCGCTGATGGAACATTCATTGATGGGAGCACAAGCGAACTTTCTTGTGATGGACCACTAAGAGAGCCATTTGCTGTATTTTGCCAGGTTAATTATTTTTGCTTTGCTTGTGTGTCCCTTTACTTTTTATTGTGTTCCGACTTTGCTGAACTAGTTAAACATCTAGAGTCATGCTTCATGCTTGTACTTACACTTTGATTGAATGTGCAATATAGGGAGGCACACACTGGACGCAATGGGCTCTAGTTTTGGGAGAGATTCTGAAATCCATATAACCTCGAGACTGGTCCACAGGTAACCGAAAGGGTTCTGCGTGAAATCAGAGAGGAAGTTCCATAGTAAAGGGTGCAGGTTTTGGCTCGTGTCAAGACGTAACTTTGAGTTACTGAGGAGAATGGGGTGGCTCTGTGAGGTGATATTGAACTCTTTGGATTGTTTCCCCACTTGTTGGATTCCTCTATGATCGAAGTTATTTAACATCTTAGAGGCAGCGGTTAAAATGGATGATCATGAGAATGTATGCTACAAGTCGATACTTGGCTCGTGTTGCTGTCTTACCTTTCATGTTAAGAGGTTTTCTTGCTTCACTGCTGGTAAAGAAAGCATCCCCGCCAAAGACGTGGTGATATATGTGGAGTGTTTGGTATGCTGAATGTAGACGCAGATGCTGAAATTATACAAGCTTTTTCGCAATTGGAAGACATTGGATATGGTCTTGTCAGTCCAAATGAGAATCATGTAAAAATGGGAGAGGTTACAAAAAGTTGCAGAGTCTTGTATGCAAGTTGCAATGCTTATATACTTCAGAGCCAGAATTGAGAATCTTTCAATTGCTGTTCCTCTTCCCCTTGGTTGCAAAGAAAGGGCATCTTCGGTCCCTGAAGTTTGGCATCTTTGTAGTTTAGTCCTTGATCTATCTATAAAGCGAATTATACCCTACAAAATTTTGGAGTTGAGACACAGCTTTAACATGTGACTTGATTTACCGGTTTTGTCTTAGGTTACCGGCATTAAAATAAGGGGGAATCAGTAATCCTTGACTTCGTCATCACACATGTAATGATGGCGCGATAAAACTCATGTTCAGGAATTATATTCACAATCAGTGATGTCTCCCAACGCAAGACTTAAGAGAAAACATAGGGAAAGAGAAAAATTATACATCTATTGGGAAGTTATCTAAGCGAAGCCAAAACCATAATCTCAAACCAGATTAGCAGAATTGTCTATGCACAGTGAACAAAAATTGAAATAGGAAATACAAACTTTGTCAACCTGCACATGCCTCTATCAATCAACTGAGAATTAGAAAGGGGGCCGCATGTCCTTCTCAAAAAGAACTTGCGCCGCAGCCTTTCTAATCTTGAAAAGCTACAGAAAGGAATGATAGCATTTGTAGCAGGATCAGACCTCTCTATACACATGAACTGTAAAGGAAATTGTTAATTCAGAGCTCCAAAGCAGATTCAAATCGAACTTAAGAATCAGCAATGCGAATTTTGATTCACAGAATGTTGCCCTGCGTATGCACCTATCCTAGCATATTTACCAACCCCGCTTGTGTGGGACCCACGACTATGTGAAAAGAGAGCATGCACCAAGTCTAGTACAAGTCCCTCCTACATGGTACATGAACCTCTCCAGTCTCAATTATTTCAGCTCGGTTGAAAGTAAACTGCAGCATCAGATAAACGAAAGCCCATTCTGCTCATGCAACTAAAGTACTCAAGATGTCTCATGCAAACAACATCAGACCCGATGCATAAATTAACAAAGATTTTACACCACTCATGGAACACCACCCAAGCACAAAGGCCAATCCCATCTTCAGTCCGAACTCTCCAGGAAAAGGAGCATCGATAATCATTCAAACAAATCGCACTCATTGACAGAAATGGGTCTATCCAATTTCCGCACGCACGCTCATCTTTATAAAGAAAAATTAAAAGAATACGAGTCCTTTCCATTGACTCTGTAGAATAAAACAAACTGTGCACGAGAAGCAAGAAAAGGCAAACAGCCAGAGGAAGCTTTCGACTCGTCCAGCTTTAGGTCTCAGAAGGAGGAGCTGCAGGTGGAGCTGCAGTCTTCAAGAGTGGTTGAAGAGCCTTGACAACTATACTCATGTTGGGACGGAATTCAGCTTCATATTGCACACACAATGCAGCAACAGCTGCCAACTGAATGAACCCAAAATAACACATGATTAAATGTGAACCAACCATATATATAGTACGCTAATGCACATGCAAAAGAGGAATACCTTTGCGACTGCCTTTGGAGGATAATCTCCCTTCAGCTTGGGATCAACACACTGTTTGACTTTGTCCTCACTCAATCTTGGAGTAGCCTAACATTTCATTTCATTCCGTGAATCTCAGTTAAACTCCACCCACATGCACGTAGAGAAATCCTTGAGAGGAAAAGGAAGTGTACTCTCTTTCAGTTTTAGGAAGCAGAGGTAAAGGCTCTCACCCAAGTAACTAGGCTCTGCTGTCCACGGGGCATTGTATGATCAACAGGTTTTCTCCCAGTCAAGAGCTCCAGGAGTACGACGCCAAAGCTGTAGACATCGCTCTTCTGGGTCAACTGCCCGGTCATTGCATACCTAAAATGAATTGTGCAAAATGACCAAGTTACATAAGCTGTAGATTTGAAAATGTATCGCGAGCAATTCTTAAACTGAGGTTGATCTGATCATTAGTGACTTTGGCATATACCTCAGCAACTAGCTAAGAAATATAACCCTGACCCTCTCATAAAATGGAAGAAGCCCTTCCTGACTGAGACCCGAATTGGACTAATTTTCGCACTAACTAAAACCAGACACAGGCAAATATCTTGCCTGAAAACCCAAACTCCCAGCATATGCATACAATTAGGCATTCAAGCCATGGATTTTTTAAGAAAACACTCCTAAAAAGGTGAGGATGAACTGAGCGGGACTTCACGGAATATCTTGATATCAATTAGCTGCAAAAACCTCACTATATCAGGTTCATAACTGCTTGTCCATGATGTGGCAAATGCTAAACATAGGTGAGGATGAGCCAAGGTATAGCAGGTTCTAAGAGAACACTCCTCTTTATTTAAAAAAGCCCTCTAAGACAGCCCTTTACACATACCACCTCGTAACACTAACTACACCTTGTGTAGAGGTTTTGACAAGCTATCAAAAAATTCCAATTCAAGAAAAACTTTGAACAGCCATTGGTCTCAGGCAATCTCATAATGTAGATCACATCTACATCATGCTTTTCCACCAACAGGTGCAAAACTAAATCATGCTGAAAACTTGCACCAAAAAAGCTCCAGCTGTTAATATGGATACATAAACAAAAGATATGATCGCCCAAACAGTTTTTATTCTTTTGTGGATTGATACAGCGTCACCAAATGTAGTTTTATCTTTTGTTAATGCACATACTTTTGCGATAGTCAAATGGACAAAACCCAGAACAAGAAGAGACATGATTGAGAGAAACAAAAACGCAATGTTCCTGAAGCAACTTGATAAGTAAACAGACCAATTGGAGAAACCCACAACCAAATAAAAGAGGATAATTAGATGCATTACTCTGGAGCATGGTAGCCAAAGGTTCCCAAAACTCTAGTAGAATGAAGACGGGCAGCCATATCAGGAGCCTGATTTGACAGGTTGAAGTCTGCAATTTTTGCTTTGAAATCTTCAAATAGAAGAACATTGCTGGATCTAATGTCTCTGTGAATTATAGAAGGCTGAACCTTCTCATGCAAGTACTCCAGACCACGTGCTGCATCAACAGCGATTCTGACTCGCTGCATCCAGTCAAGTGTAGGACCTGGTTGTGCACCTTGGACTCCCTTTCTGCCTGTACTTGCACCATAAAAATAAGAACAAGTGTGTTATACCATGATTCCTCTTATGATCAACACAATTAAGAGAAAAAGGAAGAACGCACAGAGGCTGAGTACCATGTAGAACATCGTGCAAAGATCCCATGGTAGCAAACTCATAAGCAAGTACCCGGAGATTTCCCTCCACACAGTAACCAAGCAATTCAACAAAATTTTCATGCTTCAATCTCGAAACCACAGAGACCTAAAGAAACAAGATTAACAGAATAGGTAAAAATTGCTGACCGGCAAAAATCCTGCATACAATGCCCCACAAGGGCAGAATATCCAAATACCAAGACAGGACGCACCTGTGTCAAAAATTCTATGTTCGACTCTTGCTCAGAAGAAACATCAAGCTTTTTGACAGCCACCGCTTTCCCACTATCTAAGCTCGCATAATATACTCTTCCATAAGATCCTTCACCTATCAACGCCTTTGATCCAAAGTTATCAGTTTTCTCTTTCAATTCATCCAAAGACAAAGCGGGTACTTCGATAGGTGGCGGTGCCTTCTGCACCTCAGGCTTGATAGGGACTGATGCCTTTGAGCCTTTTGGGTACCCTAGAATGACAAATTATGAATAGATGTCATAAATGAATGAAGTTTGTACAGATTCAAAAAGAAATGAAATCAGATGAAATAGCAACTGAGAAACATGCACGATTCATATACAGAATAAGATAATTATCAGACTTGACATTGCTTTATTATGAAATGGGGAATTCCTTAGTCAATATTCCATTGGTTCAAAAAGTATTGCAAAACACAAGAACAAATTTCCCCTTCAAAATCATTTAAGGTAACTCCACTATTCCTTCATGGACATTCATAGTATCCTAAGATCAGCTGAAAATTATCACTAAATCACAAGTAGAAGATCTGGTGAGCAACATAAAGTACTCTGATGCAGATATTTTCCATTTGCATCTGTGTCATCTCCCAGATATTCTTGCGTGAGAAAAGTATCAGCAGAAGATTTTCAATTTGCAAAACTTTCGGAATAGATCTCTCACAGAAATAAGATAGCATACCAGTTCTGTTCTTATAGTTGATCCAGCAAACATAGACATCTCACTTCGCTAAGATAAAGAAAATAAAACCAGCAAAAACTTGGCTGAGGATCAGGCTTTCTATGATTATGTGGCTACATAGAGATATATTAGAAAAATTTATAATCTACAGAGATGCACAGTGACCAAACTCAAATGCTAAGAACTCATTAAACCTGCACCCTGAAACATTAATTTGTAGAACTGAAGCCATCACAGCTAACACCATAGGGCAATTCTGAGTAAGCACTTCCAAGAAAAATTACATAAAAAGCTGTGCACTACTTAAAGAAAACTGAATTCCCAAGCATTTCAAAGATTTTCATAGTATAGTATTACCGGGAAAGAAGCAAAAGACTAACACAGATGACTACAAATCATTCAGTCGCCTACTAACATTTATATATAAATTAATATCTAAGCATGACTAGCACTCCTTTCAGAAAGCTGCACTTGCACCATCATTTACTTAAACAAACACTTTATAGGAAATAGATAATAAACCAAAAAAGTTTCAAAGAAATAATTTGCTTTCTGCAGATGAAAAGAGTTTAGTGACGGTACCATCAGCATGGTGCCTAGGGCTCTTAAGAAGCTCATCATCCCTGGATGGATAAGACTCTTCCACTTGACATGTGCAACAAAGCCACCTCCTCATCCTATCCCTCTTCCTTAATAAAAGATCGTCTTGTGCCCTCGGTCTGTCCAGTCGCATAAAGTGACTAGGAGGAGAAGCATGTGCCTGCCATGGGGGATGGATATGTAAATCATCTAAAACAAACACAGAAAAGGAAAACTCTGGACATTGCACCTATCAATAATAACCACTGATCCCAACTATTCACAAGTTATCTTTTACGAGACCATATTATAACAACCTCAACCAATTTTCAAGACCACGAAAATCAATATATGCAATCTACCGACAAAGGACATATGCAGCAGCAGAAGGGGATGCATGATTGCCTATGCTGCATGTAATCAAACTAGAGGGATGACAAGTACACTAAACTTCACACTCGTACATTTAACTTGGACCCAACAACAACCTAAGTTCCATCACTACGGTATTCTTATCCACGTTCATGGAAAAGGGATAATGAAACATCATAAAATGTGGAAAAATGCAAACATAGCATAATCAGCTTTATTAGGAAGCCCCTAAAAAAAGCAAATAAATCTCAATTCCTATAGAGAGCTATTCTTGGAGAAAATTAGAAACAGAAGTCCAGAAACCAAGGCAGCATCTATTATTCCACCTCAGACTCTGGTGCCGAATCTATGGGTACGAATTTCGGATGTGAGTTGAAAGGAAAACCCTATGACATTTCATCCCAAAACCCCTGCACAACACCTTTAACTTAGAAACCAATAAAAAACTTGTAGAAATCTCACTTATGGCCACTGTAATACATATTCATTCTCGAGGAAAATTAAAAATTTTCTTCGTGTTAAGAACGGACAAAACCCATTGACTAATAATGGCAATGTTGTAATGCCAAACAGTGACTAAATTAGGCTTCACCAATGCATTTGCCTAATGCAGATATCGACTACGTGTAAGAAACAAAACCAAAAAGAACACGAGAATATGCATGAAATCATCAACGCAACAATCAAATCAAGAAGACCATCAAAAACCATGCGCTGTCGACGAAAGACACATCGTCAGAAAGGGGAAAAAGAAATAAAACGGCCATTGCTACATACCCCAAAACCACGGCGATAAAGATCGCGCTCCATCAAGTGCACGACAATCGATTAATTTCACAATACGAGCGAAACCCAACAATCAATCCGCCCGATGGAATCCCGAGCCCCAATTACCAATTTGGAAAGAGGGGGGGCAAGGAGCGATATTTACGCTACCAACACGATATTAGATATGCAAAAGGAAGAGGGATAGGAACAATCTGGCAGAGAAACCCTAAATTCGCGAGGAAAGGACAAATATATAAAGCGTGAAGATCAAGGAGGGGGCGCAGGAACGTGTCCAAACCATATAAGGGGGAAGAAGCGGGGGCAACGACAGCGATGAGAGCTGAATCGGGCAGCGCTCAAAATCCGAAATTGATGGGGTTTGGTTCAACAAGAAGAAGGGATCGCATCCTATAATTAAACAACAAGAAAACCCGGAAAGGAAAAAAAAAACAGAGGAAAGGGGGAAAAGGGCAGAACAAGAATACCTGTTTCTCCACTCTCCCCCTCTCTCTCTCTCTCTCTCTCAGAGACACGCAAGCACGCACGCACGCACGCTCGCTCTGCGTCGATGGCCGAAGGGCTTCTTCTTGAGATGTGGGTTATGCTGCGGTGGATGGGTTGGAAATGAGTGGGGAAAGTACAGGTGCGTTCGGAAGAGGTCTCTCGCTTTTTTCTCGCTGCTCTGCTTTTTGGCTGGGGTGACAGAACAGAGAAGCAAACGCGTCGCGCTTGCTTGTTCTCTTTTGGTCTTTCTGTATTATATTAAATTTATTCCTTGTTGGCGTTGATTGGGATTGTGCTCTGTAATTTAATATGGAGATCGATTGCTGTTATCTTTTCCTTTTATTTCCAACGCTCTGATCCATCGCTCTCGCTCTCTCTCTACCAAAGGAAAAGCATCGACAGCAGGACACGATGCAGGACAGGAGCGAGGTCGGTGTTGGCATCTGTCATTACGAGGTGCTCCACGCCCCCCTTGGATCCTTCCTGTTCCGAGGCATCAAACTGATTTTTTGATGTTATTGTTTTTTTCGGTTTCTGTTAAGTTTGACTTGATATAAGGATGTCTCGGTTTCCAAAATTTCAATTCGACTGACATAACGCGTGAGAAAAGTGTGAGAAAAGTGGGCGTTACAGAACATTTATCATTCGATTTGTTAAATAATTACTGTGTGAGCGCTCTTTGAACAAAATCCTTGTTATAATGACAAGTAATTAAGTTAAGTGGATGGAGAAAAAAAAACGGAACTTTATATTTCAACTATCAACCATCAACTCGTCCTACCATATGACTTGCTAATTATCTCGATAGAAAGGTCAAGAGATTGGCATGAAGGATTATCTGTCTTGCCCGTCGGCAAAAAAGGCCCGTTGTGCTTCGCTGTGTCCAAGCGAGGCTAGATGGGTATTTTCTTAGAATTAAGCAAGTCATTCTTGCCACCACCATGCGAGGGTCTAGTAACAAGCACTTGTATGGGCTCCAGTTTGGTCCTTGCCTTGCCTGTCATTGAGTGAGGCATAACTGCTCGTCATAGACGAGTGAGGGCCAAGTTGCCATCGCCTAGCCCCCGGTGAGAGTCCCCTACTTTTGTCAACTTTCAATGGAAATTCTCTTCATTAATTTAGTTGCAAATGTATTATCAAATGGTTTTAAGGATCCAATCGCATAATCGACAATAGTCACAAGCCTAAAACTATACTAAATCTTGTAGGTTACTAAAGTAAAACCAACACCCATTTTTCCTCAATTATTTTTTAATTTTCTATCCTTTGAAAAGTCCTTTGAATAGGAACATAACTTAGGAAATACAAGAAACTTTAAGCATATGTCTAGATAAGTGATCATAGTCAAGCACCGAACATAGTCACAAGTGAGTTCATAAACCTAATTCTATAAGCCAGAATAAAAGATCTCTAAGATACATTGAAATTTGATGAGGCTATTTCAACTTCTTTGCAAAGAATAGATTGTTGCAAATCATATCATATCTATAGGGATGCATTAAATTCAGTAGAAGTGACTAGAAGGCAAGCAAAATTTAATAAACTTATATTTTCCTAGCATAAAATGATATATTGGATCAATAAGCGATAATTCATAGAACCATAGATTATCTCCAATTAAATCGTCCAAAATCAATTTTATAAGGTTTAGAGGCGTAATGTTTATAAAAGGGCCTGGGCTTATGCCCTTTCAAGCAAGTCATGGAACTGGGCCAATCTTGCAATCTCGAACGGCTGCTATTTAGGCTTTAAACTCCACTCTTATTCTTTTATCTTTTTTGGGTCCTCTTGGCTTTTTATCATCTGCTGTCATCTTTTGTCACAGCCAGTCAGTCAAACGGATTCTCATTTCTCACCATACTCGCTGTGATTAGTTATGAGATAACACAAATTTTAGAAAGATTGAGTTATGTATAGAAATCACAGTAGCAAGTAGATCTTATCCTAAAAATATTCACGTGAAAAGAAATGGATTTGAGATATCAAAGTTAGAGTATTTTTAATCTGACCTTCGACATTGTTATGAATTAAAAGTTCTCGAGACCATTGATGATAGCAATCTAATACCAATCCATCAATTTTCAAGCTTGGCAATTCGAATATCCATTGACTGGTGAAAGCGATCTGTCATCTCATCAATGGATATTGATCCCAACGTCAATGGGTGGTCACCTCTGGATAGCTACTACGCGAGTGAAGAATCTGAATTGGTGCCATTTTACAGCTGTCTCGATTCTCAGAGAATCTGTCGATCATCTTCATCTCACTACCTTGAACTTTCCTACGAGTCCCATTTCTTTTATAATGGAAAATGCTAGACAATGGACTTTTCTTTTTTATAATTATCTGGGAGTGTTTGGCTAATAATAGACAACAAATTATATTCTCGCCCATCGTGGCAATTGACTGGCCATGATCATAGTGAGTTATTATTACAAGGTCACATAGATCCTACGCCTTGAGAATCGAACGTGAGGTCGAAGGCCAGTGCACCAAATTGGACTTTTACTTGCCAAAGATCTGTAAATTAACATGCAAAGCTATGAGTTTGCACACAGAATTCCCACAGAACATTGTCTAATTTACCTGTGATATCATCCAGATGGCAGGGAGATCAAACCCACCATTATCATTCCAAGAATAGAAAAAATAAAGGTGGAAGTGAAAGTTGTTTAAAAAGACACCATCAAGCCATCCTCACCAACAACACACCATCGGTCTACACTCTAGTCATTCTCTACTATACCATAATCGGTAACCTTGCGTGGAAGCGTTTTCGTACCTGTTTCCTTTTTCTTTATTTGGGTCTGTGGCATGTTCTTACTTGATTAGTAAGAAAAAAAAAGTATCCTAAAATTTCAAGGACCACATTGAATAAATTAAAAGTTCAGGGATGATATCTCACGGATTAAAATTAAAGGACGACATTGTATATTAGGTCAAAGTTTAGGAACCATTTGTACAATGACCCCTTCATAGTTTATCATGAATAGAATGAGTACATGTTTGCCACTAAAATCGAAACACGAAAAAATAGAATCATTCTTGAAAAAAAAAGAAAGAAAGCTATATGGATCTCAAAAGGTGAATGCTATCGTTTCAAGGGTAATTAACAATATGCTTTTAATCAACCTTACTCACAAAACTCTTGCATCCTCTCTCATAGGCTTTCAAGTATACTTAGTTGTGCCACACTTGATAGTTTCTAGTATATCGGGTTCCACCTGGGTTGGACTTCATTACTAAGATATATGACTATCTAATTTGGCATTACTATATCCTTTCATACGCGACAAAGAGCGAATTTTCACCTAATTTGGCCTTTCTATCTCTAGGAATCTCAGCTGCCAATCTGTGGCTATATATATGTATGTATGTATGTATGTATGTATGTATGTATGTATGTATGAGTACATAAACAGAAACTCTTGCAATGTGAAGATTTCGCCTTAGGAAGATGGTGGAAATTGAAGTGACTAGCAGAGAGGCAATCAAGCCTTCCTCTCCAACCCCTCACCACCTGAAGACCTTCGATTTATGCCTCCTCGATCAAATGACCCTTATGTACTATGCCCCCGTCGTTTTCTTCTACCCAACTGACCAATTTTGCAATCCCTCCTTGCCCATTGAGAGGGCCCCTAGCACACTGAAGAAATCCCTGCCGGAGGCCCTGGCCCAGTTCTACCCGCTGGCCGGACGGCTCTACCAGAATAACCTCTGCGTCGATTGCAATGATGCCGGCATCCTCTATGTTGAGGCCCGTGCATGTGGCTCGCTCTCGGAATTCATTGAGAGCCCTGACATCGGTCTACTGGACGGTTCCTCCCGTTGCACGGGCTTGCCCCTGAGCCGCACGAGGAGGCCTTCTTGCTAGGGATCCAAGTGAGCGTGTTCCCTTGTGGGGGGATCGTCATCGGGACGTCCTCCTCGCACAAGGTCATCGACGGGACCACGCTGAGTGCCTTCCTCAGGACGTGGGCTGCCATCGCCGCGGGACGTCCCCATCAAGCGATGCGAGCGGAGTGCACAGCTGCGGCAACCCTATTCCCGAGGAGCGAGGTGATGCCTAGTAATGCCCAGGTATGGATCGGGATCCCGTTCGTGAAGCCCGGGAAGAGCATCGCGAGGAGATTTTTATTCGACACCAAAGCCTTGTCAACCTTGAAAGAGCTTGCCAGGTGAATTGGTTTTGATTAGAAGAAACATTACTACTCCTAGAAGGAATAGCTTATGCTTTTCTTGTGTCTCTCCTTTTATTTGTTAGGAGTAAAAATGTTCCAAAACCAACCCAGGTCGAAGCATTGACAGGATTCCTCTGGAAATATGCAATGAGAGCTTCCAGGGCAGTTGGTGGCATCGGATCGCAGTCAGCCCTGGCCCACTCCATAAATCTCCGGCGCCGGCTTAAACCGCCTCTGCCGGAGTACGTGATCGGGAACATCGACTGGAAGGCATTCGCGGTCTGCGACTCTCCAGGACTGGAGACCGAGTTACCCTGCCTAGTCGAGTTAGTAAGGAGATCCATGGCGAGTGTAGACAGCGATTACGTGGAGAAATCCGGGGCGACGGGGCATTCCTAAGGATATCGAAATGGCTGGAGGAGGTGAACGAGATCTATACAAAAGCCAGGAACGACTGTTACACGTTCGTGAGCTGGTGCGGCATGGGGTTCAATGAGGTGGACTTTGGTTTGGGAAGGCCTAGATGGATAAGTGCCGGGAACGTTGGGGATGATGCGGTCAAGAACGTGGTCATCCTGGTGGAGACATGGTCTGGCGATGGAATAGAAGTATGGATTGTGCTAGAGGAGCGAGAGATGGGTTTACTGGAGAATGATGGAGAGTTCCTCGAATTCGCTTCTCCGCGAACCCGCCGGGCTTCGCTGTAGCCTCCGGTGTTGTGGTTTGGCGCTTTGATGCGATAATGTGTCGAGGCTATAGCTAGAGTAGGTGATCAGCAAGGGTATTTCAAAGTGTCTGTACTTGTTGAATATGAAGATGAACTTTGTTCGAGTTGGTTATCAATTTTTCTCTGAGGAAATTACTAATTAGTTTTAGGTTACTTGTTGTTATCTCAGCTGAGTCACTCTCTAAAATTCACTCTATCAATTCCCCAATTACCAACCTTTTCTAATTAAGTGACTATGTCCAGACCAAAATAATAAAATAATAATAATAACTGATTATATGTTTTTATCGTTTATTAGAAAATAGAATTTCGTATGAGAGTTGGTAACTTCAATGATGATGGTAAGTCGTTAAAACAAATTGGTCACTCAAAAATGATCAGATAAATCTTGGCAATTGATACAATTAAGAGCGGGCAACTTTAAACTTGTTGATAATTTCGTTCAAGAGAAGTTGGTAAATAAAGGTAAAGTTGAAAATGTCAACAAAAATAGATGAGTTATTGGAAAGTTTAGTAATCCAAAACCACCCTATCGATGTTGATAAGTGGCTCAAATGGGGGATAATAATCTAAAGCTAGTTACTAACTCCAGTGGACAAAAAAGTTGGTTGATTGGTAAGTTACTAGAAAAAAATAGTAATTTGAAAAAGACTTCATCAACCTTAAGAGATGGCTCAAATATGAGTTGATAACTTAAAATTAGTTGTTAAATAATGGAAGCAAGCTGTCAAAGAATGAGACAATTAGAAGACAGACCCCAGGCACTACGCCGGCAACCACAGATTGAAGATACAGATCAAGAAATTAAATTTCAATTATTCGATTAATTCTCGAACCCATATGTTAATCAAAATCAACTTCTTATCGAAAATAAATTGGTGATTAACTCAAATGAAGTTGGCTGCTTGGTATAAGAGAGGGTAATTTTAGTAAAAATCGGTGAGTCAATGAAATATTTGGTAAGTTGGAATCGTCGGGAGAAGTACACTATCGCCATAAGTTGTGTACGGCGCTCACTTTAGTGTCAAAAGTTTCTGTTGGATCACTTAAGTGCCAAATCGGAAGAAAAACGATCACTTTGGTGCCATCAAGGAAAGATTTCTGGCCAAAATGATTACGTGGCTTTTTAAAAAAAAAAAAAATTGATAAGGTCTTAAACGACGTCATTTTCGGTCCTCCTAAGAAAACGACGTCGTTTGCCGTCCTACATGGATGGCCTCACAAAAACGACGCCGTTTAACTCATTTGGGGATTTTTTTTCTTTTTTTGGGATTGAAATTAGGGTTTTTTTGTCTGCCGTTGCTCGGCCGCCGTCCCTCGGCCACCGTCGCTTGGCCGTCGTCCCTCGACCTCCATTGTAGTTGCTTGCCACAAAGCAAGACAAAAGAAAAAAACGAACAGAAAATCCCAAGGGAGAGGGAGATGTCGATGGCGAGGCGGAGGAGGGGATGGCGGGGCCATGGCCGCCACCATCATCGCAGCTAGCTTCGCCGACGACCTCCATGGCGTTCTAGATCTTCGCGGCTACCATTGGCCAGATCGCTCGTGCTTTTGGAGATTCTTCGAGCTTGCACTTCATTTGCACCCGACGATATTATTTGGGAAAAGATGGTGGTGGGGTTGAGATTCGGGGATTTGAAAAGTCGACAAGGTGAAAATGGGGGAAAACTATTGGGGGAGGGCGGAGGCGAGTGCATGATTTATTTTCCGGAAAACTATTGGTATTGTGTTGGTGCACCGCCGGGTGTTGCCGGTGCTTTTTCGCCGCTAGTGCTGTTTTTGGGGAGGAAGAATTAGGCTCGTTTGTTTGTGTTTTTTTTTTGTTTTTAAACACTTTTTCTTTTTTGTTCTCAGGAAAAAAAAAAAAAAAACGCGTTTGTGTGCGTTTGTTCCTTTTTTGTTCTTTGTTCCCAGGAACAAAAAGAAAAATGTAAATAAGAAACAACAAATTTGTGTTTCTTATTTAGAAACACATTTGAGAAACAAAAAGGAACAATTCTATTTCTTGCTCCCTTCGAACACCGCCTCTCCTCCTTGCGAGCGTCTTCTCCCGCGAGCGTCTCCACTGTCGTCTTCTCCGGGCGCCGACGGCCGCCTCTCGTCTCGGGAGACCATCCGGCTTCTCCATCGTCGTCCTCTCCGGCGCCGACACCGCCGCGAGCGTCTCCACTGCGAGCGGTGACGGGAGCGGGTCGCGGGTCGCCGGGCGGCGGCGGCGGTGCGGTGGGCTCGGCCGTGGGGTCTCGAGCGCGGACGTCTAGGAGCGGAGCGGCGAGGACGGCCGGTCGAGTCGTGGGCGGCGCGGGGTCGACGATCGAGCGGATCTCGAAGTCGTGGGTCACGGCGCGGTGAGATCCGATGCGGCGGTGGCGAACGGAGGCTCGAGACCCGCGATGCGTCGATCGGGCGTGAGGCGGAGGGGGCGGTCGCCGATGCGGTGGCAGCGAGGAGGCGTCGAGCGCGGTCGCCGATGCGGTGGAGGGAGACGACGGTGTGGCTCGGGTCACCGTCGGCCGGCGCGGCGAGGCCGACCTCACGCCCGGCCGGGCGAGCTCGATCTCGCCCAGATCCCGGCGAGGCCGAGCTCGCCTGGGCCGGCCGGCGAGGGTCGGCCTCGCCGGATCCGGGGCGAGTCGGCGTCGCTCTGGCGGTGGCCGGCGAGGCCGAGGCTCGCCGGCCGGCCGGGCGAGCTCGGCCTCGCCGGATCGGGCGAGCTCGAGCTCGCCTCAAGCCAAGGCGAGGCCGACCTCGCCGAGGGCCGGCGAGCCTCGCCGTGGCCGGGCGAGGCCGCCGCCCCCTCGGCCGGGCCGGCCATGACCATGGCGAGGCGGCGACCGGCCAAAAGAAGAAAAAAGAAAAAAAGGAAAAATAAGAAATAAATAGAAATAAAAAAGAAATAAAAAAATTATACAAATTTACCAAACGTGTTTCGTTTATTTTTTATTCTCGGAACAAGTTTACCAAACGCGTTTTTGTTCAAAAATTGTTCCGGACGAAATACTTTTTTCTATTTCGTTCCCTGGAATAATTTTTAAACGTAAACGCAAACAAACGCACCCTTAGTCTCCGGGGAAGAAGACAACACAAAAACGGCGTCGTTTGGGGATTTAGGGTTTTGAATTTGGGGAAAGACACAAAACGGCGTCGTTTGTTGTTTTAAATGCTGACTATATTCTCCGGCGTGCCACATCAGCTTAAAAAAATTAATAAAAAAGTGCTACGTCGGATTTTCGGCCAACCGGATCGGAGTTGGCACCAAAGTGGGCGTAAAGAAGAAGAAAAAAAGAAAAGCATTCGGAGGCCTTTTGATTGAAAGGAAAAAAGAGTGTACGAAGACAAGGGGAAGCGTGCGGCTGTGCAGAGGAAGGACGATCACTGTTCTTCTTCTTCACCAGTTTCTGCTGCTCCGTTCGTGCCCTTCCCATTGCACCATCACCAACGCCCGAGCTCCTGTCGCGGAGTTTGCTCAGAAGCCCGAAGCCGTCGCGCGCTGCGATCTGCTTGCAGCTCGCACCGGTCCGCCGCCCGCCGTCGCCCACAAGCTCGTGATACCGGCACCGCCGACCCAGCCCTTCCGCGAGCACAGCCTTGCAGAAGCTCGTCGAAGCCGATCACCGAGTTTCCTCACTGCGCTGCCTCGACTTCTGCCGATCCGGAGCTTTTCCTGCCCTGCTCCGCCCGCTCGAAGCCGTGAGTCCACTGCTCGCCGACTCCTCCTCACCCACGACGCCAGACCGCCTCAGCTACTGCTGCACTCGCGCACCTTTGCCGGTGCCCGAACACTGGTGGCCTCGCCCGTACCGCCCCTGTCTCGCCTGACCCCTGACCAGCCTTGTCTGCTGCCGCCCTTGCCGGAGTTCCCTTTGCCGGACCGATTGACCCGCTGCCTTTGGAGACCCGCGAGCAAGCTGTGCTCGAAAAAAAGAAAAAGGAAAATCAGATTAGGTAGTTTCTCTTTTTTTTTTTTATTATTCTGTTTTAGTGGAATTGTTCCTTAATATATTATTGATATTCCAACATGAAATAGTCCTCTGCTAGGATTGACAGTCCGATTTTCGCGCCCAAATCCGACTCGCAATCCTTACAAAAATCGACAATCCAATCTGCCCCGAAATTCGATTCAAGCGATTTAATTTAAAATTAGCCAACCCGATCTCACGCGAGATATGGTTCACAATTTTGATATCAATATTGTTTGCTTAATTTGATGTCGTGTGTTTGGATCAATTTTATTTTCATAAGAAAAAAAAAATCAAAAAAATTTTGAATTAGGGTTAAGTTTGTTTTAGAATATTCCTACTCTTAGGGTTAAAATCGCAATCTTATTTCGAATTTTTAAATAAGAAAATAAAAAAATCTGAATAAGGATTATGTTTGTTTTTATTATCTTGCATATTTAGGATTGCAATCTTATTATGAATTTTTAAATAAAAAAAATCCAAAAAAAAGAAAGTGCATTCATTTAGGTTGTTAGTTTTTTTTTATTTGAATTGCATGTTTAATTATGTGAATTTTAATTTCGAAATTAATAGAAAAACACAAAAAAAATCATCATGCACACGTCATGTAGAATTAGGGCATCCTTGGCACGTCATGACATATTAGGATAAAATTGCATATTAAGTTTAGATTGATTTTTGCATCTTAGGTTGGAGCTTGCTAGATTAAGACAATATCTTAGTTTAAATTAGGATTTAGTCGACCCGATCCCTAATATAAGCTAGATAGAATTTTAATCTAGATGGTTATGTTTTGTATCTCATAAAAAATAAAATTTGTCTTAGGATAAATTAGTTGCAATTTCTAGGATAGATTGCATTTTTTTAGAATAGAAAAATCATATGCACGTCATTTAGTGATTATTGTTAGGTCCATTTAATTAGAAATTTCCCGTCATTAGATTAGGTCATTTAATAAATGTCGCGTGACATATAGCTTGCATATTAAATTGCATGTTGCATGTCATTTTAGTTGAAATAATTTTGTACGTCATTGCATTGCATTGCACGTCATTAGAATTAAGTCATTTTGGTTAATTTAGATTGCATATTTAACAATTGCATGTTCATTAAGAATTCGCAAAAATTTTTATTCATATAGTTTATGACATGTTGCCATGCCATATCATTTCATATTAGATTAGAAGCATTGCATTGCCTATGGACTATAGTCTCGTTAAAAAAGTGAAAACAAAAGAAAGAAATTGTGTGTTAATTAGAAACCATATCTAGGGTTATTGATGTGAATTTTAATTTAACACCGCAGATGCTTTCGTTGCTTTAAGGTATTTTTTTTTGCAATTTATTTACTGTTTTTCTTGGATGTTAAATTGGTGGTTTGCGCACCTGCATGAACACCTCACATGTTAGGGAAATAGATTTAAAATCAATCCAAATTGCTTGCCAAACATTTTTCAAAATAAAAAGAAAGGTACCGAAATGGCGTTAAAGAAATCTAACGTAACCAAGTCCCCGTACCCTTAGTCTCTGGTTCGTAGAAGTAAAGTAAATCTCCCGTTACTTTACTAGGGTTTCTAATCGACCCACTAAAAATAGATTAGTGGCGACTCCTAGTTAAAATTCAATTGCATGTTAACAATTCAAACCTAAGTCTCGAATTGGTATGGGTTTGGGAGAGCCCGAGTTAAGTCTAGGCTTAACAATCCATTAGCCAAACCCTAGGTGGTCTAAACCCCGAGAAAAATTGGGTCGCGACACCGTCAAATAGACATCGATAAGGGACTCAAACAAAGGCGGAGAAGTCCCATACCGGTCATGGTCTAAGCCCAGGCCCGTTCTTTATAGACTAACCAAGGTTCTCTGAAGTCGAGAACAAACCAGGAAAATGCCCGTGATTTTCAATTTGCAAACCAAGTCTTCCGTGTCTTCCGCCACTCGATCAATCACCTGGTTGGTGCTTCAATCTTTTAGGCGAGAGCATTTTATTCGAGAACAAACTAGGAAAATGCCTATGATTTTCGATTTGCAAACCAAGTCTTCTGCCACTCGATCGATCACCTGGTCGGTGCTTCATCTTTTAGGCGATAGCATTTTATTCACTAATTGAAAGTATCTAAAGTGGCATGTGAATCGCTTGGTGTTATTTCCTTGGCGAGTAACTTTTCATTTTCTGTATTGAATCCGGAAAGAGAATGTCAAATGTAAGGGTAAATCTATTCTCAAGATGTATGTATAACATTGACAATTGATACTCAAACTCGAAGACCAACAGCTTCCAAGTATTAATTACACTGGAATTTAATCAACGATGTAATTTGAACACAAGTAGCTAGATGGCCTGCACTTCGGACTCAAACTATGTCAGAATTTAATTTATGACACAGCTTGTTTTAGGCATATAGTTGGAATCTAATCAATAATAATATCCTTGGATAGAAAACACAACGTCGGGATTCAATCAACGACGTCGAGTTTGTGGAACGACACTAAAATTTAATCAATGATGCTAAACTAGAGAAAGACACATGCCAGAATTTCATCAGCGACGGAATTATTAAAAATTACAGCTAAAATACGATAAAGTAAAGACAATTTTTGTGTTATTTGGGAGCTCTCCATTGAATAGGTCACAGTATTTAAAGGGTGAATTGATAGCCATTAGTCAGTTACTTCTCCTTGGACACCACTCTTAGCAACATTTTCCTTTTCTTCTTAGCAACCTTATCCATAAACAATTGTTTCCTAACTCGTCCTAACTTCTTGATGATGCCGCGCGACTTGCTCATCAAGTAAATAACGGTTTTCCTATTTTTATGTGCATTTCGCATGATAGTTATTCTCACCTGAGCTCTAATGCTAATCCCACTTAAACTCCAAATCTGATGTGTTGTTCTCATAGCCTGACATGTGGGAATTGATTTCATTGTCGTCAACTCTGGCATTTATGTATAGAATCTTGTTGACATTTAGCTTAAATACCATTCAGAAACGCCGGCTGCCCTCAGCTTCCATGAACCAAACGGGGCGTTTTACTCTTATTATTTCTCTCATGGCCAACATGTGACAACATGGGTAATTTTGAATGTCAACACTAGTTAATCTGCAAAAAAATATGTTCGGTTTGTGTGGTAGATCATTTTTGCATTTGAAAACTTAACATAATGAATCTAGTTCTCGTTCTTCCTAGTACTTACAGACTTTTATTTATTTGATGCATAAGTTTTTGAAAAGAAATTTGAAGTGCTAAAATCATATAAAGAAGGATTCATATCATTAAAAATTCAAAATTGGTAGGTCTATGGCAAATGTAGCCGAACCAATTTTTTGTTGACAAAAAACCCTAAATCGATATACTTATGACGAAGTATCATTACATAGAAGCCCTCGGAAAAGTATTGAAACTACAATATATTGCTTGATCACGTGAGCAAAAAAAAAAATCGAAAAAAATATTATTAATAATTGTTCATGTTAGCGTTAGTAATGCTACGTAGGATAGCCGGCATCGATGTCACCAATTTTGATTAAAAATTACTCGAATGGAGTCAATTGACAAAACGTGAAAAAGTTTGGGAGTGAATCGGCATAAATTAAAATGTTTAGGACTAATTTGGTAAAAGTGCAATAAATTTTTAGGACCTTTTTTTTTTTGACAATTTACCCCCCCAAAAAAAATTATGGTCGAATCCTTACCTTCGGCATGCAGATCTCAAGCTAAGGAATCGCCAAAGTCTAGGAATTCTTTAAAGATGTGAATGATAACTATTATATTCCAGAAATCATATTTTGATTGAATCGCTAGATGAGTTTCTAATAAAAAATACACATTTGATAATGATGCAAAATTTCTATTTTTGGAATAGAAATTTGTTTGATAATAACACAAAATTTATTCCTCCCAAGCAACCGATAGGCAATGATGAGAGGCGAGCTGCTAATAATAAGGGTGAGTGATGAGAATATTTTTTATTTCTCAGTTTTATTTCAGAAATAATAAAGTAAGAATTTTTTTGCTTTTCATTTCTATTCAAAATTTATTTCTGGATTAAAAACTTGTTGTAGAAATAGAAAAATGAAAATTACCTTATCAAACGAATTTATATTCTAAATATGTTTCAAGAGTAGAAAAATATAAAAATAAAGAAATAAAGTGGTTATCATGCATGTTATAACTCACCCTCTGCCACTATAATAGCCGCAATTACCTTTTTAGAATATCTAGAAATCTCAAAACGACTTTGTTTTCTAGCACTACAACCGAGATCCAAAGACAACAGGGGAATCAATCCTCAGCCATGCCATGCGCAGAAATTTTATGAAATGGAATGGTAAAGTACAAAGGAACAGCTCAAACGCTAGGAAGAGTATGTTTTATATGTACTACGAAACATAAAACGGAGCATCTCCAGTGATATAATAAGATTGATTCTTTTTTATTTGATTTTGTCGAATTCGTCTTCATTTTCTCAAGGAATCTCAGCTGGCTAGCCAACCAGTTATACCTCATATGAAAATTGATCATTGCTTCTCCAAGTAACGTGGAGTACAGCGAATACAAATGGTCCATCGATCCTGTAATCTGGCTAAACAAAGATGACTATGCACAATGTATTTTAATGGGGATACTAGGCCAATAAGTTGGTTTCAAGACATTGTGTAAAGCATAGGTCAACCTAACAGGAATACTAGAGTATTCCACTACCTCACCCTAGACACAGGGGTTATTATACCTACGTAACCAGCGGTAGGTACCTACGAGGAAGTGGTAGGGAGTCTACCTTCCATTGATGCATATATTTTTCTTCTCAATCCAGGAGGGAATACCCTTAAAGTTTAGATGGAACCTTTTAAGGACATATTCTGGTCCGAGTGAATCAAAGATGACCTTTTGTCGGATTTCTCTTCATTTTTCCAAGGAATCTCAGCTGGCAAGCCTATCACTTATTCCTCCTAGTACTTCGGCTATAAAAGAGGAAGACTACTGTTTCTCCGTGTAATGTGGACCATGGAGATGCTGGTTGAAGTGACTAGTAGAGAGGCAGTAAAGCCATCTTCCCCAACACCTCACCACCTAAAGACCTTCAATTGTGCCTCCTTGACCAGATGACCCCCATGTACTACACCCCCATGGTGTTCTTCTACCCCGTTCACAAACCTCGTGGTCTCTCCTTGACCGGTGAGTGCATCTCCAGCACGCTAAAGAAGTCCCTATCCGAGGCCTTAGCCCGGTTTTACCCGCTAGCCGGACGGCTCGATAGGAACAACCTTCACATCGACTGCAATGATGCCGGCATTCTGTATGTCAAGGCCCGAGTGAGCGGCTCGCTATCAGAGTTCCTCAAGAAGCCTGAGATCGGTCTACTAGATGAGTTCCTCCCGTTACATGGACTTTCGACTGTGCCGCAGGAGGAGGCGGTTTTATTGGGAATTCAAGTGAATGTGTTCTCGTGCGGGGGGATAGTCATCGGAACATCCTCCTCACACAAGATCATGGACGGGACCACCATAAGCGCTTTCCTCCGGACCTGGGCCGCCATAGCTGCAGGGTCTCCTGATCGAGCTATGCGAGCAGAATGCACGGCCGCGTCAACCCTATTTCCAGGAAGCAAGGTGATGCCTCCTAATGCCCGCGTGTGGATAGGGACGCCCTTTGTAAAGCCAGGGAGGAGCAGTCCGAGGAGATTTTTGTTCGACTTGAAAGCCTTATCAACATTGAAGGACCTCGCAAGGTGAATTGGTTTTGAATTCAGTGTAGTTTGATTTGTAATTGAATAGACTTTTGAACAAGGTAATAGAGATACATCATTTCCAGTCTTTTACTTCCTTCTTGCATGTCAACATTGGAAAATCTTTGACTTATCGAGGGCAAGAGAAGGTAAGAACGTAACGGTAATAATAATAACTTATGATAAGTAGTAATACGATTTATATTAACTAATGCTTTGCCTTTTTAACTCCTCTTATATGCCAGGAGCGAAAGTGTTCCGAAACCAACCCGGATCGAAGCTTTAACAGGCTTCATTTGGAAACATGCGATGGGAGCTTCCAGAAAAGCCACAGGCGTCGGATCACCATCGGCCCTGGCTCACTCTGTAAATCTCCGGTGCCGGACTAAAGCCTCTCTGCCCGAGTATGCGGTCGGGAATATCGATTGGAAGGCCTTTGCAGTTCACGACTCTCTGGAAGCAGAGGCTGAGCTTCCCCGCCTAGTCGAGCGACTGAGAAGATCGATTGCAGAGATCGACGGTGACCTCATGAAGAAAATCTGGGGCGAGACTGCGCTCGTAGGGGTATCGAAATGGCTAGTAGAGGTGAAAGAGATATATGAAAGGGCCAAGCATGATTGCTACACTTTTGTGAGCTGGTGTAACATGGGATTCAATGATGTGGACTTTGGTTGGGGAAGGCCAGCATGGGTTAGTCTTGGGAATCTTGGGGATGAAGCGTTTAGGAATTTGGTCATTCTGGTGGACGTACCGTCCGGGGATGGAATAGAAGCATGGATCGTGCTTGAGGAACGAGAGATGGCCCTATTGGAACGCGATCCCAAGTTCCTAGCATTTGCTTCTCCTAGGGCTTCTGCGTAACGATGACCTTTGGCGTTGTAGTTTCTGTGCTTTTTCCGTCGTTCAACGATGTGTCGTGGCTGTTGCGATATTCTGATGGGTTGTGCTGACCCGGACTCGAGACCCGAGTCCGGGACGATGGGAACGGACTCGGCTAAAGATGAATTCACGCTTTCAAGAAGCATATGTCCTTTTCTCGAGACATCTAAGGATATTAGCGGCCATCACGTGAGGCCGAACATGTACCATTCGAAAGTCGATTGTAATGTTACTACATGTTGTTCATCTTTGTTTAGTCATATTAGGAATTACTTTACATCAGATATGACTGCTAATCAATCAATATCCTTTCGCAAAATCCGCACATAACAATTTGTCTGCGTAACGTGGGAAGGCTGGCCCATCGATTTTTATAATGTCGCGAACGGAGGATTGCTTCCCCAATCAGACTCGCGTGTGCAAGAAACAACTTAATTTATGTTTGTTAGGCTCAATGACAGGAAGAGTAAACCAAGAAAGCACCAGCAGAATGTTAGAATTAAGTGTATAAACACAACGAAATAGAAAGTAAATGCGAGAAAGAGAAATCAAGACACATGATTTATTATGATTTACCCTTAAGCTATGGCTACATCCAGCAGAGGTCCACTATAATTAGTTCCTCTCATTTCTATGTTACAACTATCTATTTACAAACAAAAGAGATATATATATAAGCGACAAGAAAACCCTAGGGATAGAGAAAGTCTTAGGCCACTCAACAACTATTCATAGGCCTAAGCTCAAATTACCAATGAAATACGGGTCCAAATTATGAAAGCCATATGGGTCCAAATTATGAAAGCCCTTCCATGACCCAGGACCCTTGCCCTCTGCTCCTCACGTGCATACTTGTCGATGGGATATATGAACCATACCTCAACATTGAAAACAAGTGATAATTACCAAAAAAAAAAAAATCTAAACCTATTGTACTAATGATAATTCGGTCCTAAACTTTTCAATTTTAATTTATTTAATAATAAACCGTTTGATAATTTGACAATGTGGTCCTTTTGACCAATTTCACCCGAAAATTGCCAATGTAGACGTCGTCCATGCCACATGGACATTTCTACAATTTTTGTTAATTTTTTCTTAATTTTTCCCATCTATTATTTTTCTTTTTTCTTTTTCTACTAAGGACTAGTGAGGGCCATCGGCTGACCCTTGCCTACATTGGGCAAGACTGTCGCGGGCCCTTGCTATGGTTGGCAAGGGCTTTGTGACCCTCGCCTAGATATAATGAAGGCCTGTATTATGGGCCATTGTTGAGGCTACGAAGTAGTAGAGGAAAATAAAAAAAAAAAAAAAAAAAAAGGAAAAAGAGAAAAAAATTAAGAAAAATTAAGAAAAAAATATCTACGTTAAAGTCGATCATGCTATGTAAGACAACAAATGTTCATATTAGCGTTTTCCTGTTAAAATTGATTAGAATGACTTTATTGACAAAATATAAAAAAATTTAGTACTAATTAGTTAAATTGAAATGTTGAAAAGTGGATTGGCATATGTACAATATATTTTGAAATTTTTTGGTAATATTCCCTAGAAAACAAGTTATTATGTTAAACAAATTAATTCGATTAAAGGAAATTTCAACAATGAGGGTGTGTTTGGTCGGTTGGATTCGGATTCGGATTGGACATGATAAAATGGGATTTGAAAAATATATATATATATCCTTCGGATTGTAGAAATATCCCATCAAATATTTGGTGTAACTTAAGAAAGGATTTGAAACTTTTGAAAATTTGCAACTTAAGATGAAATTGAAAATCTTTAAAAAAAAAAAAATCTTATTTGAAAATCTCTGAATATCCAACTCCAGCAGGCTCCTTGTGTATGTGGCGACTCAAACCCTCTCAGGCACTGTTGTCAACAAGCTGTCTTTGGAAAATCAACCTCGGGAGTTTGATGACTTTCAACAGACATGACGTCTTCCATCAAGCAAAATTCTAAACTAAAGGCGAAGAGGATCTCTCTCTAGCATTTCATCATAAACTTTATGAATGCCTTGCTTAGAGTCAACCAAAAGAGAGATCGTGGAACATTGGAGGTTGAGAATGAGTAACTAAAGGCGAAGTAAATAGAGGAACTGAAGATAATTCGGTGATGATTCTACTAAGCAAAATTCTAAATTGAAGGTGAGGAAGATCTCTCTCCAGCATTTCATCAAAGACTTGATGAAAGCCTTGCTGAGATTCAACTGAAAGAGAGATTGTGGAACAATGAAGGGTGAGAATGAATAATTAAAGGCGAAGTAAAGAGAGGAACCAAGAGGATGATTCGGTGATAGTGGAAAAGCTAAAAACCAACTGAGAAAGAGAGAGAGCCATGGATGAGATGGTGAGCCCTAACCTTCCAAGCTCGTGAGCCATGAGCAAGGGCACTAACAAGGATTCTCGAGGATGCCAAAGTGAGGGCTTGTCATGGTGCATGGATGCCGGAGAAATATGCTAAGGACGGTAAGTAGTCTCATTTGAGGTGGGGGTTTTCTTGGTACGGGGGAATTGTTAGGTTAATCTTTGAAATTTTATGTCCAATCCTAGTATATCTTATTGGAGCTAACAATGCAACCTTGAACGGGGTTGAATGGGTTGAGTGGTGATATAATAAAATCTTTTGTAGAATGTCAAACAATCGGCACTCAAGATAATGTTGTGGATGGATCAATACGTATGATGCTGATAAGTAAAATTAGAGTAGAATAAGGGCGCATTTGGTAACGATTCTGTTCCCGGGAACAAATTCTGACGAGAAATGATTATTTTTTATTATGTTCCCAGGAACAATTTCTAAGTATTTTAAGTTGTTTGGTAATCTGTCCAAAGTTTTTATTCTAAAATAGAATTGTGTTTGGTACCGTCTTTCATTGATTCTCGTTCTAAATTCAATTTCTTTTAATTTTTAAATAATTTTTTTCTTTTTTCTTTTCTTTTTTTCTTTTTTCTTTTTTTCTTTTCTTTTTTCCTTTTTTCTTTTCTTTTTTTCCTTTCTCACTCATGTTCTTTTTCTTTTGGTGGCTGGTCGCCAGACCGGCGATCGGCCAAACGAGGGCCGGCGACCTCACCGGAGCATCGCCGACCCTCGTCGATTGAGCCTCGCCGATAGTTGGGCAAGGCTCGCCGAGCCTCGGCCTCGCTAGATCTAGCGAGGTCGAGCCTTGCTGGTGGCTAGGACGGCCTCGCCGGGGCTAGGCGAGGCTCGCCCGGCCATTGGTGGGGCTAGGCGACCCTTGCCCGGCCCTCCCGGCGAGCTACCAGTGGCTGGGCGGGCCCCGGTGAGCTTGCGGTGGCTGGGCTTGCCTTCGACGAGCTTGCTGGTGGGCGGGCTTGCCTCCGGCGAGCTCGCCGGTGGCCGGGCTTGCTTCCGGCGAGCTCGCCGAATCGATTGGCGACGGCGGTGGGCGGCGGCGGACGGCGGCAAATAGCAACCGCGAGGTGGCGGTCGATGAAGAAGAAAAGAGAAGAAGAAGAGAAAATGGAAGAAGAAGAATTGGTTTTGATTCTTAGATTTGTTCTCGGAACAAGAATCAATTTTTTTTATTATTCTTGATTCAATTCCAAATCTACTTCCAGGAACAAAAAAATAGAAATTTGTTCCCTAGAACAAAAATTTTACCAAACACGATTCTACCTCCAAATTGATCCTGGGAACAAAAATCAGAATCAAGTACTATTTGGATGGTTACCAAATAGTGCCTAAACAAATCATATAATGTTATATAGTGGTTTAACTTTTAGTTAAGCCTCTGTCCACTTTCAAACTAACAACCTAAACAGTGGCTAAATTCCACTAGTAATTAACAGTGCAAGTTATAGATGGCTAGTGTAGTTACCTTTCTCAATAGATTACACTATTGGGATATAAGAACACTGCACTTACTCTTGTACACTTCACTATAAGCTATTATAGTGTTAAACCAATACACTGAGGTTCTCAAAACAAGATCAAATACAATTTGTAGCTCAAGAGACAATATTTGAGGTTTTCGTATATCTCAATCCTTAGCTTTCTCTTCACATTATCACCGCTCCTTTTATACTGAGGTCTTTGATAGAGAAGTAGGAGACCTTCAAGAACAAACATCTAGCGGTTTGAGAGACCATGGCAATCATTAAGATTGTTCTCGTAGTTGTTTCACTATTATAGCAGATAACCCCAAATTTATCGACTCCCGTCTTGTCTATAAGAGTCGTCAGTTGTTTTTCTACCTTCTCACTCGGTTTTTCGACTATGGAATCCAAATTGCCATTACTATCGACTCGATATATTAATACAAATTTATCGCACACTATCATTGGTGTGTATTATAAATGATGATATTAACTATAAACATGTGATATTAGGATTGGTCATTATCAATACTATCTTGATTGGTCCTTCCAAATTACCATTACTATTACTTGTTCTACTACAAGTCAGAGACTAGTATCTCATCTTTACTGATACAAATGATCATCGATAATGATAACTTGTTTCACTATTTGTATTATTCATTGTAACTATTAGTAAGAAGGATAGTTTGATGATCATTAAAATCTCATAGGAATGTTTTCCAACATGTCTCCCCTACATTAGAGTTGTTACTCAGCATTTTATCTAGATGTTTTTGGGTTTATTGAATTTGAGAATGTCACCAAAAATAGGGGTGAGCGGTTTCAAGTTTCTTATAGGCTCACTTAGAACCTAGAACCTAGAACCTACCCTAAATACAAGTTCCTCATTTTTTGGATTGAAACTTGGAACTTGGAACCTATCTTCATAGTTCCAATGTTTAATAGGGTTTTTTTAATTGTTTCATTTTTAGTTAAACAAAACAAAAATGAACGTAATAATAATAAACAAACTTGTCATTCATCAAAGAGACTACAAAAATGAACAAAATTATCAACAAAAAGAAAAGGAATTATTTGAATGATTATTATTTGAAAGATTACAATTCACTAATCATAACTTATATTTAAATACACGAAAAATATGAACATTAATAAAGTAAAAATCTTAGCCATAAAATAAAAACTCGGATTAGTATTTTTGGATTATACACTCATCATCAAACATCATGGAATATCGGAAAATTGCATGGAGACATAAATTAAGAAAAATATTAAAACTTGTTACAAGTTCTAAATTATAGGTTCCGGGTTTTAAGTTTCTCCAATTAAGAACCCGAAATCTTAAAAACAAGATCCTCATTTTTTGGAACTTGAAACCTACCCTAAATATCTTGGAACCGAAACCTACAGATTCTTACCGGTCATGTTCTCGGGTCCCAAGGTGCCCTGGAACCATGCTCACCCCTACCAAACACCATACCACCAAATGCAACCCAGGTGCAAAAAACTTGATGCGGCTTGAGAGAGTTCTAGTATTCAATTTTAGCAAATTCTTTTTGCCAATAAAAAAAAAAAAAAAAAACTAATGGATCTCTACTCAAGTTGATATGAAAAACTTGTTGGTAATATTAAAAATCCTTTAATTTCAAGTCAAGTCTCAATTTTGACTCAAATTTTTTTATTTATTTAATGAAATCACCACCTTTCACTCTAACTCCAAATCGGCCCCTCTAAGCTCTCCGTACAAAATTATCATTAATCAATCCGATCTAGGTTTTCCATGTCGCTTATTGACATGGATATTCATCACTATTCACTGACACTATTCATTGTCACCACCTCAAATGCCCTTCCTTGCAAAATCTTGAGTAATGCCATCACAACGAGGCTACTTGCTCAATCACCACTGTCGCCACCTCCACCGAGTGATTACTTTCCTGCAACCTTTCGACGACCTTCAAAGACAAGTGTGAAGAATTAAACTCTTCACCTCAGGGTCCACCTCCCATGGTTCTATCTATTAGAATTCCAAAGAGAGATCTATCGATCAAGATTCAAGACTTATCTAATAATTTGGAAAAAAAAAAAAAACACCAGCAAAACAATGTAATCGATAGTTACATTTGATAAAATATAACGACATTTTTTGGCTGTAAATTCTATTATTAAAGTAAGTACTAACAATACCGACCAAAAAAAAAAAGTAAGTACTAACAATAAAAACTAAGTAATAACAAAAATAATTGAACTAAGTATTAAATCAGATCAAAAAAAGAACAAGAAAAAAGCATTGACAAAAAAGAAATTAAAAATACAATTCTAACCTCAGCCTCTCCACGTCTCACGCTCTCTTCTTCTCTCCCTCGGTCGCACATCCGCAGTCGCGCTCCTCGCCGCAGCAACCCTCGCCGCCATCGCCGGACCTCCCTCTCCGTCTCCGGAACCCGCTCGCCGCCCCGCCAGCAACCCAGCTCCGCCTCTCTCGCTCTTCTGCAGCTCGCCGGCTCCGATTCTGCCGCCGATCCCGCCGCCGCCGCCACCGCCGCTGCCGCCTATCTCGCCGATTCGCCGTCGAAACCGAGGTGAGTACGGCGATGTCTGTCGCCTCCGTCGACGTCGCTCTTCCCGTACGATCTCGAACCGGCGACGCTTGCCTTACGTTTGATGTCTCCAGGATAAGAGTTTGTTTCGACTGCCGAATACGAAGCTTGGAGGGATGGCTTGGCGGACGCAGTTACGAACCTTGCTGTGCCGTGCCGGGAAAAGGCTGGAGATTGATGGCAATGCGGCCGCCGGCGTCTCTGGTTCCCGTCTGCTGTCTTCTTCCGCGTCTGGTTAGTCCATTTTCAGTCTTTCTCTGCTTGAATCGTGCTGCTTAAACCTTCGTGATGACCGTCGAAAGCTCCCGTAATATTCGGTTTTCTTGATGTCTAGTGAGTGGAATGCAAAAAAATTTGATACCTTTGGAGTTCTTTTGGCAGGTGACGCCCCCAATTTGCAGAGACTCTGGGAATCTCCTTCTGCAAACGTATTGAGGCCGCTATACCAATATCTTCAACAGTCGGTAATGCTGATTTTCTCCCATCGTCTGATGGTTTTTGGTCATTAGTTAGACGTACTGCTGCCTGGTCTCGTAAAGCCGAAGGCAGGGGCTGCAATGGGATGGTTCTGGGCTGACATTGTATGAGGGCCTGCTCTTGCATTGTGATTAGTTGTCATGACTTTGATGGCCGTGAGATTGGTGACTGGTTATTAACACCAGCATTGCCTGGCTTCAGCGACTAGCATTCGACTTGAACCTTCCTCTGACCTAGATTTAAAATGTCTATGTGAGTCATGTGTAGCTGATAGATAGAGTAGAGGTGAGGGGAATATGTCTTGGGCATGCCATTTTAAATTATTCAAGCCAGAGCTTTCATAGGTGCAGACTAGTAGTCGCAATTCTAGGAATGGTTAATATATGGTCAAGACTTACATTGTTTGTAAGTTTAGTTATAGAAGGAATTGAAAGGGAAATTAGAAAAAGGAACCCAGAGAAAGAAAGAAGAATTTTTTGTGACTTTCCCAATTTTTGTTTGCTTATATCTTGGTGGGGTAAAAGCTGTGGAGGGGAAAGAAGTAAATAGTAGTCTGAAGTGTCGCTTGTCATATTTGTGGTTAGAAACAAAAGTAAACCTGAAATATGACTAGTCTTATTGACAGTGAGAAATAAAAGGCTACTTCAGGAATTTCATGTTTCAACTTACGAGCCATTTGGATCTCCATCTGCTTCAATTAATTCTTCATGAGTTTTTTTTTTTTTTTTTTTTCTTTTTAAGGCTCAAAGGCTTTTACTTTTTCCTTATTTCCCCTTTTACCATGTTATCTTTCTTTCACTGCTTCCCAGACAATGGAAATATTTCTTATGTTTATTTTTCCTATCACTTCATCTTCTCCCCAACCAAATTAAGCATTAAAAACTAAGGTGATTATGCTGATGAGTTTGGCTCAAGTGGTTCGAAAGTTTGATTTGGAGCTTAAGCTTATTACTTATGATAATTTTAGTATATTTTATGTGTATTATAGGATTAGCAATAAGTTTGTACATGTATTATGGGACAACCTACAATATAGCAATTCGACACACTTGTTGCATTTCTGAAAGGTATAACTAAGCTGAACTGAATTAAGATCTAAATCTTTCAGATCTAAACGGTTGTGTTTTCTCCATCCTCCCAAGTTGAATGAGTACCCTTCCAAGAACTTGGTGGGCGTACAATCATTCTCACTATTATCGCTCTTCGAACTTACTGGAAGAATTTTTTTTTTTTTGGCACAGTTATGGATGTAATGATGTATTTGTGCATCTGTTTAAGGAAGTTCACTGGCATTTGAGTGAAGCAGTGGAGATTTTTATTTTGACAAAATGATGTTGGTGTTTTTTTTGCTATAGACATTGGTAATTCATGCTAAGGTTAAGTCTACTTTTTGTTTTTGAAGTATCGTTTGTTCCATTTGGTGATCTTGACTTTGTTTTTTTATGAAATCAAGCCCCACATGTAGGATTTGTGCAACAGGTCCTTCCTTCACTGACATTGTCAATGTGCTGACGTACATGCTGACATTGCAATTTTATTTTTTAGTGGAAATTTATCAAATAAGAACCTAAGTATAAGAAGAAACAAAATGGCCAAAAAATAAAATAAAATGAGTAAGTTTGTGAAGAGGGAAGAAATTATTTAAGCAAAAGGTAACTAGTTGATATCTACCATGTAGTTTAAAACTGGGAGTAGAGGGTGCATTCCTGTGTGTAAGGTTGTTTGGTCACCGGTGTTGAGTATTCTGATGTAGGGGGCTACCCTTGACTTTGTTATCGGTTGATGGTACGAAGTATTAACTGTCATATACAGCCAGCTTGATTCATAGCTTTTCTTTTCTGAAACATGATAATTTGGTGACTTTAATCAGGTTATCTCTTTTCTTTTGCAGGGGATTTCTAGTTCAAGAAAGCTCCTGGCTGATTCATCTGATGCAGCTCCTATTTCTTCTCCATTAACACCTACGTTGCAACTAAGCAGTGGAACGGTTGAAAGTCAGAAAGTGGTTTCTAAGCCTTCAAAAGTTCAAGCAGTATTGAAAGGCATAAAGCAGGTAACGTTGTAAGATTGTGTTCATTTTTATCTATGGTGTAGAGATTTGGGTTCTATCCATACTTGATCAAAAGTTTCTCTAGCCTAGTCATCCAATAAGATTGATTGAGATCACATAAATGTGAAGATCCATATGGTGATCTTGAGTTTTCGTACGAAGGTTCGCTTTGTTGAGTACTAGGACTACTAAGACTGGTTTAAAAGTTTGATGTACTAAGGGTTTGTTTGATAATCATTCTGTTTCCGAGAATAATTTTTACTTAGAAATAGTTTTTTCCAATTCTATCCCCCAGATGAGTTTCTTAGCATTTGAAAGTGTTTGGTAACTGTACAAAATTTCTATTCTGGAATAGAAAAAGAACAGAATTACGTTTAATATGACCTTCAAATTTTTTTGTACCGTAGAATATTTTTTAATTTTTTAAATAATTTTATGAGATTTATTTCTTTTCTTTTCTTTCTTTCTTTTTCCTTTCTCTTCTTCTTCCTCTAACCAGTTGCGAGCCTTGGCGATGGCCAGCGACTGGCTAGATGAGAGCCGATGACCTCGCCAACCTTGGGGGTGCCTCGCTGGTCCCTTGACCTCGCCCAGCCAAGTCGAGGCTGAGCTCACCCAGCAGACCTCGTTTGGCCGGTCGCCGGCCATCTCTAAGGCCAGTAATTGGGTAGAGGAGGAGGAAGAAGAAAATAAAAGAGAAAAAAAATTGGCTTGATTTTAGAATTGTTCCTAGAAATAAAGAAGTGACATTTCTTTTTGTCATTTTTTGATTTAGTTCCAAATCTATTCTCGGAAACAAATTCTTTCCCAGGAGTAGAAAAATTAGTTGACATTATCAAACAGAATTTTGTTCTTTTTTTGTTTCGGGGAACAAAAGAACAGAATTAGCCAATTACCAAATAGGCCCTAGGTGAAATAGTAGATTCTTGTTATTCATTTAAATATGACCAATATGTCCATTGGTAGTCTGTCAGATTGTTTAACATATCAATTGGTAAATTGGTCTTACTATATCCAGCATTGCTCAAATCCTTTTATAAGGCAAATTGATAAGTTTTATGAGAAATCTGAGTACCCATTTTTAGTGTCTTGCAAGGCTACTAATTATAGCAGTTGATATTGTTTATGTACTTTCGTATATCTTTTCCTTGAAATAATTTGCTTAAGAAAAAGGACTTGTGCCAGTGACTTGTTTGCTGCTTAAGTTTGGGTCTGCAAACACAGGATCTGGTGGGATGCTTCTTTTCTCTGGATAATCTGTGGTGCTGTGATAGAGCATCAGTGATGCATTTCTCAGTGCCCGTAGTAATACTCATGTTTTACTCTCTTATCTCTTGAAAGTGCATGTTATGGTTTGATTGATTGATGAAAGCTCTTGCGCTATGATTTTTTAATTTGACAGTACGTCTTGCTACTATTTGGTACCTTTTGTGTTTATTGTTCCCTTGAATCAGATGCTCATGCTTACACTGTAATTTTAGCTTCTCTTCTGGTTTTAGAGTCCTAAGAAGGTCAATTTGGTTGCTGCTTTGGTTCGTGGAATGCGTGTTGAAGATGCACTGTTGCAATTGCAAGTGACCGTAAAGAGAGCTGCGAAAACCGTCTACCAGGTGATACGACTCTAGATGATGTGACTTTTCATTTATCCTTTGAAAAATTTGAGAATCATTGTCGCCTTGCCGTTTGCAGAACTACTTTACATCTTTTACTTTTCAAAGTCATTGCATTGCACCCTCAGGTTTATCATTAGCCTATTGGACATGTGACCAAATTTTCTCCCTCCTTTCTCCCTGAAAACACCTCCCTTGCTCGAAATAAATAAAAAAGCCCTAACTCTAGCAAAGCTTCTGCCACCGCTACCCAGTTTATTGTTTCTCTTCCTCCAATGTTGGTACTGCCCATTGCTACCACGATGGAGCTCTCTCTCTCTCTCTCTCTCTATATATGGAGGTGAAGCTGGCCATTAGTGACAGATTTGTCCACCATAAGCTTGTGTTGCAATAGTGACAAATTTGTCCAGCATAAGCTCGTGTTGCAACACTTTCAAAGTGATGTGCAATGATGCTAGAAATTGCGGCCAGACACGGCTACGGCAGTAGAAAGATTATAGTTTTGGTGATTTGAGAACTGACTCTCACTCTTTTCTTTTTCTTTTTTTCCCCATTAGGAAGGGTAATTAGGTCTTTTTGGCTTATGAAGTTTTGTCCTAAATGCAAAGTAGGGTTCTAGAAATAGGCGATACTGAGTGATATTCGTAGAAAAAGAGAGGATGGTTTTTGGCACATATATTTTTCCATTGTTTCTTGTTATTTTTTTGACTTACTTTTCATTTATTTATGCACTAATCTTGTTAATCCAAAATTTTCAGGTTATTCACTCTGCCAGAGCAAATGCGACACACAACCATGGATTAGATCCTGAAAAGCTTCTTCTTGGTAAATTATCGAATGAGAAATGCTTCCATTTGTTTAATTCTAACTTGGATTAGTTTTGACTTTCCTTTTTATCGGATGCAGCTGAAGCATTTGTAGGAAAGGGGTTTTACCAGAAGAGGATTAGCTACCATTCAAAAGGAAGGTGTGGAATCAAAGTGAGACCTGAGTGCCGCCTGACAATAGTAGTCAGGGAGATAACCGCCGAGGAAGAGGCTGAGATAGCAAAGCTGAGAGTAAGCAATTTCAAAAAGCTTACAAAGCGGGAAAGGCGGCTTGTTCCCCATAAGCTCATCGAGTCCACTCCAATCTGGAACCGTAAAGGCAAAGCTGGCAGGAATGAAGAGAGGGCAATGGCTGCATGATCCATTTTATCCTGGATCACTGCTCTTGTATGGTTACTTCTGATGAAGTTTTGAAACGTCCCTTTGTTAAGAATGTAGCCAGGTGCGAGCACGAAAACCTAGCAGTAGTTCCTGGCACATTTAGAGGTAAATCTAAATGAAGGTAAATCAACTGGTGACATTAATTGCCGTTGGAGGAAGGTAGGTTTTTTTGAATGCAAACACCAAATCTTAGATCTCACTTTTGATGGACCCGTTTTACCTATGGTTCTCTAAAACATAAATGGAGTCGAAGACTGATGGCCTGCTGAAAGTCATTAGCAGATTTTTCATTGGATTTGTTGCAATGAGCTAAGGGGTAACATCTTTGGATTCATTCTTCTTGGTCTAGAGTTAGTAATTGGCTCTGGGTTTGCATGACCCGGAACTTACCATATTTCTGGGTAGTCATGCTGTATCATTCCTTACTCAATTGCTCGAGAGAAATTCAAGGTTTTCTGCATCTGCTGATAAACCTGTGCAAAATGCCGTGGCCAGAGAGAACTAAAAATCATGTCTTCCACAGGTTACTGGGCGCACGAGCCAATATATTACCGGTTTCTCGGGTTATCAAAAAAAAAAAAAAAATCATGTCTTCCATAGGTTTCTGGGTGCACAAGCCAATATATTACCCATTGCAAATGCTGTGGCACCTCCACTTTAACTAGCATCCTGGTTTACGGTGGTCCCAACGCATTCACAAGTCCTCAAAATTGCTATTTCATTGGTACGGATAATTACGGTGAAATCATGAAACTTGTTAACTTCCCGAGACTTGCAATTTGGATGCGCTTCAAGTCAAAGGTTGGTTCATAACCATAGTCGGATTCATTGACAAGACTCTGCATCTTGAAATTAACTTAATTTTGTGTCTTCATCTCCAAGAATCTCACTACGGAAGCAAAAGCATTTTGGTTGGTTCAGTGATCAATTTTTGTCTCCATCTCCGAGGATCTCACCACTGAAGCAAAAGCATCTTGAAATTAAACTAATTGGAAAGCCTAAAAGTCCACCTAGCCTTGGTTGCACCGACAGCGTCATTTCTCAAAAATGGAAAATTCTCGACACGTTGGGACTCGTTGTATATTCTCGTATTTTATTTTTAAAATTTGATTCAAATTTATAAATAAAAAATAATTAAAAAAGAACCTACAATGAATTTGCATTAATCACTCAACGTGCATACAATATTTTTATTTTTCGAAATTACTTTTTAATTTCATTTTATTTTTCCGATTTTTAATTAATTTGATTCAAATTTATAAATAATATAAATAAAAAATAATTAAAAAAGAACCTACAATGAATTTACATTAATCACTCAACGTACATACAATATTTTTATTTTTCGAAATTACTTTTTAATTTCATTTAATAATTTTTCTGATTAAATAAAAAGTCAACCCCGACCAAAAACTAATTAATTTAAATGCATATTTTATTTTTAATTAATTTGATTCAAATTTATAAATAATTAATTAATTAAAAAAACCTACAATGAGTTTACACTAATCACTAACGTACATACAATACTTTTTTTTTCGAAATTACTTTTTAATTTCATTTAATAATTTTTTCGATTAAATAAAAAGTCAACCCCCAAAAAACTCCCTTCCCCGTCTCTTTCCCGACCCTCAATTTTTTTCACTTTCTTTTCCCTCCACGTGACGTCACTTCCCCCTCCCATTTTTATTCTTTTATTTTCCTTCTGAGAACCCTAACCCTCCTCCTCGAACGCGCGGTCCCTGTGCGCCGAGAGGCTGCGCACCGCCGCGAACTCCTCCTCCTCCTCCTCCTCCCCCTTGCCGCTGCCGCCGCCGCCCCACTCGACGACGCCGCCCTCCCCGCGCGCGCCTCCCTCGTGAAGTTCCTCCTCACGGCGAAACGTGTCGACAAAATGGTCGACACGCGGTCAACGCGCGTGTGACCGCGTGTCCGAGCGTGTCCGGCACGCTCCGACACGTGTCCGACAGGACACGACACGGAAGCACGCGTGACGTGTCCATGCAACATAGCCTAGCTATAAAAAATTGCTGGTCTCGCCACACGCATCAGTGCAGCAGCAGCAGCAATGGAGATGCGAGTTGAAGTGACCAGCAGAGAGACGATAAAGCCTTCATCACCAACGCCTCACCGCCTGAGGACCTTCAATTTGTGCCTGCTTGACCAAATGACCCGCATGTACTATGCCTCAGTCGTTTTCTTCTACCCAAGTGACCCAACTCGTGATCTCCCCGTCAAAATTGAGCACATCTCTTGCACTCTCAAGAAGTCTCTCGCCCAGGCCCTGACCCGGTTTTACCCGCTCTCTGGGCGCCTCAGCAAAACCAACCTCTACATCGACTGCAACGATGCCGGGGTGCTGTATGTCGAGGCCCGCGTGGGCTGTTCGCTCTCGGAGTTCGCCAAGAAACCCGAGATTAGGCTGCTAGACAAGTTCCTCCCATTGCATGGGGCTTCCACCGGACCGGAAGAGGAAGCCTTTCTGTTCGGGATACAAGTGAACGTGCTTTCGTGTGGAGGGATCGTTATCGGGACTTCCAGCTCACACAAGATCATGGACGCGACCACATTTATAGCTTTTTTCAGGACATGGACCGCCATAGCCACGGGACGTCCTGATCAAGCCATGCAGGCGGACTGCATGGCCGCATCGACCCTCTTCCCGAGCAGCAACACGATGCCTAGCAATGCTGGACTGTGGCATGGGAACCCCTTTGCCAAACCGGGAAAGAGCAGTCTGAGGAGATTCGTGTTCGACTCCGCTGCCCTATCGAGGTTAAAACTCGATGCTAGGTGAGTTCATTAACAGTCTGATTTAGCCTTTCGACCAACTCGAAAATCCTTACGATAGTTTAATTCGGACATCTGGGGAGTCAGTTGACTAACCATTTCTTATTGCAGTTCGATACGATTTACTTTCGTAGTTTAGTTTATTACATTTCACGAACTTCGCAAGCTTGCCAGGAGTGAATTCGTTCCAAACCCAACTCGAATCGAAGCGCTGACTGGATTCATCTGGAAACATGCAATAAGAGCTTCTAGGATGCTGTCCGGCATGCAGCCCCCATCGGCAGTGGTCCAATCGGTGAACCTCCGCCACCGTGTGGAACCGCCTCTGCCCGAACAGTCAATCGGGAATATTGGTTGGAGGGCATTCGCGACCTACGAAAACACGAGGCCGGAAGTTGAACTGCGTGATTTGGTCGAGTCGGTGAGGAAATCGCTTGCCGAGATAAACGTCGACCACGTGAAGAAAATTCGAGGGGATGGTGCTTTTGAGGGAATCTCCAAGTGGCTAGAAGAGGCGGGCCGGATCTATACAAAGATGAGGCAAGAGTGTTACACTTTTGTGAGTTGGTACAGGATGGGATTCTACGACGTCGATTTCGGGTGGGGGAGGCCCGGCTGGGTGAGTGTCCAGAACATCGGGGACGACGGGTTCAAGAACATGGTCATCATGATGGACACACCGTCCGGCAATGGAATAGAAGCATTGATCGCGTTGGAGGAGCAAGAGATGTCTATACTGGAACAGGATCAGGAGTTTCTTGCATCCGCCAAGCCCCAGCTCAATATGGTTCTCCAGGGCCGCAGTAAACTCTGACCCTTTTCTGGCCATTACGTGATAACAGATTCACTTCATCAAACAAGGTAGAACTACTTGAGAAAACTTATGGAACGTGCTCGCATGGTTCGGAAAATACATTTAATTGTAGCCAATATCGCTTCGCGGTACTTGTCCGATAAGTTAAAAGTTCATCAACCAGGAAGTGTAGGTGCACCATCATAGTTGTCCCTCTTCTTTACCTCATAAAGTAGTACCCTAAGCAGAGGAATAAGGCACAACCATCATCCGCCTATCTATATATGTACAAAAGTGAACAAAGCTCACATCACGCGCAGCCATCAATTTGATTTGAGATGACCGCTTTAACAAATCTCCGGCAGTTCTCTTATTTTGTATCTCTTAGTAGAAGATAGAAGATGACTACCAGGACTACTCTCAAACCTTCTCCTAGGTTCTCCCTATACGTTATTTGAAAACTATTGCACAAAAATTAAACAAAGAAAGAACATTACCCATCGCCGAAAATATCAATAACAAAATTAAAAAAGCCTACCTTATGGCTCACTTATTCCTAATTATTAATCCGAATATTCAAGTCCCATTACAGAGAAAATCACTAGAGCTAGTAAGGGTCGGGGTTCCTGTATCCATCGCCATGAGTTCTCAACTTCTTCCTCCGTGACCTCGGGAACAATAGTTGCTGGATCTGCTTTTCTGCTGCAGCTTCCGATGTGGCCTGAATGGAAATATGGTCTCTGAGCATCAATCAAACAACCCGAGAAGGAGAGTGCAAAAGATAAAGAAGAGGATGAAAAAGAGTGCAACAGTTTCTCCATGAACTATCTCCTGGAATAATCCTGTCAATCTTTGATGAAGCGAAGGAAAATTGGACCTTCGTTCATTAATTAATGACGTATGAGGCTTTTGCATCTCTCTCCCCTGCGCCTTGGCGCATTTGAGGATGCTCCTAGCAGCTCTATATTTTTTTAAACAGGGAAAACCCAAATGATTCTGACAGATAAAAAAATGCCACTTTCTTTTACGGTAGAAAGAAAAGACAAATCAGAAGTCTTCGTTTTTAAAATGCATCAACCACTGCTCACCTGAATTTTGAAGGGAAAACGGTGTGTTCGTACTTCGGTTCCAGAATAAATTCTGACATCCATGCCCAGACTGTCGACTCCAATTATATTAGCTCCCTATAAGAGCAGATATTTAATCAGAAAGTAAAGAGCCTGTAAATGAACAACAGTAATTGAAGTGCCAAAAGAACACAAGTTTGCAAGGCGCAATCGAAGCATACAAAACAGAATAAATACTGATCATTCTAATATAGATATTATCAACTTGGGTGAAAAAGAAAAAGGTAAAATGAGTTACCAGGAAAGGCAAAAGGAAAAATGTGATGATGACATTACAGTTACTAAAGCAAAATATATAGAAAGCAAGATGCATGCAGTGTTCTGTTCCACAAGAAACTAACATGTGAAGGCAAATCCTAGCATAGGGAAGCTTCAAAGAGATTGAAATTACAGAGGCTCTCTCCTTTACCTCCACATGAAGCCCCTTCCTTTTGCAGAGAGCTTTCAAGGCAACATTGCACCTAATTCCTTTCTCGCTAAAGCGGTCTAGAATTGCTGATGTGGAGTGTACAAGGATATCCGGCTCAGCATCAGAAAATCTTGCAAATGAATTTCGCACTGAAAACAAGAAACTGCAGAGTTACTGGAAGGTTCAACACCTTTTATGTGACCTATTTGATTGTGTCATGTCAGAAGATGACACAACAACCTACGCCGAATAGATATACATGGAACCAGACAGCACACCAATCCCAAATCAACTGGAATCATCTTGATGCAATGCAACAAAGAAAGATGACCACCAAGAGAGTAAAACGTACCTGAGAACCATACACCGAGAACAGCTCTATTCTTATAATCTCTAACCTATATATTAATTGAGTTACAGCCTTTCCTGTCGCTTGAAGCCAAGGTAACGACATCAGCATCTAAACAAGAAGACAAGTTTTAGTAGAAGGAACATCCCATTGAAGTACTAACAACTACTATGCACAAGAATTTCTTAAGCAATGTAAAAGTAATCCTAAAAGTAAATTATAGACTCCTCAATCCTCATACTTTTAACTCAGGGAAGAACCAATGGCAATAACTTATTCAATTGAGAACTTGCAATCACATAGAAAATAGTGGGTTGGTCCATAGCATTGATCCAGTTGTTTAACTACACCTTTCCAGTCCAAGTTGTGGTTATCAGCATCCTCACTTTGAAAGAGCTTTCTCAGATAAGATTCTTCATCAGAAAAAGCAGGTCTGAGGCATCCCAAAATGGACAAGCCATTTGATGGAGTGTCCATCTTTTTGTCATACTCCGCATTGACCGCCTATAAAATGAAGTCAGAAAATTTTCTTTTAAAACAATAAAAATATCACTTCTAGCAAATATCCAGACACCAAGCTACATATACACACTCTTCTGAGTGGAAAGAAGGGGTGGCTGGATTGAGCAAGCATTAAACAAAAACAGGACTGAATGTGAGAAAAGAAGGAACAGAGCAAGCAAGCACTCTAAGTCAAATCCCTGAGGCTTATTATTGATAGTCTCAGTCGCAAAACTGATTTAATAGCGACAGGTGAGTGTTTCAATACAAACTTCCCAACTGATCTGGAAAGTTCCTGCAAGCTAAGGCATCATCCTCGACAGAGACTGCAACTTAGACCTTTACATATAAAACTCCTTGTACACCATCAAAATGTGATCTGATGCTGAAACGTACCGCAGTTCTTAATTTTCATCTTATGGGTGTTTCTACCAATATCCTCATTGCAATACTTTTAGTCAACACTAAAAATCTACACTTTCTAGTACTAATAAACAATAGAGATTATGGAGCAAATGAGAGAAGTACGAAAGGTCATTGTGGAAATGCATGTTCCTTTGGTGTCATCATTTTAAACAAGTGCTTGACATAATTATAACAAGTAGTCTCTCAAATTAAAGCTACCATAAACCAGAGCTGAAAAATTCATGCTGTTAATGGAGTTGCAGAGAAGAGTCGAGCACAGAGGTGAATGCATTTCATGCATTAAGTTTGAAGAGGTTGCAGTTTTAACATTAATAATAAGTAGGAGTGAAGCTTCTCTGCAACATAGATTTTCTTAGTTAAAGTAATCTGCAACTATAGATAATTACACCTTACCAAAAAAAACTACAGATAATTACATCCCCTAATTTACTGAAGAGAGAGTAGTAATCACCTTTGTCAAGCACTTGGCAAAATAAACCGGATGGACCAAGATGGATGGATCTGGCATCCCCCAATCTACTGCATTATCGAACACTTCAGTTTCCATTACCTGTTTTACCCAAAAATGCATGTGACTGGAGAATCATAGCATAGTTAAATCTAAAAGATATTTGACTCTTCCTTTCTCCATGTTAAGTAAGCACATTGCACTCTACCTCGAGATAATCGTCTTCATAGGATATCTCAGTCATACCAATATCTGACATATCGTACTCATCAGCCATCTTCTTGTTATCATACACTGGTATATCCATTCCGATGAATACATTCTGAAAAGAAATTTACCAACCAAAGATTAATTTAAGTTTGTGCAATACTAGTAACCATATAGATCACAAATATGCAATGAAGATAGAAATCTAATGTGGCAATTAAGTGAACGATTGGATCTAACATAAATGATACAGGACTCCCAGACTAACTGTCCATCAACTACCTCCAAAAGCATTTTAAGAGGAGGTGAGTACGGCCCTGCTCATCTCAAATAAGGTGAAGATTTTGGACATCCACCAATAGTAAATGATACACGTGCTCCAACATATCAAAAGTCATTAAGACCATTCCATACACAAGTAGAAATGACATTTTCAAGATGATTCTGAAGCCACTTCCCGCTTGTGCCTTATTTCTCTCCAATTAAAACATGGAACTCTTTGCTCCTTATAAACAATGAGCCCCTAGAACTCTTCAAGGCAATCATCCAGAGATTTTCTTGCTTAACCTGGAACTATTGGCCTAAAAGGGATAAAATTTGTTGAGGGATAAGAACACTCCTGCAAGCTAAATACATCAATTAAGTCTGTTATGGTTTCAATTTTGCCAGCTAATATAGTACTTCTTCAAACTTGCCACATACCCAAACTGTTGAAATTGTGAACACTTCTAAAACTTTGCCATTACAGGACAACGCTGGCATAACTTGCAAAGCAAAGGGAGAAACAATAGAACCCTAGATATGAAAATCCCTACCTGAGGCTTTTGAGTTGAAGACTTCCTAAATGCGATCAAAGCATTTAAAAAGGAAGGAGAAACTCACCACAGGGCTCGTTGCACCACGATCGTCTAGGATGTTCTCGTCATCAAAAATTTCAAAAAATATATCTGGAGAGAACAGATTTTCCGTGAGACCATATTTACAACCAATTTGAAATTGGTAAAACAACAATCTAATGGTAAAAGAAGGGAACCTCCATAATCATCCACAACATACTGGAACTCTGTCCATGATATTTGTTCATGAGGCTCACGGTGTACAGGCCCGGGGAAAACTAGCAAAGCGTTACTGCAGGCCTGAAGAGGAAATATGTCAACATGCTAAATTGCTAATGAAGACCAGAATGGTTCTGGAATCTTGCACCACTCTATTATTATATTTACCTCAACAGTTGTCCTTGCAATTTCGGCTGAAGTAAGTTTAGTTTCACGGGTTCTCTTGCAAGCTTTAACCTCTTCAAGAGGATGGTAACCCTGGTCGCTTGTGTAATTAGATGAATCAGGAAGAGAATCAGAGTAATCAGCAGCAACGGAAACCCTTGAAAGGCAGAGCTCATTCCCTATTGGCAGCCATTGGAAGGGTAGTGATCTGAAAAAAAAAAGAATAGTTGCATCTGAAAGTCAACATGAAATTCTCATGAAATAGTATAAGGATATTGACAGAAAGGAACAATTTTCCTTCTAGTTCTGTGTACATGTACAGGTACATGTGAGAGAGGGTGAGAGAAAGAGAGAGAGCACCGAAGCATAAAAAAAGGCATGTCAACAACGAAAATTAGGGAACTAATATACACCATGACATTCTTATAAAAAATACACATTAAGTACAATATATCTCACTTTCTTTAAGTCAATTTCGCCAAACAAAGCGGTAAATACATTCTGATAATGGTAATTGATAAGAAATGTGATCGTGAAAACAAGGATGTCTACTTTCATGGCCATGGCGACAATATTAAGTCCATGTGACACCAGGCCAAATAACTATTGCGTATCCTAAAAGATTAATCGTACAATTTCTTGAATCCAGTCTAGGAGTTCAAGGCTCCATCATCCTTTTTACTAATTTATTAGCCTTATTATCAGCTCCATGAAATTTGATCAGCAAAAAACCCTGCCTTTTAGCTTTGGGCCACATTAAAGTAGATCAAAGAAGAGGAATAGCCCAATTCTGTTTGTAGTTTACGAAAGATGATCTTAATAACCATTTGCTAGCATTCTTTTGCCAGGACTTGAAGGGTTGGAAAGTAGAACTGAAAAGGTGGAATAAGGAGAGATCAGCCAAAAAATTGATGGAAGTAAAGCACGAGTTAAGGGATTGAAATGAAACTATCAGACTTGCTGGAGTTTCTCTTGCTCATGAGTAAAGGTGTATGATAATCTAAACTCCTAGATTGAACCATCTTTTGGAATTCAAGTCATTTACATCCATATGCAAGTTTCCACTATACCAACACATGATTTTTCTTTCATATCCTTCTGGTTTAAGAGTACTTCAAATCTTAAAGGAACTTTTGGTACTACAATCCCATGGAAAATGTTCTAAAGAAGTATCTTCATGTGACACAATATTAAAAAAAGTTTCACCTAATTGATATTGGCTGAAGTATACAAGAGAAGCAAGAACTTCCCAATTATATTTGAAAGTAAACCAACCTCCCTGAGAAAAGAACATAACGACAATAACTCTGAAAAATCCTGCATTTCTGGTGAAAATGCCACAGGCTTTCACCGTTTTCTTGGTCATGGACCTCTAACTAGCCCTTGCAAAATTTTAAAGATGACTCCAATCGGCACAAATGGAGCTCTAAGCTCAAACTTAAAGGCTCCAAAATGATAGATTACAGGTGTACGATCAGCTTTATTATCAGCAGAATACTGAGCCAAACACGTTAACCATCCCAAGGATAGCTCCCGACGCTGCATCAATTCAAGGAAAAGAAAACACCAATCCAAGAGCAGAATATTGAGTCAGACTACCAATTTTGCTCACCCTAGATCCTTTACAATTACCTCAACCTGAGAAGGTCTTACGTGTATGCCAAACTTAATTCTAAGCCAATAAACCAAAGGGACTGTCACATGCAAATATCAAACTGTACAAACCATATACTCATGCTCGAACAAATCTAAACATGGGTCCTCCTACATAATCCCCGAAATCCAAAGTCAAGCCACACACCTCATAGAAGGAAAATCCACAGCCCTTCGCCCGTCAAGGGAATGTTTCATCCAGCTGCCCATGCCCGCGATTCCACAAGACGTCGAGCATTCCGAATGGCACAGATTGTAGCGTGACGAACCTGATCACACGACCGAAAACAACAACAACAGAAAATCAGCAGAACGCCCACCAACCACCAAACCAAGCCACGGCACCAGCGCAAAATCCTAAAACCTTCGAAACCCTTTAGCCACCAAACGCGTCTAACCAACTCGGACAAGACACCGAGTCCTAGTTTCACCCTCCCGGCCGAGCTAAAAATGCAATCTTTCTCTCCCAATGAGCCTCCCCAAGAACGTGCAGACTCAAAAATCGATGCTTGATCTATCGAATGGACACAGGTGCATGCAAATTATCCAAAATTTTCCATTTTTACGGTTTATATCGAAGAAAAGGCAGGTGGGTCGTCGTAGTTACCGAAGGTGAGGGAGGAGGCAGCTGCAATCGACATGAGAGAAGCAGAGAACAACGAGGCCGAAATCAGCTTGGCGAAGACGAAAGGAGGAGGGAGGAGGGGGTCGTCGTGCGGGCGACTTGTCGCCTTGCGAGATGTGGCTGAAGACGGTCGTGCCGCAATCTGATTCGCTCCGCAAGTTAACGCCTGCGCTTGTGTTAGGTGTCAGACACGCACATAGAGAGAGAGAGAGAGAGAGAGAGAGAGAGAGTCTTGTGTGTTTTTCTGGACAAAAGTGAAAATCTGGTATAAATGAACAGCACAGAGGAGTTCCCAAGTTGTCTTTTTTCTCAGAGAATCACAGCATATGCCTTTTCTTTTCCTTTTTTTTTTCAATTTTTTCACTCAAGTTATGACACAAAATTGCTGATTTCCTCGTCATTTGATATTATCTTGTATTGTAGTCCTCAATTTCATAATAATATGGCAATTTTCTTTTCCATATTTGCTAGTTGTTTGGTATTTTCTCGTCATTTTGATCCATGTTCAATGTCATTAGCGGCAACACAGCCTGGATGGATGCATGATATCAATTTGAGGAAACATAAATCTAGAGCGGTATATATAAATTGGAGAACTAAATTAATGACACTAAAAAAGGGAATGACCCTTTTTTTGGATTAGGCCGTTCATGTCTATCATAAACGTTCGGGCATGGATTTACTTTGCCGTAATTAGCTGGATGGTTATTGAACACGAAAACGACGTCGGGAGAGGGGGTCACACGCAATTTGAATTTGGGACTATGAAATGTTAAAGTATAATTAATACATCAATTATTTTGTAAATAAGAAGGGAATTGCTAGGCTTACTAAGTTGGTTCTACAAAGTTGATTTGCCAAAGGTCACTCCAGCCTAACACGTTATTTAGCAAACTAATTTTGTAAATCACTCTTAATTAAAAGAATGAAAGCGATAGGAGTTGCTTGGCAAATATCTTAACAATTGCAGCACCTTCAAAACTAAAACTATTTATGGCAATATTTTTTTGGGTCAAATATAGCAGTATTTAAGAAGCTATCCATTTTGAGGTTCTACATGTTGATGTTTAGAGTAGGAGAGAAGATAACAACAAAGTGTTTAAGGTGACTATATCCAATTAGGATTATATCATATGTATTTATAGGAATGACTAATTATAGTAAGGGTACAAATAGATATTATTACATAAAGACCTCATAATACATCTTAATTATACATTAATACTCTCCCTCAATCTAAAGGAGGTGTGACAAATTAGAGATTAGATCTTTTTTGCTTTTTTAAGGTCAAGAAAAGTTGGATCTCAACAGTGCATGGCGTGAACTAGGTAGGCTTTTGATGAAAATGTTCACCAACTAATTCGCCGTAGGTACATGACGAACACATAGATCGCTGGAAATGACCTACTCTTGAACATAGTGAAAATCCAACTCAATGTATTTGGTGAGAGTTGGGAACACAGGGTTGGGAGTAAGATATATGACAGATGTCGTTGCAATGAGAGGATTAAAAAGGGCACTATGAGCACACGAAGTAAATAACAAATTCAAATAATACTAGCAACACAATAAGCAACATAGTGATATTAAGCCTTTGTACTAGAACAAGATATAGCAAGTTGCTTCTTGGCGCCCCATGAAACAAGATTGGCGCCTAAAAAAACACAAAAGCTTGAGGTGGACGTTGCGTATAGAAACACCCAGCCAATCTACATTTGCATAAACAATCGATGAAGTAGGAGAACACCATTTGGTGAGCTTCTATGGGTGGCTAAATATTAGTATATATGTTTGACGGCTTGGAGATGAGGAACTTTGGGTTAATGCATGAATTGGCTAATTGGCTAGCCAAGTTCACAACAAAATGAATATCAGGTCTAGTCATGAACACATATTGTAGAGCACCAACCATCTATTGATACAATGTTGGAGAAATGAGAAGCTCACCATCGTTAATAGACAACATAATCGTCAAGGTCAAGGGAGTAGATACAGGCTTGACCTTAACAAGGTCAAATTTACACAAAAGGCCAGCTAACTTGAGATAAAACATATCGTTAGAGCGGAGATGAGCCTCAATGCCAAGGAAATAGTGAAGCGGTCCAAAATCCTTCATAACAAATTCTTGTGAGAATCGAGTAATCAAAGAATATAATAAATTAGTCGCATTATCCGTGATAAGGATTTCATCAACATATAATAGAACATGTAGACAACCCGAGAATAAACATGGATGAATAATAACAGATTGACATTACTCACCATGAAACCCAAAGATAATAAAAAATTGTTGAAGCAAAGAAACCATGCATGTGGAGCTTGCTTCAAACCAAAAGTGGCTCTTTGGATATTGCACATGTGATTCGGGAACTTAGCATGAGAGAAACTAGAAGGTTGATGCATGTTAACTTCCTCACAAAAGATGTTGTGCAAGAAGGCATTATCAAGTTGATGTATAGCCCATATTGATGAAATTGCGATAGATAGAACAACTTGAATTGTGGTGTGTTTAACAGTTTAGTTAATAGTCTTGTTATAGTTCAGTCTAGCCTATTGTTCAAATTCTTGTGCAACCAAGTGAGTTTTAGAGCGTTTGATAGTTTCATAGGATCTTTCCTTACCCTTAAAACCCCATTTACAACCGACTAAATTTTAAAAGAATTAGGTGGTACAAGATCTCACGTGTAATTAGTGAATAAGGCATTAAATTCATTTGCCATGACCACTTTCCAGTGTGGGTCAACAATGTTCTTAAATTAGAAGTCAGTGTCTCTTCGTGAATAGAGTAGAGAGATTAAAAAATATTCCAAGTTAAAAATTCTAGATATGGCACGAGTCTTCATGGGATGAGTAGGAAGAGAAGAAATGGAAGTGAAGGAGTTGGATAGAGATGTAGAGAGGATTTATGGGTCTAATGTGGGAGTAATTGGTTTGGAAAGAAGTCAAGTTGGAATGCAATTAATGGGTTGAGAGAGGGGCTGGTGGAGACAAAAAAAATTAAAAGCAGGTTCGGTAGGCCAAGAAGAGGAGACAGGCGAGTTAGGAGGTTGGGCTAGAGAAGTGGAGAAAGGCGGATGATAAGCTAGAGGGCCAAAGGAGGTAGAAGGAAGAATAGATTGATTTAAAAAAACAAAAACAAAAATCAAAGGGTTGAATTGGAATGGTGAGTTACTAGACTAAGAATTGAAGGATTTTGTGAAAAGGGCAAAAAAATTTTAATCAAACCAAACATGGTGATTGATAAAACCACGATTACTTGTCCTATTAAGGCAACGATAGCCTTTCTAATTTGACACATACCAAAGAAATACATGTGGCACAGAATGAGGTGCTCACTATGGGAGATGAGATGGAAGAAGAGAATAACAAATACACCTAAAAACCCGAAAGAACGAATAATCAAATTGGAACCCAAATAAACAGTGGAAAGAAGAAATAGTAGAAAGGACAAAAGTAGCAAGTCGATTAGTAACAAATGAAGAGCATCAATCTAATATGATGAAGGCACATGAACATGGATTAATAAGGTTTGAGATATTTCAACTAAGTGTTGATTTTGAATTCTGATGTACCATTTTGAGATGGGTGTCTAGATAAGAAAAGTGTTTAATCATACGAATTTTGCTTTGGTATGTTGGGAATGAAATATTGGTATATTTAGAATGAATTACTGGTATATTCTCCTCCCCCATTAGTTTGTAAAAATTTGATTTTGGCATTGCACATATCTACACTAAAATGACGGAAGCGATGAAAATGTGTAGGCACTCTAGATTTATTTTTTCATAGGAAAAAAACCAAGTAAATTCAGATTATTCATTAATATTGATATTTAGAGTCATAGAGAATATAACGATAAAGTGTTTATGGTGGCTCAATCACAGTTAGGATTGTATGATATGCATTTATTGGAGTGACTAATTACAGTAAGGATACAACTAGAAACATAATTACAGGAAAGGTCCCGTGCTACATATAAATTAAACATTGATACTAGAGCGTTAAAACGCGTATTATTTAAACATATAACTTTAGGGCACTCCATGGCGCAACACGGGTCCCTTCACAGCCTACGCACATGAAAAATAAGTAGCCACAAATTATTGATATATTGCTTCTAAGCTCAGTACTACCAACTCCATACCATGTACATGATCATTTTACAAAGAAAGAGGGGAAGCTATGGCAAGTAAATACATCTCAGACCATGTCAACAACAGTATTTATCAGGAGCCAGAAGGCGACTCCGACACGCCGAGGTCCTTTTGCCAAACCGTTGCTTGAGACGAGGCTGGATCGATCTCCTGTATCGGTGACAACGAAGAAGAGATCAACTATCATCGACTACTGTTCTTTTTGTACTGTCAAGGAAATATAACTGGTAACTTAATTAGTTCTCGTTCATCTTGGAGGGGAAGAAAAGGAAGAAGGGAGAGGAAGGAAGAGGAAAGAAGATGATTTGATCACCGTAGACGTTCCCGGCGTACGATGAGTTTGCGAATTCCTCGAAAACTTGAGCATCTGGGGAGTTCGGATCCAAATGCAGAAGAGCTGTATTCCAAAGGGAAGCGATGAGAGAGCATAAAAGCTGTATACTTCTCTTATTTTGATGAACATCAGAGTTTGTTTGTCTGTGTTTTGCCCTTTAAGCTCCGGTAAAAAATGGCGAGCTAAATAGAAACAATTAACTTAGCTAGATAAGCTGACGATAACTTCACAGCTTCTACAGTAAGGGGACCCGCTTACCAGGGCAGTGAGAGACATTGGCCGGATAGTGGCAAATAGAAGGGAGGGCGAGGGCGAGGGTGGCGTTGAGCTTGAAGCCGAGCCCCGGGTCGTCCCGGTCCCGGACCAGCATGCACAAGCACCGCCTCGTCTCGTCCAGGTCCTTCCTCAGATTTGCGCAGCAGGGCACGGATGGAGCCTTGCTGTCGCCGCCGACGAAGGGTATGCAAGGCGAGAGATTGACCAGCTGGGCCTGGCACTCTTGCTTGTCTTGTGCCACGTCCGAGGTCACGCCATTCGCAAGCATCGTCGTGATCAAGAGCATCACTGTAAACCCAAGCGATGAGCTCATCTTCAAAAAGAGAGAGAGAGGGAGAGAGGTTATTCAGGGGAAAGATGGCTGGATTAAGAGATGATTAAGGATATAAATATGGATTTTCAGTCATTATAACGTTTCATTCATCTCGGTGGCCATGCTTGTTATTGGTTTTGCGTGAATAGGGGTTTGCTTTCGCCAAATCACAGAACCAAGACGATGGTAGGTGATAACTTCTAACGACGGGTAATTTGACTGCCGGACTAGATCTAAACCCTCAAGCCAAGATAAATTGATGATTCATGCGTTCAGTCAATGTTGTCTACATCCTGCAACTTTTTACATTGGTAAGGTCGCTAAAGAAAATTTTTTCCTTATTTTCCGGTGTTTAATGGAAAATATTTTCCTACTCAATGTAAAACTTAATTAAAAATAAGTTTTCGAAATATGACTAAGTATTGACACTTAGACGTGTAATTCTATGCTTGAGCTCGGAAACCCTAATGTTGGTCTCATTGTCTGGGACCAGGCCTACGGTGCCCGAGGATGGGTCCATTAAGGTTGGGCTCATGATCCCATTGCCCATGCCAGCATTCGGGTCCATTGACATCAAGCTCCAGACCTTGGTGCTCAAAGCCTTGATTCCCTAACACCTGGGCTTAAGTCCACAAAGATCGAGTATAGGATCTTGTTATCTAAGCTCGAATCCCTAACACTTGAGCCCGAGTCCATGAAGGTCGTGCCCAAGTTCCCCATGCCCAAGCTCCGATCCTCAACAATTGAGCTCAAGTCCACCATGGCCGTGCTCAAGTTCTTGGCACTCAAGCTTGGGTCCCTAGTGCTCAAGCTAGGGTCAATCAAGGGCAAGGCCTACAACCCTAATACCCGTGCTTAGGTCTATCAAGGTTGAGCCCAATACTTCGACGCTAGCACCCTGGTCCCTAGTGCTCATGCCCTAAGCCCTAGCGCTCAAGTTGGGATCCATCAAGGCTCCACCTGAAACTGTGGTACCCATATCCAATTTCCCAGTTGCACTTATGCAAGTTACTAGCGTCCAAATAATGTATATTTATTTAGGAAAATCAAAGATTTTGCACACCAAATGACGAAAAATATTTTTCGGTTCATTTTCAAATTTCGACCAAACACTTGAAAATAACTTTCCGAAAATATTTTTTGGAAATACTATTACATTTCTCGCGAAACAAACGAAGCATAAGTAAATTCGTTTTTTTGAATTTATAATATCGCAATTTCGTAGAAGAGAGAACTATAAGTTTCACCTGAAAATTTGTTTTTTTCTTCTTCTTTTTTTTTTTTTTTTGTGAAATAGATGGAAATGAAGTAGGTGTTTTGCGTGGCTATGTAAGATGGTATAGGAAAGAGCCGAAATCGATATCATACTAATCTCTCGGGTGATACCGGTTGATCAAAAAGTCAGACTGGACAGAAACTGATCAACTGCTAGATTACAATGACGTCCATTGTACGGTACACTCGTGTACTCTCCCATGGTACACGTCTTTGTTCCAATCCTTTTCATCAAACATCAAACGCAAGACTCAAAAATAATAATAATAATAATAATAATAATAATAATAATAATAATAGAGGAATTGATAGATATTATAGAAAAGTTAGCCCCGTTTAAGGTGAGAAATTTAAAATGAATTCCCATTGTGATCCCTCAAATCCATGCATTTGTATTCTATGATTATCTTGGATTAGGTAAGAGTGACAATTCATTTCCACTAGTAAAGTTCAGTGTCATGTGGACTAAACATATATTGTCAAAAAAAATATTAATCCAAACATGACATGTTCAATATTCTCATCAAAAAAATCAACGGGAATATGATGTTTTACTGAATAAGTTGACTCCAACGTAATCCACATAACTTGTGTTTAATTAACAAAGTTAGATTAGCTAAAATCCAATTAAAACCACCCAAATAGCATATTTGAGCTAAAATTCGACTTTCATGACTTCATTCATAGATTTTAGGGAAAAGTGTTTAAAAAGTTCTAAACCCTTTGTATTTGTACCAATTTAGTTCTAAACATTTTTTTTTGTGCTAATTCAATCCTAAACATTTTTACTTAGTATTGATTCAGTCCTTTTCGGCCAATTTTGGCCAAATTTTGATGACTAGACGCCGATTGGCTGACGTAGGCGATCGACCGACGTAGACAACTTTTTAATAATATTTGAATATTTTTGAATATTTTTGAATATTTTTATTTTCTTTTTTCTTTTTTCCTTTCCATCCTCCAGCTGGTTGCTGGACCTCGCCAGCCACCTCGCTAGTGGCCGCGAGAGCGGCCTCGTGCTGGGTGGCGAGGTTTGCCCATGGTCGGTGAGGCTCAACCTCACCAGAATTAAATTGGCACAAATACAAAAGATTTAGGACTTTGTTAACACTTTTCCCTAGGACTTTGTTAACACTTTTCCCTAGATTTTATGTGTGCTAATAGAATAACATGATCAAAATTAGTTCGAATATTTTCTTTTTCTTTTTGATTTCTTAGTTCTATTTTCCTTTATAAGCCATTAATTGTAGTTTTTGAACTACGTATAATTTTAATATTAAAATTTATTATGTCAGAATTCCTAGCATCACAATTAAGTGTCTTAAATACAAAGGACGTGATTACACAAAATTATATAAATTAAAGGATTAAATGGCACAAATTAAAAACTCGAGGGTTCAATTGCAAAGGCTACATGAACTATGGGACTAAGATTGAAGTTATTGACAATAGCCAATCGTAATAGGATACTTTTAACTAGTATATATAAATAAACATACATGTGTAATAGAATACTTTTTGAGAAAAAGTCACAAAAAAAATGCAAATTATACTCACTATGACACATTTATCCTTAATTTTTTAACTCTTATTATGCACATTATAATATATTTACTTTATAATTTTTATTGTGATTCAAACTTATATTTACGTGACACATTATTATCCGTCAATATTAGGCTAGATGACCTTTTTAGTCAAAATACCATCATTTTTATTTCATTTAAGTTATGTAAGCGTATTATCAATATTGTTTACTTTTTGATATTTATGTAAGCACCTTTTTAATGAATTTCATTGATAAAATTGTGATGGATGATAAATGTATCGCAAGTTTGTGATTTTATATATATAGTTCATGATTTTTTTTTTTTTTTTTTTTGGTGGCATTTGCCCTATTCTTTTTATTTTTTTTGCAATTTCGTTTTCTTTCTTTTTCAATCTTCTCTCTTGTTTTTGAGATTTTCTCCTCCGTTTCTTCCGCAGTCTCGATTTCTTCCGCCATCGTCGACGGCCTCGCTTCCACGAGCTTCGCCGAACGTAACTCCGGCCAAGCTTCAGTCGCAAATATCGTCGAACGGCGCAACCACACCGCCGCCTCCTCCGCCGCTAACGGAGCCGGAGCTCACGTGACTCCGCCGTACCTCAGAGAGAGAACCGCCGCAACCGCAGCATCTCTCCTCCCGCTCTCCTCCCTCCGCCGCCGGCGCACCGCTTCTGTCCCTCGCCGGAGAGATCCCCACGTGCGCAATCGACCGACGGAAGAGCCCCGCCGCTCCCCGCTGCTCAATTTCACCATCCCACCTCACACTCGCTGTTCCGCACAGCATTTCCTCAGGCTCCTACCCAAATTTCGCCTCTTGGTTGTTTACCCGGAACCCGCCGTTCGACGCCGACCATCGCCTGTGATGATCCGGTAGGACCCGAAACTCATATTTGCATCGGTTTGTTTTGGATTGTAACGTCGGAAATGCATTGCGGGTCACCCGTTTGATGAAATGGCTCTCTAAGCGCACGCTTCAGTGAGATCATGCAATATATACAAATATATAGGCGGCATTTCTTTTCTTTTCCTTTTTATCTTTGTCCCCTTAGTACTTGGATCAGTTGCAGATTTTCAAATTTGAGGATGCTAGTTTATATATGGGAAGTGATTCTTCATGATTGATAAAGGTTTGATGACTGGGGGAAGTATTGGGATTTGCAAGATTTCTTTTTTATCATTGTTGACTACGTCAATGTGGAAATCTTCCACCTAAATGAGTATTAATATAAGTCAATCAATTCGGTAAAAAAAAAAATTTCAATCATCGGTGTGTTTTTTTTTTCCTGTGTTTCGTCTGGACACAGAGAGTTCCTATGTGAAACTTGATATTGAATAATTGGTTATCCCGGGAGTCCATTCTTTTTCTATATAGAGTTGACAAAATGCTTGCTGAATCTTGAATCTGATGATCAAATTGCGCTTGCTGTATTGGGTGTTGATGCATACTTTCTTCCTGTTGGGTGTGCTGTTGATCTGGTGATGAGCCTAACGTCTGTTGTTGTTTGGGGACATTCAGCTTCTCATCCTCAGTCTCTCTGTACTGGCCCAAGGGACTTGCTCCCCTAGTGGATGAGGGAACTAACTGTCCTAAAACCATCTTTTTTGGTGTCTTATCCTTGCTCAACTGGGTTTTCTTTTTAATTCCCTTTTTACACATGTATAGTTAATAAGGACCCTTCTTTATGCCATTGCATCTTCCATCATTGACAGTTCTGCACTGCAGCACGTGGAAAATGATGTTTATTGGATTGTCAAGACTGAAAAGAATCCAAGAAGGAACTAGCACCTGAGATTAATAGGAGTTGTCATCTAGATGAAGGATGTTGCTCTGGTTACTGGGAAGGACTGGAGAGTCTAATCTCTTCTTTAGCTGCCGGCTAGGTTTTAGGTATCAACAGAAGTGTAGCCTGGTGAATGTGAAATTGAAGTGGGCGAAAGATTGGGAGCTTGACACGGTTGTTTCAGGGGAGAGGGATCTCAAAGCAGTGAACTTCCTTACTTCTCTTATTGCCTCTGCTCCACGGTGTTGCCTCCCTGTATACCACCTCTCTCGCTCTCGTGGACAACTTGGCCTTCCCCATGATCTCAAGCTCTCTACATTTATCAGGAGATACCCAAATATTTTTCACGAGTTTTATACTCCTGACAGTGGAGGGACTCCTGTTCCGTGGTTTCAGTTGACACCCGAAGCCCATGGACTCCATCAGGAGGAACTCAGTGTTTTGCAACAGAACCATACAGATATCCAGAACAGGCTTTGCAAATTGCTTATGCTCACTAGAGATAGGATCCTTCCTTTGCAAACTATTGACCAGTTGAAATGGGATCTTGGATTGCCCTATAATTATCAGGAATTACTAATTTTAAAGAATCCAGAATTGTTCTCTTTAATTAGGCTCCCTGATGATCGAACTGGTGTGAAACTTCTATTGTGGGACAATCACCTAGCTGTATCTGAATTGCAGAAGAATGCAGCTTTACTGCAGAAGGAAGAAGATTTAAAAGACGGCATCCTATCTTTTCCAGTTCGGTTCACAAGAGGCTTTGGGTTAAAGAGAAAATGTATGAGGTGGCTAGAAGAATGGCAGAGCCTTCCTTATACTTCTCCTTACTCGGATTCATCCCACTTGGATCCTCGTACCGACGTATCTGAGAAAAGGATTGTTGGAGTCTTTCATGAGCTTCTACACCTCACTGTTAAGAAGAAAACAGAGCGGAAGAACGTAAGTAATCTTCGCAAGCCATTAAGTTTGCCCCAAAAGTTCACCAAGGTTTTCGAGCGCCACCCAGGAATCTTCTACATTTCAAAAAAGTCTGATACTCAGAATGTGATCCTTAGAGAGGCTTTTGAGGGAAAGTGTCTCTTGTACGAACACCCCATTGTACAATTCCGGGAAAAATTGGCGAGCATGATGGGGAAAGGTTTTCTAGACAGAAGCAGGGGGAATTACAAAAGTTCTGTGGCTGGTGATCTGGCAGAAGATGCTAGTGCAGCAATCGGTGATGATCAACAAACTTCTGAACAAGAGACAGATGCGTTTATGTTTTCAGATTATGATTCAGATGGGACTTTGGATGATCCTTGTTGGAAAAAAAAAGGAAAATCCTCCCGGTGCTAAAGTGGCGTTTGAGGTCAAGGGAAGAAGCAATATTGGCGGTGAGACAGATGAGTTCTCCAATGAAGGGAAACTGCACTGTACAGATCTCACTTCTTGGTGACTGCTGATCTAAGGACATCCTATGTCAATTTGCTGTGAGTTTTTCCCTCGGCATGTCTATTTCTGAACCTCGTTATTTGTTATTTAAGTTTTACTAGCTGTACATTTGATCTTCAGATGAGAAGGGCCTGAATACTGGCAACTTCCGGGAGCCTGAGGAATCAGGGAGGCAACCTTCTCGCAAGGTCTTGGCGATTACGTTAATTTGCCAAAGCATATAAGCATCTGAATGGGGATCCATGAATGTAAGCCCAGATTTTAATGAATCTGCTCGAATCATCCTGGACATTCAAATTATGTCATCTGGTTTAGCATGAACAGCAGCCGAACGCAACTGAGCACGCTCTGGTTTCACACTGCTGCAATTCAAATCCATTTTGAGTTTGCTTTAGAATAGCTGCTGTTTTTATTTCGAGGCAGTCACAATGATAATTTCGGCAATGTCATGCCGCCTTTTGCTGTATGCACATTTGTGGTTCCTAACGAGTTCATTAATCGGACCGACTTTGATGTTCTGTTCTATTGTGAGAAGGCAGTGCTAATATTAGTTGGGCTGTAGTGATGTGCTCATATGTCTCAAGTCTCAAGGTCTCAAGTGATGTCCAGTAGTTTATTGATTCGAATTGTGCATTTCGTGCATGTTGGGAGACTTCTTTAATAGTACTCAAAGGAAAAGTCGGCACGTGTCCTTTGTTGACCTGGCGGGCATTGGGAATCTTTCTCTCTGAGTTAATGGTTTCCCAAATCGTGTTTGTTTACACTCAAGCAAAAGCAAAAGGCATTTTTTCATTTTCCCACCAAACTCAGAATACTATTCAAATTTCACTAAATTCTGAAAAATATTATATATAAAGTCACGTTTCAACATTTACATATTTTGAAAGTTTCAAAGGTTTCGATATAAGAAATGCTACCGTGATAAGTTTTAGATTAAGCAAAAAATAAGTAAAAATCTATCTAGAGATGCCCAACATACTAGATAGATTAATTACAATCATGAAAACATTTTGGCTACAAAAAAAGCTCGGGAAGTTAAATCTCTCATCTCATATCCATCATTTTTGTAAAGAGATTAAAGTTGAGTTTTAGCTTGGAATGCGTATAGCAATATTTATATTTTCAGGAATAATTTATGTTCATAAACAATTTTTTTCTATTTTCATTCATTGTACAAGTTTTTGAGTAGAAGACACGTTTGGAATCGTAAAAGTTTATATTAATGGAATAGAAATATATTCGATATGCGCCCAAATTTTGTTTGACTCGGAGTTTCTTATAATTTTTCAGTAATTTTATTATATTTTTTCTTTCTCCACTAGTTAGCAAGGTCGCTGGCCTTGGGGAGCTTTGTGGGAAGAGAAACGTACATTTCTGTTTTATTTTTATTTTAGAAAACAAAAAAGATAAAGAAATAGGAGTGTTATCAAAGGCACTCTTGATATCTCGTCATTTCTGTTATTTTCTTCTTCTTTTTTGGTAACCAGAGAACACCGTAAGCTAACAGCCGGCAAGTAAGCCTTGGGGGAGCAACTGCAGGACCCACCACCGGCAAATAAACATTGGGGGAGCAACTGCAGGACCCACCACCACAGTACTCCAAGTAAGAATCCCTAATGACGCCTCTGAGATTCGAACTCCTTCCCTTCGTAAGAGGGAGAGAGCCCAAGTCAGCTGCGTCGCTACGGGCGGTGGTTCTATTCTTTTCTTTCTAGTGGGAATTCAAAAGAAAAAAAAATTGTATCACAAAAGGCCGGAATTCAAACGATACATCAGGCAAAAAGGCATCCTGATGAATACGGGGTACCGAGTTGGCTGGGTCTTCTAAAAGTAGGTTGACTAGGTCGGCTGTGCTCTCACTTACAGAAAATGAGGAGGGGTCACAAACTAATCTCCTCTTCACGGTTGCGGGCTACCATATCTTATATCTAGAAGGAAAGGTCTTAAGGCGGCCTTAGTAGGGGTAATCGGGTCCAGGATGGGTAGGGTCTAGACCTAGACCCTATACCCAATCTTGTTATAATCGGTTCTCATTTTTTAGACCTGTACCTAACCTATTTGTATTGGATCCTATATTCGACCCACCTATTTTTTCGATCTATAATCAGGATCAATCCTATTTCCACTAGAACCTGTTTTGTAATCTCCCGATATCTTATATGACTTCGAATTTTATATTAATACGTGATAAAATAATGTAATCCTCATCGAAATATTAAACACTTATAATAATATAAATACATGAATTTTTTCAATAAACAAAAAATTAAAGATCCACATGGTTAATTATAATAAATAAAATCATAAGGCAAAGAATTAGTAACAAACATGGGTCTAATATTAGTCTTATTTTCACAACTATTATATGAAATTACTCATTTATGCAAGCATAACTCCTCCTTAAAAAGAGAAATTATGCGAGTTAATCCACGTGGTACACAAGAATTTAGCGGCGAAGAACACCGGTGCGAGAGGGAGCCGATGACAGAGGGAAGCAAGTGAGGAAGATGAATGACGAAGGAGGAGTGTCGTGTGTATTTGAAAAAGCCAAGAGGAAAAACGCCATGTGATTGCGGGAGTAATAATAAAAATAAGGAGAAAAAAATAGGGTTTTGAACCTATACTTACAAAACCGATTCCCAAACTGGTTCCAAAACCAGTCCGGGAACCAATTCCTGGGTGGATAATCAATCGGAACCGGTTTAAACCAGTTCCAAATTTTGGGAACCGCTTCCTGGACCAGTTTCAATGGGAACTGGTTCTCGACCTTATTTTTTCGAGTGGGCCGGTCCGATTCCCCGATATACCCGATCTGATTGCACACCCCTAGGCCTTAGGGTGTGATGAGAAGATTAAGGCACCCAAGCTCATCCCCGCATCGAACTGAAATTCCATTTTGGTCAAAGAACCTACACTTTCTTAGAGTGCTGAGCAAGATCTGAATAGCTGCAGACCCATCACTCGACTGGGACAACATGTGCGTCCTACGAATGTCTTTGGCAAATATAGTTCGATCAAACAAGTCTAAACCAAATACCAAACAAGTGTCGAACCTCCCGTTATCATGTCCTCTCTGGTACGTGTAGCGGAGCTACCTTACTTCCGGAGCAAGCATGAGCTTGCAAAATGACCATTATGAAAATCTCCTCATTTTCATTGAAAAAAATAAGATTGTCGATATATCATTCGAAAATAAATAATTTTATTTAAATCTGGAAAAATTTGCGAACATATTAAGTATGATTTTACGCGTCAACATCCGAATAATTTAAAGGGTCTCAAGTATTTTGTAAGGTTTAAAATTAAAAAGGGGAAATTTGATTTAAAAAAAAAAGTAAAAATACAAAATTTCGACAAAATGCCAACTAATACTGCAACTGTCCATGAGAAATAGCTTGCGAGCTCACTTCATTATGCACTAGAGAGAGAGAAAGAGAGAGAGAGCGCAACGATGGTTTCTCCTTCAGTCGTCGGTTGCGGAGAAACCACCTTCTCTCTCCTCCGCTCGCCGCCGCCGTCGCCGTCGCCGTCGCCAGCTTCTCTCTCTTCTCTTCGCTCTTCCGCCTCCGTAACCGGTTCGCCTCCCTCGCCCTCGCGCGTTCACCTTGGACGATCGATCGAGCGCGGCGGTCTCCATCCTAAACCGCCGAGGAAACCGTTCCGCCCGGCGATCGCGTGCTCCGGCGACTACGCGAGCTGGAATCCGGCGGCGGAGTCCCCGGCCAAGGCGCTCCGGCGCGTCCTCGAGCTGCCGGGGATTCACCAGGGGCCGGCTTGCTTCGACGCCCTCAGCGCGAAGCTCGTGGAGAGAGCGGGGTTCGATTACTGCTTCACGAGCGGTGAGTTCGGGAGTTGCGTTTATTCGGTTCGTGATTGATTTTTGATCGGCGATGCTTGTTTGGAGGACTGTATGGCTGTTTCCATGGCGAATCGGTGCTTCCATTTCAAACAGTCGTAGTGACGATGGATTGAACTGATCTTTTAAGTTTTATGCATAGATAGACCGTTTTCCGAGTTCCATGCATCCTGCGCCATAGGTGTACCTTAATTTGCACGGGAACACCATACAGCTGATCACCATATAGGCCAGAGTTGTTTTCAGTGAGCCACTAGACATTGCTTGTGAAGCGGCAGTCGGACCGCAAATTCACTAAGGATCGGTCTGTTCGCCAATCTCCTTAATGGTGGGAATGGTCGCCCATAAGCCCTCCAGGGGGAAGAAGGAGATCTTTGTGGTTTTCAATAGAATTCCGGAGGAAATCATTATTCTGTTTCTCAGCAATTGAGTTGATATAGTAAGTCAAAGTTGAAGGCGGACTTGAGTTAGAAGCATCCCTTACTGCTGAGAAGTTTCTTGAGCTCATTGTCATCACCTCACTACAGTGTCGCCTGTTCCTTAAAGTAATTATGACGACAACATAATCCCATTCTTGATCATTGATATTTCTTGTTAAATTCTTACTCCAATGGGAGGACAGATGGAATTTGAGCTCTGTTTAGCTATCAGCTACCTCTTACAAAATTTATATGCTTATGTGATAAGGTTAACAGTTCTCTTATCCCTTTCTGGCAGGGTTCTCAATATCTGCTGCTCGATTGGGGTTGCCTGATACTGGTTTAATCTCCTATGGAGAAATGGTAGATCAAGGGCAACAGATTACTAGCGCTGTCTCTATTCCTGTCATAGGGGATGCTGATAATGGATATGGAAATGCAATGAATGTGAAGAGGACTGTGAAAGGATATATCAAAGCTGGCTTTGCTGGACTCCTTCTAGAAGATCAGGTAGTTACTCTAAAGCAGGTTGTAGAGTTTTGAGCATTCTTATCAAATACCAATCTGTATATCTTTCCTCTGATTTGGTTTCAAGTGTTTTTACTATAATTGTGAGTTGTTCAAGAGAAAATAAGTGTCATCTTAGATTGTTTGTAGGAGCTCCTATCAACCTAGAAATGACGCTTGAAGAATATCGATTTTTTAGGCAACTAAACGTGTTTGATTTTGATAATCAAGTGAGGATATTTCTGATTTTGTTGAAAATAAGTGGTGCAAAGCATGTGGCTGTGTAAAATCCCATGGATTGCACAAACACATCATATAGCCATGCGTGCATGAACAGATGGACAAATGTATTTCTTGGTGGAACAAGTCTTTAAATCTGCTGTGCTGATGTAGTAAAAGGTGAAGTTTCATTAACATAGCCGAGATAGGTGCCCTCAGGACATGTTATGACTAAACATAAAGAATGCAGAAGGCATATTGCACAGTCGATTACAAGCATGCTGTACAATCTCATTGGCGAATAAATGGTGGTTTGTTGCATGAAAATCCTAATGGGGGTGTTTCATGAGATTCTGTCTGTAATGTTTTGTTGTACCTTGGGTAACCTTTCGCAGGTCTATCCACGTTGAAACTGACTACAATTTACCTGGAGTTCTTGGTACACATGCCTCTCTGGGAGCAATTTCATAGGCTGGGCAAAACTTCTTAATAACATTGTTGATATAATTACAATGGTGGGATTTGTTCCATCTGATGATGCGGAGTTAACTGATAATTAAGTCAAATGCCTTTCTCAAGGCCATACGTTCATTTGTGCATTGCATTTTTACCTTAATATTTATATCTATGATCTGAATCTAATTCTATATGTCCTACCAAATCATTTGAATCTCAATCTCAACTCTCAGCCCACTATAGTAGGATTTTCTTTCATGAATCGTGTGTCCACTTTGCAACTATGCTTCATTCAAATTTTCCAAGCAGTTATTGGGATAACTGTGTTGATTTTAGTTGTACATTTGTTGTCGCTGCTTGTCTCCCTGTTTCATAATGCTGACTCTATTGTTGATTTTCTGAAGCCAGAAAATATAAAACAATAGAAGAGGGACAACTTGTTAGGTCTACATGTGTAAAAGAATGATAATATTGAAATACTATTAGCTCTTTTTGTGTTCAAGTTATGTGTCTATATATGACTTTTGGTAAATTTGTAGTAGGTCAGACTATCATTTTTTATTAACCAGCATCTCCACAAATTAGTTGAACTACAGCTGCTAATCAATTATCTGTCAGGCATTATAGGTCTTCTGCTTTGATGCTTTTATCTTCCTCAGTCGTGGCTCATTTGTGTACTTCTTTTCCATTTACTTCTTCACTATTACATCAACTGATGTTTACTTCTGTATGAGACATGAAATACTTACAAAGTATTTATTACAAGGTATCTCCAAAAGCTTGCGGTCATACTCGTGATAGAAAAGTGGTGTCTAGAGAAGAAGCAGTGATGAGAATAAAAGCTGCTCTCGATGCGCGAAAGGAAAGTGGATCTGACATTGTTATTATTGCACGAACTGATTCTCGTCAAGCAATTTCTTTGGGTGAATCACTCTGGAGGTCTCGGGCTTTTGCTGATGCTGGAGCAGATGTTCTTTTCATTGATGCTCTAGCTTCGAAAGAAGAGATGAAGGCTTTCTGTGAAATTTCTCCGTCTGTCCCAAAAATGGTACAACTAGTCCCCATTAATATGATATTCAATAAGCTCTTTTTAAAGTTTGGACATTCATTATGCCTGTCTTTTTGTTGTGAACAGTTAATCATATGTAACCTTAGAAATTGAACACCTATCAGCATCTGTATTTTCTTTTTCCCTGCTGGCACACCTAATAAAATTCATTATTCAATCACATCACAATGCTTTAGGTCATGACTTTGATTGAAATGACAGGAGCTATGACTGGAGGGGAATTCACTAGCCGAGTGAGCTCCGGGTCTTTTTCCTGGATATTCAAAATTTAAGAAGGAACGATAGCAGTTACCACTTACCATAAGTACACAAATGTACAAAAAGGAATTCCCTAGAAAATTGACTAACTGAAAAATAAACATAAAAGTCATTTTTGTTGCTTTTCCTTCAGTCAAACATAGAGTTGTCATGAATCAAGGGAAAAAAAAAAAAAAAAAAAACTTAGATTGCTTGAAAGTTAGATTGCGTTGCTTTTCAGACGGTGCAGCCCTTGCACAATGAATGTCTATTTGTTTATGCTTACACTTGGCTTTTAGTGGACGAAGTTAATTCTGGCATTTAATTTTGTTCTAAGAATGTAAAGTTACTTGTCCCATAGCCTGCTTCTTAATATGTTGGGTTACACTCATTGTTCATGAGTCACAATGTGACCACACAAGATCAGTTGCTTGTTAAATCATTGTTCACCAGTTCGAAGTAATTTGCAACGATTGACAAAGCTTTCTTTGATCTGCATAGGCTAATATGCTTGAAGGAGGTGGGAAAACACCGATACTCAATCCTCTTGAACTCGAGGAAATAGGATATAAACTTGTGGCTTATCCACTTTCCTTAATCGGAGTTTCAATAAGAGCAATGCAGGTAGCATGTTTTTACTTTTCCTTTTAACTGTTAATTTTTATGAGAGAGTTACCTTTCTGCAAAAATCAAGCAGCATGTTGGGTGCAGGAATTTTGTGTGGAATATTTAATGTTGGATTTTATTTATTTTTTTGGTAAGGGTTATTTAATGTAGGATTAATATAATGAAAAATCCTAAATTGATAGGTTTGTGACAAATTTACCAAGAACCAATTTTTTTTACCATGAAAAACCCTCCAAACCATGTGGAAAATTTACCGCAAACTAATTTTTTTATCATCAAAACCCCCAAACTAGTATATTTGTGACAAGTTTACCCTCAATTATTTTCTATTAAATTGGATTAAAACCATGAAAAACTGTAAATTGGTACACCTATGACAAAGGAAGGGTAGAATCGCAAACTTGTACACCCGTCAACTGCCACGTGTCATTCACCTTAGCAATGACGGTTAAATTTAACGGAAATCAACGAAGGGTAAATTTATCACTGCTGTATTAGTTTGGAGTTTTTCTTGGTATTGACCCTTTAATGTATATTTTGACCCCCCCTCCCCAAAAAAAAAACCAAAAAAAAAACCCTTTAAGGTATAGGTAGGTCATAGTATTCTGGCTTCTGAAACTACTATTTATCTTTTTCATGGCTGTTTAATTATTCAATTGAATACCTTGGCTTCATCTAAATGATTTTTTGGTTCTGTCCTCTACTAAGTGATCAAAAACTGATGGGCAGTAAACCCTTTTTAAGTTTTCAAAGGTTGTTCAAGCCTGGAGCTATTATTTTGTCTCAATTAATTTTGCAACAGGGATGGTCAGTATGCTTGTCTTTTTCTTTTTTTTTTCCCTTTCTTTCCTTGGAAGGACCTATTTAATGCTGGTATCCCATAATAGTTAAAAACAATGTAATATGGAATTAAGTGGTGCAAAAGCATTGCTCATTTATGAACTTAATTGAGTGGCATGTGGGGCTAATATTTTTAGGGCGGAGAAATCATAAAGGGAAAAAAAATGGATGCATTTGGTTTGTTCATAGCAATTCAGGTGAAACTGGTCATGCTAGATGTCACTTTAGTTCTCTTCTTAAATTGGAAGCATGTTGATGGTAGCTGTTTTGGGTACATTGATGTTCGCCGTGGTCTGTTCTTCCATTTCTCTTGCTTCCACCCAGTTGCGTATACTAATTGTATAACATAGAGGATTACTCTTTGTGCTTTCAACCATCTTTCTATTTCTTTAGGATTCTCTTGCAGCTATCAAAGGAGGACGTATACCACCTCCTGGAAGCATGCCATCTTTTGAGGATATGAAAGAAATCTTAGGTTTTAACACCTACTATGAAGAGGAGAAGCGTTATGCTACACCTACCACCAGTCAATTGCCTTCTCGCGGAGGTTGGTATTTAAACTTCCCTATGACCCATAGAAGTATGGCCGGTTAATTAAGTCCTTCGATTTCTTCTAAAGTCAAGTCTGTTTTATGTTTGATACTAACTAGCAATCACCATTCCCTGCTCCATTGTAGAGGTTTACATTTATTTTTTGGATTAGCATTGTGAAGTTTAGCAGTTGGCCCCAATTACATATCTTTGGACCAGATTTTCCAAGTAGCCATAAAAAAGGCTCAATGTGTCTTTGTCGCTCAGAATGGGATTCAGCTTGGCTTAACTACTTTAGTTCTTGTTTTACGAAGATCTAAACCTGTTCAGGATTCCATAAATTCACTTACTCTTGTTGGCACCATTAACATGCTCGAAGTATCTACAATTTTTGCCCTCTTTATGACATGAAATCATCTGTCAGTGAGCACCGAGTACAGTACATCACAGAGGACTCAAGAAGATACAGAGCAAAGGAGTCAAGTACTGCAAGCTCCCATTGTTGAAGTGATAAATCCTACATATTATGGAACAGAAAGTTCAAGAGGTCCTTTCTCAGGTCTCTGGTCTCGGATTTTGAGAATAAAAATAACAGGAAGAGATGGTCTTGAGAGACTTGACCTCAGGATTCCGGTAAGTCATAAAATGGATTTCATCTTGCATGTCTGTGGTAGTAGCAGTACATCAATAGTTTCATTCTTGCTTGTGGTCTCCTACTCCAAGATATCATTTTGCTAAACCCCAGCCCAAAAACTCCTACCATGTTGCGTGCCAGTATTTTCCATATGAATATAATGCTTATAGCTGGCACAGTACATAAAATTATATTCTCCCCTTTGTGTCCACATTATATATATAATGAAGGAATGTTATCTGTCTTTCCTTCTTTTTCTTCTCTGCAGGCTGGATTATTGGATAACATCACGAATATTGTCCCGGGTATTCTTTATGTTTCACGGCAATCTTGGCATTTCTGTATGTCCTGGACAAAGGTCCTGAGCAGATAAAGAGAATTGACTTCTTTTTCATCTTTGCAGCTATTGCCGGCGTAAATATTAAAGAATTGTTGGACGACGCAAGTGCAGAAGTTGGAGGGAAACTCTTGTTAGATTTTAAAGATACAATGGGCGACAGGATTCAAATATTTCTGGAGTAAGAGATAGCCATCGCTTGGATTCTTCAGAACAATAGCCAATCACAAGCAGATAACAGCGGCGCCAGAGGATTCTCTGTAGAAGAACACGATCCACAGTCAACAAAAAGGATCCTTTCAATATAATTGGTTAACTTCTTTTTTGGGCCCCCTTCCTTCTCTCTTGCCCCGGTAAGCCAGCGACTCACATACTACATGACAGCTAGGAATTTGACATTTTCAGACGTTACCGATTCTTCATGGGGGCAATTTGAACCCCATAAAGAATCCTTCAGCATGTATATTTGCAACATGTGCTATTATCAATTGAAACCACAACTGAAATTGAGTCGAGAATGAATATAAAGAAAACCATTTGAATATCGTGTTACCCCAGTTTAGATGAATCGGGGATTACTTAGTATTGGACAGACTTCGCAGTTCAATCTTTTTTATAACAAAGTTCATTCTGTATGAAAATTAATGATGCGCAACATAAAGCTAACTCTTTTTTGCTTGGGTAATTATTTTCTCTCGCGGTGAGAAGAGGGAACAAGCTTCCGTTTCTGTATACGCATCAAACAATCGGTCTCGATTGATGTCGGCAATTCGTGAGGGTCATTATTAATATTCGTTAGGGGACCTGGAGATTGACCGAGTTGGCCGAGTCTCCTAAGAGCAGATTGACTATGTCAGACGTGCTCTCATTTAGTGGAAATTGGGGGGGGGCGGGGGTACCGAGTTGGCTGGGTCTTCTAAAAGTAGGTTGACTAGGTCGGCTGTACTCACTTAACGGAAACAGTTGCGGGCTACCATATCTATATATCTAGAAGGAAAGGTCTTAAGGCGGCCCTTAGGGTGTGATGAGAAGAATAAGGCACCTAAGCTCATCCCCCGCATCTAACTGAAATTCCATTTTGGTCAAAGAACCTTCACTTTCTTAAGAGTGCTGAGCAAGATCCTGAAAAGCTGCAGACCCATCACTCGAATGGGACAACATGTGCGTCCTACGAACGTCTTGGCAAGATAGCTCGATCAAACAAGTCTAAACCAAATACCAAACGGTGTAGGGGCCTTGCAAGGGAGCAGCATTTTTCATCCACAATCTCTGGTCATCCAACACCATCATCGTAATCAATGTGGATTTAGGACAACACCATTCCAAATCCCCTTTCTGCTTCAACCCGACATCCTTTAGATTAAAATATCCTTGAAAAAGCAAAATGCGCATGATACTTGTCCTCTTAGAGGTCTTCGAGGACTATAACCATGCTCACTCATTGTTTCTTAAATCAGTTCATCCAGACTCTTCAACGGTCTCATAAGGATCTTATTGATAGTTAATATTCTAGACTGCCACTTCAAAGCAAGAAAAGCATGACATCTCCAGTCCACCAAATCATAAGCAGAGCACAATTTTATACAAAAATTGAAGTACAGTACTTATTTTTCATGCTCAATCACACTAAGAAATCTCAGGCAATTGTTACAAAAAAAGGGAAAGAAAAAAAAATGAATAGCTGTAAAAGGTAGAGATCCTGATAGTCCCAGAAGCATGTTCTATACCATTGCTTAATATCGCAGCAACTCCAATACAGAGGTACCTATCTCAACTCTATAGTCCAAGGAGCAATAGTCCCAGGCCATCCAAAATTACTTTGGAGCAGACAGAATATTACCCGTAATCATTACGAGAAACTATGCCTTCGTATCTTCAAGGAGACTTACCGTTGAGTAAGGACAAGAATAAAGCCTTTCGCTATGACAACATCCACACCTCACAAAATTATCATGTAATTATATTACTGCATTCCCCCATTGGGGCACACTTCAATACCTCTCACCGATATCCACCACCATATGGCTGTTGAGCATATGGATTTCCACCCATCATGGGGTTATAACCACCCGGCATCGATGATCCAGGAGGTAAGCCAGTAGGCCGTTGCATCGGAGCTCCTTGCCCAACTCCCATGTTCATCCCCATGCCCATGTTATACCCCCCATTCATACCCATTCCCATATTATTCATCCCCATTCCCATGCCCATAGGCTGATTCATGCCTCCATAACCACCCATAGGCTGATTCATGCCCATGCCGGACCCTTGACCACCACCCATTCCCATTCCCATTCCCATGCCCATGCCAGAACCAGCCACAGGGTTAGGTGGAGGCCTAAGAGCACTAGCACCAGCACGACCAATTCCCGAACCTGATCCCATAGCTTTGCCCATGTTGATCGTTGATGTTACAGGAGCAGCAGACTGTTTTTCCATCCTCTTCTCCTTCCGATTTATTGCATCGAAATCAACTCCTATGTCTGCTAGTGGATTGGTCTTTGCTGCATTTAGAAACACATAATGGCATCATCATCTCAGAGACATGCTAGCAGCATACTATTTAAAAACAGAAGGCAACGAAAATAGAATCTAAGCACTCACGGCCAGATATATTCAAGTTGACGAGTCCTCGGCTCAGTGTATCAGCCCATACAGTGGACTTAGTCTCGAACTTCTTGTCCTTTGATGGTTGAGGTACAATAGCAAGTGCACCAGTCGAGGATGAAAGAGGTGGCTGTGGTGGCTGTGAAGCCACCTGAGAATTTTGCCCCGTTTGAGGAAGTAAGTTGCCAAGAACATCATTGTTCCGTTGGACAGCTCCTCCAAATGACGCTTGCTGCGGGGGCATATGAGAAGTTACAGTAGATGTACCTCCTGATGATAAAAAGCTTCCATTGGTTGTGTGCGAGGGTAGCATATTCTGTGGAGCCATGTGTGGAGGTGGTGGTGGAGCAGCTCCTGCCTGTGTGTAGACATTCCCGTTAGGAGCTGAAGTTCCCATTTGCTGTGGGAAGTTCCCATAGTTAAATTGCGGCACCAGTCCAGTTTGCATATGCTGAGGGACTTGTGAAGCTACTGGAGCCACGGGACCACTCTGTGAACCAAAGTTCCCGTACACACTAGCTTGCAAGTGTGCAGGATCACCACTTGGAGCAGAAAATGATGGCTGTGGTGCAGCGACGGCTGAAGGTCCAGAGGGAGGAAGAATGTCCGCCAAAATATCAGTGTTTGGGTTAGGCTCAGAGTAAAATTGCGAATTCTGTGCGCTAGCTGGAGCATATGTTAAGCCAGACAATGAATCCCCAAAGTTTGAGCCAGCCATTTGAGGCATTTCAACATTTTGGTTCACATTTGGCTGCATAGTTGCTACAGGTGTGGCAGTTGGTTGTTGGACAGGGGCGCCGTCTCCAGATGGGATAGCTTTAAAAGGTGAATCGCCAAAGGGATCATCAAATGACTGCATTCACAAAAACATTTTAGAAGTTGTAAATTACCAGAACAAGAGGTGGACCCTAATCAAGGTCAGAAAGGACTATGAAAAGACATCAAGCCTGCAATTGAAGACAGAAACTCAGGAATAAGCATGACTGAAAAAGTTTCGCCACAGATTTCTGCGTGAGGCTAATTTTCATTCTATTTTCACCACCAAAATTTAAAGTAAGCCTTAACTTGGGGCATAGGTGGGCAACAACTTGCAATTATGACCCCAAATCAAGTTTCGGTTCACTGCCTGGGTTTTCGATAGTAACATCACATACATGGGTTATATCTGGCATAAATCACACTCCCATTGGATGAGGCTGAGAATTAATACTTGAACTGCAGAAGCACAGCATAACTATGATATACACAGGATGGAACAATTCAAAAGGTAGAGGGCCATTAAGCCATTGAAGATGCACATTAGCTACAAATAAGAATTTCAACGGTAAGTCCCTAGCAACATATGCAAATTATTTAAGGGGCTCATCATGTCCGGCAGCATTGAATCTCAACCTAGTTCAAGTTTTTCATAAAAGCTTTCACCAAAAGAAATATTCACCACCATAAGCCCACAATGCTTTTAGAGATGAGGTACCAAGACCCCCGCGTGCACATCCAGGGAAACCAATGAGAATTTATCATGCCCCGTCAGTTACACTACCATCATTAATTGAGAAGAAAAGCAGTTATTAAAGTTGCTCTGCTCAAGACATTAAATAGCACCTGGTTCATGACATTAGACGCTGATGGTGGAGCTGCAGCAAATGTGGGTCCAAAGTTAGTGTTCGCCGCAGCCTCGGCTTCAGGAGCAGAATTTCCAGATGTTACTGGCATGATAGCTAAAGGGTTTGCAGAAAATGAATCTGACAAAGAGCCAAGCAAGTCTGTTTCTGCACTCATTGATGTAGTAGGGGCAGGGGCAGGGGCAGGGGCAGCTGATCAAAGGAAGTAACAAAAATGAGTTCCACTGTTTACAGGGCAAAAATTGACAAAGAGGCTCCACCTAAGCTCCTGAAAGACCAAACTCATATTGGCCTCAGGACATTATATCTAGATGCAAGGAGAAAAAAAAAGGAACTAGTACCTTTGGACCAGGAATACTCACGCAATTGTCACTTAGCACTAACTAGCAGCCTCAGGGGAGAGAAGAAAATTGCTTTCGTTTTAACCATTTGCACCAGATATCATTAAGAATTAAGTTCCGGTAGATTCCAAAATCAGAACTTTGTGATTAAGAATGGTGAAGACTATAAGATTAATGCTAGAAAAAGGAAATCTAGAAACAACCATTCCATTTTATGAAAGAATCAGTGTCAAGGCAGGTAACTAAATTGCCATATGAAATGTCAACTTGTATATTAGCTCATAGATTATGCCACACATGTGCAACCAAATTTAGCATACATATACATATACACAATTTAGCATATGAGCACACAAGCCTCACTAAGGAAAGAATCATATGTGATGTCATGAACTAAAATTATGTTTACCTGAAAGTGGACCACGTGGATCAAACTCATCAAAAGTCTCGAATTCCTGCTTTGCAGGAGATGCAGAAGGCATGGGAGCATTAGCTGGGGGGCTAGTGTTATCATTGACAGGGGCTACAGGGGGTGAAGAAGGTTTAGGAGCAGATGTTGCTGAAGTCTCTACATCCCTGCAGTCGATTAGAATGAAAAACAGACTGAACAAGAGCAAAATGGGAAACATTACAAACTGTCATATTCCTATAGTGAAAAAGAAGTACCTTTCATTGTGAACGGGACTTCGAGAGTCAACGACAGCTTCTTCATAACTAGGAGGTGCACCAATGTTTTGCTCAGAATATTTTCGATCAAGCCGCCTGTAGATGTAGCAACTCCATTTATAAATCCCAATGCAGGAACCCCCTCAAAAAGTACTTTGCTGACCATGCCATCATCAAAAAATCAAGCAAGAAGCAGCAGAGATTACCTCTCATCTTGAGAATTATCATCAGCTCTGCCAGCACTGCCTCTGAAGCAGATGACCAAAAACGTTAACAATTTTATAACAATTAAAAAAATCATAAAGTGCATGCAGGAATTAAAGTTTACAAGGATATGCATAAGTTCTTAAGTCGCAATAGACGGCATCCTCTTGCAAATGTAGACATTAGATCCATACATATATGACCCAACTAATCCAAATAAAAGACTTATTAATTATTATTCTAGACGACAAAGCATATAGAATTCACACGAGAAGGGAAAGAATGTATTTTAACTAGTATGCTCAAATCAAAAGAGTCTGACCAATCTTCTTAAAAAAAAAACACATACCGGGATGAGTATTGACCATCATCATCCACAGAACGGTCCCTATCTCTATCATGACTTCTACTTCTCGATGAGCCATATTGATAATCGTCAATGCTTCGACTTCTTCCTCGGTGATCATCATCCCTGTAACCATCTCTTCCATAACGCTCTTCATAGTCTCGGCCATAACGGTCTCCATCACGACTATAGGAATCCCCATTTCTACTGTACCGATCCTCATCCTTGGAGCCCCAGTCTCTCTCTCTACCATAGCTATATTCATCCCTGCTCCCATATCGACCTTCATAGCGCTCATCATCATATCTATCACCCGAACCTGGTCTATACATTCCACCGGACGATGACACGCTTCGGAACCTGCTTTGAGACAGCAAATCGAACCACGTATATTTTTAAACCAGTGGAAGACATCCAACTGCATGCAGATTATCTTACAAGCCAACAACATTTTCTGTTCACAGAAGGGAGGACACATCGTTCTTCAAACATTAAAAAATCAACCTGTAAGCCTTCCATACAGCTTGGCACCCTTTTGTGCCTCATTCACGGATTGAGAAGAAGGTCAGGACTTGAATACAACCGAACAAAAACAGACTTAGATGCAGTAAGCAAAAAAAATTTGTAATTTTCCAAAGCCAAAAAAAGGACAACCAACAACTGACTTTACCAAGTGATGAAAAAAAGGAACTAAATTGTGTCCAAACGATCCTATGAGATAATGACCACTAAATTCTAAGCCAACAATCCTATAGGTTGTACCATAGCTATCCTATCCAATACCATATATCATCAATCCCATTCAATGGGAGAAAAATAAGAAAGAACTAGCCAATTTGAGCCACCAGATAACCAAGAAATAATATTATAGGGTCCAGAAAGGAAGACGAGTTGCTCATCATCCGTAATCAAAGTGAAAAAGTATGATACATGGAAAGAGACATGCACAGAAAGCAAGAATAATAAAGTTGACTCTTTTAGAGGGTGAACTCACTTGTCCCTGTTGGCAGCAGCCTTCTGTCTAACTTCAACAATCCGTTCCTTGTCATTCACCAGCATCACAAGACTCTGAGATTTCCTCCTAACATTGTTTCCCTGGTCCCTTCCACTAGAGTCGATGTATTGAAAATCGGACAATGTCTGGTAGGAGATCAATTAAAACACAACTATGTTATTACCAGCAAACAACTAGGCTATAACCACAACAAATAAAAAAGCCAAAGCAAAAGCAAAAAGAAGTACAATCAAGACCAACATAGCAATCCAAAGATAATTAGAATGGAAAATTACTGATATTTGGTAAGCATGTTCTCTAATCTCTTCTATGACGCGTTCAGATCCATGGGCAACCAGGTACTCCAGAACGGTCAATGCCTGCATGAAGAGAAACACTTGAGCAGTATAACAAAATAGAACACATAACTCTGACCATGTACTAAACACCACAATCCGTAATGTTATGCAGTAAGACAATGAATAGAGAAGACACTACCACTTCCAAGAAGCGCCTCAAATAATGAAAATAAAAGTTGAATTTATGCCCAAAGAAGGACAATGACCTTATAGACATGCCGCCAATTCTTTCCAGTATCGTTGATCCGCTTCCATATTACCCCCATTATCATCTGGTACTCATGACTGTACAGTTCATACAGTCAAAAGTAAGTAAAATTGACTTGCCCAATGATGCAAAATCCAAGTAAAGGAGGACCAATGTGTAGCTTACTAGTTTCTGGAAGCCTGCGCAATATCTGCAAGAAGCGTTCCATGGGGACCCCATGGTTCATTACTCGTGGCATCAAGAACCTGGAAACCCAAAAGAGAACTCATTTAAAATATGTGGAAAGTCCTATTACAGCAGAATTAGAAGCAACAAAAATTGATATATGCCCCAAACCACCTCAAATCTGAGAGCTCCTATCAACCACTGTACCATGGATCTATGACACGAATCATTTATGCTTTAAATCTCTTCCAAGAATAAGTAACAATCGAGACAATACTCGCACTCAAACATTAATTAACAGAAAAATACTTAAAGATTAATTATCAAGTTATTAACTGAACAAAAACAAAACAATCATTACCTTCTGTTCTATTCCAGGAACTTTAAGCACTTTCTTATTCACCTCCCTCTTACTGCAAAACAGGAAACTCAAATCAGTAGTAATTCCAAATTCAAAGTAACCAAGACTCCATAATACCAACATAGTCATGATTAATCTTGATTCTGTAGTTTTCTGGGTACTAAATTTAACTTAATTCATGGCAAAGGAAAAAAAGAAAGGAAGACTTTAAATAATGGAACTTTTCCCAGTAGTCACTATAACTTACATGTCCCTGACAGTTTGATCAAAGACCTTCTTCATTGCAGTGGATGTTTAAATCGAAAGACTTCTTCGGCAGAGAACACTTTCCTGAAAACTTAGATCTTATGCCCTCTTTGCCAGAGGACTGCTTCAAAAGATTAGAGTAATTCTCCAAAGCCTGATGATAGTGAAAAGTGCAAGTCAAAGAGCATGGCCTAGAAATTCAAACAAGCATAGAAACTTCACTACTTCCAACATAGGCAAATGAAAACACACGATCAAAAAAGGGTTATGTCTTGATGCCAAATTGAAATACTCTCTGCAATGCAGCACGAATCAATTGAATCAACCAAAAAAAAAAAAAAAAAAAAAATCCCAATTCCCAAATGCCATAGACTTATCGAAACACAGATTGGCAACTACCGAGTAGTGTGTTATCGATCCGCAGATTACAACTCATTGACTCCCCCAGCACTGGTCCTCAAAGGTAAGAAAAGCTCAACTCTACCCTCATTTTCCTTGCGAACAACATTAGATCAGCTCCTATAAAACATCAAATTCCCGACGCGAGCTCAACGTCTCAATCTCCTCCGCAATTCTAACAGATCCATCACCACCTAAAAGCGCAAAACTTTCCAATCATTCCCCATTCACACAACCGCGACAGATCACCGACAATCCCAAAGCCCAAAACTTTACAATCATTTCCCGTTCGTAACAATCACCCGCGCAAGATGCCCAAATTTAGGAATCCACAAAACAGAGAATTCGCCATCAGATCGAGCAGCGAGATCGACGAAACGCATGCCGGAGCACGGGAAGATCCAGCCAGCCTAGGCACCCATCCACGGCAATGCAACGGGACCGAGCTGAATCGAGGGGGAAAGGGACGATTTTGAGGACGACCCACGACGGAGTAGCTCGCCAGGAACCCAGATCCACCCACCCCCGGCGGGAGGGGAGGGAAGAGAGAACAGGAGGGGGGGATCGTTTCGTTACCTCGGCGATCGGGGGTCTGCCGGCGACTGTTGACGGCCAACCGAAAATGACCCGTACCCAGAAAGAGAGAGAAAGAGAGAAGGGATCGGCAGGGAAGGAGGGAGAGGGATTTGCAATCCTTAAGGGTCGGTGTTGGGGTCTCTCTCTCTCTCTCTCTCTCTCTCTCTCTCTTTGAGAAGCAGAGAGAGGGAGATGGACACAGCGCACCTTCCACGCAGAAAACAAAGGGGAGGTGAATTTTCCCCTTTTTTCCTTCTTTCTTTTCTTTTTTATCATTTTTACTTTCTTCTCTTCTCTTTTCTTTTCTTTTCTTCCTTCTTTTTGTTTTTTACATTTATTAATGTTTTCTGCTTTTCTTTTCTTTTCTTCCTTCTTTGGTGCTTCTTGCTTTTCTTGCAAAGACACATTAATTCGTTAGCTGTCTCCAAAGCATAGGTGATAAAAAAACACAAATCAAAGGAAAATTTACATCATAGCCTGTGGACATGATCGTCGACTTTATCGTTAGAATAGAATGACATGTTTCGAAAGTACTTTATGTTTTTAAAATTAAATCATGGTATAATTTCATGGCCGACAAATATTTTTTTTTTTTTTTTTTTTTTTTTTTGGTCAATTCATGGCCGACAAATATGCGTACTAGGCTTTATGAAGACCTTGAAAAGATATTTATAATCATAGATTTAGTGGTAATTTCTCATTATGTAGAACTTTGAATTGTTCAATTGATATTTTATGAAAATATGAATTTTTCTGGCCCGCAATGAACGGAGACATTGATAAGCTGCCCGAACAGAAGGCAGCGTCATCTTTTCTGGAACGTTGGACTCGTCAATCGTTAAACTCACCAACCTTGTTTTTTTGGTTATTTATTTTTATATCCTAAAATGAGTATTGCTTTGTTTTTTGGTGAGCCAACATGCTTAGCTGGTCCACAAAGTGGAAGGATTCTCAAATCAGAAGTGCACGGATTAAGAATAATAATTTTTTAATGTCCAATACAACTTTTATTATTCATGGATGGCGATTGGTGAGGTAAGGGATTGACCTTAAAGATTGACTTCACCGATCCAGCTCACGCACCGCAATTTTAAGCTTTTGCTCAAAAAGAAAAAAAAACATATTTTCTATTCTACAACGTTAATACTTTTAATTTGCTTCATGGATATTTACAGATTAATGCGTTTGTTCTTTTTGCAATTTAGATGAATTTAAACTGACGAGACATTTTTTTTTTGTGATAAATTACATGACTTATAGTGTTCACCTAATTTGAAGAAAGAATGCCACATTTTTCTCATCTCAATTTCCTATGGTTTTGTTATAAATACAAATGAATAGGGTATCCGATATGATTATAGATATTTCAATGAAAATTCCATCTTCATGTTTGCGGTGCATAATAAAATAGCTTGGAGATGCATCTCCAGCAATAAAATCGATTGGTGATCGAGGTATTGCATATGTATGTTTTCTGTTTAATGTAATGTAAATATAATCTTTTACCAATTGGAAAATATAAAAAATCATTTTCGCATTAATTAAATGATAACTTGACAAAGGTGGGGCTATTCCCATCCCTAAATGGTTAAAAATCCATTATTACTAAGATTATCCTTACTCACCATTTGACATTTAAAGCGGTGAATCCCAAACATTGACTTTTTTCAATTTTTTAAGTTTTTCTATTACTATGTAGGATGTTTTTACCATTATTATCAGTACCACGGATATGGAAATTTTTAAAATATATGTTTTTTTTTAAATATATATGTTAACGGGCGTGTTAAATGCACTATGTTTTTTCTTTTCTTAAATTCTACTTTTTATATATAGGAAATTTGTCCAACAAAAGATTTTTCAATAAATCTAATACTTTTTCACGTTACCGGGCAAATTAATATATTAATTATCAAATTGAATCCAGAAAAAATTTAACAGGAAGAACTTTATAACAGGGTCAGATACTTATGAACTTTTATTTCCATCATGCTATAGGTTCCTCATGACTAGATGAAACAAAAGAAACCGTCTTTGAAAATTTGCCATAACAAAATTCAGCAATGTAAAAATGTAAAATATGATATTCAATTAGACCATAGTTTTGCATAAAAAAAGCAAAAATCAAAAAGAAAAATTAAATTTTATTCGTTTTGAATTGACAATAATTAATATCATCATAGGAGTATGTATGAAAAATGTCTCAATGTGCATAACTGTTTTCATAATTGCTTTTAGTGTGTTTTTTGGATACTCCTATAATCTTCCATGCCACATGTTAGAAGTATCACTGAGAGTAAAAGAATTCATCAACTATTTGATACCGATTATGAAAAGACTTGATATTCCTTTGCGAGACTAATCAATAATATGTAACATATTGTTAGAAAGTTCAACCAAAAAGTTTAAGCTTATATGTAGAGAAATACCACATGAATATAAAGAGCATTTATGATCCGTTATCAATCAATATGGGATAATATTTAAACACTCTCTAACGTGAAATTATGACTATGCACATTCACATGAAATTTTTTACCACGTACTTTCGTGTAAGGGATAACTAGCTCTGATATCATATTAGAAAGTTCAACCTAAAAGTTTAAGTTTATAGGTGGAGAGAAACTATATAAATATAAAGAATATTTATGACCTGTTGTCAATCAATGTGATAATACTTCAACATATATTTATCACAAAAGCAAGGATTGAAGCTAGAGATAACGAAAAATTAACAAGTCACAATAAAACCAGTGGTGAAGAAGAGGTGCATTTGTATCTTCTAAATAATAATGAGTTTAAATTTGAAGAAAATTCATTATAGGAAAAATAACTAAATTGAAGGAAATTGGGCAAAAACGAAAACCATCTAGGTGAATTTTGTCTAACTAGTGAAAAAGGGATGGATTTAGTTATTTCAGGTGAAAATGGGTCACCGTTTGACAGAAAGTACAGCCAGGCAAGGCAACAATAGAGAAGTCAGACGTGGGGCTTTGAAAGTTTCAACAAAAGGCTGCCAATCTGGCCATATAAAGAACAGAAGGTGGTCGGATTCCGGTCAAAGCAGAAGGCTCCAAGAGGATGCTGTATCTGCGCAGGGGTAAGAAGGGACTCTGTACAACTGGAAGCAGATTGTATCCCCCTGTCAAAGTATTCAATCTCTTTGGAAGGTGATTTGCCAATCTGATGATTTGTTCATATCATTAAGCAAATTCTTCAAAAAAGAAGAAAGAAAGAACTAACCTCAACAACAGAAATCCCTTTAAAATTTCATGAAAGTTTGATTACCCTTAGGTGAATAACAAAAGTATATTACTAGAAATATGGTTTGTCCGTTGGAAACAGCCTGTGAAATCACTACGTTATTTCGTAAATCTCCCATCAATTCTGAACTTAAACTACTATTCTCTGTATTACAATAGGATCTCATTAATATTGATGTGTGTTTGAAGGCACTTGTTAAGTATATCTGATAAAAAAAATATATTGATTTTCGATGCATATTGATTACCTATAACATGGAAAACGGTTCATGGCAAACTTCCCTTTTATCCGCATGCACTCGTTGATAAAATTGTTACAACCGCTTGAATCCATTTCCTACCATCTTTCAGCCAACCATGTGAATTCATATTCCCTTTGTCGGAATTGATTTACATGTTTTCACTGCCCCTTCGCATCTGTCAATTGATGATTAGAGTTTACACGGCGAGCGCATAAAAATCGTGTTAATTCAAGGGTAATTTCGTGGAATTTGGAGTTTCTTTTGTCACGTTGAATGGAACATTGTTGACTCAGGGGCAAGGGAATTGAAGCAGGAAAGGTCATCATCAACTAAATCAGAGAGATCAATCTCAGCCACAAGTGAGCCAGAAAATAGATATTCACCCAAAGAGGGAGAAACGGATAAATTTTCTAAGTCATTGTCATTACTTTGTACAGAACCCATTCATATCTTTGCTGATTATTATCAGACAACGTAACTTTGCCGGCCAACCGCTACATTGATCAGCAATAAGATTACATTATTCGGCATTAGGGATGAACTCAAGACAAAAATACATACAGTGCAAATGTGTCGACACATTCCACCTTTCAGGCACCCAACAAATACGCTTCATGGAAGTACAAAATACGAGAATATGCACAAGCTCTGGACCATCAACTTGGGTTACTTTGGCCTTTGCCTTGATATACAGGCTCTAAACATTCTTTAGCCCGGTGAACCTTAGACTGAATGTAAAAGCTCCCGTTCTTCGCATTCCTCTCGAACAAAGCATCATATTTCTGCTAGGCCATAAGAGATTTTCTCAGAACAGACGGATATAAGCATACGGGCATCATACAAAAAGCTTTTTATGATGCAAAATTTTGCATACCTTCAATATATCTTCCCAGGCAGTTTCCTCGGTCACCCCAAGAATCTGCCTTGCTTCTTGCTCTGTCATTGCCTTGCTAGCTCGGCGAACAGTGTTCTGTAGCGTTTCTTGGGCAACACCAGTTTTTGAGGCATCTGGAACAAAGAGAGAGAAGTCCTCCGATTACTTTTTATCCCATATAAGGCTATACCATTAAAGTACATTGTGCTTTGTTCTCAACAATAGATCTGAAGTACACACTACATCCCATGAATACAAATCATTTTTGCAGAACTAAGCAGCCTCACTAATTTCAGCAGAAGAGATGAAAAACCCTGATCAATCAGGTTAAGGGCAATCAACGCAACAAACACTAATTTGAGTGTTTAGGTCAAGGATAATTAATTTGACATCTTTCAAGTTAATTGACCAGTGAGGCAGGACTAGAAGGCAACTCATTTTCAGTGGCGTCCAAGAACAGTAAGTTAAAATTCTGAACTTCTAACTCTCCTTTTCTTTTCCCATTTCCTCTAAATCCTTTCTTGACAATTGACTCATCTAATTTGATCCATGGAAAATGGTCCTTCCAATTATTTAGAACCAGTTGCACAAAGAATTAGTAGGAATTTGAAAACTCACTACAAGTTAGATGCTGGCAAAGGGACAATTGGATACTGCCCCAACGGAAATGAACTGTGCTAATCAAGTGTCTGAAAACACTCAAAAGGCAAATCCTAGCCATAAGCTAGAATCACAGGGGCCGAAATTTGAGGTAGAGGTCTTAAGTTTGATGGGATCACAAAAGGGAGGACATTAGATCAAACTTTAGAGGGTCATAAGTCAATTAACATCAGGTTGGAGAGTTAAAAAATAAATGTTGATGGCTACAATCAATCTAACTGTCTAATTGGTAAGTGAGTTTCACCTACATTAGCTACAACCCAATTACATAGCATCTGGAAGACTGGAAGTACTAAATTGCATCAAAAAGCCCTATAGTCTCTGCTATGCAATGCATGGTTAGGTAGCTGTACTTTACTTAAAAGAACTCAACTTTCTTGACTGAACAAGTCGCAACAATTTGGGCATGATCACACACATTCAAAAAGCCAATTTTCGGTACTTAAACATCGTTCCTGACCACATCCTGAAAACGTTTTCCTTGTAACATTTTCTCATCGATACCATAATTCCATCTACATCCCGCGCTTCCTTTTTGTCGCTAGAACACAACAACATGCGCATTAACAAGAAAAACGCTTCTCTGAAGAAAATCCTACATTAACCGGAAAAACAGAAAACCATTTTGGGTTTTGAAAATAAATCATCCAAGACCCATGCCACCAACCAACACCTAGCAATTAAAGAATAAAGACCGTTTCCTTTGCTCTAACCCTTATGAGTCCATTAGATAGCCTCACACCTACCACAACTGATAAATTCCATTCCAGAGACACCACCCGAAAATCGATAGCAATCTCAGATGGGTCTAACTACATTTTCTTTCACCACCCATTACTGCTAACGCAATTCATTAATCAAGGTACGTTCACCCAATGAAAAGGTGCAAAACGACAACAATCCCAACGCCAGAATTGGCATAAGAAAGAGGAAAAAAAAAACGAAACTTACTGGCAAGGGCTTGACGATACGCCTGAACAAAAGCTCGAGCCATAATACCACCGCCCATCACGAGCAGGTTCGCCAGAATTTTCGCCGCCTGCACACGCACGATCAATCGATCAATCAATTTCGACCGAACCGAGGCCGAAGACGGACAGATTCGACATTCCAGCAGCGTCACCGGAACTCACCATCTCCTTCCTTCTATGGGTTACGAGGATCTGCGCCGGACCTGTCGAAAGTTACAACCTTTCGATTCGCGGATGGAACGAGAAGCGAGCCGACCGCCGGAAAACCCTAGAATCTCAGATGGAAGCTTCCAGAATCGGAGGATTTCTCAGAATAAAATAGGAATCTTTCTGTCCAAGGAAGAAGACATTCAAACCGGAGTTCGGGCGGCGGGAGCGGATCCCGAGCGGCCCAATCGCCAATCACGGCCCAGCCCAAGAGTCTTGATTCCGGCCCAGTATCTCATGAGCCTTTCTTTTGATTTTGAAGCCCAGCTTAGGAAACGGAGGGGGCGTGTTGTCCCGTGTGCCGTGCGAGAGCAAATGGATAAGTTTGGACAAGCAATTTCCTTCTCGATTACGGTTACTTTTTGTTGACACTTAAATTTTGGCATTCCATTTAGTTGTAAATTACATAAAAAATTATGGACTAAATTTTAGCCCTTAAACAAAAAAATATTATTTAAAATTGCATATGATTATTATGAGCATTTGCATTAGTAGTTAAGGATGCGCATGACAAAATTTACGGAACAGAAATCAATTTCTGGTCAAAATCTATTTTAGAAATTGAGAAATTAAAAATTTTAGCTTCTGATTTCTTATTTAAATCAATTTCTGGGATAGAAATCTGTTCCAGAAATAGAAAAATTAAATTGCATTACCAAACGGATTTTTGTTTCAAACCTGTTTCGGAAAATAAAAAAACAGAGAAATAGAGAAATAAAATTTTTATTATGCGCAACCTAATAGGCTCATATAGTTGTATTTGGATCAGACTGGCGGTAGATGAACTTGGGTAAATGGTTCTGAGCTTTATTTGAGTTAAGCCTGCGGTAATGAAAATATGACCTAGCCCATTAATTCTCATGGCCTTAAATTCATTGGGATGTTTGCCAAATTGAGAGATTGCTTTGTGTTAGGAAAAGGAATCATAGTCACCTTTTTTTTTTTTTTGGTCGAAAATAGATAATGCATTCGATCATCGAAAAAAACCAGTCTTATAAGACAACGACGGAGAAAATTCCGAACATAAAATTTCCGAAAGGGGTAAAGGAGTGGTGGTCAACCAATTTAGAGGAAGTTTGTTGGCTCGATGTGTCTTGGCCAACCAATCCGCAACTCTATTTGCTTCTCGGGGGCAGTAAACCACTGTTACATTTTTGCACCTTGCCAGCTCTTCTTTGCAGGTTTGCACAATTTCTCTTAAATTCCAAGGAGGCTCGGCCCGGCCCATTACCTGGTCCACGACAGGTAAATAGTTGCTTTCACATGTCCACGTAAGTGTTTGGCTTCTGTCTCCTCCCACGTGCTGCAGATCAAGTCTTTTTAAGTAGAGAATCCCGTACAATAGAGATTCGGCTTCTGCTTGCTGTGAGGATGAAACCCTAGCTTCCGAGACGAAGCCCTCAATGACCTGCCCAAAAGAGTTTTGCACGATTCCAGCGATGGAGCAGATGAAATCGCCTGGGATCCAGGCCGCATCAACATTTATCTTCATCTCTGTTGGGGCCGGCGGGTTCCATCGAACAGGTATGCTACGATTTGGGTGTTTTAAACTCTGTTTCTTCTTCCATATGCTGAAGGTTAGATGCTGTTCATGTGCTAGATCCAACAGATCCGCTGGTTGCGGACGCTTTGCTCTGAAGATCTAGTTGTTCCGAGCCTTCCAAATGTTCCAGAGAACCACTCCTGTAAGCTCTCTTGCGGGTGAGTCGCAGTTGGTTTCGAAGACCCCCATCAACCATTGATCAAAGCGTTTGATTTGGCTTTCGATACTAGTGCCCTTGAGTCATGGATCCTCCCATATTTTTTTGGTCCATTTGCACAATAGAAAGGTATGTTATGTGGTTTCTATTCTGGAGTTACAAATCGGGTATAACGGGTCGGGTGTTATTTTCCTTTTGTATAGGTTTTCTCACGTGGGAAGGGCATTTTGGTAGAGGCTTCAGATGAAAGTCCGAATTTTTGGGGGTACGGTAAGGCTCCATATTTGAGTCCATAGATTTCGTGGGGGTTTGAAGGAACATGATGCCCTGTTTTGATTTGTACTAGGGAGTTTTGGGTAGGCTCTGTTATATCCACTCTTCACAATATACTTCCCTGCTCTATTTCCTGTCCACACTAAGCTATCCTGCTTCGGGTTCTGACTCAGGGGGATCGCTAAGATCTCATTAGCAGTGTTTTCATCAAAAAGATGGTATATTTGTTGTTCCCCCCAAGCATTAGATTTTGCATTGATCAACTCTGACACGTAGATAGGTTCTTGGTGGTTTGCTGGTCCTCTAATAACCCATTGCTCTAACCATTTGTCTTCCCTAATTTTAATGGTTTTTCCATCCCCCACTGACCATTTAGTATCTGCTGCTATTGTATCTCTTCCAAGTAACAGGCTCTGTCAACCCTCGGATGGGCATTGGCCCTTGCGAGCTCTCTAGATATCTCAATTTGGGAAATAGATTCCTTTTAGGACTCTGCACCACAGGGATGTTGGAGAAGTGAATAATCTCTAGGCTTGCTTACCGAGCATTGCACGGTTGAAGGTTATCAAATATTTAAATCCCATTCCTATGTCATTCTTTCGAGTTTTTAATACTTCCCAATTTTTCCAATGTGTCCCGTGCTGAGAGTCTCCTTTTTGCCACCAAAATGATGCAATTCTCCTTTCTATTGCTCGACAGATAGACATTGGCAGCTTGAAGATGGACATGGCATAAGTTGGAATAGCCTGCACAACGCTTTTGATCAGGATCTCCTTCCTTGCTTTGGTAAGTAGTTTTTCTTTCCAGCCTTCTAACTTTGCATTTACTCGCGCCAAGATCCATGCAAACATTTCTTTCTTTGAATGACCCCATTCCGTTGGGATTCCCAGGTATTTGCTTGTTTTCTCAAATATAGGGACTCTAAGCTCATAGGCCAGGTTTCTTCTTAGAGATAATGGGCTATTACTACTGAAAAAAAACCCCCGATTTGTTTAAATTAACAGCTTGCCTCGAAGCATAGTAGTACTAGTTGAGGATATGTGCCAGATTTTGACATTCACCAATAGTGTCATCCAGAAAAAAGATAACATCATCAGCGAAAAGTAAATGAGATAGCGTAGGGCAAAACCTGTTTAGTTGTATCCCTTTAATGCTGCCCTCTGCAATTGCTTTGTTCATCAGCCAAGTTAATACATTTGAGATTAGAATGAATAAGTATGGCGATAGGGGGTCTCCTTGCCTTAGTCCTCTCGAGGGGGAGAAAAATTGGGTTGGTTCTCCGTTGATCTTAACACTGAATGACACCGTTGAAATACATTGCATGATTAGGGACACCCATTTTGCACAAAAGCCCATTTTCAGCATACAATTCTGTAAGAAATCCCATTCGATTATGTCATATGCCTTATGCATGTCTAGTTTTAATATCGCCTGAAATTTCTTCTTTCTCTTGGTGATGCGTAATTGATGTAAGACTTCCTGCACTATAAATATGTTGTCCTATATTTGTCTGCCTTGCACAAAGGCACTCTGCTCTAGTTCAATAATGTTTGGCAGCCACTTCTTTAATCTGTTTGCAAGAAGCTTGGAAATAATTTTGTAGCTGAAGTTGCATAAGCTAATGGGTCTGAATTGAGCAATATTCTCTAGATTTTTGACTTTTGGAATCAATGAAATATGAGTTTGATTGAGATGGGGATCAAGAGTACTTGTGTGGAAAAAATTATGTACTAACTGAAACAGGTCTAACTTGAGAGTATCCCATGAATGTTGGTAAAAGAGACCATTAAAGCCATATGGGCCAGGGGTTTTTAGGGCTCCCAATTGAAAAACTGGTGCTTGCACTTCCTCCATTGTGGGATGAGCCACCAAATGATCATTGATGTTCTCGGTCACTAGAGAATGACACTGATTAAGGACAGGTTGGTAGTTTCTGGGACCCTCTGACTTATAAAGATTTTTGTAAAAAGATTCAATATGATTTTTGAGAGCTAACGGATCTCGGCACCAACTATGATCTTCCATTTGCAGCATAGTAATTTTATTTCTCTGCCTCCTCTGTATAGTTGTTGCATGAAAGAACTTGGTATTTTGATCCCCCCATTGCAACCACTTAATACGCGATCTCATACCCTAGAATTGTTCTTCCTGTTTCCGCAATTTTTCTATCTGGTTTATAATGTTGTGGGCTGCTTGTCTACTTGCTTGCTTGATTGGTTGATTAGTAATCTCCATTAAAGCCTAATTGAGCTCTTTGATCCTCCTAGGTGCATTGGCAAACTTCGCTTTACTCCATTTGGCAAGAACTTGTGTAGTCTCATACAATTTCACTGAGAAGCTGAGCTGGGGAAGGGATGTTGTGTTCCATATTTGTTGTATGAGCTCGTGATACTCCTCATGTTCTGTCCATAATGTTTCCATCTTAAAATCTCTCTTTCTTTTCTTGATTTCAGGGTATAACCGAAGTAGGAGAGGGCTGTGATCCGAGCCAATAGCTGGGAGAGCTTGAACTTCAACTTCATGAAAGGTGGTTCTCCATTCCAAGGTGCATAGAACGCGATCTAGTTGTTTCTTAACAAGATCCTCCCATTCCCTATTATTTGCCCATGTGTATGCACACCCATGACTGTCAATGTCCATTAGAGAGCATTCATTAAGCATATCTCTGAAAGCAGCAATTTTGTGGTTATTAGCCTCTCGTTTCCCCACCTTTTCCCATACATATAATACCTCATTAAAGTCTCCCATGCAAATCCATGGAATGGAATTAGGAGGCTTAAGAGCCCTCAACTTTTGCCATAATATCAGCCTCTCACCAAAATTTGTAGATGCATGAACAAAAGTTATCTGCATTACATTTCTGCTGTCTGGATCAATGCATTCCACATCTATAAACTGCTTTGAACTGTCTTTTACTTTCAATGCCACTTCCTCATTCCACATTATAGCTAATCCCCCTGCTATACCTGTCGGATTTTCTAGGAAGATGTTCTGGAATTGTAATTTTCTGCGTACTCCTTCCACCATCGTTGCTTTGTTTTTAGTTTCCATAAGAAAAACCATGTTGGGCCGTTCAAGAGCAACTAAAGCTCTTAGTTCCTGGATTGTTAGGGGGTTGCCCAGCCCCTGACAATTCCAGCTTATGATTTTCATGTCGTAGTTGGTGGCTTATTAGGGCTAGCCACCAAAGCCCACTCTTTGCCATCTTTGATCAGCTTAACAGGGGTCTCCATAAGGTCCGTGTCATCAATAAGAATAAGAGATGGCTCAGATACACACTTCTGTTTCTTTGCCTTCTGCACCTTCATGTTCTTCTTGCTGCATTTCCCTACTTTCGAGAGAATAAGTTTCTGTAATTCAGAACATATGATGTGTTTGCCAGTGTCATGATTTGCCTTTAAACATACTACAGGGTCTGCAAGTGCCTCAGTCTCTTGAGAATTTTCTGCTCTTTTTTTGCTGCAGGCTGCAATTCGCATGGCAGAGGCTTCTTCTTTGACTGTTGTGTCTATTTCACAGGTTTGGGTGGGTGGGTTAGGTATAGTCTCTTCCACTGTGATCTCTTTTTCTATTTTACTATAAAATGCTTCCCAATAAGGACTATGATCACACGCTTCTGCCTTCAACCAGGATCCATATGGTGATTGTGCATATGGAATCTCTACACAGTCATTAGCATAGTGGCCTATTTTGCCGCATGAATAACAATAATGCGGTAGGCGTTCATATTTAAATTCCACCCAAAGCCATTTGGTTCCAATGTCCAAGATGGCCCCTGATTTCAATGGAGCAGTCAGATCAATTTCCACTCTGACTCTGCCTCCTTTTTGTTGAGTATTACCTGTTGAGTCTGATTGGATTTCCAGGACATGACCAGTTTTTCTCCCTAGGTCATTGAACACTGTTTCTACCCTCCAGCCAGGGGGGATCCCTCCAATACGCACCCGCAGATCTGGTATAATCATAGCAGTGCTCTAGTATTTCTGACACACATTGTTTAAGGACCAGCAAGTTGCTAGCAAAAGACCAAGGTGCTGTTTTTAGTACTCTCTCTTTTTCCTCCTCCGATTGAAAGACAAAAGTAAAGAGTCCCGGTTCTTTTTGGACACAGGTTACACCTTCCGATTTCCACGCCTTCTTCATTGTGGAGAGAAAAGCAGGGAAGTTAACATTTGGTTTAGAGTATAATTTTCCAAAGAGAGTGCGGTTACATTCATCCCTTTTTTGTGGAGATATCTCAGTGAACACTTCAACAACATCATTCTCGGACCATAAATGACCGAGACTTTTACATAGAGCTGCCACTCTCAATTCATTATCTTCCTTACTCTCCATTCACTCTTATAGCAGGAAGTACAATTGTCGAAGAAGATGTGGAAAGATTTTTGGGGGCGAAGCTAAAAAGATAAGTGGCTTGAAGGGAGCTCAATAACAGTCATTGCAGAAACCGGGAACAGAAAAGTATCTAAAGGGGTAAGGGATAATGAAGAAGTAGATAGATGATGCGAAGCAAGTATTTATGCGTTCAAATCTTCCTTTTCCTCCTCTTGGAATTTCTGCCGAAAGTCTAATGAGAAAAAATACCCATCTCTATCATCAACAAGATTCCACTGCGACAAAAAGGATTACGAAGCCCTTTGGAAGAATGTGGATAAACATCATAAAGTATCGTCAAAAGCCAGTAGCTATCCTCCCAACCCACAGCAACAACAGATCCAGAATCCCAACGAGGAATGAAAAGAGACAGCCGAAAATCCACTCACATCAGCAGAAGTCCATGAGCCCAGTCTAACATCAAGAAGAGGATAACGGAATCCCACCTTTACGAAGCCGCATCTGCCCGAACATTCATGCTGGTTGAAACCGCAGGAAGAGGGGAAGATTACTGTTCTAATATGCGAGAACATCTCAAAACTGAACAGAATCAAAGCTGGATAAGACTTTTTTTCTTTTTTTCCAGGTTTTTTTTATATTAGGACGACAAAGAGAAAGGAAAAAGGTTGCAGAAGATCAGGTTGGGTTTAGGGTTTGTAAATGAGAAACGCCACCATGAAGGTAGAGAGGAGCTCTCAGGGGCGAGAGAGAAACCATCTCCTGAAATTGATACAATCAGTGGTGCAAGATTTGTCCGAGGATGTACTAAGCAAGATTGTGGCCGACTATTTCAATCTTCAAAAGGAATGTTTGGGCAATAATCATGGGCATATCAATAGCATATATTAGATGAAAAAACTAGCTGCCAAATTAAAAGAAGAGGGATTCGGTCAGCAAGAGAAGAGAATATTTGATTGAAAGAAAAAAAAGGAAGGAAAATATGCACTCATCCACCAAGGAGTCGGTGAGTGGAGGAGTATAAATCCTCTGCACTTTTATGTGCAAAGAGGAGGGGGCAATTCTTGACACACAGAAAGAGACGACTCACGTTTTCCATGGTGAGAGAAAGTGGGGAAGATACAGAGGGGGAGACGCAACTCATTATATAGAATTGCAGCGGCAATCGTCTCTATCCCCAGCCACATCTAACCTTTGTGCGCTTACGAGCTTCACCTTCTCGGAGGTTTTCTGGCCATCGTGAGCTTCCCGTAGCGGTTTCCGACGACTTCGCTGCACCAGATCGATGCTCACTATGGTGACCGGCAGTTCGCAATTCCCACCAAATCACTCTCATCTATTTGTTAGGTCTAGATGAATCACCTAGAAGGGAGTGAATATGTGATAGTGTGGAATAAAAATAATTTAAACAATTTTGCAACATAACAACTTTCTACCAAAACTCAAATAACTATCAGATCTTATTAGTGTGTAAATAATCCTTAAAACATATAAAACAAAGAGAGTAAGGAATGGAAAATTGCACACAAAAAATTATAGTAGTTTGGCTTTAGTAAACCTATGTCATCTGACGTTACAAAATTTAAGTAATGAATACTCAAGTTCATGAAAAAAGTTCCTCATGCGCTCTCAACCTCTGAAAAATTATAGAGTATAGCTCTTAGAGACGAATGTTATTGAAGATCACTTAAAGCTTAGGAATCATAGACTTCAAATTTTTAGCTCTATATATTCCTTTCAACATCTCGGCCTTCTTATATAATTCTTTGCATCCAAGCTGACTGTGGGACATTTCCTTAAAGGATTGCTCTCCCATTGGATTTGAACGTTGTCAAAAGATCTAACAACTTCAAGATTGTCGAGATTAAAATCTCTCGTTGATTCTGTCGCGCATACAATAGATAGAGTTTCTTTAAGAAGAGTGCTTCATTTGGAAAGAATATTTCACTTTTTGTAGATCGATTTATCCAAGATTCGCTAAAATCCATCTTAAGAGATTGAATTTGATATTCCTTCCTTCTTGCATAGGTCTTTTAATTATAGCAAGAAATCCACCAATTTTCTGGCTGCTGTAGATCCACATCTCACCTTTCGACCTTCGTCGAGTAGATGAATGGCTTCAAGATTTCATCCATACTTCAACAAGTTTCGATCTCCTAGCTACAGTCCTCTAGCACATTTGGAAAGAAAGGAGCAATGCCATTTTTCACCAATAGAAATTGACCCAAAGAAAATCATCAGCTTAGCCAAGGTGAAGTTTCTCTATTAGGGGAACTCAAAGAAGAAAGTGCATGATGACGAAGGCACCTTACCTCAGATTTGGAAAAGCCCGACTACAAATGTCCTCAAAATCAATTTTGATGGGTCTCACTCCTCGGATTCGCCGATAGGAGCACTAAGTTGCGTGTGCCGGAACAAAGATGGAGAATTAGTGGACGGTTTTGCAAGATGGGTGAGATCAGCTTCGGCTGAACAGACGGAGACTATTGCAATGGTTGAAACTAAAGTAGCTTCGCGCACGTTTTGAATAGAAACTTCAAGTGGAGTTAGACAGTTTACTTTTGGCCAAAACACTTAAAGAAGAGACCTCCCGTTCATGGGATTTGGAGAATATGATCAACGAGACCAAAAATCTGATGATGGGCTTCAAACACCTAAACCTGTCCCATTGTAGTAGGGAATAATCCAACCGGGTTGCGGACTGACTCGCAAAGACTTAATGTAATGGATCACTCCCTTTGAATTAGTTGTCCGGCCCCTTGGAATCCTTATGAGCTTTACTTTGTTCAGATTCAAGTCTTTTGTACTCATACTTTCGAGCTATCTAAGTCCATTTTGAAAAAAGAAAAAAAAAAAGAAAAACTCAATCTTGCCCTCGTTGGTTTTGAAAGCAAATAAAAATAGGAGTTTGGGAGTAGGGAAGAAGACAAAAGCAGGCAGTGGAGAAGTAATAATAAAAAGGTGAAGAGAAGTGGTGGAATTTGTCTCTTCTTGTTGTGTGAAACCTTGATTGCAAGTTCCCAAAGAAGAGACCACGTGGAATTGAAGACGAGAAGATCGAGACATTGTGGTTCAATCAAACTAATAATCTCTTCGGTACAAATTTTAACCCGACATTCATCAAATAATGCTCATGTTTCGCGGGGCAGTATATCAGTAATTACAATTAGTTGATGATTGAGGCAGAGGGTTTCCTTCATAGTACTGAATATACTAAGCAATTGCTCTGGTACACGTGTTGACTATATAAAGCATACAGTAGTGGTTTTTTCTTTGTTTTTTTTCCCTGTTCTACCGCTGTGTTAGGTGAATAATTTGGTTTTGAGTCGAAAGGGCATCAAGATAGGTATGAGATCGTTTAAAATTGAGGGAAATGGGTTTCTCTTTATTTCTAAAGTAGTTGTTGCACAAAGCACAAGAGGGTCCAGAAAACAATTGACCTTGAATAAAGAGAAGCCTACCAAACAAGCCCGTACGTACAGACTATACAACCATAAATTAGGTGGGATCTAAACAAGAATCAGACAAGAATTAAACAAAAAGAAAAAGAAAATGCCAAATTGGGCTTCCTTGTACTATCTCTGCCTCTCCAATCTCGTACCCTGTTTCTTTTCCTCTGTATCAGAAAGCCTTTTGAAGCCATTTCCCACTTGAATATAACAACAGCGCAACTTGGAACATGGACACCAAGGAAGTGGAGGAAATCTGGTCTGATCGATGAAGGTTGTGTCTTGATGAAGCATCCAGAGCCTTATTCGACGAAGCGGGAATGGAAGATTGAAGTCTAATTCTCCTCTTTTCGAAGCCCCCCTTTATTATACTCTGCAAAATAACATCTGCAACACCAAAATTAGATCAAATCAGTGAGTGTTATTAGGAACACGTGAAAGAAAAATTGCTAATTGCACAAGCTTCTTAAAGATTCTGGACATACATGATTGGAGTTGGTATGTGACTAAGCCTTTTGAGCTTAGTAAATTGGAGGCGGTGGCGATGCGTAGATGTACGCTGGGGGAGGAGGCGACTTCACTGGTGGTGGAGGCGATGTGTAGTGGTAGGGAGGAGGAGGGGATGGTGAAGGGGGAGGTGGGGACTTGTAGAGATAAGGAGGAGGTGGAGACGGTGACGGTGGCGGTGGAGATATGTAGTGGTATGGTGGTGGTGGAGATTTCACCGGTGGTGGAGGGGATGTGTAGTGGTAGGGGGGAGGTGGAGATGGTGATGGTGGTGGTGGGGACGTGTAGTGGTATGGCGGTGGTGGAGACTTCATTGGTGGTGGAGGTGAGGTGTAGTGGTAGGGTGGAGGAGGAGATGGTGATGGGGGAGGTGGCGACTTGTAGACATAGGGAGGAGGTGGAGATGGTGATGGTGGTGGTGGTGAAATGTAATGGTATGGCGGTGGCGGAGATTTCACCGGTGGTGGTGGGGAATTGTAGTAGTATGGTGGAGGTGGAGATTTCACCGGTGGCGGTGGGGACTTGTAGTAGTAGGGTGGTGGTGGAGATGGGGATGGAGGAGGTGGTGACTTGTAGTAATAAGGTGGTGGAGGAGATGGGGAAGGAGGTGGTGGGGATTTGTAATAGTAAGGTGGAGGCGGGGATGGTGAAGGCGGAGGTGGGGACTTGTAGTAGTATGGTGGCGGTGGAGACTTCACAGGAGGAGGCGGGGATTTGTAATAATATGGTGGTGGTGGTGATGGCGATGGAGGAGGTGGCGACTTGTAGTAATAAGGTGGTGGAGGGGATGGAGATGGTGGCGGTGGAGATTTGTAATAGTAAGGTGGAGGTGGGGATGGTGAAGGCGGAGGTGGGGACTTGTAGTAGTATGGTGGCGGTGGAGACTTCACAGGTGGAGGTGGGGATTTGTAATAATATGGTGGTGGTGGTGATGGCGATGGAGGAGGTGGCGACTTGTAGTAATAAGGTGGTGGAGGGGATGGGGATGGTGGCGGTGGAGACTTGTAGATGTAGGGCGGTGGTGGAGGGGACTTGTAGATGTATGGTGGAGGAGGAGGTGACTTGTAGATGTAAGTCGGCGGCGGGGGTGGAGGAGACTTGTAAATGTAGGGCGGCGGTGGAGGCGACTTGTAGATGTAAGTCGGTGGCGGGGGTGGAGGGGACTTGTAGACGTATCGTGGAGGAGGAGGCGACTTGTAGATGTAAGTTGGCGGCGGGGGTGGAGGAGACTTGTAAATGTAGGGCGGCGGTGGAGGCGACTTGTAGATGTATGGTGGAGGAGGAGGCGACTTGTAGATGTAAGTTGGTGGCGGTGGTGGAGGAGACTTGTACATGTAGGGCGGTGGCGGAGGCGACTTGTAGACGTATGGCGGAGGAGGAGGCGACTTGTAGATGTAGGGTGGTGGTGGAGGTGACTTATAAACATAAGGAGACGAGGGTGGCGGTGGAGACTTGTAGACGTATGGGGGAGGAGGAGGCGACTTGTAGATGTAGGGTGGTGGTGGAGGTGACTTATAAACATAAGGAGACGAGGGTGGCGGTGGAGACTTGTAGACGTACGGCGGAGGAGGAGGCGACTTGTAGATGTAAGTCGGTGGTGGTGGTGGAGGAGACTTGTAGATGTAGGGTGGCGGTGGAGGTGACTTATAAACATAAGGAGACGAGGGTGGCGGTGGAGACTTATAAACATATGGCGGCGGTGGTGGAGACTTGTACACATAAGTAGGTGGAGGCGGGGGTGGGGACTTGTAGATATATGGTGGTGGCGGGGGAGATTTGTAGATATAAGGAGCAGGCGTGGGCTCGGGCTTGGGCTTGGGCTTCTCACACTCCTTGTAAGGAGTCTTTGGGGCGTAGGCGAAGGGCTTAGCATAGAGCACAACTTCATAATCGGACTTGGACTTGAGCCCAAGCTTCGCCCCCTTCTTGCCCCAGTGCAAGTTGGTGGGGATGTTGCACGGCGAGTCCTTGGGCGGCGCATGGAGCTTTGCCTTGCACGCCTTGGCCTTGCCATCCTTACCATACTCAAACCCGTCGACCGTGATGCTGTACTTGCCGTTGATCTTGGTCTTGCCGTAAGCCTTGATCTCCTTCTCGCCGGCCTTGCAGGTCACTTCCACGACAGCACCTGTTCCAAATGACACAAACAAATTTAATTAATATAAGATAAGATAAAACGTAAGAAACAATCAATGATGTACGAGTCAAATACAGTACAATGCTCCGAACGGTCATCACCTACTCCGAATAATCCAAACCAATCTTGTCTTTGCCGTATTGATTAGTAATTCTCATTTTTTATACCGAAGAAAGGACAACTATCCCAGGACAAAATATAGGATGAGTAGTTATAGGAATATATAATAGAATAATACTTTTCTGCATAAATCAGAAGCCGTTGACCTATTTTGCTCTCGCAGAGAATATCTCGGTTCTCTGTATTGCGATGCATGTGCCTAAACGTGGTAGATTACAATGTTCTGACTAGGTCTGTGAGCCCTTTTAATTTATGATAATTAAAGTGACTATTATATAGGGAAATTTTAGAATAACTAAGCACGTTAAAAGGAGAAATGGGATTCTGCAATTATTGCTAAAGCCGGAAAAAGTAGATGATGTATAATCTGAAAATAAAGAGAAAAATGTTGAATTTCCACGATGAGTTGGACGCCACTGTCACTTTAACTACTTCAATAGTCTCTTAAGAAACCCATGTGAGGATCCGAGATCCTGACTCTCCTTGCACGAATGCAATTAGGGTTCAGTAAAAGTCACATGATTTGACTAATCACTAAGACAGTACAATTATTACCGACCCTACTCCCTACTCTATAGAAATTAATGTCGTTAGCTAGAAAGTAACAAATGTCTTTTCGCGATTCCCAGTACGATTTGTTTAGATCATAATAATTATTAAAAACTGGTGAATATAATAAAATTATGAAGTTGGTCAGAGTGAACGTATTGGGTACCTTTGAGGTGCTTCTTGTCGTGGGATTTCACAGGGTATCCCCAGTCGTAGCATCTGTAGCAGTAGACCTTTCCGACCACCTTGACGACCTTGTGGTGGGGATGCGGGTGAGGGTGCGGCGATGGCGGCGGCGGCGAGTTGTAGTAGTAAGGAGGAGGAAGAGACTTCGGAGGTGGCGGTGGCGATGTGTAGTAGTACGGAGTCGGTGGAGGAGGGGACTTCACCGGAGGAGGCGGAGACTTGTAGTAGTACGGTGGAGGAGGGGACTTCACCGGAGGAGGCGGAGACTTGTAGTAGTACGGCGGAGGAGGAGAATGCGCCGGCGGTGGCGGAGATTTATAGTAGTAAGGTGGCGGAGGAGATGGGGAGGGTGGTGGTGGTGATTTGTAATAGTATGGTGGTGGAGGTGAGTGTTTCGGTGGCGGTGGTGAGGTGTAGTGGTATGGTGGCGGAGGAGATGGTGAGGGCGGCGGCGGCGATTTGTAGTAGTATGGCGGCGGAGGAGATTTCTTTGGCGGTGGTGGTGATGTGTAGTGGTAAGGTGGAGGAGGAGATGGAGATGGCGGGGGTGGAGATTTGTAGTAGTATGGTGGTGGCGGAGATGGGGAAGGCGGCGGCGGCGACTTGTAATAGTAAGGCGGAGGAGGAGATTTCTTTGGTGGCGGTGGAGACTTGTAGTAATACGGTGGTGGTGGCGAGGGTGAGGGCGGGGGTGGGGATTTATAGTAATAAGGTGGCGGCGGGGAAGGGGAGGGTGGTGGAGGAGACTTGTACAAGTATGGGGGCGGTGGAGATGGTGAGGGTGGCGGAGGAGACTTATAAACATACGGTGGGGGCGGAGACGGGGACGGTGGAGGCGGAGACTTATAGACGTACGGTGGCGGTGGAGATGGTGAAGGTGGCGGGGGACTCTTGTACACATACGGTGGTGGTGGGGACGGTGACGGCGGTGGAGGAGACTTGTAAACGTACGGTGGCGGGGGAGACGGGGATGGCGGGGGCGGCGATTTGTAAACATAAGGAGGGGGTGGGGAAGGGGAAGGTGGCGGGGGTGACTTGTACACGTACGGCGGCGGCGGAGACGGGGAGGGCGGGGGCGGGGACTTATACTCGTACGGCGGAGGAGGGGAAGAGTAGACGTACCCATCAGCGGAGGCGGAGCCCACATTGCTCGAGACGATGAGCACGGCCAGCGCCATGGCCAATGCCGGCCAAAGGCGACCCCGATCGGGGCCGCCACCGGGGCTCATCATCGGTGGTCACCCGGGAAGGTCGCTGCCTCCGGTCAATGCCTAGTGAATTCCGGCGTTCTCTCCAACGAAAAAATGTTGGGAGAACAGAGAGAAAGATGGAGGGGGTTTGGTTGTGGAGGGGGCAGTGATGGCTATAGGGCTTGCTTGCGGAACTGACTATAAATAGCTGATCAAAGCGGTCGTTGGAGGGGAGCTGTCATTGGGGACAAATTCAAATTTCGATTAAAATAATAATCTTTTCTTCTCTAATCAAATGCATCAAAATGGGGTTTCTCTAGCTGGCAGTGATAACTTATTGTAAGAACTGCTTGGATCGTATTTGATTAATTAAATTCAGCTTCAGGGCACGTTCGTGTCAGCTACCGCATTGGACCATATGGCAAACATATATTAGTTTTTTCATCCCTCTGTGGACCATCCTTCGTCGCAAAAGAAAGAAAAAACTAAAAATTAAACAAAACCCGAGCCATCGGTTCTGAATTTGCTATGAGTGCCTAGTACGCTTGATTTGATACTCGAAACATGTCTTAATTTCCTAAATGATGCATGATCGGGTTCTTCAGAATAAAACAATTGCACGTCCGTCTCCACTACCTCTTCACTAACGAAGACTTCCCAAATTTTTTTTCTGGGGTTTTGTATTTGTGAATTTCAAGTGCATGTGATTTCTCAATAATGAGAATGGCATGTGCTGGGGAGCCCAATCAATGGCAAAGTTGCAGCCTTTTCAGGAATATTGAGGTACACATAAAGTTGACAAAAATTAGAAAACAGGAGATGAAGGTTCTATTTCGTTGGGACCCCAGTTGGTTGTCTAAAGGAGAAGTAATATCCTTGGACCAAACCCCTCCCCAAAAAAAATTTCCACTCCTGTACATAAATTTCAGTAATTGGTAATTTCTAATTTATCCAAGTTTAGGGTCTGATCATTTGTGTTAAACCTGCTATCAATGATGCATCAATTGGGTCATCATAGGTTTGTATACAACACTAATGTGCACTAATGTTAATCACCATGTTTCTCATATACTAATAACACCACATACAAATCACAATCTCCCCATGGTGTCTCCTCTCCACAATCGATAATTAGAATAATCAAAATAATGATTAGATAATATATTTATAAAAAGAGAAATTCTTGTCATTCTGATTATGCCAATTCATGCCATGGAAATTGCATCCCAAGGCACGGCATTAATAAAATTTTCTAAAATTGCACGCACAAAAAACCTTTTTTTCCTTCTCACTCTCGAGCCTCTTCTTTAATTAATCAATGCCGTGTTGTGTTGTGCTTGGAGGCCTGAGTTGGAGGATAATGCAGAGCGGCTGGTGCTACATGAAAATTTAGTAATCCTAAGAATAAAATAATTTTGTTTTATTATTTATTTGTTTATTTTGGTTTTTTTTTGGGGCAAAAGTTAGGAATATTGGGTCAGTGAAAACTGGAACAAAGGGATAAAAAGAGGGAGTGAGACGGTTCCTAGTCATTTTCCAAAGCTTGAGATTTTGAGAAATTGTGGGTCAAATTTGGAAGGCAAATATGAAGAAGGAAGCATGCCATAAAGAAGGCGATACTAATTTTTTTTATGGTCAGCACTGGACCACTGCTTACTATTCACTTTCTTCTTTTTTCTTCTTTTTTGAATTCCAACCTTTCTTTTTCCTTTTTTAATCAATAAAAAAAGGAACTTTTTTGGGGCTGCTATAATTTTAGAAATCTTGATATGGAAAAAGCTCCTTCTATCTTCACCTTCCACTATAACTATACCCTCACTTTTCTTTTGCCTTTCCTTCACTCTGCAAAAAGCAGACATATGGAGTTTCAGATCACTTTTCTTCAATTTCTTTTAATTTGTTTTCTGAATTTGTCTTCTTAAAAGGGGTGTTTAGAATATTTTGCAGTCATGCAAGATTACAAATTTAGACCCATTTAATAATTATTAATAAAAAAGACATAACAGAAGTTGCTGAAAATTTTTGGCCATGTAAGGGGGATTTTGCACGACATTCACTCCTTTACTGCAACTTCTAGAAGGGACCATGAAAATGATGGCATTATCTTTTCTTTTATGAAAGCAACTTTTCTTTTTTTCTCTGTTAATCGTGAGAACAGCTGTTTTAGCTGGAAATTCCATCGAGTCCTGCTCTTTTGACCTGACAGAAATTAGAGAAAAACAATCTGGAAGTAATTAATTAAGACTTAAGTATGATTAGTAGCTTAATAAGTATATGCTTGTTTTTTACCGAATATTCTTCTCTCCTGGTGGCTCCACCTGCCGGTGCCGATAAGAAAAGTGTTAGGTACGGATTTCTTCCTCTTAAGCTTTAATGTTTGTGCAGTTTGATCTTCTGAATTTAGTAAAAAAATTGTGCAATCCAGGGCTTTTATTTACCCACTGTGACTGATAACTAGAATTCAGATTTCTTTTTTCTTGTTTTTCCCGTTTGCTTTTTGCTTGTTTGGCGGCAAACTAGTGGCCCGACAAGTAATGTCACATATGATAGAGTTAGAGCAATTGATTGAAAAATTTGATTGCATAAATTGAAAAGGCTAGAGGACTTATTGCAAAAAAGAAAAATCAGAGGATCAAAATGCACAAATGTTGAAACGTATTGGACTAACTCTGAACTTTATAATATCAACTACTATTTTCACTAGATGCAAATGTGCACCTGCTTTATTAGCTAAAGTACCTATATAGAGAAATTATTCAGCTAGCTGCATACATGAGAAGACAAACCCTAATAGTAGAACGCCAGCAGATCGTGGAAGTTGTGAAAAATGTTTGTAAATAGATGCCTAGGTATTCATGAGACAGCTACTTAGTTCACCATGTATAGCAGTGCGAGGTTAAGAAACAGTTTTTACAAAGTTGTCTTAAGGACTTAATCAAGATAATGCCACGTGTAAATTGTTTTAAATTTGAGAATTAGGTTTGATTGCATTATTGTGTAGATGTATCCATTACCAGAACTACATTAAAAAAAAAAAAAGATTTTATCCACTGATGATGTAATTTTTGCGTATATCATATGAAGATTATGAGGGTGATGAAAAATAAAACAAAGCAATTTTATAAGGCATGCTTTCCTTTTTGACTCTTCACGTAATCCAAATCAGAGAGAAGCTGTAACACTGCTTTCGGTTCTTTGTCATGCCAATCTGATCATCAATGTTTTTAATTAGGTTTTGATTTGAAGAAGTACCCAAGAAAAAAATATTTACAATTCATGGATGGGTTAAAAATAATACTTACTAGTCGACAAATTTCTTATTAAGAGGATGTCGGCCGAACGAATTATAGCGAGAAAAAAAAAAGAAAATCGTTTATCAACACTTAAAATTTTATTTATAACTTTTCCTCCAACTTTTGGAGAATCCAATTTCTGGGTCATTTTAAAACCCTCAAATTTACTAACTAAAAGATCATTTTTATTTCGACAAAAATTTTAGTTGTGGCCTATTGGCTTGGTTTTTTTTTTTTTTTTTTTTTGAGCAAGCCTATTGGCTTGGTTAAAAGTGAAAACAAAACATCATCTCTATTTTATTCTTTCCTTCGTCCTCGTAACGAAAAAATCAAAGATATTGTACTATCTTTTTCTTTTTTTTTCTTTTTTAATCCTTGTAACGAAAGAATCAAAGATATCGTACCATCTTTTTCTTTTCTTTTTTCTTTTTTTAACTCAATTGCTTAACTTTTTGTAGGATTATCGTGTTGATGTTATCACCCGAAAAGTCGAAGGATTTGATTCGATATGGATCTTCCTCAAAGATCATCTAGTTAATTCCAACATTTCGATAAAAAGTGCTCTACGATCTGGATGAACTAGCACAGTACCTATACGTACATTTACATGCACGCGTGTCAAAGTCACCAATAATTAAGATTAGATTGATGTGTTAATGATCAACTTAGCGAAGGCCACGAGTCCTCACATGGAGGGTTCTGTCAAAGTCATTATCATCCAAAATCGCAAGTCTTTATCAATGTTTTTAAAAAGACAAAAGTGACAGAAGGCGAAGGAGAGAAGCGAAGAATCGTCCTCATATAATGTTTAGTTCTTGCCTCCCAATTTTTTTTTAAAAATATTTTCTAGATTTTTATAATAATTAGTGTCCCTTGTCTTTGTTTTTAATGTCGTCCTCCAATCGGCCACGATCCGGATATTCTCGCACCGCGAGGAGAGACATTTCCAAGGGGGAACATTAAAGAATTCATTTAGTGCAAAACCCAACAAAAATGGCTTTATCTTATAGTGACAAATTATAATTATCTCGAAATAATGGTACAAGAAATGGGGGTTAATTAAAGACTTAGGTCCTTTGATCCGATCTATGTTCTTAGAAAAAAAAATGAATTTACAATTTGTGAGGTTGTGAAGTCAACATCAATCAATCATAGAATTAATGATATCCCACATGAGAAGCAAAGAACCGATTTTTCTCCCCAAAACCATGATGGATGGGTGCGTGACAATCTTTTTAGAATTTAAGCTATAAGCCAATTTGACTGTACTACAAATTTAGGTGATGATAGTAGTACAATGGGGTCAGTGTTTGGATCATGCATTGGATCCTTTTACATGTATCTCTCTATCTAGACTAGTCTACAAACACACACACACATATATATAATATGCGATTTTCCAATTTAATTTGGATGGCTTGCAAAGTTAGAACTCATCACCTTACAACAACAAAAATAAAATGAAAATGCGATTTCTAATGGGTTTTAGCTGATTATTGATGAATGATTAAGATATGTCCGGTGGAAAAATAAATATCTTTTTATAACTAAATTTAAAAAGTCAAATTGTTGCATAAATTTGTGATGAGGACGCTCCGAAAGCGGACTTTCTCATCATAAATTGTAAAGAAGGGAAATGCAATGAGAACCAAGGGATTCTTGCCAACAGTTCTACAGAATCATTCTTTGCCAGCGAAAGCAAGTTAGAAAATACCGAAGAGCCCCAAATGGGCAAGCCGGGTCAAGAGGGAAATTTGTTAATTTCGTTCGTTAGTTGAGATTGAACTATCAAATTCCAGAAATATTTATTTATTTATTCCTGGTTCTTTGCCAATTGGTGCATTATTGCTATTGAAATGGTCATTGATGGCTGCTGTGCCTGGTCACGACAGGCGACAAAACGGGCAGGCGTCTCCAACGTGCCTTTTGAATTTTCTGCCGATTCACAAAATGCACCTTAAATTTCCTTTTTTCAAATCGCTTTTGGGACGGGAGATTTTGCCTTTTTATCGCGTCATGAAAAGGGATCACCGGCATCGGATGGAAAAGACAGAGACGGCACGCAAGAGGAAATAGAGAGGGGAGACATCGCCCCCCTTCAATTTTCTAGAATGCTCATGGATTTTCGTGTTAACGTAAGTTCGAACCCAACGACTTTTTTGGCACCACAAGTTTGACCCATAAAATTTGAAAAGTTCGACCGGGCGTCCATAATATGAGCCAAGCCAAATTAGAATCGGCCATGACCAACATAAAACCGAATGGACCTAACCAAAAGAATAACTAAAAATGATTCCCTAGAAGACCAGCTGAAACACGCCAATATTCAGCATTGTATTCTATTGTTGTGTATAAGGAAAAATTACCCAATTGATCATAAACGTCGTGGAAGGACTATATTAGTATTTTATATAAAAATTTAAAACTAAATTAACAAAATTAAAAAGTTTAAGATCAAATTGACATTCATATAAAAAGTTTATGACTGATTAGACAATTTCCTCTTGTAAATGATACTCAATAATTTTGCCCTAATTTGAAACGAAACCCACCTACAAAATCACACTCTCGGTTGCCTTATGTAATCTTCCTCTAGTCTGTGATATTATCTTCTATGGTTGGCACTAAGGATATCACATATCTTATGTGGTTAGCACTGAGCATTCACCTACAAAACCCAGAAATCAGGATAACATCGGAAAGTTTTACCTGACTAGATCAAACACGTGATTTGTGAGTTTTCACCTTTCAAAACATTTAATTTACTTATAATTATATTCATTTTGATTCAAGATCTTCAAGCAGTTTGGAATAAAAGTCGAGGGCCATAGTTCATTCTGGAAAAAAATAGAAAAGAAATTTCCAACTTTTGGAAAGAGTTTAGATCCAACTGGGCCAAATGATTAACTTATAAAATTTAGTCAACTGATAGCATTGACTCATCTAAATTATTTACGATTGTGTTTTTTTCCCCTAAAAGATTATCACAAAAATATGAGAAGGGCCATAATTTGTATTAAAAATATGAGAAGGGCCATAATTTGTCATGACAACATGGTCATAAATTGCTTTGAGGAACTTTTCATAAAAAAGACCAGAGTACTGCTTATATTGCTAAATGTAACTATGAAATGCGCAATGCATTTATCTAAAACTCAAGTTGGAGGTAAACTGAAGTATACTATCTAGACTTGCAAAATTGAAAAACGCATTATGGAACATCCGAGATATATGATCACATTCAAATCAAATGGAGGAAAGTATTCTAATGCAACGTGTAGAGAAAGAGCAAGGCCGACCATCACTTCTTTAGTAAAAATGATCAAGTCAACAATGGCTATTGAGAACGTCCATTGTTTGAATTTTGAAATTTCCCTATTCTAATCGATGACACGATAAATTTTTTGATGGAACACTTCCCTTAAAGTTTATATGAGCTCAAAATCAAGTCAAGGTCTCTCTCAAATATAATATATGTACATATATATATATCGTGACAGTTTGTGCATGGGATACTCCATGCTAGTGGTGCATGTAGTCAAGATGAAGACATGCAATCATCATTTAGTGCGAGAAAAAAGACTGGCACTGTCGATTTGACTTTTCAAAAGAACGAATCACCAGAGTTGAAACAGGTTCAATCATGGGGATGGAGCGAGTCCGTAAGACTGGCACTGTCGATATTGGAATACAGAATCAGTGACTGCTTCCATCGTGCATCTGCGAGTGCATGCTCTGTCGCTTTGCTCGGGCTTTTCCGGATATCCTAAAGAGCGAAAGAGACTTCACAGGCATGATTTGGTCCTTCGATTCGGGCAAGCATTTTGATTAGTTTTGCCTTCTTTTTCTTGAACTTTTGGTCCATGCAATAATTGGGGATGGACATGGCTGCAAACCGTACGTATTTTTTGAGTTGTATTGTATGGTTGGGATAAATGGTTCCAGAGTATTTTGGATCGCTTGTTTGAAAGGTCCGACATATAGGCGCAATGAATTTTAAATGATCTGAATTTATTTTATATTTTAATTTTTCCCCTTTCTTCCTCTTTCCCACTTTGTCCCTCCCATTTCTCGACTCTAAGCGTTGCCTCTCCTCACATGTGTTGCTTGTGCCTCCTAATCGGCTAGCCCCTCTCTCTCTCCCTCTCTCTCTCTCTCTCTATTCAAAAGTATTGCGCCTCCTTCTAACTTTGTTTTTTTTTTTTTTTTTTTTTTTTTATATGGAAGGAGGTGTGAATTGATGGGTAGCAGGAGACAACATGCAAGTGTCACGGGTTGATAGTTTCCTTAGCCGTGGATTAACCCATGCGGCACCACCAGGCTAGCCTTTTTTCTATAGTTGTTCCAATGAACAACACGATGAATAACTCTTTTCATATAAGTTTGTACCACGCCCAGCTTGGTTTGGGCGTCCAGTCCATCGAATGAGACAGCAACCCACTTTAGGCTCAATAACTGGTTTCGGCTTGCTATGACCTCATTAGGAGAGCGGTATCAGCTCCCGATCAGTTTATATACAGGAGGCTAACCTCACCTTCAGAGCTCCTAAGTAATATTATCCTTCTATTCTAAAACTCTAAGCACCAACCATCTTAACGTCATTCCCACGGATCAGTTGTGTTCATCCTCTCCGCGCCCTTGCTCTTCACTCGATAACCCTAAATTTCACTCCCAAGGGTTCACAGGTACGGGAGAATCACAGATCGTGTCAAACTCCCCCACCCAATTCCACAATGCCCTCGTTGTGAGCTATTCTATCGCTTCCTTGCATTTCCCCAACTATCAGTGCCACTTCCTAGGACTTACATAGATCGCAATGCTCGCCCAACAGAACAAGTCATACCACTCCATTGCTTGCTTCCCCCAATCAAAGCTGTTCGCGAATCTCTAGTCACTTGTACTCCCTGACAAGTGTGGCACCCCTAGCCAACTGCACCCCTATGGCAGCACCTTCTTTCGCCTACTAAGCTCCTCCTGATCTCTGCAAGCCAAAAGAGGGTTCCCCTTAGTGGAAACGTGATTGCAGACCTCTTCTTAAAATTCGCCCATTGATTTAGGAACATTATCCCGATCCAGTGGGCAATTTGGTTCTTTCCTATGCCCCCATTGCCATCCCAGAAATTAGACGAGAGCCGCACATTGTCCGAGCCCCTTTGGCCTCGGTGATCACTCTTCGCCCTCATAGGACCGAGAAGACCCTAGGCTTTTCCCCGAATCACCCACCTACTGAAAGGATCCCCACTTTGATACCATTTGTCATGCGTCGATAGTTTTCTTGGTCGCGGATTAACCCATGCGGCGCCTGGCGAACGGAATTCACCAGGCCAGCCTTCCTTCTATAGTTGTTCCAATGAACAATATGGCGAATAACTCTTTTCATACGAGATCGTATCACGTTCAGCTTGGCTCGGGCGTCTAGTCCATCGAGCAAGACAGCAGCCCTCTTTAGGCTCCACAATTGGTTTAGGCCTGCCATGACCTCATTAGAAGAGCGGTATTAGCTCTTGACCAGTTTGTGCACGGGAGGCCAACCTCGCGCTTTCAGAACTCCTAAATAATATTATCTTTCTATCCTAAAACTCTACTTATCAACCGTCCTGACGTCACTCCTACGGACTAGTTGTGTACATCCTCTCTACGCCCTCGCTCTTCACTCCATAACCCAAAACTTCACTCCCAAGGGTTCACAAGTATGGGAGAATCACGGACCGTGTCACAAGGATGCACGAACATCTCAATTAAAGTATATAAACTGAACTAATTCATTCAATTGAGATTATGACACAATGTATCTCTAATTGTATCTCAATCGCTCATTTATTTTTCTAGATGATCCACGTGTCATATCTAGAAATTTAAAACGTCATCTTGTTGTTTAGAGAGCCTCTATCATTTCTTTCTAAGGAAATGACAAATAGTCCTTAATTTTTGGCCCAACATGTAATGTCGTTTTTGTACTTTTAATTTGTTTAATGTGGTTCATGAACTTAAGCCTAATATAAAATGCCGTCCCTAAAATTTGAATTTATCAATATGATTCTTGAATTTTTAATTTGTTTAATATGGTCCACAAAATTTTGGTGCATGTTTAATTTAGTCCATGAACTGTATAAAAAAATATTCGATATTATCTCTAAACTTGAATTACTGAAAGGATAATATTGAATATTTTCATATAATTTATGAATTAGATTGAACATATAACAAAAGTACAAGAACCACATTGAATAAATTAAAAGTTTAGGAACATCATTACACATTAGATTATAATTCAGGGATCACATTAAACAAATTTAAAATTCAAAGGTGACATTATGCATTAAATTAAAGTTTCAGGACCATTTGTTTAATTATCTCTCCCTTCATCAATTGCGTATTTTTGGTGGTCGCCAAAGTTCTCCATAAGTGTCTTTGAATACCTTTGTTTCCCTCCTTTTATGATAGAAGCTTTACATTGTCTAGACCTGGAAGACACATCAATATCATGAAGTACGGTCTCCATAGATTAGGCGAAATTGAGCTAAAACATGTAGTTTGTTGGACCAAACACAAAATTATTTACGTTAGACGATATGGGCTATTGAACATATAGCTCATATACCCTAAATCACAAGGACTAGTTCGATCAATAATGTAAGCCAATTTATTTTAGAGGTAAAATGAATGGCCCATGTCTTTGTTCTTCCCCAAACTTATTTTAGGAAAAGAAGGATTGTCTGACCTTTATACACTTTACATACCTCATAGTCACTTATCAATAAATAATTTAATTAATCATCTATCCTACTTTATAAAGTAAAGAAAACCCTTTAAAAGATCCCAATCATTTTTTTCTTCTTCCAAATTATCCTTAGTTATTTATGGCGTGTTTGGTAACCATTCTGTTCCCGGGAACAATTTATGAGCAAAAGAACGCGTTTAGTAACTGCAAAAATTTCTAATTGGAATAGAAAAAGAACAGAAATGCGTTTGGTAACTACATAAAATTTATATTCCAATTTTTTTCAATTACATTTTTAAATGAGTGTAAATTTGATATTGAATTCTCATGGACCACTCACCAATATAATTGTCTTTTTATAGTGAAGAAATCATATTATATTTTATTATATTTTCAATGTCAAAAGAATTTGAATTTAGAATTCTATTCCATTCTAAAATTCTATCAAATCATAGAAATTCTATTGATTAATTATACTTATACTAAGTAATAAAAATATTAACTAATCAATTTTTCATTAAATAGTAAATAATAAACTATAGTATAAACTATAAATATAAATACTAAATAATAAATTAAAATACAAAATTAAATATGTATTCTGTATATAGCAAAATTTCAATTCATACTTCAAATCTTTTTTTTTTTTTTTTTAATTTTTGAAATAATTTTATTATTATTATTATTATTATTATTATTATTATTATTATTTTTCCTTTCTTTCTTCTTCTTCTTCTTCTTCTTCAAGGTGGTTGGTCGTCGGCCTTGGGATGATCGGCGACCGGCCCAACGAGGGTTGAAGATCTTATCGGAGTGTCGCTGGCCCTTGGCGAGACCATGCCTCGTCAGCCGAGCCTTGGCTGGGCGATGCCGACCTCATGGTGCCCCGGCGAGGTTGAGCCCCGCTGGCGGTTAGGCGAGCTTAGCCTCGCTAGATCTGGTCGAGGTCGAGCCTCGCTCGGCTAGGCGAGGCTCGCCGGTGGCCGAGGGAGGCCCGCCTAGCCACTGGCGAGCTTGCCAGGCCTTGCCGGACCTCACCCTGGCTTGGCGAGCTCGTCAGCGATCGGTGGCAGACGACGGGGGGCGGTGGCAGCGGCAGGCAATGGCGATGACGGTAGATGGCAATGGTGGCGGCGGTAGCACTTGAAGAACAAGAAGAAATAAGAGGAAAAAGAAAAAAAAAATATGTTGACTTGACTCTAGAATTGTTCCCAGGAATAAATAATCAATTTTTTTGTACTTCTCAATTCTGTTCCAAATCTACTTCCGGGAATAAAAAATAGAAAATTATTTTTAGGAACAAAAATTTTACCAAACACATTTCTATTCCAAATCTACTGCCGGGAGTAAAAAAACATAAACAAACACTATTTGACAAGTTGCCAAACAATCCCCTATTGTCTGAAGACAGCAAATGCATATATTCGTGGTTTATGTCGGATATTTTCTATTTGTCAACAACCTTCTTAAATTCGGATTTCGAACTAATTTTCTCTTACTATAAATATAATTTCTTTGTATTGTGTATTATTATCAATGATTCTCTTCATGACCCAGTGGTTCAAATATTTGATTACAAGTTTACTCTTTCAAGCATCAAGTTCATTGCGCATTGCTAGTGCACATTTGCTAGTCTGTATAATGAACATCAGCAATTGTATGAGAATTTGCCAAGTGCATAGAGCTTGAAAGTTGACATTTCAAACGTTGATTTTTCTTCATACATGCATCTCGAGTGTACATCATTAACGTTTCTAATTGTCCGGGAGAACGAGAGAAACAAATTTCATAGGCTGAAGACTGTCTATTGATAAGCTTTCTTCTGTTAATGAAAGGGACACTCGAACCACACTCACCTAAACACGCAGCTAAAAACTTGACAATTGGCCATTGGATGAGGATAAATTCTACCAATCACTATCAATGCAATGTCATCCATCTTTTCTATCTCTCATCTCTCCAAGTCTAAAGGTTCAATCTCATGGATTGACATTTGTCCTTTGGTTTGGCAGTATAATTGAAAAGTCACTACAAGGTTAAATGTACCTACTTTTCTCTATAAGCCAAAAATATTATAAAAAAAGGTGATGCCCCATCAGCTGGTTCAATGGGTCATCACTACGTGTGTCCAACGAATAAGTTCCTAGACATTTTTCTTAAGGCCCCAAGAGAAAGAAATGTGTTGTGAGTTCGACATTTTTCTTTGGTTGAATAACAAGGGAGGATATCTTTGAATGGATTAAACCCACTTGAGATCTGGACTAACTTCTAGTACAATCCCAAAACTTGAGTGCAAATTGTCAAAAAGACTCCTCAATTGTCATAAAAGAGGATTCTATGTTTATCACTAGTGATGATTTGTGCAATTGATGGGAATATAGGATTAAGGTGTAAGATTAATGAAATTCACATTCAATCTTGTCCATTGTTATGTGGCCTTAAGACGATTGACTATTCATGTTTCCTCCAATTCAGCATAGATCCGATATCTAATATACTTGTCCTTTTCAAAATGGACAACTAGGATATGGCCATTAGGCTATGTGATCATAAGGATATTCCTGATGAATATTCTCTATTTCCAAGTCGGATGGCTTCTTCTCGATTGGGTTTAAGAGGTAAAATGCAATGTGTCATGTAGACCTTACCACATGATATCATTTTTACCCTAATTACTGGAAATCCATGAAAGAATGTTAATTGACGTGGACCATGATTTATACTATCTTTAAGAAAATGAAATGCCTCACTTTACATCATCTAATTCGGATACTATATCATTTCTATTAGTGGTTATCACTTAGCCATTGAAAAAGTTGAACATAACATTGAAGTGTCACTATAGACTATCAAAGGAAATGTGGGTGACCCCATAGTTATGAACTCCCCCTTGGATTCGAATATGGAAGAGGAAGAATGGCACAATTAATTATTGATATTGGAGTTGGTAGCTTGAAGATGTAGACAGCTATCTCTTTTCCAAATTTACTAACTATTCCACATAATTTCCATAATGGTGGCTCATGAAAAAGAAAAATGAAAAAGATTCTTGTATCATGTAAAAGTTCAATATGGTTGACCACGATTAATCAATTCACTCGAATATTAGTTAGCCAAGCCTTTGATAACATTCCCCCCGACTGAACCCGGCCTGGCCGATCTACCATTTCATTATTCTATTTTGGAAGCTAAAGCGGAGGGGCCTTTTGCTTTTTCACATTGTGGATTCCGTTGGACCAAATCGCCATACACATCCATCCATTTGCTTTTAGCTTTACGTATTGTACAGCCAATCAAGAGGGGTTCATCTAAGTAATCTCCCAGCCGGATTTGAACGAGTACTTGCCCACTAGCCGGGGGCTCGGGTCGGGTCACATGGCAAACGACGGTGGTTCGGTTGACGTAAAACAACTTGCGAGCGAGCAGGTTCCACGTGGGGCTCTGTGGCCAGCATGTGACATTCTTCCTATGTAAAACGACAAGAGCCAGAAACGACAGCGCGTCCGGCGGCTTCCTTATCCCGAGGGATACGGTCCTGCAGCCTACTGACTAATGATTCTTTTTCTGCGAACCGACAAAAGGAACTGGGACTTATATAATATCATTCGCCAGACCGATTCCTCCTCCTGTCTTTCTATTGCTAAAGCGTCTCAAGTAATATTCCCGTCGGTTCCGTGAACTTGCCCTCTTTCCCAGTCGTGCTCCTCCTGTAAAAATGTTTGACAATTAGGATTTTTTCTTTAGCCTACCAATTCACCATCCCAAAGACGCCGTAAGCCGGTGCATTTCATAGAATCGAAGTTTCCCACTTATGATATATCTCGAGCTATCTTTTTACAATCCGAACTTTTGAAATGAAATGGTTGCGCATTCAGTTTTAACGTAATGCTAGAGAGACGGATACTGAGAATTTGATTTCTCGTGTTCTCCTTCCACCGACTTATGGCTTTTTCATTCTTTATGTGTAATGGGTTTTGATAAGTTTGCTCACCCAATCTTGTGGCTTGAGCCCGACATTAGTATTGTTAAAGATAAGGAAACCCTAATCTTATTGCTGAGAATTGGTCCCATCTCGAGGCATTAGACGTCCTTTTCCAACGGCTCTAAATGTTTAGCATCAAGGAGGAAAACCCTAAGCGCAGGTTCGTTGTGCCGACGATCGAAGACATAATGGCACGAAGCTGGATTGGGAAAAAGAGAGTGGGTTAGGTTGATAGCTAGAGAGTCCTCCACGTTGATTGGTTGTTGACTAAGACCTTGTCAATGACGTGAATAAGGTAGTTTGAATGACACTGTCTTCATTAATGCACGACAATAGACGAGCAAGAGAAAAGTCACATGGGTATCCACATACAAAGCATATGTACAGCTTTGAGCGATTGGCAGAATTTACGACACGATAAAGAGATTTCACATCTCAAAAGAGCGTGGTGTCTCGGGTTCCATCCAACTTGATGTCTTGAGGTTATTTCGTGCGACTCTTCTATGTTCGGTATAGATGGCATTCCTTTCAATTGGGTAGGTAACTCGATTTGATATGTGAATGTTGGTCCAAGACAAAAAGGCAAAAGGAAATTGCATAGTGCTGATAGAATAGAAATTTGTGGCCCCAATTTGCATATATTCCAGATTTTTGCTTCCTAAGTTTTTGAACTAGGTTTGTTATGGAAAAGCAAATTTATCTGGGTGTTAACGAGAGCCCCCGGGCACTTGTCTAGTGTATTTTATTTAGAATATTTCGATTTTTAATATATTAATTGTGAATAACATGAGGACAACTAGCGCAATGGAAACTTTAAAGTTTTCTTAATTGGTTGCTTAACAAAGTGTCTTAGGGGCACTCACTAACAAAATTCAATATAAGTGTCTTGCAGATTTCGTTTAGTCCCAAAGACACCGGTTGAGCAACCAATTAAAGAAATTTATGACTTTATTGATAATCCTCGTTTTATGTACAATGATTGCAAAACCCATCTACATTTACAAAACAGGTTATTGTGAAAAGTAGCGCATGAATTTATTAAATGATGTATTAGCTTTCCCGGACATGAATGGCTCATCAAAGATGACACTTAGATTCGTAAGATGGGCCATTCAGGAAATTGTACCGAGCCCTTCTTAAAGGTTCTTTAGCTAATTAATGTGAGGCCGTTTCTTTAATTTGCTTTACAAGTGCATCGAACAGTTGAACAGTAATAATTTTCAGAACATGCAATAAATTTTAGGATCATCGGCTCTCTTTATTGATCTGACCAAGATACAACTTATTTGAAATTAACTGAATGAATATAACCCATAAAAAGAAATACTTATGTCCGGTCCGATTCCCGATGGATCCACTCAGTGCTCGACGTTTTGTCAAGGACTCAAGGTGCACTTTGGAAATTTTAGCTTCTGGACCTCTCCATTTGGTTTGACTAGAGATTGCCCAGCCTTGCTTCTTCGCGATCTTGACTTAATTTTTTTTGTTATTTGATTTGGGTTTATTAATTAGTAATTTCAATTTTTTTAATATTAAAAATTAATATATTATTTTAATATAATCGGTTCAGTTTAGGTGGGCAAGTGAACGGATCCGCCCATGGAACCGGAAATCGAACTGGTACCCACCGGTTCCCATAAATTGGAATCAGGAATTAGACCGGTTCCCTCAAGAACCACCGGTTCCAGACGGTTTCGGTCCGGTTCCGGGCAGGTCCTGGTTCTTTTGCACACCCCTAATTAGCTGTATGGTGGTCAACCTATTCTCGAGCCTTGTACAAACTGCCCGTCACACTATAGGAGTTGATCATGCCCGAAGTTGTTACCTAAAATACTGGGAGGGGGATGTCGAAGGTAGGGTTAGTGATTGGAGTGAAGTTCACATTTTGTCTCTTATGGACTAAGGAGAAAGGTGGCTCGGCTGTTATTTTAAGGTACTTTGCTAATATGAAATACTTTTACACAAGTAATAATGAAATGCAAACTCTTATCTACTAATGGAGTATAAACAATTTACCATAATTAAAATTATATATGCGTTGGCATCTTAATTTCATTAGTATAATTATCTCTTACATTGTCAACGTACCAAATAAAAGTCTTAAGTTTTAATCTTCTTATTTAATTTGCCTCTTTTATGTCTTCCAATCGCAAGTCTCCTGAGACATTTGTTAAGTATACTTCATTTAAAATTTTACACAAGTAGTCAAATTTCAAATATTTTTCATATGATTTGTTTTAATGAAACAAACAGTGTGTGCAATTAAGGGTCCGTTCGTTTCGTGGAAAATGGGCCATTTCCGGAAAATATTTTTCCAGAAGTCATTTTCCAGGAAAATGACAATATTTTCTGGTGTTCGGCTAAAACCTGAAAATGTTTTGGGAAATATTTTCCGGTGTTCGGTAAGGAAAATATTTTCCGCTCCCCATTGGCGAGTGCGAGTGTCAAGCTCGAGGCTTGCCAGATTGATGAGCGCGAGTTTAAGATCGACAAGCTCGAGATTCGCCTAGTCCGACGACTAGCCAAGAAAGAAAAAAACGGGAAACAAAAAAAAAGAAAAAGAAAAGAAAAGAAATTAAAAATAATTCGAATTAAAAAGAAAAAGAAAATTAAAAAATAATTCGAATAAAAAAAAAGAAAAGAAGAAGAAGAAAGGGGAGGAAAAATGAGGATTTGTAAAGGTGTGAGATAGGAGAGATCAAGTGAGGAAAATGTTTTTCACTTTTTAAAAGTGGAAAATATTTTCCCTAAGGAATTCATTTTCCATGAAACGAACGCCGGAAAATCCGGAAAACGTTTTCACAGAAATTATTTTCCACGAAACGAACGGAGCCTAAAATAAAAACCTAAGAGCATTTTCTTTTTATAACGTGAAGATCCATCTTAAATAGAAGATATTTTGAGTCCACGCAATACTCCTCTAAGCCCATGCAATATATAAGGTGCGAACCTAAGCCTTCGTGTTAACTCAAAACTATTTTTTCTTGGTAGTGTAAGAAATCAAATCCGTGTCCTGTGACAAAACTACAATTTTATCACATGGATATGTATGCACTCGTCTTGAAAATTTATGTAGTTTTTTATTTTCTTAGATGTAGAAAAATATGGCCTAATAGATCAATCTAAGACGCAAAAGTTGATATAAAATTTGAATTATTTTGATTAAGATAAAAATAATACAAATTGAATCTTATAAGATATGTCATTTTATTCATTTTTCATCATTAATCACAAAAAAAAGGTAAACGAAAGGATTTTTTATTTACATGAATGTAAATAAAAAAGAATGATCACAACTTAACATGATACATAAAAAGTTCGCCACAAGTTTGGGTAGGCTATTCCTAGCCTAAAAGAAACTCAAATAATTAATTTTTTGGCCCATTGTAAATTATAATAAGATGTGGAGGCTTGAGAGAGGGCAGATGATAGCCTTTGCATGTAAGGGTGAGCATAATTTCAAGGTAAAACTTGGAATTGAAGAACCAGACCAGTGGGGACTTGTTTAGTTTTAGGTTCCAAAAATTGATGAATTTATTTTTATGGGTAGGTTCCGTGTTTTAGGTAGCTGGAATCTAGAACCTAGAACAAGATTTTGTATTCTTCTTGGTTACATTTTTGTGTAATCCTACGATATTTCATGGTGTTTGATGATAAATGTATAATTTGGAACCACTAGTAGAACTTTCATTTTATGAGTAAGACTTTTACTTTGTTAATATTCAATATTTTTCATATGTCTAAATATAAATTGTGATTAGTAAATTATAGCAGTAAGGGCGCACATGATAACCATTTTATTTCTATTCCGGAACTTTTTTTTTATTCCAGACTTGTTTCTAGAACAAAAATTTGGTAAAATGATTTTATTTTGCTATTTTTGAAATAGATTTATACTTTAGAAATAGGTTTGGAATATAAGTCATAAGTAAAATTTTTTACTTTTCTATTTTTGGAAAGAAATGAGAAATAAAAATTCTTCTCATTGTTTGTCCTCACTATTAGTTGGTTGCTCATCCGCTATCCATTGCTACCACTCCCCGCCGTCAGCTGCTCGTTGCCCACCTTTGCCATCGGTTGTCAGCTGCCACCGTCAGTCACCAGTCGTCGACTGCTGCCGAAAGGGAGAAATTTTGTATTGTTATCAAACGAATTTTATTTTGGGAATATAAATTTTATATCGTTATCAAACATGTATTTTTACTTAGAACTCATCCAAAAATAGAAATAAAAAAAAAAATATTTTTTTTTCCAAAAGTCAATTTCTCGGTCGAATGATTATCATTCACGCCATAAGTGGTCATCATCAAAGGTAACAATTTATTACAATCATTCAATTAATTATATAGGTGGAATCTGGGTAAAACCCAAAATTGGTGTTAGAACCCGTGATAAGATGTGTTTCAAATTGCAAGGTATGTAAAGCAGGTTTCAAGTTCCAAAAAATAAGAAATTTATTTTAGCTAGTAGGTTCCAAGTTTATCTGAAACCGCTCATTCCTACTTGCTTGCCTGTCCCTAGCTCTTTGGCTATTTATATTCAATTTGTTATACAAGTCGGATTCTTAATCACTAAACTCGAAAATATGAATTCGAAAGGTACAAATTGAAGGTAAAATAAACAAACAAAAAAAATTCAAGACATGAGTTTTGCTGGCTCTTTTTAGAAATTCGGAAGGGTACTTGCATTTTTAAATAACATTTTGTCTTTTTTTCCAAGATCATGTTAAAAAATAGCATACGCTCAATTTAGTTGCAAACTCTCAAACGCTCATTTTAGTTAAAACTTTTGAAAGTCAATCATTTAAGTTAGTCCATGACTTGGCTAGCGGGAGAATTTTACGTGATATTCTTTTGATTGTTCACGTATTTTTATATGGATTCCTCAATTGATAGAGGATCCCCTGCGGCAAATAGAAAGGGTAAATGTGACCAAATCCTAATATATCCCTAACAAATCATCATCCTCCAAATTCCGACCATACAAAATTTCTGCCATGTCGGACGGAACAAGATCACCCAGCTCTGCATCTCTTTCTACCTCTTCTGCTCCTTCTCTCCCCTCCTCATCTTCATTATACTTCAAAATGACACGGCCGCCGCGTGCCGTTCACACCTCCTCAACAACTAACCTTGATAGGAGGCTCTTCAAGCTTGAAATGCCCGACGCCCGAGCTGCCGGGGTTGTGTAGGAGCCAAGCTGCCCCGCTTACCTAGGGTTTGGTTTGGGGAGCAATGTGAACATGTTTCTTAATATGGTGCAAATTGATATTGTTCAATGATGCCTTTTTGTTTCGTGTATCAAGGATGATTTTTTTATCGAGCCATGTCGAATTGTTCAACATTAAAACAATATCAAGTCAATGAGGCAAGTGACCAATAAAACTTGAGTTATTGAATTTCCCATGTACTGGAACTCCAAATAAAGGCCGAAAATTACAGGACTAGATCAAGTATTGTGCGTAAGTTTTGACGTGTCGTGCTTTTTATTTTTTATTTTTTATGCCTAGGATCCGCCGAGCCCGCCGGGCTTACACCGGGCAGCTCATGGCCCATAGAGTGCGTGGTACACCCCAAACTAAGTATCAATACTTTGAGGGAAGCTAGTATAGGATCCCACCACCATGGCCTCCCACTTAAGATGTGTTAGTAGCTGCGGAGTTTCAACTCTAGGACCTCTGCAATGAAGTGCTCAAAGCCGAACCAACTCAGCTGTCCATCGGTAGGTAGTTTTGATGTGTCTTAATTTAGCTTTCTCTGAAAAAAAAAAAAAAATTGCCTTAAGAACACTGCACTAGTCTGTACATTACAAACCCAAGATGTACCTCATTTAGAGCCGGAGTAAGCGTCCCAATGCACTCTCCCACAGAATCATTCTTTACAAACATCCAACAACTTCCCAAGAAACCCTATTTCTATTCTCAAGTCAAACGCCCCAAATTTTTTTCTTCTTTATAGCCTACATTTTCAATACTCATGAGTAGAGCACGGCTTTCTAGACAAATCCCAAGGACCTACAAACAAAGCAAACTCAACTATAATCCACGAATGGTAAAGGGGGTTGTTGAGTACTAGACAAAGATATTGCACGCAATTCTAAGAATATGACCTATTGATGAGATGAGGTCACATGGAGATTCCGAAACGGATGAACAAATCTCAGACCTATTGATGAGATGAGGCCACATGGAGATTCCGAAACGGATGAACAACTGAGATTTGTTCATCTTTATTTATGAATCTCTCAGGCGAGCATCTCTCGAAATCAATTGATCATATTGCTTGGTCCCTACATAATTTTCCTAATGCACAAGTGCCCATATAACTTAGAAAGTCCCTGACATCATAGTACTATTATTGGGATGGGGGGACCAAAACATCGTCATTCTTTTGATAAATCATACTGAAATGAAGGTACTGACTGCTGTTGTCCACTCAATGTTTGTCAACTTCGCTGAGGGGTTTAAGAAATTGCCTAGCAAAGACAAAAGGCCTGTTGTGATGCGGCTAATAAGGTCAGTCCATGTGGGAACGAGACGAACGTGATTGCTCAAATGATTCGATTCAAAATCCATATTAAAAGAAAGAAAAGAGTGTAGAAAATTTACATGCATGGAGTGTTGCGGAAGAGAAGATGTGGAAGATTCCTCTTTGACTTAGGTTGCGAATGTCACCGTTTTGGGGAGGTTATGGCATCATCTAGTGAAGAGCATCAGCACCGTCCAGCCCATTGGATAATAGCTGGTTTGTTAACTGTTCACTATCTTATCCAGACTTTTAGTGATCATTTCCTTTGGGTCGGCATATTAGTCAACTATGCCATTTTGTGCTTGAGACTATAAAACCCTAATCAATCGAGGTCGTGGAAGAACGTCTTATATTCCGGGGAAATAATGGGAATATTTCAATTCTTTAAGTTGAAGTGCGTTCTTGTAGTCGATGCAGTGAAAACGATGGTAAATATGAGTCATCGCGTATGAAGTCGGGCAAGCGAAAAAGATAAATGAGAGGGCAACGTGCTTTGATTTTGTATTTTCCATGGACAAGCTTAGTTTTCAAGCTAAGTTATAAAAGTAATGAAAACACATATCATGCGCTTTTAAATAGATAGCAAGCCGGGCCCATTCGACGAAAAAAAATGATATAGTACAAAAACCAAAGACTAGTTCAAAAAATAAAAATAAAAAACGGTGTTTTCCGAGGGTTGAAACCACATCAAAATAAGCTTTCGACATTATATTAAGAGAGCTTGGTCATTCCATGCTATATAGTCGAATCCCGTGTGAGGTTCTTTCCATGAGCCCATCTACTCGATTCCGTGGATTCGACCGCTTTAAATGCTCTTTGACAATCGCGTGCACGTCACATTCGAGATGGTTATGCCTATGTCTATGCACTTTGTGCTTCACTAGGTGGCTTGTTTACTCTCCAAAAACAGATGTGGGTTGCCCCAATTAAGTCCTGCCTAAGTCATGCTTCCTAAATCTTCTCATTCCCCAACGTCTCCTTGTATCTGCCTAGCTCACATTCTATAGCAGCGAATACAGTAACCAAAATGCAACTTCAAGTGCGTAAAATTTCTTAACCAAAAGCTTTAAAAAAAGAACACTAGCATTTTGACGTAGCTCTCACGTTATTCCAAGACCAAGATGTAACTAATTAAGAATCTGATTAGCGTAACTTAGGCAGCACTCAACTGGGGGCAACCGGAATCTGCTTTGGACTTTTTGAAATTTGAATTTTGGGCGGATGCAATTTTGTCTTTACATGCATCGCAAATGAGCATGTACTCAAAGATGACAACAAAGAGAACGATTATCTAGAAAGGGATCAATTCGCGTGCAACTTAACGAAAGATCATTTAAGACATGGAGTTAACGTCGGGGCAGTTAGCGGTGTACTCTGAATCCCTCTGTCCCACCCATCTAATCGATCGCCGTGTCTCGTCAAGATTCACCAATAAACCAATCAAAATAAATCTTAAATCCATTTTCTAATTCATATTTGATGAAAGGATTGTTATAAGAGTTAGTTATATTCAACATGTTTAGAATGCTAAAGCCCAAAATAATATGAGTGATAAATGGCTCTATAACTTATGTAGACTCAACTCACATTAAGATAGTGTTTGGTTCAGCATTCTCAATAGGCTTTCAGCCTACAAAGTTCATTTGGGAGATACTAGACTGTTTGGCAATCATTTTGAAGTAGCTTTCAAATGAAAGTCAAGATTTGAAGGCGCGTCGAAAGCCCAAGTATAGACTAACTTTGAGCTTTCAGCATTTGGTCAAATGCTGAAACTTACTTTTTCTTCCAAAAATAGGCTCACTCATTCTTCAAATTTCTGATTTTGCCATTGTTATTATTTTTCTAATGCTAAAAAATCAAATATATATAAATGCTAAAAAATTAAAAAAATTCCGACGAATGGTTTGGTCTTTTTAAACAAAAATTATATATATGTATTTGATTTCTTAGCATTATTTTCAAATTAATATTTAAAAAGTCACATACATTATTTTTTCAAATTTAAAAATAAAAATTAAAAATTCCGATGAAGGATTTGGTCTTTTTAATATACATATGAATTTGATTTCTTTTAGTATTATTGTAAAAATTTATATTTAAAATTTGCATACATAATTTTTTTTTCAATTTTAAGCAAATAAAATATAAAAATTCCGATGAAGGGTTTGCTCTTTTTAAAAAAAAATTATATATGTCTTCAACTTTTTAGTATTATTGTCAAAATTTATATTTAAAAAGTTGCAACATTATTATTATTTTTTTTTCAGTTTTAAACAAATAAAATTAAAAAAACTAATATTAATCACTCAAAAAGCTTTTCAAATGTCTTTTCTACCAAACGATATTTTTCTCAAATTAGCTTCTCAAAACACAGTTTAACAAATGGCTTTTGTATTTGCCTAAAGTCCTTTAGGCTAAACTACTTTGCATTTTTCCAATGGGCTTTCAAAATGCTGAACCAAACACACTATTTTTGCTCTCTCACTTTATGCTATTACCTCAATTTGGATATGAGTTTTCTAAGATGTGGTTAGATATAAAAATGTTTTAACAATATAGATTGAATTAGATATGGGTTATCATATTTGTATTGCATGAAAATATGTCAAAATGGATTAAATTATTAATTTTGGGTCGGACCATTTTCAATCTGACCCAACACGACTCATCCGTTTAATGGATCAATTTATAAAAAATTGTTGCTGTTAGAATTAACATGCTCCAAGTTGTAGTCGCATCACGTATTTGTATGTTTCGAAAATTGTTAAATTTCTCTCGAGGCGGGATGGATGGCTTCTTCGGAATCCCGGCCCACCATAATGTACCCCGAGCTCAGCCCGATATGTAATTTTTCTTACCCGATATCGGGGGTTTTGAGTGATGAAGCTAGCCCATTGAAGTCAACTGTGGGCTCAGGCCCAATTGTAAGAGAGAGGCCCAGTTTTGCAGACCCGACAACAAAACCCGGTCGTCGCCTCTCGTTCTTGTCGGATTTTCCCGTCGCTGTTCGAGGTCGTCACCGATGGCGTTCGAAATGGACGAGCAGAAGAGTAAGCTTCCATCGACTTGAGGACCCTTTGGGTTTGAGGTGATAATTAGAGTTCTGGGTGTCGTGTTGCTGCTAGGTTGTTGTGGTTGCGTTGATCCGCGAGGCTTTTTGGATGCGGTGTTGCAGCGTCGATCTGCAGATCCGCAACTCTTGTTTCGATCGATCGTGCTTTGCCTGAAGCCGTCGCTGCTTGATGAGATGCTGCGTTCTTTCTAATTGTTAGAGAGTTTTAGGTACTCGGGTCGTGAAAAGTGTGCGTAGAGCTGCACAAATTTGGAGCTTTCTTCTGGCATGCTGGCCTTTTGGGTCGGTGGCCCTCTTTGCCCTGTAATTTATGTTACTAATTGCTTGCGGTGGTTTCATAAAGTTAATGACATGATTCTCGATGTGGAGTTTTGGTAGAAATTAGTGATGAAAGTTGACCGGAGTAAACATCCCAAGTTAAACAATTTGTGATGGTCATCTGTCATCTAGATGATTGGCCCATTTGATGGACAGTTACGTAGCGATGCGCCCTGCATTTCGTTAAGCTCAAGGCTAATTCTGGATCTATCTCTCTTTCCGTGTGCGAAAAATTAATGTGTGCACTTGCAGGCATTGTTCTAGTTGTTTCTTGGTTTAGTTAGACTAAAGGTGTGATTTTGTTTGTTTTCAAATTCAGAGATTGGGCTCGGACTTATAGGTTTTGGCATCTTCTTCTCCTTTCTTGGAGTGCTTCTTTTCTTTGACAGGGGCTTACTTGCTCTTGGGAATGTGAGGCTTTCATCTTTTTTGATAGTAATTTTTGGCCTTATCATGTTGAAGATATAATTCATTTCCACATTTGTTTTTCTTGGATTTAGATCCTCTGGTTGGCTGGGGTTGCCTTTCTGCTTGGTTGGTATTCTACATGGAAAATTTTTTCAAGCAGAGCAAACTACAAGGTATGCTTGGCTACGTCTTGTGTTGTTGTCATTATCTTTTTCTCATGGCCATTTGGTATTATTATGATTTCTCCTTCTGTATTTGCAGGGTTCAGCATCTTTCCTTCTGGGGCTCTTCTTTATATTTGTTCGTTGGCCAATACTGGGAATCATCTTTGAACTATACGGCTGCATTGTTCTCTTTGGGTTGGTTTTCAAACCCACTCATAAGTGGGGTTATCAATAAGTCATTTAGAAGCCATGGATTTCTCATTTTGCTCTATTTCAATGCAGTGGTTTTTGGCCGTCGGTGAAAGTGTTCCTTTATCAGATTCCAGTTCTTGGATGGATTATTCAATATCCAATTTTGGTAACTCTTCTTCCACACACACACACACACACACACACACACACACACTTGCCCCACATATATTCATGGTCATGACCACTTTTGGACCATCATACTTGTTTTAGTAGTTCTTTCGCATTGCTCAATATTTAGGCGAGTCCTTAGCAGAAAAGCTGTTAGAGAACATTATGTTCTAATGCCCACTTGATGAGACTTAGAGAGCGAGTCCTGGAGTCCATTTAATCTACCGTGTCTATGAGGTGATCTAGGCCTAACGGACGGTTGTGGTTGCTTGTCTGTGTATGTCCGGGCCTCATAAAATTTTGGTACCATGATTTGTGACATTTTGAACTCTACACCTATGGTACTAGGTCACTAATTGACATGTTCGTTGCATGGAAGCCCTTTGAGGATGCAGTGGGTACACATTTTATGCATACTAGTGCACTGTACATTGCAGCTTTTAGATGCATGAGAAGGTTCTCACGTTATTAAGGTGGTGCACAGCCTGTATAATGGGCCTGATAACTGGGGACGTCAAAAAGTTTCAAAAGATGCTAACAAGGACCATTCAAGAAGCTATTCAGTCTAGAATTTGTGGGAAGATTGTCAAGACGTGTGAATGGTTTGTGTTGATGGTTGCCCTCTTGGTGCATTCAAGCAGGCTTAGTTCATGTTTCATACAATCCTTGGATACGCTGTATAAAACTATATGGAAATTAATATTAGTTATTTGTTAACTTCTCATGTTAAATAGTACATTATGCATAATTAGGAACCTAGGGTTGAATCTCTAATTAGTGGCATGCTATTTTCGATTGCAGCTTCTTGGTCGTTTGGGAGGTGGCTCTGGCAGATAACACCCACTACAAGCTGATTAGGGGGGCGGCTTTCATGATGTCCCACTAACAAAATGCTTGATTCATATCTCGGAATCTGAAGCTTAGCAACAGGAAATGAAGTTTTGGGCAAATCATGAGCCTGAAGATTTGTTTGCTTGCTGTCTGGGGCGATGATGGGAAATATAGCAGCTCAGTATTTTCTGTGCATACCGTGAATGCAAGAGGTTTGTTCTCACTGATAGGATTTTCATGCTGGATTAGTGATTAAACCCGTAGAGGAGTGTGGAAGTGGAGTGGAGTGGAGTCACTAGACAATTAAATTTATAACCAACACAATTCAGGTGTATGTACTCTGTGTTATGCTGTTCGACAGGTTGCATGTTGGTGCACAATGTCGTGAAAAATTGATTTGGGATCGAGAGAAATTCGAAGTTGTGGGTTGGGTGAATTGCTAGTTTCTGCTATGTATCTTCGCGTGGTAACGACTAGTAATCGCATGTTCTTGCTAACAATTTCATCTCTACTTAGCTTATGAGAGAGTTTCCTTCGTAAATAAATTAACTTTCCGCTTTACTAGAGCTCTGTTTGATCTTATTCTCAAGGTATGGATTTCTTGGTTTTTTTCCATTTGTATATAATCAATTTCTATATCCGAAATTTCTTGTTTCTGTTTGTAAGTCGACCATGGCATTGAAAAGAGTTAGTTCAATTTGCGAAAATTTACCTATATCGCTGCCCAAATGTCGAAAGAATGGGAGTAAGGGTTATCAAGGATTTTTAACTAGAGCAATATTTTGAAGTGCTTCAAAGACTTTTACTAGACATCAACGTTGGATCTAATGAGACTGTTCATTCAATTATGGACATTTCATTGGACCCATAGAGCCAACTGAGCAATTGCAATCATAATGAGCAATTTTTGAAGTCTGATGAGTTGTCACAGTTTTATGCCAAAACTTGACCGTGCTTGATATACTCTTGAAGCTATTTGGCCGAAAGAAAAAAAGGGGAGATTACAAGTACATGCCTCACTTTTCACGCAATCGTAGCTTACATTTGCCTGTGAACAGTATCAAAAAGGTGATGAGAGCTTGTTGGAGGATACACCAATGAATGACAAAGGAGTTGCCGAAGAGAAACATAGAGGTACAAGACTCGTCAATCCAAAAGGGATCCAACCCATTGGACTGCAGAAGTAGGCTCGAGTTGAAGAGAACGAAATCCCACAAGGTTCACTTAGAAATCTCTATTTTTACAAATATTATTCACCTATCTCTAAGTAAAATTTTACAGTGAAAAGACCAAGTCACCCCTTCTTGCAAACTAATTTTATCATTCTACTTAGGTCTAAGTGATTTGGCCTTTAGTTGGTTTTGAATGTTTTGAATGGGTATGAGAATTTAGAATTGGGGGGATAAGCATGATGGGAAAGAAACTGATGTTTTCATAAATGGAGACACGCGGACAATTAATGTATGTTTAGATAAGAAATCATCTCAATGTTAATCCCCACAGCATCATATGCACATCTTGGGTCCATGCTTGAGGCATTAGGAGTGACAATTCCTAGCAAGACACAGGAGCACAACTCAAACACTAATAAGTTATCGATAGAAGCCCAAGCTCGGCATCTCATGACATAAATAAACGTTGGTACGAATTGACTTGTTTTTTACTCTCTTTTTTTTGTTGAACAATACTTTATAATCACATAAAAAATATAGAGACAAGGAATAACA